>CM021731.1:72039246-72082703 GCA_011075105.1 Heteronetta atricapilla | reverse complement strand
GAACAACCAGACGTATCAGTACAGGCTGGGGGATGACCTGCTGGGGGATGTATCAGTACAGGATGGGGGATGAACTGCTGGAGAGGAGCTCTGCGGAGAAGGACCTGGGGGTCCTTGTGGAGAACAGGTTGGCCATGAGCCAGCAGTGTGCCCTGGTGGCCAAGAAGGCCAACAGGATCCTGGCATGCATAAAAAGGAGCATGGCCAGCAGGCCAAGGGAGGTGATCCTCCCCCTCTACTCTGCCCTGTACAGGCCTCACCTGAAGTACTGTGTCCAGTTCTGGGCTCCCCAATACAAAAAAGACAGGGATCTTCTGGAAAGAGTCCAGCAGAGGGCAACAAAGATGATACAGAGCCTGGAGCATCTTCCCTATGAGGAAAGAGTGGCCTGGGGTCTGTTCAGCCTTGAGAAGAAAAGACTGAGAGGGGGTCTTATCAATGTTTATAAATATCTTAAGTGCAGGAGACAGGGATTTGGCCAACTTCTTTTCAGTGGTTTGTGGGGATAGGACAATGGGCAATGGCCACAAAATGGAGCACAGGAAGTTCCACACCAACATGCGAAGGAAATTCTTCATGGTGAGGGTGACAGAGCACTGGAACAGGCTGCCCAGGAATGTTGTGGGGTCTCCTTCTCTGGAGATATTCAAGGCCCATCTGAATGCCTATCTGGGCAACCTGTTCTAGGGAACCTGCTCTGGCATGGGGGTTGGACCTGATGATCTCTGAAGGTCCTTTCCAACCTCTACAATTCTGCGATTCTGTGATTTATTTTTGTTAATCCACCCCATGAAATCCCAAGGACAGCATCCTGTGTCCTACTGCTCTGTTCATAATAATACTGTATTTCATGGAGGAAGGCCAGGCATGTGGCTTCTGGTTCCAGAGTCTAGCAGGACCCAGTGGAAGGATGGAAGCGTCAAAACTGCCAAAGTTCCAAGTGTCAGCCAAAGTGCAAGGAGCTTATAAACCAGCAGGGAGTTGTGACTTCTGAGGAGAAGCAGGATGATGGACTCGAAGAGACTTTGAGTTGCGCTGAGACTGCTGCAGACCAGGTAGGTCCTACTTCCGTGTAAGCAGAATTAGAAATGGTGAAAAGCAGCCAAGTCCCCAAAAGATGCACCCTGCAACAACATGGGGATCAAGTGGGGAAATAATTACTTCTAATTAATTTATTCTCTTCTGTCTCATTTTAGAACAAGGTGCTAAGAGGTGGAGGGTGAAGAGAATGAATCTAGTGTTTGAGTTTAAAAGCCTTATAAGGAATTTTAGTGTAGTTAGGGTACAAGCCTGGGCAGACACATCTCAGTGTCATGCCTCAATATTTGTCATTCAGTGTCATTCTTTGTCTAATGCCTCAGTATTTGATATCACATCTGTAGTGTCCTGCATTGCTAGAGTTTTTAAATTTCTGGCATTGTTTGTAGTGTTGTTACCAAAGTCATGCCAGTGAAAAGCGTAAAAACCAGTACAAATCTTAGTTTGCAGAGAGAAGTAATCTAAAGAGTGGGTGTTAAAATAGCTACATGTCTTTGCCAAGAAAATAAATAATAAAGATAAAGCAATTTTCTGTGCAGGTTGTGTGGGGTCTTAGATGTCCTTTCATCTTACGGCCCTGCCTTGTGGCAGAGTCTTCAGGCTCTTGGGGAGCAGCCATAAGTGCAATACTCTCTCATGGTGCGCTTCCCTGCAGAGAGCCTTCCCAGTCACCCTGAGCACCCTATCAAGCCATTTATCAAATATGGGAGGTCCCCTTTGTCATGGAGGGCACCACATAGGGCTGCACACTTGCCAGACATCCCTGGGCAGCAAATTGGATCTTGGCAGCAGCCCTAGCTTGCCTCTCCAGACACAGCATGAATGTTTCCCCTGTGTGGTCTTCTGGGATGTCTAGAGAAAGTCTTCAGAAGTCCTAATGGTTTTGCTTGACTGTGCTTAACCTGCTGACTGACGAAGGCTAGGATTGATCACATCAGTTTGTCATTCAGCACCTTGGAGCCAGGCCACCCCTTTGGCAGGACAGGGGTCTGTGTCATTAGGATTTTACCATTTCATTACTTACCTGAACAGCCATCTCTTGCAGCATATGGTTTGCTATTGTTGGCCTCATATTAGAATGAGAAAAAAAAAATGCCCACATGAAGAAAAACAAACAAAAAAACCAACAAACAAAAAACAGAATTCAAGGTTGCTCCTTAAATTTGTGGGTTTCTGTTGCTTCCATGGGAGAGATGAGGAATTTGGGTTTGTTCCCACCCCCTCAGCCCTTCTGCTGTTTTTTAATTTCTTCTACTTACATTCTTGTTCTTCCCCAGTCGCTGTTCTCTCAAGTCTGAACTAAGTCATGAGCATGTGCATGTGTTGTTCTTCACACTGTGAGGACCTTGCTAGCTTTGCATCTTCTTGATGCAGTTTTGTATGGATGATTGCAGAGTTTGCAGATCCTTTTTCCCCTCCCTCATAGCTGTTCATGAGGTTTTGAGTTCTTTTATTCAGCAAGCCTTGCTTCCATGTTTTGTTTGTTTGTTTGTTTGTTTGTTTTTCTGTGGTTTGGATGCTGAGGCTAGCGTTAGTGCCAGTGCCATATTGCTTGTTTTCAGCAGCATTGCTGGACTATTTAACTTTTGTTCTGAGTCGGATCTAATCTCTCAGTTTGGTTACCTGTAGCATTTGAAGTCTGCCTCCAGCTGTCTTGGGGGAGCTGTGGGGTCCTGTGGGTACTGGACTGATGCTCATATATCAGCTTTACTGCTGACTTCTCCTGTGACTTTGGAGAAGTCATTTTGGACTCAGTTTTCAAAAGCCCTGCTGAAAGTAAGTGAGACTTCTGCTCATAAGCCACTTAAGCCTTTCAGAGCATCATTTCATGTTTTTACTGTCTGCCTATTCTCTCACCTCTCCTCTCACTGCTTGTTCAGACTCTTGTCAGCTATTGGGGGCCCCACTGCTTTCTGTTGCTGTTTCTGTATATGTGTCTTTGGACTAACATAATGAGATACTGGTCCCAGTTAATAGCAGCAGTGTCTCAGAGCAGACAAACACAGGACAAGGATGGAGTTTACGGCTGATGAATCTGAAATCTAGTTTGGACTGCCCTGACCAGTGGATGTTTGTAGTTGGTGCTCTTCTCTGTTAATCACTTATGCACAGTGGACTGAATAAATAGGGTGTGCAGCCCTGTTTAGGTGCAGCCCTGTTTAACATCGAAGAGAAAGAGTTTGCATCTGCAGACTGGGTCACAGAAGATGAGAGTGAAAGTACTGGGGTCCTTGAGAGAGCCCACATGTGGTGAATATCTCCCATCCTCACATTAGCTGCCCTAAGGAAATCTGTACCCAGTGGTGATGAAAGGAAAGGTGCAGAATGTACAGGTGGAACTGTAGGCTACTGCAGATTTGTTTTCTCTCATTTTGCTTAATGAAATAGAAAACACTGATGTGTAAAACATGACAAAACAGTAATAAATAAATAAACCTCAAGGAGGTGAGCAGGCTGAGAAGCATCAGGGAGTCAGAGAGGGAAATTGACTGGTGGAGGTCAATTGTGACTGTGACTGTCTCTCTGAGACAGAAACAGGAGCCTGCCACAGCACAAGTGTCTCCTGCTATGCAGAAGACAAAAGATCCCTCATCCCACCAGGCAGTAGAAGGGGACCTAGGCTAAGGGGGGGAATGGAGGCAGGTTCCTGTTCAGGGTGGTAGGCGAGCCCTGTCCCTGTCCACCTCACCTTCCCACCTACCCGTGTATAACAGGTATGAGGGTCTAGAACATGACAGTCAGAACAATGAAGTAGGCAAAACCTCATCCCAATTGTAGAGGGTGTCTACCCCCCACAAGGCAACCTACCCCCCACATTGCTACATCACCTGTCTAAAAAGAAAGAAGGGTTATATTCATGGGGGGCTCCCTTCTGAAAAGGACAGAGGGCCTGATATGCTGACTGGACCCAACCCACAGGGAAGTCTGTTGCCTCCCTGGGGCTTGGGTGAGAGACTTTTCCAAGAAAGTCAAGCGCCTAGTACAGCCCACTGACTTACTACCTGCTACTGGTCTTTCAGACTGGTAATGATGAGGTAGCAACGAGAAGTCTGAGAGCAATCAAAAGGGACCTTAGGGCTTTGGGGTGACTACTTAAAGGATCTGGGGCACAGGTGGTGTTTGCCTCTGTCCTTCCGATAGGGGGGCTCAATGCTGACAAGTGGTCTCATCACATTAACACATGGCTTCAGGACTGGTGTAACCAGCAGAACTTTGGGTTTTTCCATCATGTGGTCTACGTGACACCAGGCCTGCTGACACCAGATGGGATGGGCCTCTCTCAGAGAGGGGTAAGGATTCTTGGTCAGGAGATGGCAGGGATGATAGATAGGGCTTTAAACTAGAGTTGAATGGGGAAGGGGATAAAACCAGGCAAGCCAGTGATGACCTAAGGTATGGTGCGCTAGAATCAGAGGGACTGTGTGCCAGTGAGGACCTTCGGTCAGCTCCACAAGATGCTGTGGGTAGGGAGGCTCATTTGAAGTGCTTCTACACAAACGCACACAGTATGAGGAATAAAATGGATGAGCTAGAAGTCTTGGCCCAGTCCCATAGCTACGACATCACTGGCATAAGTGAAACCGGTGGGATGAGTCCTGTGGCTGATGTGATGCAATAAATGGTTACAGGCTCTTCAGGAGGGACAGGCAGGGTAGGCGAGGTGGCGGGGTGGCAATGTATTTGAAGTATGGGCTGGACTGTGTGGAACTTCAGGTTGGCGATGGCAAAGTTGAGAGCCTCTGGGTAAGGATTAAGGGACAAACAAATAAAGGGGATGTCGTTGTGGGATTCTATTACAGACCGCCTGGCCAGGATGACAATGCCAATGAATTATTCTTTGCAGAACTGAGAGATGCCTCGAGATCAACTCCCCTTGTCCTTATGCGGGACTTCAACTTGCCAGACATCCTGGGATCACCACACAGCTGACACGAGCAAGTCCAGAAGGTTCATAAAGCACCTAGATAATAACTTCTTGGTGCAGGTGCTAAGGGAGCCAACTAGGAAAGGTGCCCTCCTAGATCTGTTGCTAGAGAACAGAGGGTCTTGTGGGAGATATGGCAACTGGTGGCTGTCTTGGTCATATAGAATTTATGGTGACAGAAGGAAAACTGCCACCAAAACTTCAGCACTGAATATGGGGAAAGCAGACTTCAGGCTGTTCAGGGAACTAGTCAGCAAGGTCCCCTGGGAAACTGTTTTTGAAGGTATTGGTGTCCATCAGTGCTGGTCAATCTTTAAGCACTGCCTCCTAAAAGCACAAGATCAGGCAATTCCAAAATATCGGAAGTCAGGCAGGTGGGGCAGGAGGCCAGCCTGGCTGACCAGGGATCTTCTACTGGAGCTTAGGCAAAAAAAAGAAAATGTACGGCTGCTGGAAGGAGGGTCAGGCAACAAGGAAGGAATACAGGGATGCTGTTCATGTTTGTAGGGAGAAAATTTGTGTGGCCAAAGCCCAACTAGAGTTGAAGATGGCCATGTCTGTGGGAGACAATAAAAAAAGTTGTTTTAGATATGTGAACAGAAAAAGGAGAACCAAAGAAAACATAGGTCTGCTGCTTGATGGGGAAGGTCTCCTCACAGACAATTATGTAGGCAAAGCAGAGATGTTTAATGTCTTCTTTGCTTCTGTCTTCAATGCTGATGATGGGCTTTGGGACCCAGAGTGCCCTGAACTGGAGGACCGTGATGGTGGGAATGACAAACTCCCAACCGACCCTGAATGTGTGCGGGATTTGCTGCTCCACCTGGATCTATACAAGTCCATGGGTCCGGATGGGATTCATCCCCGGGTGCTTAAAGAGCTGGCTGATGTCATCGTGAGACCTCTCTCAATTATTTTTCAATGATCTTGGGAATCTGGAGAGGTCCTGGTAGACTGGAAGCTGGCAAAGGTTGTGCCAGTTTTCAAGAAGGGTAAGAAAGAAAACCCTAGCAATTACAGGCCTGTCAGTCTCATGTCAGTGCCTGGTAAAATTATGGAGAATATGATTCTTGAAGTTATTGAAGTGCACCTGGGGGACAATGCAGTCATTAGTCCCAGCCAGCATGGGTTCATGAGGGGTAGGTCCTGCCTAACAAATTTGATTTCCTTTTATGATAAGATCACCCGTATGGTGGACCAAGGGAAACCAGCTGATGTGATTTTTTGGACTTCAGTAAAGCTTTTGACACGGTTTTCCATAGGATCCTACTGGACAAAATGTCCAGCACACTATTTAACAAAAACATCATACAATGGGTGAGCAATTGGCTAACAGGCAGGGCTCAACGGGCTGTGGTAAATGGGGCCACATCAGGATGGTGGATGGTCAACAGTGGAGTCTCTCAAGGCTCTATTTTAGGGCCAGTCCTCTTCAATGTCTTTATAAACGATTTGGATGTAGGACTAGAAGGTGTTTTGAGCAAATTTGCTGACGACACCAAACTTGGAGGAGTTCTGGACTCGGATGAGAGTGGAAAGGCCTTGCAGAGAGATCTGGATAGATTGGAGAGCTGGGCGATCACCAACCACATGAAGTTTAACAAAAGCAAGTGCCAAGTCCTGCACCTGGGACGAGGCAACCCTGGCCGTACATACAGACTGGGTGATGAGATGCTGGAGTGCAGCCCCGCAGAGAGGGATCTGGGGGTCATGGTTGACAGCAAGTTGAATATGAGCCAGCATTGTGCCCTGGCAGCCAGGAGGGCCAACCGTGTCCTGGGGTGCATCAAGCACGGCATTGCTAATCAGTCAAGGGAAGTGATCCTCCCACTCTAGTCTGTGCTGGTGCAGCCTCACCTTGAGTACTGTGTGCAGTTCTGGGCACCACAGTACAAAAAGGATATTAAACTGTTGGAGAGTGTCCAAAGGAGGGCAATGAAGATGGTGAAGGGCCTGGAGAGGAAAACATATAAGGAGCAGCTGAGGTCACTGGGCTTGTTCAGCCTGGAAAAGAGGCTGAGGGGGGACTTCATTGCAGTCTACAACTTCCTCGCGAGGGGCAGTGGAGAGGTGGGTGACCTATTCTCCATAAACACCAGTGATAGGACCCACAGGAATGGGGTTAAGCTGAGGCAGGGGAAGTTTAGACTAGACATTAGGAGGAGGTTCTTCACCAAGAGGGTGATTGTGCACTGGAACAGGCTCCCCAGTGAAGTAGTCACTGCACCAAGCCTGTCTGAATTTAAGAAGAGATTGGACTGTGCACTTAGTCACATGCTCTAAACTTTTGGGTAGACCTGTGCGGTGTGAGGAGTTGGACTTGATGATCCTTATGAGTCCCTTCCAGCTCGGGATATTCTATGATTCTATGAATATTGCCAGGGAGATTATTCCTCCAGCATTTCCAGGTACATGTTAAGATATTTGAATCAATGTTTTAAAAGTAGGATTTTAAAGCAGAAAATGCAATACAAGGGGTGACCTAAATGAGAGATAAGTACTCATCAGTTCCATCAGAGGCTGATCTGAGGTGCACAAGGGATGCTACTGGGTACTGGGAATTCTTGCTGTTTGTGCTGTTTCTTTGCAAGCAGGAATTCAGTGTTTTAGCTTCACAGCTCTGCTTTGTGAATCTGGTATAGCATTGCTCCCTGGGGTCTATGCAAGACTATAAGTATTTTGTGTGACAAATTTTCAGCCCTTGATTGTTATGCCACACTTGTGTAATTAGCAACTTATCAGAGGATATCTAGAAGTTTAAGTTAAAATGGGAAACCTAGTCAACCTGATTTTCTATTTTAAATTTAAACACATAAGAAAACATCCCAAATACATACTGTTCCCTTCTGTGAACAAATTCTCTCAAATGTTTATTAGAGCCTTTAGTTTTTTATTTTTTTTTATTTATTTTTAACCAAGGGCATAACTGGATGAATGTATATCAAAAAAATGTTATTCATGCTAACATTTTCAAATTAGAATCTGTCTGTGTTGTATTTTGCAGAAACTGTTTTAGTGCTAACCCAAGCTTTAAAGCTGCAGTTACTGAAGGTCTGGCAAGACAGATCTAATCTAATGTTGCTTTAAAGCAGCAATGCACTGTGTGTGTTTGATTTACATTTAGACACACTTCTGACAGATGCAAGGTCTCAAGCTTATTCATTTCATAAGTCAGGCACATAATTCAGAGCCTATGTTGTCTATGCTGAATGAGTGTCAGTTTGCTTTCCCAAAAAGGCTAGGCTGAGGCAGAACATTGACTCATGAAACTCAGAGAATGAAATAACTGGGATTTCACTGTATTGTGGCTCCTGGATCCCGCATGGTTTTCCAGATGTGCTCATGGGAGCTCAACACCTGAATCCCATTGACTTGCCTGCTTAAATGGCAACCAAAATAACTGAGTGCCAGCCCTAAAGAGCTCACATACACCAATTCTATGATCCTCCCACCATGTCCTTTCCACAAGGCTCTCTTCTCCTCTGCCAGATTGAAGACCGCACAGCCCAACCACATGAAACCCATCTGGCTGACTGTAAGGTTTCTGATTACAGAGCCAGCTTCAGAGTCAACTTGGCCCCAACTGCAAAGTTAATTGGAAATATTTGTCCAGTGAACTCGCCTTGTGGATTTCATGTGCTGTTTGATTTCCTCATTCTTGGTGTTTAATCTGTCATATCAGAACGTGTAGTTTTTAGTGCAGTTGCTTGGCATTGTCTGGTGGAGCAGGAAGGACAGCATGTGAAGCCAGGAGATGGTATAGGTCCCAGCAGGGTGAGCTTTTGACTAGAGAGCAAGTCCCTATGTGTGCCTCCACCTCCCCTCCCCAACAGGAATGCCTGGTGGGGACAGGGGGCCTGTGGCAAAGTTTTCATACAGAGATGTTGGAGGAGGAGAGTAGATGGACAACTCCCTGCTGATAGCAGGCACTCCTTGGGTCATTGGTATTGAATACAATGCCCTCCTTTGGGCAGAAGTGATAGCAATAACATATCTCTGTGCTGGATCATTGGCTGATTACTTCAGTGTAATTGCCAAGTAATCCTAATTGTGTTTGTTCTTTAATCCAAAATGTTATTAAAAACTCAAAATCAAGTCATCTATCCTCTTCAAAGTAGAAATATTTCTTTCACTACTGCTCTAAAATTAAGTAAATCTCTTCTTCCTTGCTCTTTTTACATTAGTTGAGTAAAATCTTGACTTTGTTTTTAAGCCTTTTCACCTTTTTCTTTTTTGTCTTAAGCACTAGTGATAAGAATATGAAAGGAATTAGAAAATTATTATAGCATTAAGACAGATTCTTGCTTGTACACAAAAGACATGTTGATTCCTTGTCCTCCAAAGAGAGCAATACGGGTTCTGCGGTTAAATCTGGCGTAGCCAAATAGCAAGGGAGCTCATGTGCAGTAATGTATGCGGTAGGTAATGATGTAATACATGGAACAAGCTTTGGTTAAAAAACATACCCCCAAACAAAAGCTGTCTCTAAAGGAATAGCAAAAACCTCTTTCAAGTTTTAGTGAATTTAAGAAAAAAACAATAAACAAAAAAAAAACAACCAACCAAACAAACAAAAAAAAACCACACAATAAAATTCTTCACTTGCATTTGTGAAGAAATGGCTATTTCTGTCTATGGTAAACAGCAAAAGTGGGTATATTTCTGATTTGTTGATCTTCTAATACATTTTTGCTGTCTCTTTCTCCTCAGCAGGGAAATGTTTTGCTGCAAGGGTGGACATTTTTCTAATTCCATAGTTATTTCCCATATAGTATAAAATTAGATTGGACACCAAAATAATTCATTGAATGCTGCTTTGTGTCTTATCCTCCACATTAGTTTTCAGCTATTAGAAATGGCCCCATACATATCCTCTTCCTTGTAACCACAACTATGTCCACTGTTTTTGAAAATGTACTTTATATATGAGAAAGAAACTTTTTGTGTGTGTGGAAAATGACATACAGATCTCTGGATTTCTGTTTGTTACAAAATCTGACCAAAAAGAATAATTATTTTAAAAATCTACTGGGTGGACTTTCAGCTGTTTGAAGCTGCCAGCTAACAAAGGGTCAGTCTTGAACCATGAACTCTAAGAGCACTGCTTGCAAACCATGAATTTCATGTCAATGGGAATCTTGCATCAGTGAGTTCAGGATGTGGCCATATGCATTACTCCATTGCTTATTCCAGTTCCTGTTTTCTTCTCCCTTTGAAAGTCCTGTTTGAAGTTGCTTCTTAATCTCATAAGCTGTTGACTTGAAAGTGCCTATCAACCCTCTTAAGTATGAGTCATACCAGCCTTCAGTCATCAGTATTGTCCAGAAATGCAATTTTTCCCTTCTCATCTCTTCTTACCCCTTTAACCAAGGGCAGCAATGAGTCATATAGTAAAAGAGCTTGACTTGCATTTGATATGAGTCAACTAATTCAAGATCAAGAAACAGCATCAAACAGGCTTTATAAAAAGAGAAGGAAGCCTTCTTGTTTACTGTGACTGTGAGTGACAATTAGTGGCTGACTTAAAAGTAGAAGCATAGACATTATACTTGAAAAATCAAAAGGTAGATTATACTGTCTTGAAAAACCCTTCACACAGACGCTACAGATGTTAGAAGAAATTAATATATGTTGAAATGTATTATGTTCCAAGTATATCAAAATGTTCTGTTTCTTTCTTAAACATACTTGCCAAGGAAAGGTTTCTACTTTTATTTATTTATATAAATCTTTGTGAAAGAGTCTTTACAGGTGAGCAAAATGACAAAAAAAAAAAAAAAAAAAAAATCTCTCATAAGAAATCCTTTTAGGAATGCACTTAAAGTGTACAAATCTTATCTTTATTTTAGACATAAGTAATTATGTGCTTACCTACAATTGATGTCTGCAGGCTTAAAACACTTCTTTAAAGTTGCGTACATTCATAAATGATTTTTCTTCATTGAGGTCTACATGCATAAAATGGGGCAGAGATACAAGTAGGGGTCAAGACAGGCCAAATGGCTGTAATAAATCAGTAGGTTCTTTGCTTGCAAATCTAGAAATTTACTTCTGGGGTCTTGAGCTACTACCTTTGATCAATACTGGCTGAGTGATACAGATATGCAGTAGCAGGCCTTGTGGGAAGACTCCATCCTGTAGTCTCATGGCAAATTAATATATGCACTACAAATCTTATCTTTTAGCCTCTCTTTTTCAAAACTCACTTTGCACAGATGATGGCTTGTTTCTTTGAACTGTTTTGAAATAAGAGTCTGGAGAGGATAGAAAGGGAAATCAATTAGTAATAACACAGTAAAGGAGTTAGTATGTCTGTTTTTCCTTTGCTTGTCTCTTGATAGTCAGCTTTGGTTAATTCCTTTCCCATCATCATGGTTGTCTACCTGAACCATACCATGTGAGGCCTGTCTTGTATCTTTATGTGGTGGCCAATAATCAGTTGGAGTTTTCAATGTCAGGTAGTGACTGCTTACAGAAGAAAGGGAGATGAATCCCTTGTCAAAATCAGGCTGATTACATTAATAGTTGTAAACTAAATAGACAAAACAGATAAATCAGCCGCCGCCGCCCCCCCCCCCCCCGAGGACCCCTTGCCTTTTCATTTCTCCTTTTGCTGTCAAATACCTTGTGTGTGCTATTTTGTGACTACAGAGACTTTAATTCATGTGATATATTGTCACGGTATGTCTTTTGCTTCATTTTTTTTCTTCTATATAAAAATTTTCAAAACTGTTTCATAGCATTATTGGTTCTCCTAGGTACGTAATTTCTTGTATGAAAACACAGGTTTTATATGTGTGATCATATATTTTATGGTTATATAATGGTGATATTTCTGAAAATTAAGAATAATAATTCCAAACCAAAGCAGGAATAGTTAGTTATTCATCTAAACACAAAATCTATCTACAGTAAATGAGGACTACAGGTCTAACCTTGTTTAAATTACAATCACAGTCGTCTCCCCCCCCCCCCACCCCCCCCATTTCTGAATTTTACATTTGATATCGTGTTTTTGTTTGTTTGTTTGTTTTTCCGCTCTAATGCCAGCACTAATTTTGAGTCAAATACCATGTGTTTCTAACCCGTCTTCTCCAATTCTGATATGCATACATCTTTCAGGTACTCTATTTTGTATTTCTTATTTTAAGTTTTCAGACACTACTGATCCAGAACTTTTAAGTACCATCTACAACATACATTTATTCTCCAAACCTGTTAAAAAGAGTAGTTTTATGTTCAGAAGGGCAGTCAGCCTTAATTGCTGGTATTACCTTTTGTAAAGTCTTATTATGGTCTCTTGCAGTGACAGACCACATCCTGTCTGGGACTGAGAACATTTTCATGAACAGATTTACATGAAAAACATCAGACTTGGTGTTTGTACTACCTCTGTTTTATTGAAGGCTCAGACAGAGTGTCTGCTGACATGAGTTTTTTTCCAGGTTTATGTTCTCGCTATAAATCATCCAACTGCAACTGAAAGAATAACCTCTTCAAAGTTGTGTTTGTGAAACCCTTTTTTTCCACCATTGTCATTAATGGCTTGCAGTCTGCTTCTGTGAGTATTGTCATTCCATCCAGAAACCCTTTTTTCATGCACACTAAAGCATAGCAGGCTTTTCTTTCTTCTGTCCATATTCACTGGCATCCACCTAAAGCTAGATTTTCTGCAGCATTAATTACAGCCTCTGGTGATTCCCATTTCTGCAAAAAATGTTGCAAGGCCTTCATAATGGACTCAATGGGCAACTTGGTATAGCAATTACCATCAGAGAATCAAAGGAAGGGTGTATTCTTTATAAACAGTTCTTAGGCTACCTTCCATGTTTAGCAACTTCCATACACTATCTTTTTTTTCCAGATTAATATTTTTGGATCAATAGTTATGGCAGACAGACTGGATATATATATATATATTTTAACCAAATGTATCATTCCTTCTCTGTAAGTAGAGAAATACTGGTAATTTTATATGACCCTCCCCCCAAGAGGGCCCCTCAATCACTCCATTTTTTTTCACTTCATAAGTTAATTATTCACCCCTAAATTTACATTACTGTCTGACAAGTTTCAGGCTTACACCACAAAATCCATGACTGTGATCCCACTCTATCATTTATATTCACAGCAAAATACCATTGGTAAACTCCATTGCCTTCAGTATCTTGCCATGCTGGGATATCATTTTGTGAAATGATATGTGTGCAGAGCAAAGCATAAAAGTTACATTAAAGCATTGTATTCAAATGGGGGAAGTTAAAATTTGATGGATTTTTAAAAAAAAAAAAAAAAAAAAAAAACTTTCCACAGCCTAGGTAAAGTATGTAGGTGAGAAGAAGGTATATTGGCAAAAAGGTGAGAAGGCAAGGGGTATTGGCAAAATAATAATAATAAAAAAGAGAAAAAAACTTTTGATAAGAAATATCTTTCCTAGTAGATAGCTGGATTTCATAGAATCATAGAATCATAGAATATCCTGAGTTGGAAGGGACCCTTAAGGATCATCAAGTCCAACTCTTGACACCGCACAGGTCTACCCAAAAGTTCAGACCATGTAACTAAGTGCACAGTCCAATCTCTTCTTAAACTCAGTCAGGCTCGGTGCAGTGACTGCTTCACTGGGGAGCCTGTTCCAGTGTGCAACCACTCTCTCTGTGAAGAACCCCCTCCTGATGTCAAGCCTAAACTTCCCCTGCCTCAGCTTAACCCCGTTCCCGCAGGTCCTGTCGCTGGTGTTAATGGAGAAAAGGTCTCCTGCCTCTCGACACCCCCTTACGATGAAGTTGTAGACTGCGATGAGGTCTCCCCTCAGCCTCCTCTTCTCCAGGCTGAACAGGCCCAGTGCCCTCAGCCGTTCCTCGTACGTCTTCCCCTCCAGGCCTTTCACCATCTTCGTAGCCCTCCTCTGGACACTCTCCAACAGTTTCATGTCCTTTTTATACTGTGGTGCCCAGAACTGCACACAGTACTCGAGGTGAGGCCGCACCAGCGCAGAGTAGAGCGGGACAATCACCTCCCTCGACCTACTAGCGATGCCGTGCTTGATGCACCCCAGGACACAGTTGGCCCTCCTGGCTGCCAGGGCACACTGCTGGCTCATATTCAACTTGCTGTCAACCATGACCCCCAGATCCCTCTCTGCGGGGCTGCTCTCCAGCGTCTCATCGCCCAGTCTGTACGTGCAGCCAGGGTTTCCCCGTCCCAGGTGCAGGACCCGGCACTTGCTCTTATTGAACTTCATGCGGTTGGTGATCGCCCAGCTCTCCAACCTATCCAGATCCCTCTGCAAGGCCTTTCCACCCTCATTCGAGTCCACAACTCCTCCAAGTTTGGTGTCATCAGCAAACTTGCTCAAAATACCTTCTATTCCTACATCCAGATCGTTTATAAAAATATTGAAAAGTACCGGCCCTAAAATGGAGCCTTGAGGGACCCCACTGGTGACCGCCCGCCAGCCTGACGCAGCCCCATTCACCATAACCCTTTGGGCCCTGCCCGTTAGCCAATTGCTCACCCATTGTATGATGTTTTTGTTAAATAGTGTGCTGGACATTTTGTCCAGTAGGATCCTATGGGAAACCGTGTCAAAAGCCTTGCTGAAGTCCAAAAAAATCACATCAGCTGGTTTCCCTTGGTCCACCATACGGGTGATCTTATCATAAAAGGAAATCAAATTTGTTAGGCAGGACCTACCCCTCATGAACCCATGCTGGCTGGGACTAATGACTGCATTGTCCCCCAGGTGCACTTCAATAACTTCAAGAATCATATTCTCCATAATTTTACCAGGCACTGACATGAGACTGACAGGCCTGTAATTGCTAGGGTTTTCTTTCTTACCCTTCTTGAAAACTGGCACAACCTTTGCCAGCTTCCAGTCTACCAGGACCTCTCCAGATTCCCAAGATCATTGAAAAATAATTGAGAGAGGTCTCACGATGACATCAGCCAGCTCTTTAAGCACCCGGGGATGAATCCCATCCGGACCCATGGACTTGTATAGATCCAGGTGGAGCAGCAAATCCCGCACACGTTCAGGGTCGGTTGGGAGTTTGTCATCCCCACCATCCCGGTCCTCCAGTTCAGGGCACTCTGGGTCCCGAAGCCCATCATCGGCATTGAAGACAGAGGCAAAGAAGGCGTTAAGCGTCTCTGCTTTGCCTATGTCATTGTCTGTGAGGAGACCTTCCCTATCAAGGAGCGGCCCTATGTACTCTTTAGTTCTCCTTTTTCCATTCACATATCTAAAAAAACCCTTTTTATTATCTCTCACAGACACAGCCAGCTTCAACTCTAGGTGTGCTTTAGCCACACGAATTTTCTTCCTACAAACACGAACAGCATCCCTGTATTCTTTCCATGTCACCTGGTCCTCCTTCCAGTAGCGAAACACTCTCTGTTTCCACCTAATCTCCATTAGAATGTTCCTGGTCAGCCACGCCGGCCTCCTGCCCCGCTTGCCTGATTTGCGATATTTAGGAATTGCCTGATCTTGTGCTTCTAGGAGGCATCGCTTAAAGAATGACCAGCACTGGTGTACATCGAGGCCTTCAAGAGCAGCTTGCCAAGGGATCTTGCTGACTAGTTCCCTGAGCAGCCTGAAGTCCGCCTTCCCCATATCTAGGGATGAGGTTTTGGTGGCCTTCTGTCACCGTAAATTTTGAACTCAACCACTTCATGGTCGCTATGACCGAGGCGGCCACCAATCACCACATCTCCCACCAGACCCTCTCTGTTTTCTAGCAACAGGTCTAGGAGGGCACCTTTCCTAGTTGGCTCCGTTAGCACCTGCACCAAGAAGTTATCATCTAGGTGCTTCATGAACCTCCTGGACTTGCTCGTGTCAGCCGTGTGGCACTCCCAGTTAACGTCTGGCAAGTTGAAGTCCCCCATAAGGACAAGGGGAGTTAATCTCGAGGCCTCTCTTAGTTCTGTAAAGAATAATTTAACAGGGCTATCGTCCTGGCCAGGCGGTCTGTAATAGACTCCCACAACGACATCCCCTTTATTCGTTCGTCCCTTGATCCTTACCCAGAGGCTCTCAACTTTGCCATCGCCGACCTGAAGTTCCACACAGTCCAGCCCCTGCTTCACATACATCGCCACCCCACCACCTTGCCTACCCTGCCTGTCCCTCCTGAAGAGCCTTTCTTATCCCCTTAGGATGTAGGTGTAGGAAGTTTCCCCTTTCTCTTCAGGAGCTGGTAGAGAAAAAAAAATACTTCTAATGAAGCATGTGTTCTCTGCTAGATTGAGTAATAAGTCTAATTTCTTCCTTAAATTATTGTCTAAGTACACATCTAGGTATGTGTTGGCATGTATATAGCAGGGAAATTGACTTCAGTTAACTTTATTTTATATTCCATTGATAGCTTTTCTATGCCATTAAAAACATCTGAGGACATATTTTCTACCTTTTAGTGGCTTCTGTCCTCCTCCTGTATTCACTTTCTTAACAACCTAATATCTGGCATTTTCATCCCTAGAGTAAGTACTCCTTTCCTAAAAATGTTTTATAAGAAAAAAATTATAAATGTTATTTCTTCAAGATTTTGTTATACTTTCACATGGAGTACATATGCACGCATAACAGCTTGAGTTCACTCTAGTGGGATCAAAGAAAGCTTTTATCAACTTATTTTCACCATATATATGTTTTCTCTTCAAAACTAGTTTTTTTAACTCCAGTTACCTAGTAGTTTTTATACACTGCATATAAGAATAACTTGTGCACCTAAGTCTAACCTACAAAACATGATATTTCAGTTACTGGTTGTAGCTTTCTTTTCAAATAACATCCTACCCATTTTCCTCTCTTTTACTTCAGAGTATGAGAATACCCACTGCTTCTTTTTATCCTGGGCTTTGACCAAGTCAAAGGTTTTGCTAAAGCCAAGGTGTACAACATGCATCACCTTTCCCTTGCCAACGGGCCCATCACCTTGCCACAGAAAGCAACAGAGTTGGTGAGCATGTTTTGTCCTTGTTAAATCTATGCTGAATGCTCCCAGTCACCTTCTTGTCCTTCTCATGCATGGAAATGACTTCCAGGAGGATTTGCTCTATAACCTTCCCAGGAACTAAGGTATGTGTGGCTGGTTGACCTTGATCCTCCTTGCCACCTTCTTGCAGATGGGTGTGGAATTTTCCTCTCTCCAGTGATCAGGATTCTCCCCCAACTGCTATAACTTCTTGAAGGTGACGGAGCAGCCTCACAATGATATTGGCGTGCTGCTTCAGCTTCCTTGGATACATCTTCTCCACTCCATGGAGTCCTGCATGCCCAGGTGGGTTAAGTGATCCCTAACTTGATTCCTCCTCATGGACTCTGCTAGGCTCAAGGTTCTGGGAGACCTGGGGGCAAACCCTACCAGTGAAATCTGAGACAAAAAAGGCATTGTGTACCTTAGTCTTTTATTAGTCATTTCCTCATCACTAAATCCCCATGAACAATCGGCCCATGTGGCTCTTCACCTTCCTTTTGCTATTATATATATACAAACAAACAAACAAACAACAACAAAAAAACCCACCTTCTTGCCCTTCACATCCCCTGCTAGTTCCAGCCCTGGAGGATCAAGCAGTGTCTCTGTAGTGCTCCTGGGTAGCCTGTCTCCAATTTTGCCTTCTACGGGCTTCCCTCTTGTAACTAAATCATATCAGTTTTTCCCTTGATTTATGGCTGGGATCCATATCAAATTATGATTATGAATTTAAGCAGTCAGAGTCAAACATCTGTTATAAATATCTCAAAAGTCTTTCCATCTTCTTACCTCTCCTATGTGGATAGAAATTTCTATCTCCATAGTTTCATATTTCCTAAAATGGGTATCATTATTATTTCTGTAATTTAGAATGAGAACTAGCTTTATTTTCTCTGTTCAATAAACATAATGATTCTGATCCAGTACAATTCAAAATAATCACAATTTTTGCCTTCCTGCCACTCACTGTCTTAATGAGGAGGTGAATATTGCTTGATCCTCTTCCAGTTGTGTGCCACCTTTATTGGCTCTGTGACTGGCATTGGCTTTTCCAAACCCTGCACTTATTCTTTCATCCTTTCCTCAAGTTCTGGAGGTCACCTCCAAATTTATGGCACCAGATAATGTTCATGAGTTGACATCACTCTATTGATGTCTAGCAAGTCTTTTATAAAATAAGCAAGCTCACAGCCTATGAAAAGAAGGTATTTATAAGATACAGAGGCAGAAGGGACTCTTCATGAAGCCAGCTAATTCTAAAAACACAATGAAATCAAAAAGCTCCATGACTTTTACAGAGCTACGTCTCTCGCAGAGTGTGTCTTCTGTTGCTCTAACCCACAAAAACATTGCCATTGTTCTCTCAGGAGCAATAATATGGTATTTTTAATCATGTTCCTGTTCCTCTTGCACTTGATCTGGAAAGGAAAATACAGGAGGCTAATACTTGGCAAACTCTGTTTGTATAGCTGTTGAGAAAATATAGAAGTACCACTGAGCCAATAATCAGAGAAAATTTATATGCAAAGCCAATTGTGAAAATATATATTTGATTTTTGGAAATATTTCCAGGCTTCCTTACCTCCCACAGTATTTGAAAGAAACTAAATTAATTCAGATTTCTAAAGTTTTCTCTGTGAACTGTCTTTCTCTCTGTATAGTCCATGCACGTTTACTGCAGATGCTGATACTTAAGATGATGTTCTGCTCTTTACCTGAGACTGCTGCCTAGCCAGGACTATTTACATTGCATAGCATATATTCTAAATGTTCTTTGGGTGTACATTTTGAAAATATTTTATTTCAGTGTTCAAGCTGTCAGGAATTCACCTTTTCCCAATAAGTTTTGAACTGCTCAAATTTATTGAAGGACAAGAATGAATCACAAACAGAATTTGAGTAAAACTTTTCCATTTCTAATGATTTATTTGCTGATCATTTTACCCACTCTTGCAGTACAAAACTGGGGGGGGGGAGGGAGCACTTACAGATGATAACTGAACACATATAAATTCATCTTTTATTTGTATAAGACAATGCAACTGTCATTCTTACAGTTTCAGAGGAATGACACAGAATGCTTTTGGTATTTTTGTCTGTAATACATAGCGCGGTTTGTACAGCCAGACTGATTTTAATTACAATAAATACAAATGAGTTCAGTTTGAAGAAAGAGATCAGCAAAACTTAAAAAGTTTTCTACAATGGAGTATTCAGGTTTTACAATATATGGTTACAGAATCATATCTATAAATTGCCCATGATCTTTTTGGGTCCTGTGTTTTGACTTTAAAGAATTTTGTAGAGGAGTTTTGATTTATTAAAATATTAGTGAAGATTATTCCTACATACATACTATTCCTACGTAGAGTTTGAAGCATTCAGAAGTCAAATGGATAGCTTGAAGGATGCCAACGACATGGCATTCAGTGTTCACAGCTGATTTTCCTATGTATTGGAGCTATGTAACTTTAAGCCAGTGTGTCACAGTATATGGAGTTCCTGTGAAAGGCGATCAGGATATCCTGTAGGATTCTTATGGAGCATGCAACCATGAAAATATGGATCAGAAACATAAAAATGGACCCAGAAATCTGCAACTAGTTAGAGCTGTGCAAGATGTCCACAGTGAAAACAGAAACTGTGTGAAGTTTGTTTAGTTTGAGGATTTGTTTAGAAATTCAGAATAAAAACTGCATTTGTCCTAAGGTCTGTTTGAATCCACTAGCTTGTCTACTGACTCTAAATTCATTTTCAAATAAACCTGGGTTGATTTATAGAGTAGTATCAAAATCATACTAAACTTGTGGTTTCATATGATTTAAACTGATCACACTATGAAACCAGGTAGCGCTCAGTGGTTTTCTCTGACTTTTGATAGGATGTTCTGAGTTCATGAGAGCACGACCCCCCTCCCCCCCCTTCCCCCCAACCCCCCGTATGGAGTTCTGGAGGTGCCAGCCCAGACCTGCTGCCTCCAGGAGCCTCAGGCAAGGCCACAGGGGCAATGCAGAGGAGGCAGGATGGCTTCTGCAAGGAGTCTGTCTTTCTGGCAGGAGTAGGCATGCCTCTGTTCTACACAGAAGAAAGCATGCATGTGTTTCTATAAGAGAGAGCTGAAAAGCTGATGCAGGGAGTATAGATTCAGGCAGGGGAGTTTCTGCTGCAAGTTCAAGACCTACTTATCCAATTGTGAATTGAGTGTTTCAACTTGGATTATTATGCCTATTAGTGTTAACCTCTTACTTGAGCACATGCCAGATTTTATCAGCAAACCATGTTTTAAGAGAGGAATTTTTGGAATGGGTCTGTTGTTTCTGATGTTTCTATTTTTGGAATGGGGCAGATGTTTCTGTGACCACTTCTGCTGCATCTGTCTGGTGATTCAGGAGAAAACTTTCCTACTTGGAGTATAACCCTCCATGCTTCTCATATGATATGCATAATTTCAGATATTAAATTTACTTCTTGTGCTGTATTTATTTTAAAACTTTATTCAGTCACGTCTCTGTGTGCATTTAAAAGGAGCCACAAATATTTATGAGACAATTTTAACAGTTACTGGTTACTTTTGTGGAGCTTGATATGAAAGTAGGTACTTAAAAAGCTGTGGTTGTATCAACCTTGGCTGATATTTCCTAATTACTCATATCAAGTAGTGTTGTCAGCCATCACGGAGTGTTACCAGCATCATTTTACGCTCACTTCACCTTCTCCAGTCTACAATTTATTGTAGATTTTATGCAGACATGCAGTTCCCAGTGAGAATTAAAGTAGAAGCATTAGCTTGCAAAATATATGCCAATGACCTAATGATTCTGACATTTCCACAATACAAGCTTTACAAGAAGGCATGCAGACAGCAAAGTCTGTTTTTCTATCTCTTTTTTTTTTTTTTTTTTTTTTTTTTTTTTAATGGCTAAATGTTTGTAGGAAACAAAATGGATTTATTCTGCTCAATCCAGGGTATAATATCAGGATTTATCCGGTTCCGGGCCCCAGGGCTTCAGACAACTAACAAAACACATCTTACTTCTGCTCTGCTAGCTCTCTGTTATGCTTTTCACATGCAGGAAGAAAGAGTAAAAGCATAACCCAGTTGAATAAAGCAGCATGGCCTGCTATTCTTTGCTTATGAAGCATCACATGATGGACACCAATTTAAGAAGAACCCCCCACCTGTGGTTGAGTATGTATGCTCAAGCAATACTGTCAAGCATACTGTCAAGCAATTTTATACAATATAGAGAAAATTTTACCATCCCCAGCACTGTCAGAGTGCAAGAATATGTTAAAAATGTTAATGTCTTACAAAACCATGCTTCATTATTTTTGAATAATCCAGTGTTTTTATGCCATTTAAATAAAATCAAGGATGCTGTTCTCCCACCTATTTTGAAATGCTCTAGCCTTTCAAATCTTCTCCTCTGACAGATGCTTTTTTTTTTTTTTTTTTTTTTTTTTTTTTGGCTTTTCAGTCACTGTTTATGTAAGGATGTATTAGGATTGGGCTGTCTGCCATTATATGTTTATATACATATATATATATATATTTCCTAATAAAAATAAGTGCTATTTTAACAAGAGGTTAAAGGAAATCCATCCTCTCCTTTGACCTTTCAGACTGTAGTAAGCACAGACTGTGTAGTGCCAACTTTATGACACAGTAAAGTCAAATAGATTGTATGTGATTTGTTTTAGTTGCAATTTCTAAAAAAGTTTTAATCATGAGAGTTAGAAGGAAAGATTAATCCAAATGTATTCGTGTTACCTTTTGTACAGTGCCTTTATGAACGGTCACATAAAGCTTAAGACATGCCACGTTCAAGAACAATCCCTTAACCACAGAGTTTTCTTGTTCTTTTTTTTTTTTTTAATTTTTTTTTTTTTCAAAATTTTTCCTCTCATTGCCCTGAGAAGCTACAAGCTAAGCTGATGGCAATGTCAAAGACTTAAAGGTGTTTCGGCATTTGTTCAAATCTCAGGCTGTCAATTTTATCATTTTGGTATTCCTTCCTTTCCCTCTTTTGTATGCTTTATGTTCTTAGGTGATGAACTAGCTGTGGTGATATCTCCTACCTACATATATTAGGGTTCTTGCAGCAAAAGGACTTGAATTTCAGAGGTGGCCTGTGTACATTTAAATCTCAAACATTTGGATCATTTTCTTGTGATACAGTGTTCAGCAAGTAAGCAGTAAAGGAAGCACTAGGAATTCATTAAAAGAAGCTGTAACAGAGTTGCCATTGCTAACTTCTGTGACAGAAGTATTTCAAACAGCTGGCTATAGAACAAGGAAGTGCAAAATGCAGAAGTGGCTGGTCACTGTACTTGAAAACCAAATCCTTGTAAAGTGAAAGAACAGTAAGTTGTTTGGAAGACTTAGTCTGGATTTAATATGAATATTTTTGTTTCCTTTTGTGCTATTTTTTTTCCCTGCAGTTGCCATTTCTGTCTGCACACATAGAGAAAAAGGACAATGAGTATGATCATTACTGTACAGTATCTTGCTTTTATTTTTAACATGAGCTTCTTTTTGCTGCAGAGGTGAAACCTGCAGAAGCCTTCTGCCTTTGAAGAACTACTTAAGATGAAATGGCTCTGAAGTGCATTTAAGGGCATTTACTTTAGGCACATTATTTTTTATTTATTTTTATTCTTATTGGAATTGGCTAATGTTATTCATTAAACTAACAATTTCTACCCTGCCTGTTCTTAAGTGTGACTTGTGACCTTGCAATCTGTGTATTTTGTCATCACAATGTGTTACCATGGAACTGATTTTGATGTCATGAATAAGGGCATTGTGAGTTTCCACGTTCCCAAGCGTATTTGAGACACAGGTTTGGAAACAAAAATGACTTCAGCAGTTAAATATTGTTAGATCCTATAGTATATCAAAGGTAAGAACACTTCTGCCCTATATTCCTTTACAAAGAAGAATCTAGGGTTAGGAATTTCAAAGCAGGTATATACAAGAACGACACTACAAGTAACATTTCACAGGATTAAATATTTTGTGAGAGCATTGAACTCTAACCCCTTTATGTTACTGTGACAAAAATCTTTCATGTTGTTCATGGAGACTTCTCAGACTGTCTAATACAGAGCATATATAAAGAAGAAATGCGCTGTGCACAACAGCACTTGGATGCTTCTAGAAGTTAACTCCTTCAAGACAGTAGTGGCAGGCTGTGAGGCAGGGAATTTTCTTCCTGAGATTGCTAACAGGCAGACAGAGGGCAATGTTACATTTCTCGTTTTAAAGCTGGGAGCAATATTTGGGCATTTTTCAAAACAGAGCCTTACACAATGCACAAAGGAAAAATATACTTTGGTTGTGCAGCACAGCGCATGTATTGCATGCCTTAAATTAAAAAGAAAGCAAGTTCCCTTGGTGATCTACCTACCAACATGAGGTTAAAAGAGTTCAATTGAATCTCTTGTCAGGCTGTTCCCCAGGGTGTTTTATTCATCACAGTTAAAAGGTTGATAAAATTCTGTAATAATGAAAAAGTTTGAAAAGCCTCAAGTGAGGGTAAAATCTCAGATTGCATAGGAAGTGCTAGTATAACTGTGACCTCAGATACATTTCTGTGTATTTGCTCTGGTAGGGTATTTTTTTGTTTTGTTTTGTTTTTCTGTGGAGACTTACACATCCTTTGCATTTTACACTCTAGCTCAGTATCATTTTGCTCCTGGCACCAGCCAAATATGTCCTCATTAAGTAAAATTTATGCTAATACCATTCTGATTAGCCAGCAGTCATTGATATTCACTCTCATTAGCTAAATTTGTTCACTGGAAGACATCCTACTGAGGATTTTTTTTTTCTGTTTTAAGTGGAATATAAAATGTATGGATTCGCAGAGATGACAGATGATTATAATTATACCCTGTGTTTACTTGAGCAGTTTTTATCCCAAAGGCTCCCAAAGTACTTTGCAGCATTTACATCTGTGAGGAGAGAGAGGACTCTTTTTTTCCCTTCTGAAAAAGAGCCTCTGTCAGAGATAGAGAAGCCGTTAGGTTTTCGGTATTGTTAGGCCAGATAGTACAAAGGAATCTTCCATTCTGAGTTAAGGAGCACTTTTTAATGAAGCAGAATGCAGGTCAATTCATATCAAATCTAGCTGGGAAATAAATTGAATTCATGCAATAATGGGACTTTCTATGAGCAATCTTTTTGGAGTGACCTTGCAGCTCTGAGTCAGGCAGAACATCTCTGGGAGTGTTGCCTGCAGTAATATTGCAAGATGAGCCTCATTGTGAGCTTTTTCTTAAAATTGCAAGAATTCTGTAAGCCCAGTCTTACAGAACTTGGTTAAGAAGACTGATTATTTCAGTTGTGTGAGAATTTTAGTGTGTTTTCTTGTGTTAAAAATATATGATTAATTCAAGCCATGGTTTAGTGGTCTGGTATGCTGCTGTGATGAATTATCATATATTTTCTGTTAACTCCCTTGAAGGGCTCCTGTTATTCAGGAATGACCAAGTAGATAGCTGTTATTGCCAAGGTGTGATGATCTGGTTGTTTACACCATTAGAACTAAGAATATGTTTCTTTGTATCATAGCCTCCATTTCAAGCGCCAGGTGGAAGACAGTGATGTCAATTCCTTACATACTTTGGTTATCAATATATATATATATATATTAAAAGTCTATCTGTATAAACTGTGCCCTATATTCTTTTGATAGATCTCTGTTTAGACTTAAAAACTGGTATTCCATAAACTATCTTCTTTAAGGAGGGAAAATATTTCTCCGTCTATTCAATCCTTGGCCTTACCAGAGAAATTATAAGCAAGGATGCCTCTTCATGCTAATTTTTTAGATTTGCACTCTATAATCAATGCAACTTTGTTTAAGCTGCCAACCAGCAAGTAGATGGCAACGACCATCAAACATCAGCAATGGCAAGATGGGAAATGCCTGCAGTGACCTTCACTGGCTTCAAAATTCCTCGGTTTGCCTTTGAATCACTGTCCCTGAATAGTTCACATCACTCCTGTGCAATAATTGCAGTGTTTTCACATGTGTTCTCCTGTTTCAAATTGTCTGTCTTATATTGATCCAATCTTTTATTCAGTAATCAAAACTAATTTCACATCCAAGAGATGATCTGTGACCACAAACAGTAATGTGAAACCACACAGATGCAGATAAATTGCCATTCTGCCTCACTGTGCAGAAAAATTGCATCCTAAAAGTACGACAATTGCTTTGTTTCCATGGTGATGTGTGTGTGTATGAGCTATAAATAATGTTTGATGTTTATAAACAATTCAGTGTAACTATTTGTATGCTAATATCTGAGATGCATTTCCAGTTATTTCACAGCAATAGAAAAGCAAATGCAAAGCTGAACATTCTGGGAGTGCCCGGCTCCCTCCTCCAACACACACATTTACATCCTAATGCATTAAACAACTAAAAAAAATCTTGAAAGAAAAACTCACAGAATTAACAGATTTTCTTTGCTACCCATCATCAGTACTACACTGGGGTTTGGTCTCAGAAGGTGTGAAACTTTTTGGTTACAATTTGGAAAACTGTTTCTGTACATGCTCATTTTTAAGCCTATAACATATGAAATATCTCAGTTCAATGGTTTAAAATTACACTTTCCCCTGTTATTGTGTAACAGCTAAATATCTTCTCTGCTTACTTTTGGCACTGACATTTCACTAACACTGCAAAAAGCAACACAAAGCTGTCAGCATTTGCACAAATAAGGTAATAAATTCGCTTCAATTGAAGCTTGTTTGCTCAAAAATAATTGTCACGGGGGAAAAAAAGGGGGCTATTACTTCTGTTTAATATGGTTCCAGGAGTAGTTACAGTGGAGGCAAACTCTAAGAATATTCACATGAAGATCCACTGGCAGGTAGAAATGTGTGGACAAGGAAGTAGCCCTAAAAACTAAGGAGCAACAGCAATACATCTCTCTCTGCTAGGGGCTTGGAGAAAATTCCTCCTTCTTCCTCCTTGGCTAGGGAAGCACAGTTCACTTCTACAGCTCCTTGGCCAAGGGCCAGTGTGATTAAAACTCTGCACCCTACCTCAGTGTGCTTTAATTGTTGCATACACACTTTGCAAGAAGTGTTTGTACTTGTTTAGTTTTGTCGGTTTGATTGGCTTAGCAGCAATGCTAGAAGAGGGAAGCAAACACAAATAACAAATTTATGTTAACAAACATAAGTGTTCATACTGCATAACACCTGTGGGCAGACACGTAGACAGAAGTGGGCATGTCATTTAAACAGAGAGAGTGCCATTTATCCATTGTTAGGAGCAAATGAAATACATTGCATTAAATTTGTTCCTTGGCAGTCATCCCAGTCAAACTGCCATGCTGGTTAGCTGTGGACGCCCCTGTATTTACATTAAAATAGTTTGGAAAATTTTGCCTTTATTCAGCCCTGAGTATGCAAACATGATCTCTTCAGCATGAGCTGCAAGTGAGGCAGCGAGGTGGCCATGCATTGGGCTGACGCCTGCCTGGCCCCGTGGTCCCAGCCATGGCTCTGTGCTCACAGCAAGGCAGCTTTCCAAGGGCAGAAACCCCATTCAGCTTTAGTGAGTGGATGGGTTCCCCTGGTGCCTTTCAGCCAAAAAGACACAAACAACTTGTTTACTTTATCAGCTGGGGGGTATTTGTTTGCCCATGCTTAGTGTGACTCTGCAGTCTGTGCTGAAGACGTCTAACAGTACCCTCCCCTTCTAGCCTGTTTATTTGGCATTGATTTGTCACTTGTCTTGAAAAGATAGACACTTTCTGCCTTCTTTTGGATAAGCACCAAGAAAACGAGTATGACCCAGCGCTGTCCAATTATTAGAGGCTCAATACTGGGGGATTCAGGAGGAAGCTGTTAGCATTACAGGACTGCAGTGGTGCTTGAGAAGAGCTCTGTGCTAGGGCACTGAGTGCATCACATTCTTATATCTCTCAAATGATTTCTTTTATACTGTTATGCTGCTTTTTCAGCAGTTCACCTTCAGTTCCCCAAATGAAACCTTGGAGACTTCCATTCTGTCCTCTTCTCCCACTGGGGATGCAGATGTAGACAACACCCAATGGTGAGAAGTCAAGCACTGTTAGTCAGACCCAAGACACATCTGAAAAACTTTCTAGCCATAAATTGGCTATGGTACAGCTATTGGCACAGCAATTTTTGTCTCTCACAGATAGCTATGGTAAAGTTAAAAAAGCCATGACAGGACTGCTATAACTGGCATGTGTGTCCTGACTTCCCAGGTTTGATTTAGTCTCTCTGAAGTGTCATCTGCTGTTCCTGAACTTGGGATCAAGCTTTAATAGGGTTTTCTGAAGGCAGGAAAAGGGGAAAGTACCTAACCAATAGACCATACTTCAAAAGTGAGAGCTCATGTCTTGGTTGGTCAGCTCATATTTGATCACTTGTGCTTATGTTAAAACACTGAGAGAATATGGCAGCCCAGATCTGTTTAAATATTAGGCTTCTGTTATTTAAGTGGTACTTTCTGAGCTTTCTTGTTTTGCTTTAAATTCCCCCTACTTTTTTAAAAAAGGCTCTTAATTGATTTTAGCTTTATATATTTATCCAAGATAAAGAAGACTATATGTTCCAGTTTTGGTTGTTTTGGATGTCTGAACTCAGAAGAAAGATATCTTGTAACATATATGTATAAATCTGAGAAAAGCTAGAGGGAAGAAAAAGAAGTTCTTTCAGAACTGAAATCTGAAACTACACCACTATCACCTGATCAGATTTTTTACCAAAGTAGGAGGGGAAGGAAGATTATGGGATCTATTTGAATAAAACATTCAAAAAGATAACATTCTCTTTAAATTGGAGGTGAAATTATTTTCCCTTCATGCACACACACACAAAAAGAATTCTGAAAAGTGTTTTCTTTCCAAGTAAGCACAAAAATTTATAGTTCAAGGATTTCTTGGATCTAAGATAGGGTCTGGTTTGAACCAGTCAGCTTGTTTCATTCAGATAATTGTGAAATCCTTTTGGTATCTTTTTCTTTCCCCTTTTTGAGGTTTTAGCTTAAGTATCTTAAAATAATTAATTAAAATGAAATAAAAACAAAGAAACAGGAAGTGCCATCTAAAAAGTTTTCTCACCTGCTATTCTCCCATTTTTATGAACTGTTTGAGAGATTCATCCCAGCTGCACTTTTTTTTGGTCTTGATTATTCTCTCTTTTTTCACCAAAGAAATTTTTTTGCTAAGCTCTGTTACAGGTTTTTTGGTTTTTGTTTTTTGATTTTTTCCAACTAAGGTAAGTTTTTTTAGCCCTTCTGGCCTCAGAACTGTTGCAATTACATCCTGAGTACAATCTATGCCAACATTATTGTTCTGCACAGACTCCACCTTTTCAGTAGTTTCAATTTTTTAAGTTTTGTGTGACAGCTTTAACGATTTTTTTAAAATTATTATTGTTATTTCTGGTGCTTCTGTTGGGTGTGTGGGTTGCAGTATTGTTTTGAGACTAATCCTTAAAATCCCACATTTAGAGGTCTTTCTTTGATAGCTGAATTATGGAAAAGTAGTATGATATGGGAATTACAATGAACACAAAGCAAAAGTTTTTTAGCAAAACTTGATTCAAAATTTTCAAAATTGAAAAAGGATATTTAGGGTGAGGTGTTCAGAAGGGTTTAGAAAACCCTCTCTTTTAGGGTCCTGGCATTCCTTAGTCTTGCTCTGCTGGCAACTGAACGGGAGCTGAATTTGGTGATAACTGTCACCTTTGTCAAGTTTCAGGTCAAGATATGGAGCAGGGCATGATTTGATTTATTGCTCCTTAAAGTTTTGTGGCTTACCTTGCAGTTGTCTGTGGCTGAAGGATAAGCTCAGTTCCCTCCTCATTCAATTGGAGATGATGGGAGCAGGCAAACACTTCATTGCTCTGAAGTGCCAGCAGAAAGGTTTTCAGGACTGTGGCCAACACCCTTTACAAGTACTTTTTGGATCTGTCTCAACTTGAGTAGAGACATTTGAACAGGCATCAGATTGTGAGGGAGTGCAACTAACTAAAAAGCTGAAGTGGAGAAAGAAGCTCAAGTGAACCCATCTAGGGAGAAGAGGCATCTCTTGAATGCAAAAGGTTTTAAACAGAAGACAGAGGGTACTGTTTTTAAAGGAAAACACTCAGAGGTCCTTGGAAAAATATCCATTTAGCTGGTTTGTAAAATATACATATATATTATATATTACATATATATATATATTTATATATATTTATATTTATATATATATATATATATATATATATATATATATATAAAATATTCTGTTTGTCCCCTTTGCTGGTCGGTAATTAGGGGTGGGGAGAAAAAGAAAAGATGAATACCTGAAGACAAAAATTGCCAGTGCTGGTACTTCACTAAGAGCATTTTACATATGTGTTTTAAGTTCCTCATACAGAGTCAAAGATTATAAAAAGTGTTCAGACACTAGTAAGGGCTCCTGGTATTAAATCTTAATTTACACTTCAGCAAACCATCACCAAAGGGGAATATGACCTCCTATTATCTGCTTGTAAAAATGCATTGAATGAAGATGAGTACTGCCCCTCATTTTAAAAAGTGATATATCCTGAAAAAATGTGTTGACTAAAAATTAACATTAACATTTTCCATACATACCTGATTATTTTATTTATTATTTTAATATTGTTTGCAAAAGCAGTCACATCATACAGTAGCACTACCAGGGAGTGTTTATGGCTCATTACTTCCTCCTTTTTTGTGACTGATACCTCTAAAATGGTGACATCTCTAGTGAGGCTAATGGGGGCATTCCATGCACTTAGGAATTGCCATTTTATGAACCTGAAGAAAGAGAAGCTGACTACGAGTAAAGGAGCAAGGAAATTTGGTGCTCTAACATAGTGCCTTCTGCTATTGCTTTTCCTTTCAGAAAATGAATTTGATAATTTTATTGTACAGCACAGAACGTGTTTCATGGAAACTTTTCAGCACAGAATGTATGGTCTGTCGCAAAGGGTTTGGAGATGAAGAGTACCAGGTGTATAATTAGTCAAAATTAGCGTGGGTGGAGAAAGTCCAGGATAGTCAACTTCTGTAAAGAGACCTTTAACCAGAATAAAAGAATCTTGCTCAGAGGCTTATAGTAAGAATAAGAAGTATTATTAATGCTTAGGAGTGGCTCTGTTTGACTAAGAAAATGCCATTGGAACCAAGTATTTATGACTAAACACACTTGAATAGAAATCATGCAGAGAAAACTCTTGGTAGTTCATTTGTCAAAAGCTGACTGAACTGTAGCCCTGCAGTAATTATGTACTGGATATCACTGGCAGAGAAGCTGCTGACCACAAGTTGATTTCCTCATTCTTCTCCTTCCTTCAGGAGTGGTTTGCATTAGGTAGTCAGCTGAAACTTCCAAAGCACGTATTTTCTTACCATGTTGCTGCCAGCCAACTCCAGGTATTTCTTATTTAGGTTCCCACAAATTCCCACCCACCCTCTGCCCCATTATTTTCCTGTTCATGAAATGAAAAATTTATTAACACGTTGACTTAAATGCTTCTTAAGTCTTCCTGCATGCACATACACATCAACACAGACGAAAGCAACCTATGCAGTGAAATGAAGACAACTGAACATAATCCAGCAATGCTCCAGTTCCTTGTCCTGAACAACAGATCACCTAATATTAACAAACAAGAGACTTTTTCCCACGCCATTATATATTTACTTTAGCCTACTGTTCAAGCTTTGCATGTTGGCTTCCTAAGACTATTTGATCCCAGATGAAGCTCTGTGCCAGAGTTGCTGGAACAAAATGCAGTGGGTGGACAAACCTGTCCTGCTGCATTGCTTCCAGCCTTTTAAAAAGAGAAAGCATTTATCTGACTCATTACTGTAAATATACTAAAAGAGCATACCGGTGATGATTTTATGACTGAAAGTGCCTGCATCTGCTCAAAAGGTTAACATGCGTGCAAAGTGAGTGCAGATCATGACACATTTGCTGACAGCAGCCAGGGGCAAATATTAAGTAGCTTATATTTTAAAGAGAGAGATAAGGAAGAAGAGTTGTGATGTGCTTGCCAATAAATATATACATATATGTGCATCACAGCTGATGCTCTTACACGTTACACTAACCATGGCAAGTAGGGCTGGCAGTTAGAGCCCCAGCCCAAAAAACAGGACATCTGAGTAGTAGTCCTAACTATAGATTTTAGCTGGAGGCTTTGGCAAGTGGTTTAGAGCTAAATTATGTTGCATCCTCTTCCCGAATAGATGAAGGAGAGAGAGATTTCACACATCTGCACTTTCTCCAGTTGCAGAATGTTGGGTTTCTTTTTTGTTGTTTTTCTTTGAAAACAGAAATAGAAATAAATAAAAAGACCTACAAATAAAAGAAGCATTGTCAGGTGCTGATGATATAGCATATCTGCAAGGAAATGTGCAAAATTTGTAGGTCTGTAGTTCAGTGTGAGGGCACAGAATCTACTCCCCTTAGAAAGGGACAAAATTAACAATGATCTTACATAAATTGCACTGAATATCTGCTGTGTGTATTTTTCAAACACATGCTCATATATTTATGTATTTTTATGTATTTACATTGTTTGTATGTTTGTGTACAGAAATATGTGCATGATGTGTGTGCATATTAGGCTTTATATTGGGAGTACACACTGCAGTTTGAAGTGCCTTTTTTCCTCTCTCTGGGCAGGAAAACACTTTTTAAGTACTGGTGTGTATATTTTTCCTTGTCTTAAAAACATGTAATACTTACCTCAGAAGGGTGTTGAGATGAGGATGCCATGCAATGGCTAGCATTATTGAAAATACTTAACTATTAAATTTCAATGCCTTTTTAAAAAACCAAAATGTAGGCTGAACTCAGCTTTAATGGCAAGGTGCAACTCATGCAAGCAATCAGCTGCTGCGAGAGCCTTTTGGCATAACCTGATTAGCCCAGAAATAAAAGCGTAGATGTGATCTCATGGAATAACTAGGGCAGCATTGCAGTGCACAGTTTTTGGGATCCTTCACAAGTATCAAAATGTTATTAAATGTTCAACCCTTAGATTAATTTCGCCACACAGCACAAATTTTAAGATTAAGTCAAAACAATCAATAAAACATATTGCAAAGAATTGCCTCATCAGATCATTGGATAATAGTCCAGCTTTTACAATTTTGTTTAAGACCGTTTCTGGGGGGGGTATAGCTCATGGGATTTCATTCCCACAGCACAATGTTTGGTGCTTTATTTGATTGGATAAATCACTCTGACACATCTCCTTGACTTTTTTCCAGCTGAGGAGGAGGAGAAGGTCAGAGACCATGGCTGAACCAACATATCCCCTGACCATCCTGAAGGGAGCCCTGAGGGGCAGTCAGCCCTCTTGGCCACCATTTTGAGTGGTGTGAGTAGTCTTCAAAATGCTTTTAGTTTTCCCTTTGCTCAGAGAAGTAGGGAAGGTTCATTCTCACTCTCAGCTACAGGAATTAAACAATAAGATCAAAATCTTGTAATCTCCTTGGGAATTCCTGTACTGGGTCTAGCTGGGATGGTAACTTTCCCTGCAGCAGCCCATACAGTGCTATGCTCTGCACTTGTAGCTAAAACAGCAGTGGTATCACACTGGTGTTGTGTCTGCTGCTGAGCAGTGCTGGCACAGCATCAGGACTTTCTCTAGCCCTCTTAGGGGGTGGGCAAAAAAAAGTGAGAAACATCACCAGAGCAGCTAACCCAAACCAACCAAAGGGATATTCCATACCATATGATGTCACACTCAGCAATAAAAGGTGGGAAAAGGAGGAAGAGGGGAGGGGTGGGCTCTCGTTGCGAAAACGTCTGTCCTCCTCTCCGAACACCGGCTACGTGCATTGAGGCCCTGCTTCAAGGACGTGGTCAAGCATCACTTATTTGTGGGAAGTAGAGAGTAATTTTTTCCCCTCTGCATTTCCACATAGCCTTTACTTGTTTTGTTATTCCCTTTCCCCCTTCCTCTTCCCCTTTTCCCTTTTCTCCCTTTAGTTGAATTGTTTAATTAATAATAATATTGTTAATAATAATAATAATGTTAATAATTGTTTAATTAATATAATATTTCCTTGATAATATATTTCTCTCTTTATTAAAATTATCCTTATCTCAACCCGTGAGTTGTTTTTTTTCCCTTTACTTCTTCCCCTCCTCATCTGAGGAGGGGGAGTGAGAGAGCGGTTGTGGTGTTCAGTTGCCTAATACGGTCAAACCACCACAATTCCTTATAGCTGCATGGATCTAAAATGCTGTTTTTCCCTAAATTGTGGGACAAATGAAGATAGAGGCTAGTCATACAGCTGGCTTTCAATGCAAACATTTCCAAACATTTATTTGGAATCATCTATGAAACAAATATCTTAATGCTTTTTAATACCTAGCCACAAATTTAAAAATCATAAATCTGTTTTCTTATTGGTCTTGTCTGTTTGCAGTGAGAACCTGAAAAGAGGACCCCAAACCAAAGTAAACTTTATTATTCTTATTTTCCTGGCCTTCCATAGTACCAATTTATGAGAAGAACCATACTATAAAACAGAATTGCACTTGGATCTCCAAACAGTTCATATTTAGTGTACTGTTATCAGTTAAAACAATACAAATAAATGTTTGAAATTTAAAGCAGTATTATCCCCTCTACCTTAGTGCTCTGTGGAACACATTACAACCAACAAGCATATATTATGTAAAAGCTGTCATCTTTATTCTCCACCAAGCAAATCCTTTGGCATACATGTATCTGTACCAGAGGAACTGGTGGGGAAAGAAAAACAGATCTTAATTTAAAAAAAGAGATGCAAATTTTAAATTGCAATTGTATGTCCTTTGTCAGGTAATGATCCCCTACAATTTCCTGATAACAGCTAAAACACAAAAGGGAAATAATTGTCAGTCTTGGTTTTTCTCCAACAAAACTTCCTGAATTTACAGAGAGGCAGATAGGGACTTTAGGTCTGAGGGGAAAAGTATTGCATGTGAAGTTCAGCCTACAATGTAGTTTGTTTTGCATGCAAGAGGTTTCTCACAGTCTCAGTACCACAAACCGAAATGACTTGCAACCTTTTCTGCCTTTCCACTTCAATGTTTTCCCTTGGATGTAGACTTGTTTGTGTGTATTTATGTCTCATTGAGGCTGTCACTTTGGGAGAACAATTTACTATTTACTGTACTGCCCTTGCTGTGGGAACTGCCACTGCAACAAAAGGTCCCAACAGTTGGAAAGGAAATGTGCAGTTGTTCCATCTAGTTATGACAATTGCTATGAATGCAAATTATCTCCAGCTTTATAGAAAGTATTTTCTGTTGAACGTCGAGAGTGACTTCAGTAGTGAAAGGCATATTTACATATCAAGTTATTCATATGGGAAGGCTGGTAAAAGGGAAGGTCTCAATTCGTTACATTTAATATCACTTTTGATTTTAAATCTTAAACAAAAAAATCCATGGAAATAATTGCTGGAAACCTTAAGTGACCTATTCACACTATGCTTTAGATTTGTTAAAATATTTATAAACCTTTTGATGAGCTTCTTCTACTTTCCAGATGTCATTGTTGAAATGAATGCAATATTACCATTTGCTATAAAAACTTACTGCAGCTCTATTAACAAGTTTCTCGTGATATAATTAGAAAGAAGGTGTCGTGTTTTCTTTGGCATCTGTGGGTAAAATGCTGTGCATACTTATACTTCTGTCATTTTAATGAAGTTACTTTTGACTTAGTTCATGTGGAATTTGGCTATACCCTTATCTATAGCTGGATATCTATCCTAAGGGACAAATATAGCAGACGTGCATTTTCTTTAGATTTCTTATAGGAAGACACTATTTCCAGTATCAAGGAGGTTGCTGCTATTCTGAGTAAAGTAAATGCTGTAAAATCTTTTAGGTCCTGATTTAGATAGGTTTTCAGATGTCCATAACTTGCTTGAATAAGATGGAGTGCATGGAAGTGCTGGTCCAGTCAGGGCCTTCAGACCTCTCCTATATGCCTGTGTTTCCTTCTGTTCACTAATCGGTAACATGAGATTCGTGGAAGGGCAGCATTTTGGAGTCTAAAGACACATTTCTATCAGAAAACATTTATCCCTGTCTCATTTGAGCCAATAGATGTCTCTGGTAATGCCAAGGCTGGTGCTACTGCAAAGTTCACTCTACCATTAATGTAGATAGATGACTCTGGACTTAATAACAAACACAGGACTGCTCATTACCATTTCTCACAAACATAAAATCTGCTTAGAACTTGGAATCTGCATGTCATTTCTCATCCAGAGAAGCCTTTGTCTTTTTTATTTTTTCTAAATAAATAGTGAACAAAAAGAAAGTGGGCTAGAAGGGGAAAAAATTAAGTTTTAATGGAAACACTTTTAATCTTTTCTGCTTGCCATAAAACATTCACATAGTAAACAAATTGATCTTTGTTTTTATATTCTTTAATAACATACAGTATTTTGAATTTTGTCATGGCTACTGTATGGTTAAACCATGTTGTGATACTGTTCATGTTCAAACACCTATTGTCACAGTTCTTTGACATCAAACTACATTTTTTAAAAGAAATGTTGTGTGTAACCTACTTCTGTTCATAAACACCTTTGTGAAAAGGTTGTCTTTTTTTTCCATTTTTTTTCTTTTTTTTTTTTTTTTTTTTTTTCCGACATTTCAGTGTATTAGTGGTAATGGTGTTTTCTGACCAAAACCGTTTTTTCCTGGGACAGAGTTCAAAGTCCATGCACTTCTGTGGTCAGCCCCTGTTTTGTGCCATACAGTACTTTTCTGAATGCAGCACCCCCACATGAGCAAGGCTTTTATAGGATGCTCTGAAACATTATATTCTAGACAGCTAATCCAATTGTAGGACTGTTACAATTCTGAATAGCTGACAGAGATATTTGAAATAGGGGTGTGTAAAAAAAAGAATCATTTTGGTCCACTTTTCAGAGTGGGTGGTGTTATAATATATAACCTTTTTCATTTCTTAACGCAGTGTAGTTCACAATAATTTAAAATACTCTATAGACATTTAAACGATATACAATAATATAACTTAATTGGATTCCTCAGTTGTACTTAACAAATACTATTCTAATATATTTACAGTATCTAGTACCGTAAGACTGTGCATTACTGTGCTTGGGAGCTTTATTTGCTTCCTGTCAAGAATGTAGTGAAAATACAGTATACCACTATTGTTCAATAACAATACCCATAAATCTAGGGAACTTTATATCAATTGACTCTAGCATTTTGGGGGCCCCTGCTTACTTCTGTGGGGTTGTACTCATTTATGCCAAGGCTGAGTTTGAACCTCTAGTTGGCACTTAGAAACCAGCAGCAACAACAAAAAAGCATGAGTGATTTGAGTTTGGGTTGATCCTTGGAACACTCATCAAAAGGGTATGACTTTCAGAGTGTAAGGAAGGCTTGTGGTCAGACAGGCAGGACCTCACGAGCATTAAAGCCAAGGTGCCCAGGTGGCTGGTTACCTTAGATAACACAGGCCCACAAATTTGGGAGGTAGTCCGGGATCATCCACATTACTCAGCATGGGAGGTGGCATCATGGCAGCTCCATCGGCCCCTTGTGCCCAGAGCCCAACGTGGTGTAGCACGTGCTCTCACACTGAGTGAGGAAGCCTCATGGCTGTGCAGCCCCTCACAAATGGTAACAGAATGAAACAAAAACTAGAAATGCAGATACACAGACATTAGGAAATTTTTAATCCAACTTTTCTGAAATTCAGCTAAGGATCCCTTATGCAAGCAAATTAATGTGATTAAATGTGCTGTATTGTACCTGGGAGTATCTGGCACTTGAGGTTTAAACCACAAGGTTCTACAGTAGTAAAACATCTGAGGATTTTTTAAAAAATCTCTCATAGGGAAAAGGTGTGTAAATTAGAATTGAATGGTGGTGTAAAAAGTCCACTTCTTTCTTAACTTTCATGCATTTACTGGGCTTATGTTATTGCCAACCTTAGAATAATGATGACACAGACTAACCCAAATTTTAGCTTTCTTATGCTCATGAAGCCACCGCAGCTCACAGGTTGCAGCAGCCTAGTGTTCAGCTACCATATTTTTATTAACTTTGTAGTTAATGCTGAGTATACTTTTTTCAAAAACTACTAATAATATTATGTTTTAACCATTAAAAGCAGTGACATGCTTGGAAGATCCTGCCAGTGCATTTGACTGCAAAGCAAATCTTTAATTTTTGTCAGAGCATGACTTTGTATCCTGAAACTCCCTACAAGGAGCTGAGGGTAGGTGATCCACACCTGAAGCCTGAATCTAGAAGAGTCATTCTTATTAAGGAGACAAGTGGTGAAAGTCTTCATCAAGCATTTGTAACCACAGCTTCACATGATCTTTTTGTTCAGTTCTGGTCATTGCTTAAGGCCTACAGTAATCAAACTCTCTACTAGTGGAGTGACAACAGATCAGTAGCATTGAAGAACTTAGGGAGAACCAAATACAAAAATCATAAAGTCAGAGTTCCAATCAGTTTACATTTAGTACAGAATTAAGACATAGCTACCCGTTAGTGCTTAGAATTTTTGATACTATTAAAAACATAAATAATTATTTTTAATGTTCATTCAAAGTGTTCCAGTGTCACTGGCAACTGATGTAATTTTGTGAACTTTATTTTTTCAAGCTGATAGTGGAGTACTTCCATCACGTTTTGTCTCCCTACCAGTTGTAGTTTTCTCTCTACCTGCTTTCTTAGCGATTTTTTTTGCAGCAAGACTGCTTTGTTCTAGTCACTGAAGATTTCATTTCCTAAAAAAAAAGTCTTTATTTGCACAGGGCTTTGTGCTTTTGTTGTCGTAAAATATGAGAATGTGTCTTTTTCTTTAAAATTTCATGGGAGCTGTAATGCAATCAGCTTCTCTGATATGTATAACTTAAAACACTTACTAGGAGAACTCTACAACACCCAGATTGTAGTTTTTTTTTTTTTTTTTTTTTTTTTAAAAAAAAAAAAAAGAGAGAGAGAGAGAGAGAGAGAAAAGGTTGTCATGTAGTTGTCAATATCACTTTAATCCTCTTGCCCTTGTTTCCAAAGCAGTCACAACATCCTGCCAGCCAAAATGCACCACAACCTCCTGCCAGCCAAAATGCATCATCCATAGAGGTGTAAGTAGTGGGGAGAAATTGGTTGTAGTGTTGATTTATTTTTTTCCCAAAGAAGATTAGATGTGCAAAATGATGCTGTCATCATTCGTTTTACTCCACTGTCTTCACTTGTGGTGATTTGCTCTCTTCAGTTGCGCATGATGCCATTATTTGCAGGTGAACACCTCTGTCCGCTCGCTACATGTGTTGCACTTCACAAAGCAGCACCAGTGGAATTTGCAATTACACTGCCACACCTTGGTGTACTGGTGTGTGTTGTAACCTCTTCCACAGCACATCATGTCACACCCATCTGCATTGGGAGAGGTTCGGTTACAGAGTCGTCCCTGGGTACCAACGCTCCCTGTGGAAGCATCTTCCTCACAGTAGTTGGGTGACTTTTCGATATACACTAAATCTGTTTCCATTGGTTTCTGGTAACTCTTGATCTGCTTAATCTTCAGGAATGTTGGCTGTCTTAGTCTGCTGGCACGTACCACCTCCACTTGAACTGCAGCATTGTATTTTTCTTTCAAAATATATCCAATCTCTCTGAATTTAGGAAGTGTGGTCCAGCAAGTCTTGGTTGTGCAGGAACCTGAAACTCCATGACACTTGCACTCCAATTTCATTCTCTCTTCAAGCACCTATGTGTGCAGACATTTACATATTGTTACTGAGGAAAATGACATTGCAAGCTTACCTAAATCTGTCTGTCTAGTTTATATTAATATTCATTAATGCTGGCTGAAATTTTTCAAATCATGCCTATGAATCTTCTTGCCTCCCAACAGAATGCTTGTAACACACTTTGTTTTACATGATGAGAAACACAGTGGTTTATCATTTCATTACAAAATATTTTCATTCTATTTCCAAATATTGGAAAATATTTAGTGAAATTTCAGAAGATGTCTTTAGAGACAAAATAAGACTACAATGACTTAAAAAAATAAAATCATACCATCCTCATTTTGAAAGCAGAAGAAGAGAAAAAAGTTTTTTAAAAAATGTTTTAAGATTTAGAATATTTAACCTAAATTGCTTTAAGCAATGTTTAGAAAATATTTAAAAATTTTGAACAGCTTTAAAATTCACAGAACTATACTTTGTGGGTGCATGTTCACTACATAATCACAATTTTGCCTACACTGGCAGTGGTAATAGCAGCATTTCTATCAACTATTTAACCCACAGAGCACATCATCACTCTTAAAAGCAGCACTTCTTGCACCTAGCCCTGTATCACGCAAATGTTCATCCATAAGTATATTTTTCACCCTGGGGCAATCGTTGTGCATCATTAGAGAAAATAAAAACCACCAAAGGGCTCTGCTGAGCTGTGAGCTCAAGAGAAACAGAATTATTTATTATTGCTATGTCTGTGTAATACCTAAGGATGCCTCCCTCCCATCATGGATGTGCATTCAGGGATTGGTGATTGTCTTGCCACCAGCCTCTGGAGGAGGCTAACCCAGCATCAGGTGGCCCCTAATAGGAATCCCAATGCTAGTGGACATTCATGCTCATGCTCCACTCCTCTTTAGACTCATCTGTAGTTCAGCCGCATCACAGCTGGCTCATCCCTCCTTCCCTGGGCACTGACACAGCCCCAAGCAAGGCAGGGAAATGCCCTCCTGCCTCTTGTGTACATGGGGAGGGGAGACTGGCCTCAGGAAAGCGCCTCTCTGTTTTTCTGCCCTTGCGCTGCTACTTAAGCCTGGCCACAACTGCACCCACAGTCATCATTAGCTTATGAAAATCAAGGCCTAAGAACAAAGCAAACTGATCTTTCTCTTTCACGATGGGATGCTAACAAAGAAATATGAACTACCAGGCTTGTCTTGAAGCATTACTGATGCTGCGGACCATCTCCAATAGTGGTTTCATTGCATATCCCAGAACATTACTGAAGTGGGCAAAGGATAAAAGGGACGAAATCTGAGTACAATGGCATAATGAAGTAGAAGGGAAGTAAAAAATGCTTACTGCTTAAGAAACTGGCCTTAAAATAAAAGCTGTACACATCTGGTTATCCGTGCAAATAGAGAGCACCCTCCTGAGTTGTTCGAGTTTCAGTTAAATTGTATGGTTTTTTTTTTTTTTTTTTTTTTTTCCCAAATTTCTGGGGTTTCAATATTAAAGAGAATATTTGGCTTTGATTCTGACTTGCCAACATACAGTAGCAAGTACAAGACAGCTGAGCATCCCAGTCAAAAATACCTTAGACTTTATGGAACCACAGGCTTTTCCCATGTTAATGTCCAGTTTGCCTTTCAGTGCTCAGAGGCAGAAAAGGTGGATTGCAGCAAGGGTTACTGGATTAGGGAAGAAGCTCCTGCAGTTGCAATACTCTAAAAGTAAAATCAGCAAGAGTAGGATGAGCTGCTTTCTATGGACACTGGAACAGCCACTGCTCTCTAATGAACTGTATCACCCACCTGTTTTCCCCATAGTAAAAAATAATAATAATTCTAAAATTATTTTCAAAATAATTGACTTTCAAAAAGAGTGCCACCTTCTGCAATGGCAGCAACATTACAGTAGCTGCAAGTAGAGGGACGCCTTATGAAATACTCTAGGGTCTGTCAGGATTCCTCTGACTCTACTTTGTGAGTAGAGTACTCTTCTACTCATCTGTAGAAGAATGTGATTTTTTTTTCAAAGACCTTCCTTCCTCACCCCCCTGTTCCACAAATTTGTGTTGAAATAATCTATTGGTATTTAGATGTGTGAAATGTATATATATACCTTTTTTTTTTTTTTTTTTTTTTAATTGCTTTTTTCACTGACATTGCTGAAATACATTATTTTAAACCAGCCTGTTTCTACAGCTCTCTCTTTTGACTGGTGGTCACCATACAGTTGCATACACAAGCACTGCAGCAAAATTCATAACAGAACATGGATGGAGGTAACTGTCTCTACAGCAACTTCACAGAGCACTACAGGTTGTAAGGACTTCAGGAAAGCATTAGCAATGGGATTGATCCACCATGCCTGATTTGTGTTCCTCTTCTCCTTAAGTAACAGTTTTGGTGAAGAGCAGAGGTTTGTGGTTTAGTATATGTTTTACCAGGTTCTGTGAGTGTGTGGGATGTCTGATTTTTAGCTTCGAAAGGTCAAGTCAGTAACTGGCCCAGAGAGTGGGAGGAGGTGAAGCTTGTGAGGCTCCTGGTTGTCTGTAGACTTAATGCTCTGGACACTGTTTTGAGGAGCCTTGGTCTGTCTTGTTGACGTGCTTACCTCCTACAACAGAGAGTGTCATTGTTCTTGAAAAACAAGATATTACCCACTCAGGTGTCCTTGGTGATATCTTCGTATATGTATATTTATATGTGCATGTGTATATATCTTTACCTGTGTGTATTTGGTTGAGTCACTGTTTTTTATACAGTGCCTGACATACTTTGTAGTACCATCTGCAGCAACTTTATCCTAAGTTTTTGTCTTTCTGAAGGTGCAGTTCCAAGAGTCATTTTGGTGTACAGAAATCAGATTCCAGCATTGTATTTTTTCAGATATTCCTGACATTTACAGTTGTGAAAGAATTTGAAAATGCAAGCCACACAAAAAAAAGCAGAAGTTTCAAATTGTATTAATTCATGATCCTGAAGCCAATCTTGCAGGTTTTTATTTTTTTTTTATTTTTTGGAGGCTTCTCTCATGAATGTGGAATGCTTGGGGTTACAACACTGAGCACAGGCCCAATCATCAGGTAGTTAAATTCCTGAATGCTATAATTTGTGTGCCCACAGTCAGCTGTGGGTATAAAATTGTGCCCAAAAACTTGGAGGTCAGGAAATACAAGGCCCAAACTAAGCAGATTCAAAGTAAGATATTTTATATATATATATTTTTCCCTTTTCTACACAGATGCTGCTGAGCATTCCTCTTTGTTAGCAAGCCAGCATGGTCAGGCTTTTCCGGAGGTGTGGTTGTGAAGCCCCATGAGGTGCAGTGTGGAGATCCCAGAGCAGGCCCTGCTGCTGCTTTGCAGCTTGCCATTTACATGGACAGCCACACCTTTCCACTAGGTATCTCAAGCAGCTTCCACTTGCAAGGTGCTACTGGGCCTGGCAAAAGTGGTAGTGTTTGGCCCTCCCCATTACGTATTGTGAACCTGCAGTTCAGAAAATGCTAGTGACTAGCATTTTCTTCCTAAATGTCCCTCCAACTTATTTTTCTTCATCAAAATTCCCATTACAGCTTCGACCCTGAGCCCTAAAGGTACTTATTTACTCAAATCTGATACATTATGCCAAGGTAGGTGCCTGATTAAAGACTAAAAATCATTAGCTTGTATGACCCAGTCGTTCAGCAGGTACATTTGTCATATGCCAGCACCTCATATCTAATCTTGAACAGTTTACAGCAAGATCTACTTCCCAAAGCAAATTCCCATCGTTAGACTGTGCTGCCTCAGACTAATAGTAGGAACATTCTTTAGGCCCATTTTCCACATGCAGGCCTGCTCCCACCCCAGTAGGATCTTGCCAAGTAAGATTTTCTAACTGCTGCTACTTTGTTAAATGAATTGTGAAATATAACATTAAAGTTTTCTCTTCCTCCACATATTTTTATACCTATATAAATCATATACTGAAAATACAATTTGAGGGTTGTGTGCTGCCAGTAAAGTAGAAAAACCTAGCAAAGACTGAAATAAAACAAAATAATATGTATGAAAAGAAACTAATTTTTCAAGTTCCGTATCTATACCCAACTGCATAATATCAGATACAGTTTCTATACATATTAAAAACCCTATCTGGATAAAATATGTAAAAACAATAGTAACGTTTTGTGTGTGTTTGTTTTGGCCTGCCTTTTCTGGTTTGTGTTTTCCTTAGTGGAAATGCACATTTTTGGACCAGATGTTGAATGTAATAAAATCCATATTAGTTTTTGACTGCAGTATCAGAAAGAAATTGAAAACTTTAAAAGTTTTCCCCCCATCGAATATGCAAGTGATCAGCGTTTGCCTTGGGCAATATCAGTTCCCAAAGAGACAGATTTTGGTCATAAGATGTCACCATCCCCTTGCGTACATGAGAGCCTGCAGCCATGACAGCTTAGGGCTGGGTACCAGCAAATCTTAGTCCCAGTGCAGTCTGGTGTCCAGCACTGCTGGCAAAATGCTGACCTCATGGACCCATCTGGGAAACAAAGTTAGGTTTGGGGTTGGTTTCTTTTCTTTTCTTTTCTTTTTCTTTTCTTTTCTTTTCCTTTCCTTTCCTTTCCTTTCCTTTCCTTTCCTTTCCTTTCCTTTCCTTTCCTTTCCTTTCCTTTCCTTTCCTTTCCTTTCCTTTCCTTTCCTTTCCTTTCCTTTCCTTTCCTTCCTTTCCTTTC
>CM021731.1:71981680-72038846 GCA_011075105.1 Heteronetta atricapilla | reverse complement strand
TTCTTTTTTTTTTTTTTTTTTTTAAAAAAAAAAAAAAAAACTCTGATGGCCAGGGGTTCTAATATTAGTAGAATGTAATACTACTCCTCTAATACAAATGTTCTCAAAATATTCTTCATTAACAACAATTCAGAGAGCCAAAAATAAAGCAGTTTATGTCATATTTCATCAGATTGTGTCCAGCCCTGTGAAGAGAAGGCATACTGGAGCCAGCAAGAGAGCAATACTTGTGATTCAACTGCTTAAGGCTACTCCATCAAGCATCAAACCAGTATTTCTACTCTAGGAGGGAGGGTGAGGAATTGACTTACTGTGTTTACTCCCTCTTTTATTGCATCCCTATTTTTTTTTATTGTTTAGTTTGATAGGAGCAGGGACCCTCTGTTTGGTAGTGGATCAGTGTCCAGCTGCAACACAAGATGGCTTTTCCCTGGCACTAGCCACAGCTCAGAAGTACCAGGGACACTAATTCACCTCTTTCTGCCCTTCACCTGCTTCCAATCCTACTGAATGCATTAAAAAAAAATTGAAGAAGGTTGTTGCTTTCTTTACCCATGTTCTCCTCCTAGCTAGCAGGAATACAAGCCTGGGAATTTGAGACCTCCTGCCCATCAGATGAAAGTCCCTACTGTTATAAGGATGGGCTATAGAGACTTCTATAGAGACTATTATGAGGATGTGTTATAGACACATCTGGGCCTCTTCCTGCCCTTCTAGAAGAATAGAAAATAGCTAAGTTTGGGCAGCAAACTGCTGCAATCAGTTAAAATTTCTGAAATGTATTTTCACAGTGAAGTGTTGAAAAAAGTGAAAATCTCCAGATGCACCCCTTAAAGCATTCCCCAAACAAGTGCAAATACATTATTTCACTATTTTTTTCTATGGAAATTGCTGTGAAGCTTGCAGATAAATTTTTAAATAAAATTTTCATATCAAAAATACTTCATTATCATTTCTACCATGACAGACAATATAGAGATGTTAGGTTTAGGGGGTGAGAAGTAATATTTTACTCGATTAATGATATGTACATCTTGTATACACCGCATAGGTTGCATTGGCAAGTCCATTTCTACAATAAAACCATTTAACAAGTTCTAAAATATTTGGCTATTTTCCCCCTCTAATTTTAAAGCAAAATATTCAAAATGTAGGATAGTACCAGATGTAGCTTCTGGCAGTCGACATTAAGGGTGTGTTTCTGGAAGAAAAAAATAGGCTAGTAAATCCAGCTCAATTGGAAGTGGGAGAACTACCCTCACGAGATTTTGAGCTAAAGCTTGCATACTCTGGACATATGGATAAGCATTAGTTATCCATCTAACCCACCCAAGCTGTAACACCAAACTTTTTGAAGTTGGATTTATAACTGTCTGCAAATCAATTTAAGTGGGAAAGTGGAAAGTATGCCATCAAGCACAAGTATCAAAAGCTTTTCTTTCATTAATATCCTTACAATGGAATTGCAGTGAAATAGTGTGTCTCTTTTAGAGAAAAAATGTTCAGCAAATAATGGGCTCAGGGCTGTAAAACCTGGAAAGTCACATTCTTTAAATCACTGAAATTACTTAGGAAACAGAGTCACATTTTGAAGAATGTTTTAGGCTTATAGGAAAAGAAAATTAGTTGGCTTTCAATTTTGAAACTGGGATTAGGTGACATTGCAACTTCAGAGCATGTCATCCAGAGACTGAGGATTGTTTCTAAACTCTATGTCCTGCTAGGTATCCATGAAGGCATTTTGCAATATATTAATGCATATTGAGCATCTTGCAAAAGTGAGCTTATCAATTTAAATATTTCAGGTGGGGTGAATTGAGCTATCACTTTCTTATATATTTTATGCACAAACAGCACATATGTATTTATATATAAATATATACAATGACGTGTGCACACTCTACTTATCTATATTTGTGTATATGTATATATATGTATATACATAATGGTGACCAACAAATCACCTCATTTGCTCTTCTACTGCCAGAACACGTCAACAGAAAACCCTTCCCAGTACCACAGTTCTGTGGCACCAGGAACTGTGAGAACTAGTCATGGTTTAGATGGAAATGTTGTCCCACATAATTGAATAATATCTTTTAAAGAGAGTCTGATTATTATTATTGTGGGGTTTTTTTGTCCCCACTCTCTTATTGTTTCAAATGTAAAATAAGATGTCATCTTCCAGGCATTCCAGAAAAACAACAAGCAAAACCCATTGATACTGCAAAGGAATAAATATTGGGATGGTACCAGGCTGAGTTTCTGGCAGTCAATGTTAAGGGTGTGTCCATGGAAGGGAAAGAAATAGCCCAGCTTTTTCTCCATGTAACCACAAACATTGTCTGTTATAAGAGCTTAATTGATTCATAAAATATTTCTTGTCTTCTGTTTGGTAAAAACTGTGATCTGCTAACAATTTGTCAGCTTGTTCTTTTAGCTCCCCCCCCCCAAAAACAAACAAACAAACAAACAAACAAACTCTTTTTTATCATTGAGATTCACCATAAGTGCTAGTCATTGTTTTGAACCTTTCAACAAAAAGTTAAGATTAATGGCATGTGTTCCCAGATGTTACTCTTTCGAAGTTCATTTATCTCAGAGTAAAGATACTTGTTTCTAAAAATACATGGTAGAAAGCTGTCTCATAAAACAGCATCAAAGCTTACTTGGTTTTGTTACTATTTAATTTTTCATTACTCTATCAAAGTTCTGCCCATAGATCTCTCTGTAATCATTCAGATTTACAACAAACCATTCTTTCCCATTTTCACAGTAATGTTTGCATTAGGCTTATGCTAGGCTTCCTTTGAAGGGTTGTTTTCATTTATCACACTTGTACTTTCCATTCTGAATCATAGCAGCCCTTTAAATAATGATGGTGAAGTTAGCTGCTTTTCTCTTTTACACTGCATGGCACTATTCTTCTGCAAAGCAAAAATCTTCCACCAGTAGCATCTCATGTCAACAAGAATCTCTAAGCATTTATTTCTTCCAAATGGTGCCAATGGTGGCAAGTTTATGATTTTGTCACTGGTGCTATTTATTGCAAATATATTAGAAACTTCACAAGCTTGCCATTAGCTGAAACTATTTTCAGAAATGCAATGCAGAGAAATCAGGAGATGCAATTAGGATATTCATTCTTTCCACAGTCATTAAAAATTCCCTGAAAAGCTTAAATATCTGCATTTTCAAGGTGGTAATGTTCCTGAGTGTTGTGCTGAGCATCTCAGCTACAAAGTCACATTAACGAGCACCCCAGAACTATTTTCCCCCTCATCTGCTTGCAAAGTTCATGCAGTTATTTATGCAGCATGCTGTCTTTTCCTGAAGGAAAAATTCCTCGGTACTCTGTTTTTAACAAGAGCAAAAGGCCAGCTTTTGAGAACATCCCTATGAGAGCAAAACATTACTGTCACTTCTATAGCTACAAATGTCTCTGACCACCAGGCATGTCTGAAGGGAGATGTGACAACTCTGGGACAAGTGCTGGGCGAGACTGGAAATAGGCAAAAATCCTGCCTTGGACCATGAAAAATCCCATGCAGGGATATATGGGGGTATTCAAATCATTGCTCTGGGGGCAAAACTGCTGATTAGCCTCCTGAATAATGCTTCCAGAAATGATTTTCTGGGCACTTAGTAGAGCTCTACTGGGGTCAAGGGCCTTTCACTGATTTTGGAGCAACCTGGGAATAACTGTAGGTGGGGTTAGGATCTCTTTGCAACATTTTTTTCCTGATTTTTCTGTATTAGGAGGCTCTGGGATTTAAAAACAAGACTAAAATGAAGATAGCAAATTTATTGCCTAAATGTTGTCAGTCTTATGCAACTCAAAAAAACCAATATAGTATGAACTAAGAACTTTGAGACCTAAGATCCTTATTGTTAGAGATGTAAATATGTTTTTTAAAACAGTTAAAGTCCCATGAAGTATAAAACTTCGGCAAATGGACTGATGTTCATATAAACAATTTGTCGTTTGTTTTTTTCCTTCTACCAGTTTTGATAAGATTGAACTGTAACTAAGAAATATTTCAATGGCTGATGGAATCTCTGTAGAGAGGTACAAAAGCATACATTTCCTCTACTTTCTCAGCATTCCCACCCTGAACTTGAAAAGATTATTTGAAAATGTCTGAAGCAACAAAGGAGTAACAAAATCTGAGTTTACTTTGGTCTCCTTCTTACCTTTTATTCATATTCAGAACAAGGGAAAATATCCCTACTTTGGTCCTTTAGTAATATTGGACAGGAATCCAAAACTTGGTTCCAAACTGTTTATAAATTTTAAGACAAGCTGCATTCAGATCAGCAGACTGGTACTGATAGAGCAAGCAGAGAAGTATGAGCCTTTCCCAGTTTTGGGGGGAGATTTTGGAAGGGGAAAAAAGAAAGATGGAAATCCAGTGTGGTACTTCAGCTAGTGTCCAGCCATAACTGCAGTATTTCTGACTTGACTTGGAATAAGGAACACATGGAGCATGTCAGAATAACATCCATATGTAAGCAAAATTTCCTGTTTGGGGATTTTGTTTCTGGCTCACAATCCAATCTAAGTTTACCCAGAATATCTAAAACTGCCACATTGCTAGGAAAAGTAGGAACAATTTCAAGCTTGTCTGGATTCTCAGAAGGGACTTCTGATTTCAGGCTGAAATTGCACAAAACTCTGTGGCTGCTTTCTTAAAGGTCCAGCTCAGAAAACAAAGAAAACATATCCTGGTTTCCAGAGTTTTTTTCTAGCCCTAAGTTTCAGTCAGTCCTCAAGTTCAGAATGTCTAATTTGTACAAATAGTAGATGATCTCAGATGAACCAAAATCTTAGTGATTTTATTATATACTGTAAAACTTTGCATATTAATTTCACGGGAATGTATGTCATAACACCAACATTATTTCTAAGCATGGACCCCAAACCATCTTTTATATGAGCATATTCCTCGGGATTTGATGGATTGTACTTAAAAACAAAAGCAAAAATCTGCATCAAATTCTTTCAGGCATCCTTAGCTGTTCAAAACTATATGATGCATTAAAGATTACAATGAAAATATATAGCTATAAATGATTACTGAAACATACCACCACAAACAAAGTGGGTTAATTCCAAAACACTATTTATGAAGAAAGTGTATTGGGGGGGGGGGGGGGGCGGGGGAGGGGAGAAAAGAATGTGGTCTGTATTTGCAAGCCTTTTTATTCCTATCTCAAAAACACAAAATATGAGCATTATCATTTGTTTTTGCAGAACATTTGCAGAAAACAAAGTTTTTTGAAAAGTTGAAAGAAATGCAATTGCATTAATGCTACTACCAATAATATTTGTAAAAGCACACACTTCTTTGATTTGCTAATGCCTCCTTGCTTATGAAATTCTGATGAACAGTAAAAATGCAATTTGCTTAATAAGAATCAGCAATGTGGTCTAGTGGTTACTGGACTATATTTAGAACTGGGGGACCTGGGATCAGTGCCTAGCTCAGATGCTGAGCTGCCTTCTGTGCCTGGGCAAGGGACATCACTGTTCTCAATCTATGCATCCACTTTTGCTCTTTTGTGACATTTTCACATATAGGCTGTAACATGTTCAAAACAGGACATATATCTGCATCTCTGTGGGGGTGGCACAGTGCCTACCACAGAGGGTTGCCAGTTTAAGCGAGACCATAGTGCATCTAGTAGTAACAAATGTTCTGTTACATGTTTAGAGTGTGGCTTTCAGCTTCTTTTGGATCCAAATGCAATGCATGACACCAAAGTGAAACACTTACGCTAACAGAAACAGTCAAGCCTGGAATCAGTCCTCCATGACATTGTATAGCAGTATGGGGTGCTCTTACCCTCCTTGGCAGAACAAGTTTTCAGGAAAAGATTGCTACTATTAAGGATGCTGTCAGGCTCTCTAGACCTCAGTATCAAGCATCAATTGAGTATCAATCCCGTCTCTATGCTTGCAATTATGCCCCATGACCGATCTCTTTCATCATCTGGAATTTATGCAACACTTTCATCCCAGTGAACAATTGCCCATGTGACACCTTCCATTTCAGTGCACAACTGACTGCTCTTTCCTGGAGATTTTGTTGCATGCTCTGATCATTAAGAAGTCTCCAGAATACAGGCAGCCAAGAAAAGTGCTTGGTGTAGAAAAAAAGCTCGTGTTGGTTTGGAGAAGAAAATTTGAGTCCAACTTTGGGGGCTAGGGAGGAGCAGAATACTGGTGTCACCTACAACATTCACACTGGAGGGTAGAAAAAGCATTTTTTAACCGGGATGAAAACACCTTGAAAGATACAGTAAAATCTCTCTTGAGGCTGGTGTGTGTTATGTACAAAGATTTATTTAACGTTTTGCAGGCCAATCTTTGAGATCTGTGAGGATTGTTATTCAATGGACATAAATCAGCGTAGCTCCATGATGTTTATTGTTTTGATTGCAAGCAACTCAGTCGTGGTTGTAGACATGAAGCTGTTTCTTCTTCCAAAGTGGCACTTATCATGCAGCCACCTGTAGCCTGCTAGTGAGGAATGGACAATTGTGCATTTGCTATGAAGTATGTATTTCATTAGAGCTGTGGTCTAAGTGTTTTGTTTTTGGATGGAATAAATAGCTACAAGTGCTGTGGGAGTTCAGAAATGCAAAAACTCAGTCCTGTGCCATCATAAGCTCTGTCATCTCTTGCTAGATTTTTGCAAAGGAGATGAAAGGCAAAGATTTAGCTTTATCTCAAACAGCTCTAGCAAAGTACTCTCTGTTACTGGGAGGACTCAAAAGGTGGCTTAAGGAGCAGAAACATTGAGAAGAGCAGCTATTGGGGGCTGTAATATACGGTCAGCTATGAATAAAAAGAAACAGTAACAAACCATAAATATTAAATGCCATCAGGTAATGGTGTGAGTGTGGGATAACAGCATAGAGAGGGATACCTTCTTGGGGAATGCCTCCTGCGACCAAGCCATCCTCCCCCCTTCCTCCAGAGCACACACTTCCCCATCCATCCCTCTTGCTTGAATACCTTTCTTCCAGCCTCATTGTTGTGCAAGTTCATCAGCCTCCGTGCATTCTTTTTGATTTCTCGGGCATCAACAAACCTCCGGGAGAACTCAATGCCGTATCTGATATCCGCAGAGCAGCCTCCCCACTTCCAGCCCTCCTCCTGGTTGTAGTAGCCCTGTTTCTCTCGGTCACAGCCACAATTGCTGAGGTTGCCCTGGCTGCAGGCGGCTGTGACAGCGTGTGCAACCCCGGCAGCAGTAATGGCATAGGTGAATGCAGCTTCCCTGCTTCCTGTGGAGAAAAGCCAAAAGCTGATGGGTTTGCAGAAAGGTATCACTTACTAAAGAAAGTACACACATTATGTACAGCAATGGTATCAGGTAGGCATCACTTCTAGCATGTGCTTCTCATTCTGGCAGAATTATGTAAGTATTTTAAATGTTTGGTTCATCTTGGGATCATTGCCCCAGGTAAGCACCAGCTACATGACAGTCCCGTCTAACCCCCTAAACCAGAAGGGAATTTGGCAATGAGTTTGGGCAATGGTGAGGTGAGGCAATATGATTTGTTTTTATATTGTCTAATCAGGTTTGCAAGCTGAATTATATATATTTCAGATGAATAATAGGTGAGTCACCAATGGCAATACTCACTGGAAAACAATAGTTTGCTCTAACAGTTGGTCCTGCCTGGAAAAAGTGTACAGCCAATTTAAGAAATACCAGACCCTTTTGGGTGCACGAGAAGGTTGGGCACAAATGGGGGAGGTTATTATTGCGCCTTTATGGACCAGTAGGGCCCATTAGTGATGCTGATGGTCAGCTATGGCAAGAATTGCCCACAGGGACAAGAGCTAGGTAGGTTTTGTTTTCTTTCAAGGTGAAGTAGAGATGACCTCTTTTGCTGACTTTTCTCATGTGTGTGTTTTGCTGTGAGCTTTACCACTCCCACCCTGACTGATTTCTGCTTTCTCTTGTCTAGTGGGTGTACAGAGTGATGGAAGTGCTAGGGAAGCATTGTTTTCTCTCTGGAACAAGTGAGATGCTGCTGTGAAGGCAAAACCTTGTTTTTATGCCTTTTACTATTATTATTAATGATGCCACTACTCGCCAATGTTCCTCATTCCCCACTCCTTATTATAGGTATTGATATTGAATATATAAGGGACAAATAAATGCCATTTCTTGACTAGACTTTGATAGGATGAGTTGCTTTTGGGATGCACATAAGCAAGGAGATACAGAGGCAGAGCAATTGAAAGGGATGTTACACAGAGGCAGAGCAATTGAAAGGGATGTTACAACCTCTGCCTGCATGTGAGTCTACACTCTGTTGCTGACTTAATGTAGGGGTAGATTATGGCCCTTTTCATTTTGCTGTTCTTATTTACATTTCCCTACAAATTCCCCTCTCAGTGCTATCATTATTTTCCTCTGTGTGTTTATTTGGTGATAAACAGACAATCTTGTAATACTACTGCCAAAGAACAAGTGTAAAGAATTTGCAGAAAGTTGCTGAAATGCTTTAATGACCACACATAAAGCTTTAACATGGTTAATGGATTTGGGAAGAAAAAAAATAAAAATAACAAATTTTCCAGAGGAGAAAACAAACAAACAAAACATTTAGAATCTATTTTTAAAATTTTATTTTAGTATTCACAGATACCATAACTATTCTGGATGACCTGTACACAGTGTGGGTTTTTTTATTATGTGTCTTACTTGCATATATAGCTTCCTGAAAAGTTACACCTCTGCAGGATACAAGAGAGATCCTACAAGAAGCAATCATAAACTGTTTTTGTTTGGCATCATTTCCTTGTTTCTCCAAAGCAATAAAAAAGGTAACTTAAGGTAAGAGAAAAATAAAAGGTCCTGTTGTTCTTCAGGTACCAGGAAGGTTAAACTGACTTGTGGAGTATTTAAGTATATCACCAAACAGAAAGCTTGACTCTGTTTTCAGACACACAAGTGTTTTGCTGAGGTGTACAATGTGTGTAGTCTGGTTCAGTGGTTCCCAAACCATGGTCCACAGAACATTGGCGGTCCAGGAGGCCACAGTAAAGGGTTTGCAGCTAAACTGTACAGCCATATTAAACACTCTTTTTAATAGTGTTTTCAATTAAAAGTTTGATGATAACAATGCCTGGTGGTCCACAAGAAATTCTGAGGGTCGATAGCAATCCAAAAAAGTTTGGGAACTTCTGTTCCTAGTATGTTCTCTAAAATGCATATCAATATTCACTCCTCTCTCTTTCACTCCCCGAAGTCAAAACTGAGACATTTTAAAACAAAACCTGTTGACTTGGAGTATTTCCTTCTTCATCTCCTTTCAAAAAAAAAAAAAAATCTATTCTTAATTTGGATTCTTTATTCTTAAATTGAAAGACTGGAAATATGAGATACAACAGAAATGACATATAGAGATAGGTTTTCCTTCCTCTCCAGGATGAGAGTAAGTAGAGTAAACACGTAAAAAAGCTCATAAACAAGCAGAAACATATTTCTGTCAGGGAATACCACAGCTGTGAGCTACAGTTCAGTAGATTTATCAGGAGATTAGCTAGAGAGAGGTTGCTGATGTTTTACTTTTTCAATTCAATGTATTCCATAAGTATCCAGAGTAGAAAGTGACATTTTGTAATGGTACTATGTCTTGCTCATGAGTTTTCACACATCACTTCCCTTAATCAGTTTTGTAAAACTAAAGAATATTCTGGCTTTATATTCCTTTTTCTCCTCTTTGTTCCCATTATACCCCTGGTTACATTTGGGAACAGAGGAAAACATCTTTCTTTCACCCACTTGACAGTTATACCAGTAAAGGAATTATCTCAAGTCATGGAGTAATACTTAATGGAAGTCCCATTGACTCTCTAAAGATGCTATTCTTCTGTTTCAATGCAGCTCTAAAACAAGAAGGGCTCAGAAATAATAGGTGGCTTGAAAATCAGATTGCTTTTGCAAGTTAATGTGTCCTGCCAATATATATATATTTTTTTGCATTTTATTTATTTTATTTTATTTTATTTTTAGTTTAGTTTTTATCTAAAGAATGTTCCAAAGCTTCCTTTGACCTTCAGGGCAAGCATTACCTCAACAGTTCTCTAAAGTCTAAGAGAGAGAGTCAATCAGAAGAGTCAATCAAGAGAGTCTATCAGAAAATACTGATAGAGGAGGGATACAAACCTCTGTGCTTGAATAATATGTCTGCTGTACACAAAGCTTTCCATTAGCATGTCATCACTTGGAGTTAGTCTTAAGCAAGTCCTTGTTAGGCAGCTAAAACAATTTAAGTAATGATTGCTGTGATACCTACATGAAGAACAACAATCTCATTTTATGGATTTTTCTGAGATTTTGAAAATATTCTTATTCTGCAATGAAAGAACGAGACAAATCTTTCCAAAAATGTTCATTAAAAGGAAAAAAAAAAATATATGAAAAGATTTGGGATATGGCTCAACTTGGAAGCTAGAATTTTTTGTTTGTTTGTATTGTATTGTTTTGTTTTTCTGTGAATATCTGGGTCACCTAGTTATTTGGCAGTGTAAGTGCACATTACCTGTGTCTCAGAACAAAAATGTCTTGTTTGACTTTTCAGTGTTTTCTTTTATGTAGACAAGAATAATTTTGTCAAGATTTGATTCTAGTGGAAAAGACACTATTTTGGCTTTTATTGCAGACCTTGGATCCCTACATTTCCATATTAAAAATGCCTGCTTTCATGTCAAAGAAGACAGTTCTGATTTAATTCCCCAAACATAGAATTGTACACAGAAATTGTCTGATCTAGTAACTCCAATAGAAGACAGCAGTCAGTACTGACTGAAATGTAGCCTGTTGGTTTTGGTAAAGGTGCTGAGAGTCACTTCTTGCAATCTGCTAGGCCATAAGAGAAGTCTTGCCTGTGGTCTGCCAGTCTGAGTTGCTGCCATTTGTTTGAGTTCACTAGTTTTCTCACAGTGGGTTGTATTTTAAAAGCGGCCTACTACCCAGTAATGTAGACATTTTCTGCTCAGACAGTCAGATATTGGATCATTGCTTCCTACAATGAGCAATTTCTGGCAGGAAGGGTGAGAGGAGTCTATGTATCCGTTGTTGGAATCTTGGAACAGCCTATACCTTAGTCCTAATTTTCAGACTCCTAACTGCACTAAACTTAGTATGGTCTGATGTTGAAATTACTACAAGTTCCATAACTACTGCATTCTAATATTTGTATATTCAGCAGCATACTTTCAGCATGTAACCACAATCAGCTGAGAATCATGCATACTAAATATATATTTTGATCATTTGTCTGTGAGTGCAGGGCTACAGATTTAACTGTTTCATAGTTATTAGTAAGACATCTGTTTTTCGGAGTAACTAGATAAGAATATTACTATTCCATGCATCATTCAGAAATGTATTTTCTCAGCAGTTAAGTGAATAAGAGTGTCATCAAATGTCAACTAGTAGAACTCTAATTTAAATTGAAAGAGACTATAGAATATACACTGTTAGCCAGTATTTTGCTAAATCTTGGATTAACAATGATAGAAAAATTGTACACACTGCCATTAAACAAAGCAAATTACTTATATGCTTACAATCTGTAGACTGTAGATCTTGAATTATATGACACAATTCAATAAAGGTTGGTGGTAAGAAAAATGAACTATAGTTGAAGTTAGATTATTTTTGCCAGACTTCTTATTTTTGATGAATGAAAGCTGAGGACACATTAAGTCATTTTTTATGGACAAAAGAGATACCTCTAGATCAGTAAACTGAAACTCAGACAATAGCCCCCCAAGTAGGGCTGGCTGAAGTATTTAGCAGACAAGTTTAGTTCCTTTGTAATTTTGTATTTTATTCAACACACTCATTAGCAGTTTTCAAAGAAAACAGTACATTCTCTTCTCTTTGGGTTCAGTCCAAGGGTAATACAAGTCAGTGAGAGTTTTTTCACTGTCTGGAGCAGATCCTTTCTCTATTTGCATTTTCAGTTAACTAACTGTACTTCTTGGTTTATAATCTAAAAGCAGGGGTTGGAATAATTTCTCTAACCTTCTAATTTACTATAATTTACTACTAATTTACAGTGAGGCATGTGAGAGAACACTGAAATCAGATTGCACAAGTAGAAGAAAAGCTATAAGAAAGTAAGGCTGGCAGGATCCTCGGGGGGGGCGGGGGGGGGTGTTTCTAGTCAGTCCCTCAACCCTAATGTAGGCTAATAATGCAGGTGTCCTTCAAAACAGTTTTTTTATATATCCTTTCTTAAAGTTCTTCATGGTGGAGATTCCATAGTCTATTCCATTGCTTCAGGACCCACATTTTCATACATGTTTAACTAGTATTAACCTGAAACTGTCTTTCTGAATACAAACCTACTACTTCTTACTGTACAGATATTAAGAACCTGATTGTTCCCTTTTTCTAGCAGCAGCCTTTAAACATTTAAACATTAAACATGCCAGGACCCGGCAGCCCTCGTGAGGGATGCTGACGAGGCGTAGGCGGAGCCAGCAGCGCCCCCTCCCCAGCCGCTCAAAAGCTGCCCCTAGGGAGCGCGAGCGACTAGGAGCGCGGCGACCAGGACGGGCAAACAGGGCGTGGCGCGTCAGAAGGGCGTGGCGCGGCAGTTAGCGCGGCAGTTCGCGCAGGAAGGGCGGAGCGTTCTCCCCCGTCCATACTTAACACCTCCTGACACCTCCTCAACGACAGCCGTTAGCGAGGCGATAATGGTCTCCAGCAGGCACGGTGCACTCTCCAGGAAGTCGGCACGCACCCAGACCGACTACCCGTTAAAAAGTGCAGCGGTTCAGGTCACCGGATGCAGAGAGTGTCTGAGCCTGTTGCTGCCGTCGGCGGGAGGCAGAGAAACTGCGTGGGTGAGGTGTGAGCAAGTGGATGACCTGGTCTGCATGGTGGCGGAGCTCAAGGAGGAGGTGGAGAGGTTGAAGGATATCAGGGAGTGTGAGCGGGAGATAGACTGGTGGAGCAACTCCCTGCAGGGCCTCAAGGAGAGGTACCGGGGTGAGACACCCCAAACGGGGGTGGACCCCCTGCCCTGTCGCCGTCAGGCAGAGGGAAGGGATCTGGGAGTTGAGGAGGAATGGAAAAAGGTCCCTGCTCAACATCGCAGGCGATGCCCTCCCCCACCGGCCCCACCTTCCTAGGTGCCCTTACACAACAGGTTTGAGGCCCTGGAGCTTGAGAGACTGGTGGGTGAGGAAGAGGTAGCAAGTCTACCCAGGAGGATGCCTAGGGGGAGGAGGTCGACTCCACGCCTCAGGACTGCCTCCACCAAGAAAGACAGAAGGGTGATTGTTGTGGGAGACTCTCTCCTCAGGGGAACAGAGGGCCCTATTCGTTGGCCTGACCCTACCTGTAGGGAAGTCTGCTGCCTCCCTGGGGCCAGGGTCAGGGACGTTGCCAGGAAGCTTCCCAACCTGGTTAGCCCCTCTGACTATTATCCTCTTTTGATAGTCCAGGTAGGTAGTGATGACATTAAAGAGAGAAGCCTGAGGGCTATTAAATGAGGCTTTAGAGGACTGGGACAGTTAGTGGATGGAGCGGGAGTGCAGGTGGTGTTTATGTCCATCCCTACAGTGGCAGGGAGGGGTACAGAGCGGACACGAAAAGCCCACCTGTTAAACACGTGGCTCAGGGGCTGGTGCCAACACAGGAATCTTGGGTTTTTCGACCATGGGGCACTTTACTCGACACCCGGCCTGATGGCCGCAGACGGGTCCCTATCTTTTAGGGGAAAACGGATCCTGGGCCAGGAGCTGGCAGGGCTCATTGAGAGGGCTTTAAACTAGGCAAGAAGGGGGATGGGGCTGAAGCAAGGACTGTTGGAGCTGTGCCAGGGGGAATGATAGCAAGGCTGGGGGAAAAGGCAATGGCCCAGCTGAAGTGCATCTACACCAATGCACACAGCATGGGTAACAAACAGGAGGAGCTGGAAGCCATTGTGCAGCAGGCAGGCTACGACTTGGTTGCCATCACGGAGACGTGGTGGGACCACTCTCATGACTGGAGTGCTGCAATGACTGGCTATAAGCTCTTCAGAAGGGACAGGCAGCACAGAAGGGGTGGTGGTGTGGCTCTCTATATTAGAGAGTCTTTTGATGTTGTAGAACTCGAGGCTGGGAATGACAAGGTCGAGTCCCTTTGGGTTAGGATCGGCGGGGCCAACAAGGCTAACGTCCTGGTCGGGGTCTGTTACAGACCGCCGAACCAGGACAAGGAGACAGATGAGGAGTTCTACAGGCAGCTGACAGAAGTTGCGAAATCTTCAGTACTTGTTCTCGTGGGGGACATCAACTTCCATGACATATCCTGGAAGCACAACACAGCCCAGAGAAAGTAGTCTAGGAGGTTTCTGGAGAGCATGGAAGATAGCTTCCTGACGCAGCTGGTTAGTGAGCCTACCAGGGGTGGTGCCCCGCTAGACCTTCTCTTCACAAACAGAGAAGGACTGGTGGAGGATGTGATTGTCGGGAGCTGTCTTGGGCAGAGTGACCACGAAATGGTGGAGTTCTCTATTCTTGGCGAGGCCAGGAAGGGAACCAGTTAAACCACTGTATTGGACTTTCGGAGGGCTGACTTTATGCTGCTGAGGACACTGGTTGGCAGAGTCCCTTGGGAGGCGGTTCTGAAGGGCAGAGGAGTCCAGGAAGGCTGGGCGCTCTTCAAGAGGGAAATCTTAATGGTGCAGGAACGGTCTGTCCCCACGTGCCCAAAGACGAGCTGGCGGGGAAGAAGACCAGCCTGGCTGAACAGAGAATTGTGGCTTGAGCTTAGGAGAAAAAAGAGGGTTTATAATCTTTGGAAAAGTGGGCAGGCCACTAGGGAGGACTATAAGGATGTTGCGAGGCTGTGCAGGGACAAAATTAGAAAGGCCAAAGCTCATCTGGAGCTCAATCTGGCTACTGCCGTTAAAGATAACAAAAAATGTTTTTATAAATACATCAACACAAAAAGGAGGACTAAGGAGAATCTCCATCCTTTGCTGGATGCAGGGGGAAACTTAGTTACCAGAGATGAGGAAAAGGCTGAGGTGCTTAATGCCTTCTCCGCCTCAGTCTTTAGCAGCAATACCGGTTGTTCTCTGGATACCCAGTACCCTGAACTGGTGGAAGGGGATGGGGAGAGAGATGTGGCCCTCACTATCCACGAAGAAATGGTTGGTGACCTGGTACGGCACTTGGATGTGCACAAGTTGATGGGGCCGGATGGGATCCACCTGAGTACTGAGAGAACTGGCAGAGGTGCTGGCCAAGCTGCTTTCCATCATTTATCAACAGTCCTGGCTATCGGGGAAGATCCCAGTTGACTGGTGGCTAGTAAACGTGATGCCCATCTACAAGAAGGGCCGAAGGACTGACCTGGGAAACTACAGGCCTGTCAGTTTGACCTCAGTGCCAGGGAAGCTCATGGAGCAGATTATCTTGAGAGTCATCACGCAGCACTTGCAGGGCAAGCAGGCGATCAGGCCCAGTCAGCATGGGTTTACGAAAGGCAGGTCCTGCTTGACGAACCTGATCTCCTTCTATGACAAAGTGACGCGCTGGGTGGATGAGGGAAAGGCTGTGGATGTGGTCTACCTTGACTTCAGCAAGGCTTTTGACACCGTCTCCCACAGCATTCTCCTCAAGAAACTGGCTGCTCTTGGCTTGGACTGGCGCACGCTTCGTTGGGTTAGAAACTGGCTGGATAGCCGGGCCCAAAGAGTCGTGGTAAATAGAGTCAAATCCAGTTGGAGGCCAGTCACTAGTGGTGTTCCCCAGGGCTCTGTGCTGGGGCTGGGCCGGTCCTCTTCAATATCTTCATTGATGATCTGGATGAGGGCATTGAATGCACCCTCAGTAAGCTTGCAGATGACACCAAGTTAGGTGCGTGTGTTGATCTGCTTGAGGGTAGGAAGGCTCTGCAGGAGGATCTGGATAGGCTGGACCGATGGGCTGAGGTCAACTGCATGAACTTCAACAAGGCCAAGTGCCGGGTCCTGCACCTGGGGTGCAATAACCCAAAGCAGAGCTACAGGCTGGGAGATGAGTGGTTGGAGAGCTGCCAGACAGAGAAGGACCTGGGAGTGATGGTTGATAGTCAGATGAATATGAGCCAGCAGTGTGCTCAGGTGGCCAAGAAGGCCAACAGCATCCTGGCCTGTATAAGAAGCAGTGTGGCCAGCAGGGCTAGGGAGGTGATTGTCCCCCTGTACTCGGCTCTGGTGAGGCCGCACCTCGAGTACTGTGTTCAGTTTTGGGCCCCTCGCTACAAGAAGGACATGGAGGTGCTTGAGCGTGTCCAGAGAAGGGCGACGAAGCTGGTGAGGGGCCTGGAGAACAAGTCTTACGAGGAGCAGCTGAGGGAGCTGGGCTTGTTCAGCCTGGAGAAAAGGAGGCTCAGGGGCGACCTTATCGCTCTCTACAGGTACCTCAAGGGAGGCTGTAGAGAGGTGGGGGTTGGTCTGTTCTCCCACGTGCCTGGTGACAGGATGAGGGGGAATGGGCTTAAGTTGCGCCAGGGGAGTTTTAGGTTGGATCTTAGGAAGAACTTCTTTACTGAAAGGGTTGTTAGGCATTGGAACGGGCTGCCCAGGGAAGTGGTGGAGTCACCATCCCTGGAAGTCTTTAAAAGACATTTAGATGTAGAGCTTAGGGATATAGTTTAGTGGGGACTGTTAGTGTTAGGTCAGAGGTTGGACTCGATGATCTTGAGGTCTCTTCCAACCTAGAAATTCTGTGATTTAAAAGCTTCAACCCCCTTTCTAGATGTGGTCTGTCAGTCCTTGTAGAGCAGTTTCATGGGCTCTGACCATTCCTGTTGCTCTTCCTGGGCTCTCCCAACTAGCTGTCCTGTGCCTTGCAGTTCCATGCCAGAGATGGAACAGGCTGCTCCAGCTAAGGCCCTGCTCACTTGGGGTTAGAGCAGAAGTAGCACTTCACATGTCTTGCATGCTACACTCCTGTTTACTCATGCCAGTATGGTGTTTTCAAAGCAGCTGGACATTTTTGACTCTTAGTTTGTGGTCTTCTTCTATGCTGCTGCTATCACAACAGATGTTTCCCATCTTACATAGTGATGCTAATTATTACCACATACAGACCTTTGTCTTTCTGATTTACCTCCCTTTTCTTTTTTTTTTCTTTTTTATTCTTTCCAGTCAGTTTTCCCATTATCATTTTCAATTTTGACTGAAACTTCCTCTAATTTCATTGCAGTCCTCCCCAGCCTGACTTCATTTGTAATTTCAATGAGCTCAGTTTATTCCTTCAGTCAAGTCAAGAGTGTAAGATTAACCAGTACCAGAACCAGCATAGATCACAAGTTAGTTATTACATCCTTCCATTTTGATAACTATCCTCCAAATAAATTTCTTGACAGTATATACCCATTTCATTAGAGTTTCCTTAGTTTTCTCATGAGAATGTCATATAAAGCAGTGTCAAAAGCTTCATTTAAATCCTAAATATATGGTATGAAATTGTTCTTCTCTGCTTCTGAAGCCTTTGGTGGCAAAATAAGGAAAATAGATTGATTTAACATGATTTGTTCTTGACAGACCTTTGTTGACTGTTACTGTTACTCATCTCCTTGTTTTCAGTTATGAGCTCAAATGAGTGTTTATTCCCATTTTTTTTTTAATTTACTGAAGTTAGGATGATTAGTCCTATAATTCTTCTGCTGTTTCTTTTAGACAAAGACAATACATTTGTCTTTTCAATTTTTCTTAATGAGAGTTCTCCACAAGTTTTCAGTTCTAATGGCTGCCAGGACTAATGGCTCTAAAATGGCTTCATTAAATGTTCTGATATGAGGGACAGCTAACTAGAATGCACACAACCTGGAGTGATACTTCTCCCAAGCTAATGCTGAGATGATATTCCTCTGTAGATGATGTTATTTCTATAACCGTCTGCTCACCACTCACTCTCTTAGTGAAGGCCAATGCAAGAAGTTCTTGACCTTTTTGACATTATCCTTGGTTTACACTCACCATAGTAGTAGTGGACCAGCTTTTTTATACATCTTCCACTGACAAAGTACTGACTGAATCATTGCTATGTAGTGTGTTGTCAAAAAACCAAAAAACAACGAAACAAAACCACCACCACCACCAACAAAAAACAACACCAGAAAGAGTCACCCGTGGTCATGAGATTCATCTTGCAACACCTGCACTCAGAAGTCCTCCTGAATCAGGAACCTGATGCAGACTGGATATCTGCTACTCTGGCAGGGCTTTCTGATCAAATCTGATGGAGTCTTTTGATTGACATATTATCTAATGTTCTCTTTGTGGTGTTTTTTGTTTTTTTTTTTTTTCCATTTCCTGCCTAAAATCCTTGTCTTTTTTAAATAATAATAATAATAATGTTTCATCCAGATAGGCCTGTTTAGCTAGACTAGAAGTAAAGCATGAATTGCAAATTATTTCAGCAGCTTCTTTGTAGACTGCTCATAATGTCTATTTTCAATTACACTTGGATGGGACAGAGAATGAATGGTGCATATTCAAAGCTGAGACTGTGCAGTGCTGTGACATAATGTTTTGTTTTCAGATTCTTCTGTTATTCAGTAATTTTCATCTCTAGAATCCCACTAAGTTTTTATGGATGGAAGTGCTAGAATTTTGGCCATCAGTCTAAAATCACTCTGTTAACTGGATTGTTTTCTGTTGCTCAAGTGCGTTTGTCAGATTTTCTTTTAGAATGGGCAGCACACTAGCCAGATTTATTTCACACTTGCTTTTTGTAACTCCTTGCTCTCACTATTTATACAGTTTTGGAAGCATGTCTATTAATATATATATATATATATACATATATATTTAACATGCCTCCACTTTTCATATTTTTTTCAAACATTTTTCCAATTTCACAGCTATTTTCTAAGGCTTGGTGCTACTTTCCACAGTGGTCTCTGTAATGAGGCTTCTAACATTTTACAGGATTTTTTTTTTCTTAATTTTCCCCCTAAACATATTCAGTTAGCTCCTGGCAACTATAAAAAATAGTCAGCATTTCCGTTCTAAATTGAGCATAATTATATTTTGTATTTGACTGTCTTTTGATGGCATATCATTTGGAGTTTTCTGGGACAGCTACTGTGAATTCAGTAAGCTTGCTCTGATCTTTGTGTTGGTGATGTTTTAAAGTACCTACGGAAACAGGATTTTTTTTAAGCTCTCCCTTGTAAAGCTATACTTGTTGCAGCAAGTATTTCTTACTAATTCAACTCTAAGAAGTAATTTGTATCTTGTTCTTAGAGAAAATGTGGAAATCAAGTTTGGATCCAAAAGCACTACTGCTTGTTTTTGTCAAGTTTTAATCAAAACATGGTGTGAAGCACTCCTTGAAAGAATGTACGAGACCATTGCTTGAAAAATACATAGTGCAGAAAGCATGAGGGCATAGGTCCCACATACACTGTACCATTGAGAAAAGCCTGTGCAGTGTCACAGCTGGCTGTGTTTTCACAGTGCTACAGCTAATACTGTCAAAGTAGTATGTGGGAAGCAATAGCTGGAGCAGAGGGATCATCTCCTGCCTGTGTCCTGTTCTGGACCTATTGAAGTTTAATTATGGGACTTAATGAATCCCTGCTGAATGTTTGGTGTTCTTGCTTTTCAGTGATGACTAGTGGTTTAATATATTGTAATACATAAAAAGCTTAGCTGGAGGCATCTTGAAGCATACTGTTTTTTATTTTTAAGTTGTTTGCACCCACTGTCATAACGAATGGCCTCCTGAAGACCTCTCAAAGAAACTGGGTCCTAAACTATGCTAATGTCCTTGAAGGAGATGAGACTATGAGAAACCAGGTGTTGCTATAAAAATTGAATCATGTCAGTCTATTCATGATAACAGTTCTTATGCATAGGGTTTGCCTATGCATTATGCTCCTTTTTTGTTTTTTTGAAGAACATTTCACAGGGAGAAATAAAAATGGTAATTAAGAAAAAGGGAAGGGACACTACAGCTATATGTGGGCATAATTTATTTATTTATTTATTTTGGTTTGCTCTTGATTGTGCTCTTGCACCAAAATATGGCCTGTTAAAGGTTTCTGAGATCTGTGTGGTGCTATGTTGCCTGCTTCAATTTAAGAAATAGAAAACATGTTTTCCATAGTCATAAAAATAATAATTTAATTACATTAAAAACAAAACAAACAGAAAAAAAATCCACTCTGAACCAGTCAGAGAAACGGAGGATGGTACTTCCACATTTTTATAGGAGATTTATTTTGAAGTTAACTTATGCTCCAATTTAGTAGTATACAACAGCTGAGTAGGTTGCTACCATATCATTTCAATCACTCAGATTTTCATGTGTGTGGATTTAATAGACTTGAGCCCATAGTGAATGAAACAGTTTAGAATTGATGTTCTACATGGCTGCCAATATAGGATCCTTACAACCTAAATTATTCTGTGGTTGTATTTGACTTTGCTATGGACCCAATTTCACAAATACTCTGTGATCCCAACTGCCATGCCCATAAATATTAAGAAATAATCACTTTTCAGAATCAGACCTTCTCAGTGGACTCTGTGCTGGGTTAGTATTTGAATTAACTTGTTTGAATTGCTTCAGTGGCCTGACTTATAAATGTTGAAGAACATTTCTTCAAAAATAAATCTGCACTACCTTTTGCATGAAGTCATCTTTTCCTGTATTATATTGTCACTTCAAACATAGATAACAAATCCCTGAGGGCAGTGGCCATGTCTTTATTCTCTTGTAAGTCACTGTGCATACCTGAGCTTTGCTGTAGAAACATATTAAATAATAACACCTTTTAAAGGGTTCACTAAGTTATAAGTAGAAGTCAACACTAAGCTCCTATAACTGAGAATGCCAGTGTCTGTGGGTGTGTTTTTATGGGTGTGAGTAACCATGTTCATTACAGATGAAATTTTAGCTCTCACTTCAGAATTTCTTGAGACGTTTTAATTAAATCATGGATGTTACCTCAATATATTGTGCAGAGTCTATTAGCGGGCAAGTACCACTTTGCCATAATTATTGAATTACAGATACACTATATGATGCCCAGCTGAAATTCATGTTAGACAAAATCTGTTTATGCAAGAGGAAAATTGTGACATAAAATGGAGTATGACTTTCAACTGGAGAGGACAACAGATACTATATACCTCTGTTTCACAGGGACATGAGGATGTTAAGGCATTTATCCACATGGCAGAAGGACTTGCAAGAAAATGAGCTGTCCTCCTGTTGAATTCTCTTTGTGGGAAGTCTATGGAGGAAGGCAGCTATGGACTTCTCATCCAGTACAAATTCAACTATTTGCAGGGAGGATGTCCATGCAAATGCATAGTGTGTCAGGACACAACATGATTGCAAAAGTATTCCCTTGGACTGAGGCTTCTCTGCTGTGCACCTCTCTATATTGTTCCAGCATGGTATTGAACCAGTCCATCTACTGCCAGAGCCCTAAGGGGATTTGGACACAGCAATGGTTAACATCACCATGCCTACCAGTGTTGTAGAAGTACACAGCAGAGCCTGCTCCTAACACCCTGTACTCTCACCTCCTCACATGCCGTACCTGCAGAGAGTTAGACATATACAACAAACAAACAAAAATCTAATTTAAGTGTTTTACCTGAGATTTTGCTGAGGTTACATTTGCTTCTGTTTCAGAGATCCTAAATGTTCTTATGTCCCTATTTGGAGTTGATGATATTTCTTCACTACCAGTAAGAAGTAGGATACCTGCAGCTTTAAGCTGGTGTCTTATATGTGTCAGAGTAGACCTTTATTTTTGCAGGGATGAGATACTGTTTTCAGATTAGATTACAGTGTTTACAAAATTAATGCCAGTGTATTCGAAATTAATCACATCTACAGGACAAAAGCTGGACACCTAGAGATAAAGCTCTGACAGGATGTTGGCTCTAAACCCTATCTCTTAGACCTGCCTCCTTGTATTTTCCATGTGGTAAGGATAGAAATTAAGCCTTGTCAAGTATTGAGAGAGTTAGATGCCACAAAACAAGACTTCCAGAAGTGATCAAGCTGGATGGGGAACCCCCAGAACTATGTGTAGAAAATTCAAAGAAAAGGACAAAGTCTAAACTCATCCTGTCAGAGAGGTAAACCAAACCACATTTCCCTGGACAGAAAGCTTTTCAATCTATGCTGGCAGTGGGCATCTAAGTGTAATTTCTGAGGGTATATGGTGATTCTGGTAAAGGGGATCCCATCCTTATAATATCCTACTTTCAGCCCATTATCTTGTTCTGTATTCTAATTGGGGGAAAGAAAGATTTAATTAGATTAAAAGCTAGAAGATGACTTTGCTAGTATCACTGATTAGGATACACAATATAAATTAAAAAATAATATATGTAGTGTATATATATATACTATTCTATATATAGACTAATATATAAATATCAATAAAACTGAACACAATATAAATCTTCTAGTGTATTTTTCTAGTTTTTCAGAGTATCAATAAACTTCATTATTTCATATAAGAACATTCCATTCTAATTCCATACTTGATATAAAGTATTAATTCTATCTAGACATGACATTTATAAAGTAAGGTTTATGAAGAGTGGCAGTGTCCTTTATTAAACTGAAGAGCATAGACAAGGCATATGCTTTGTCTAGGCAGGATCTAATAAATAAATATTTATAAAGTATTTCTCAGATTTCCAGTATAAATTACAGAAATATCATAAAATGTCATAACCCCCTGTAATATTTTAGCTTTCAGTGCACTAGCAATGTAGGAGTACTATGTCATATACCTATGAAATAATGACATTTGCACACTTTTTTGTGGTAACAGCAATGAAGGTGGAGTAAGTACTACCCATCCTCAAAAAAGGTGATAGCCCCTCCAGGGGCTCCAAGAAGCATTTTAGACTGCTGGTCATGGATAAACTCTTCCTATGTGCCTGGGATAGATCTTCCTAGGCAGACAAATTGTTATGCTGTTATCTTGTCCAGACTTTGTAGACTCTGGTCTTCTAGATATTGTTCAAAGAATGGTATTTTCAAGATAATCTTCAAAGAACTGGGTAGACATAGACAAAAGACCATTTCTTATGCTTGATAAAGAAAGAAAAATAATTCCTTTCAAATAATGTAGTGGAATGTTGCATTTTTTTATAAATGCACACACAGGAACATAACAGACAGGCTCTTGTGTTTGCAGGGAAGTTCTGTCAGTTTTCTGGAAGATAATTCTGCATGTTGATTGTTCTGTTGTTTACTTAAATTCCTGGCATGGTTTCTGATGCCTGACAGGACAACCTATAGGGCAAACTCAATGTCTAAATTTCACAAGCAAACCTCTACCATGAGTCCTATCATTGGTGACTCAACACTCATCTCTTAGTCTTGCAGTCTTTATAGAGTTTCTCTGGTGCATTTTTGGCAAGGTAAGGTTTCACAGATGAGATGAAATGAGTCTCAGTATGACTGTTTAGGATGTTACCACTGTGCTGATATCATCCACTGTAGCAGAAGAAGTCATTGGATTTAGCTAAGAGTCCCTCCCAAACCAGCCCTTCCTGGGAGGCAGCAGAGGAGAGACTGGGTTTGCAGATTATCAGAATAAGCCTGCTTTCTGCTATGCTAATTCTGCTGTAGAGATCCCATCTTCCAGGTGTAGTGCAAATAGCTGGGCAGCAACCCCAGAAATTACTGCTGCTCCCTGCCAGAGCTCAGACTTTGTGGAAAGCAAATGAGAAAATTCTGGTGAAAAGGGCTGAACTGAGAGTTGCTTTCAAATTTACTTAAAGAAATTCCAAATGCTTCTACAATGACTGTGTGGTTGAATTCACATTTCTGGTTGATTTGGCTTGCCTGACAATCTTTCTGAGAGGAGAGCTAAGATTCAAGCAATGATGTCTGCCCTCCTTCGTATTTCAGAGTCTTTGCCTACTGCTCATTTGTAACATCAGTGAATGAGATGCAGCACAAATCACACATATGAAAGAGATTTAAAAAAACTAAAGAGCTCAGAGGATTTTGGATACACAGAGTTCAGATGCTTGTCCAAACCTCTCTGGTTTACAAAATGAGTCTGGAAGCATCACAAAAGCAAAGTCTTTATTTCAGCTCTGGAGTTTCTGGTCCTGACAGGAGTTAGGAAGTGACAAGATTCACAAAAATAAGGAGCAATTACTCTAATCTTCTTAGACCTCTTGAAAGATACTGAATTCCTGTTTAATCTGAACCTGTCTGGCTACCAGTCAGGCTATCTTATCTATTAGGTTAGTAACTTATTATTTGTATTGTGCTAAGATCAGGGAGCTAAGCCTGTGTTTTGCCAAACACTACACAAGTTCACTTTAAGATGCTGGTCCATACCTGCAAGAGTTTGCACAGCAGGATTTGGCAAATGGGTAGATGCCTGCCCTGTGAGTTAGCTGTCTTTTCAGCTGAAAATTTGAAATGCTATGAGGATAAAAAATCAAATTTCTTACCCACAAGGAGCTTCCATTGTTTTTAGATGTGATATCCCAGAACTGAAGGATGAGTTTAAACAGAGATCAGAAGCAAAATCTGTAGGTTTTTAAGGTACTCCAGCTTCAGTAAAGGATCTAGGCTTTGTGAGCTAGAAAGGAGACATGACTCCCTTCCAGGAGTATGCATACAAGACTATTTAAATAGACTGGAATTAATATCAGTCTTCCAGACACTATAAAAAATATTAAAAAAAAAAAAAAACAACACACTAGCAAGTGTCTCTACTGCAAATCTACTGTTAATGCAAATCTACCATTAAAACAAGGTATTGGTCACATTATTTAATCTTCACAGCTCAATACTTTGTAGAAACTTGTTTGCAGATCTGAACTTTGAAGCTGAACCCTATCTCTCTGATGGGCCAAACCAAAAGCCAGATCTGAACACCACTGAACTCTGGGAAAGTTCAAATCTATGTTTTTTGTGGTTCAGGTTGAGCTGTAATTAAAACAGACCAGTTTGAAAGGCAAATGTCTGAAAACCAAAACAAAACAAATGTTTCACGTGAAAAATCTTGGATTAGTCTGTATTGTACCATGTCGTGTTTTTGCCTATCACATGATGTAACGTTCCTCTGGCTAACACAAAATGACAGCACACACACGCTGCTATACGAGTTATTTAGAGCAAACACTTTAACTTTGAGCAGGACACAATATTCATGGAAATAATTTGTGCTGTGTAAAAACCCATCATCAGTCTTACTATCACTCACATTGGAGGGTAGACCACTGCCTTTCAAGCTTTCCATGGTCATCCTGAGTTGCACTGTAGTCTAGGGTCCTTTAAAAATCAATGTTTTGCCTTCTTTGAACAAACTTGTGCCTCATTTTGACAGTAGTATGTGGAATACTGCCATTAATCCCTGAAAACAGAGAGCAGTGCTGCAGAAACTTTAGTTCTGTAAGAGGGCAGGGAAATCCCAGCTAACTCTCCTGCTAAGAACTTCTGTTTATATTGTACTTAAAACTACAGTGTCCGAAATAAAGCAACATGGTTGATCAATGGACAAGGGAAAAGCAAACAAAAGAAGGGAACTCAGTTTCAGTATTGCCCAACTGCTGAAGTAAAAGAAAAAGGGGAACAATTAGGAGAAAAAGAAAGGGAGGAAGGGGAAAATGTGTTCAAGCTCCATTGCTGGTGTCGGGATGTCACTGTGCTATAGCTGTAAAAAGAGGCTCTTGGACAGGAAGATTTACTCAAAGAATCACAGCACACATGCAGTGAGCATACGGTAACTAACCAGCAGTTACTGTTCCCATGAGCTTTACTTTCTTTCTCTGTAATTTTACATATAAGTACTGCACAATATTTTAGCTTTGAGAAATTGGAATTTAGACTGTTTGCAGACAACTAACCAAAGCTTCCATACTTCTTTCTTATGCAAACTAAATAATCTTACCAGGCCTATCAAGATTTTTCAGTATGGCCTTTGTTTCAGGCCTGGACCCATGTTCTGTCAGAACAAATCCCTTCATGACATCTGTGCCTTGCTTCCTGTTTGGATAAGAAGTCTTTAAGAGTGACCATTTCTGGTTGTGGATCCCAGGGTATTTCACAAAAGTTTAAGTCCCAGTGAGATTAGTCCGCATTAATTAAACCTTTCAATTCCCCTCTGATATTAGTCATCTTTAGTCTTCAGAGAGCGAGGTATGAAGTGACTTGCCCCAGGTCACAAGAAAAGTATATGGCACAGCTGGGAACAGCATCCAAGTCCATTATCTCCTGGTCCATGCTTTAATCATATGACAGTTCTCACATTGGACTAGGAGCCACAGGATATGTGAAAAATGATAAGAAGGAAATTTTATTGAGCTTCTTTAGAAGATGCCTTCCTCTCAGCTTGGACAAAGAGAATGAAAAAAATATTTTATCTGTTCAGAATGAGTTCTGCTCAGGTAGAAGAATATTCAAATGTTTTCATTCTTTGCTCAGAGAAAATCTTCTGATCAGACATTTCTGTACTGGTCAAATTGTAATCAAAAGAACAACTTTTCTAATTAATCATTCTCTACCAATATATTAAATTCTATTTATAGCATCTTTTAAAGCATACCAAAACAAGATTCACGTTTTCTTCTAGATTAATTTTCTAGTGTTCTTGAAAGAGGATTGCCAGTAACCTACATACTACTCCATGTAAGAAGGAAAGCAAGAAGGAAAGTATGAGGGGAAGAAAGACCTACTTATGTCCTACACAATTATAGTGAATTGATTTAGAGCAAATCAAGTTGAAGACTTGCATGGTCTTGTGTTGTAAAAATTACAGCAGAAAATATATTTATATTAACTGGTGCTAGTCTTTGAGTATGGAGTACCACAAATGCTTAGGAATGAGCAGTAGTCAAAGAATAAAAACACTACTGTCTAGGAAAGTTCACCACCTTTACTATGCAGTCAATAAACTATCCCATATGTTTTCACCTGGGTTACTGGCACTGGCAGTTTTCCAAAATACTAAATTATGAATTGAGGCTATACTTCAGAAATGCCCTGACCTCAACCTTCTCCCAGCTACTTACCAAACATAGCCAGAATTATTCCCACTTAACAAAACAGTAGTGCAGATATGCTTTGTTCTCACCATTTCTGATTTTGGAACCTGCTCATCACCATTAACCATCACCATTTTTTCCTGTTCCCTGCCCATCTCTTTTTCTTTTCTCCTCCCTTTATACACATTCATAGATGTGCTACACACTTTCCCACTTCCTCATTCCCCTATCCAGGCAGTTGAAAGGCTTTCATTGCAGAGACTGAAAGCATACTCCATATTAAATGTAACAGAATAATATGACCAGCAGGTCCATGTTTCAAACACATTCAGTTCATATCACAGCTGAGAATAAACAGCAGGGGAAGCAACTTGATGGGTTGCTGGAGTCTGTGGCTACCCTTTCTTGTGGAACGTGTCTCTGTCACTTGCTAAATAGGTGCACCATCTGGTGGTAATTTTGGACTCCCACTTGTTCTTATATTTCCAAATAGCAGTGGTGGAGCATATGCCTGTGGTTACAGCTTTTTTTTTTTTTTTTTTTTTTTTCTTTGCCAGTATCTGCCTGAAAGCCATCAGCTAAGATGACTTTTGAAGGTACTAATGGTGAATGAGTACCAAGAATAGCCAGTTTAAATGAAGGTCATGTTTTTATTTCTGCTATGTTAGGCAAGCAGGTATGACTTTATAGACTACATCTTCCCCCCAAGAAACATATGTGGAGAGGAGGAAAAAATTCACACAGACCAAAATTGGACATTAAGGGGCTTGATACCTAATTAGGGAGTCTAAACTCCCAGGATAGTCAACAGAGACCTCCACACTGTCATGCAGTCAAATTAAGATCCAAATCACCCTCTGGAAGTGCTTCTCTCTGTATTCCTTTCCATACAAGGAATATGGGCTGGCTAGGTTCATATCTTAGACATCTTAACCAAATGCCTGGAGCTATGTGGTATGAAACTGAGCCAAAAGAAAGAAGTGAGGAAGGGACTCCCAATTTTTCTGCCTTTGTTATCTGAAGCCCTTCAGTTCAGCAACAGAGACAGAAACCACCGCTACTTCTCATGTCTTTTCCCTCAGAAACAGCAAGTTTGCATTAACCCTGTCAATGGGACATAGTGTAGACATCATTTCTGAACAGGATGGGTGGGTGCTGAGTCAGACAGAAAACCAGGTTCCATGTTGTCATGAAGAAATCAGTAAACAAGTAAAGATTAATAATGACCCATGAGTAAACTTCATTATTTTTAGCAACTTGAACAGAGCTTTCCGGTCTACAGAAATTTATCTTTATTTTCTTCAAAGTCAGTCCATGTCTGTTGAGCTTGCATCTAGAGATACAGGTGTCTTCTCCCAGCACATAACTTGGCTTTCTGGGGTTAGAGCAGATTTCTTAAATATGCCTTAGTTATCCAAGCCCACTTACACCAACATTGGTTAAGTCTTAGGAATCATCTTTCTTTATCAGTCCCAGAAATCTGAGGTTGAGCCTCTGTAGTGAACAGAATTACAAATTAAAATTGCGACTGCAAGTTTTCACCTAGGATTACTTAAATCGTAAAACCAAATTAGATCAAAATTGAAAAATTATTACGCTTTCAACTATCTGAAAGACCCATCCCCAGCTTGATTTGCATGATGGCTTTCACTATGACTTTTGTACTTTACATACCATTTGGGCATGCATTTAAAGTAAAGCACTTTCAAACCTTTTTTACGTTAATAGGACTTAAAACATAGTGCTTAAAGTTAAGCACATATTGGGTGAACAGAGCAAAACTAAAGTTCTTGGCCAATCTGAAGACTGAGAGAAGAGCTACCTTAGTACTACTGTGCTAGATTCATTTTTTCAAACCTTCACACAATAGATAACATTATCTTCTTGCTTGCTTGGTTACATGCTTTCATTTTAATTCAGCTCATACCATTAACAGTAATAATGCACTCACAGTCAGTAAGAAACAAACTACAGTCATGGGTAATTTAATCCAATGCTAAAATGTCATGCATGATACTAAGGAAGGAAGTTTTGTCAATTAGAAAATAAGGTATTTGTCAGTCGTAATATTTTGGACTATGCCAGCCACTGCATTAGAAAAAGAAATTGCTCATGACTAGAGGCAGGACAGCAAGCTGCATGGATCAGTGACCTGTGCATGAATGCAATAACATTCACTTGCAAACCAAAATGTACAGATCAACAAATGCTGTGTTTTTTTAATGTTTGTACGTGCCTCTCTGTGCATTTCAAAATATTCAATTTAGAAACACATGGTTTACCAAACAGAATGCATCGCAAGGAACAGGGCAGAAAAGGAAGGGATGCTGCTACACATGTAACTCCGAAGTCTAATGTTATGTTTAGTCTGTCCTGCTTGATGTAGAGGTTGAGCTGGATGACCAAACCTATTATCTGTAATTCTAGGGAAGAGATTTTGACAACATAGTTAACTGCACTAGTAAAGCTCATGGAATCTTCAAAGTCATTAGAAGCCTAAGTTGTTACAGGATCAGATACCAACAAGTTCAGGTTAGCTGCTGTGCTGCACTGCCTTTCATTTCACATAACGAATTTTCCTTGCAGTGGCAAGATTTAGCAGCACCTGTCAGTTTCCAAAGTTGTTCTGCACCTAAAAAAGTGTCGCACAGTTGATCTCCATTTAACTAATTAGGCTTTAGCAGTGTCGCTGCTACATAACTCACCTCAAATTTGTACTTCTGCTCATACCCAAAAGGCAAGTGCCTTTTTAGTGGCTGTAAAATCCTGGCTTTGGTGAAAGCAAAAGCAAAAATTTTACTGACTATAAAAGGACTAGAATTTGGCCTCTGTAATTTTGGGCTAGGTCCAAAACCAGATTTTATTTAATTTTAAATATTATTTGCCTTCCTTTTTAAGTGTGTGTTACATTGAAAGTCACTAACCAATAGGGCTGGGAGGCTAGAACTAATTCAGTCAGCATACTAAGGATCATTTGTAGCCAGCAATTTTATTACAAAATGACATGAAAAAATTGACGTTAAAGAAACATTAATGTTCCAAGCAAGGCACTTAGAAGTAAATAAATGCCATACTTAATATTGCTGTGCAAATTTAGTGCTGTTGTGTCCAAATTGTTGTACTACATTTAATTAAATAATAGACTAGAATTTGCATACTATCTTTTCCATAGGACCTCTGACTCACTCTTCCCAAGGCAGACCAGTAACATGGAAAATTTTATCCTGAGCAGCTAAAATCAAAGTTAAAATGAATAGAAAATGAGGATTTTGTTCTGCTCAGTGCTGAGTGTGATATGATTAGAGTTTCAGGTTGTTACAGACTCTGCCTGTAAGGTCACATTGCACACAACAGCATCCTTTGTCACTACAGATAATTATAGATCTATTAGGACAATCACAGAATGCCAAAAACCACGAGTACCTACCCACCTCAATAAATAAATAAATAAATAAATAAATAAGTTATTTTCCAAATCAATACTTAAAAGGAGCTATTCCATTTAAGAAAAAAGTGGTCCATTTAGTTTAGGACCATTGAAACAAAGTATTAAACTTCTTCCCCACATCAACTTGTTGTTTTCTGAGAACACAATGGCCCTTTTGTAACCTGAGGTTTAATGTCACAGGAAGGCAGTGTGTCTTGCTCTATGATTTCTCTTACCAAGCTGCAAGATGCGTCACAGACCCATATAACTTCAGATGCATACAGAAGCAGGTGAGAACAAAGCTCATGAGATGCAGAGACTTGAGCCTCCCCAGTTACAGGTCCCTGCATTGATTTACATCAATGTGCATTAATCCTTAATTAGTTTGAAAGGCAGTGCATTAGTAAACCAAAATGAAGTTGTTTAGAGTCAGATAGTTTAGTCTGAGAGTGTCTGAAGAAAATATATATATATATATATATATTCCAAGGAAAACTTAATTTTTATATGACAAATGAAATAAAAGCTTAAGGAGTTGGCACTCCTCTCAGAATAGGAATTCCAGATTTCATTCAATTCAGCATCTACCATTTCTCATCCAGCTGCAAGCCACACAGAGTTCATGAAGTAATTGTATTAACATATTAGTGCTGTGTTTAGAATAAGGATGTCTGCCTTTTAAAAGCAACCGTTTTGCCAAAGAGGTAAATATTTAAATGCCAATGATAATATTTTAATCTAAGAGAACTTGTACTTTTCTTCAAACTTAGGATCTTTGAGAAAAAAAGAAACAAACAAGCAAACAACAACAACAAAATATAATTGAGCTACACTGCACTAGACAGTCATACCTTACAAAAAGGTGATTATCTATATCACAGATTACATATGCTAGACTAGTTTCTGTTATAGGACAAAGAAAAAGAGCTAGAAATGATTAAATTACTGTAGAAAAATGACATTGTTTCTAGTAAAGTCAAACAAAATATATTACTATTAATTAATAATTTACAAAGGCGCTGTCCATTCACATTTATCTTTTCACCTATGACTTGCAGTCTGTTTTGAAAACATTCATTAATGCTCACTGGGTGATTATGGGGCTCTGATATCTGAAGAAATATTTAAAGCACAGCAAAATTATTATCCACATGTTTTTGAATAGATTCGCTAAGATGGGAATCCTCCATCCTCTCTAAATAGGATGTTTGTTTAATACAACAGTACTTCCTTAGAACAGAAATATGTTTTTATTTTTCTAAAAACCTCCAGATGACAGAATCCTACTAAAGTTAGGACAAATTTCAACCTATCACTCTCACAAAAGGTCTCCTCAGCTAGAATATTATCAATTTTTAGCACTGTAGTTGTTTTGTAAGTTTTTTTTTTACCAACCTTACTCAACATCAGCTGCCAGCTGGGAGGTTTATTTTCCTATTCTGGTTTGGGTTACTGTCTTGCTTTGTTTCTTGTGATAGCAAAAAGCTTATCCACCCTTCTACAGTCACAAAGTACAAAATGTTTGAATCTTTTTTTCAATTCCCTTCAAAGTCGGTGATGCAAACTAAAATAGCCTTCCCACTTTACCTTTTATCCGCTAGATTTTCACTTTTTTTTTTTTCTACTCTTTAGGTCACCATCAAAATGAATTGCCCTTTTAAAACTGTCCCCACAAGGCAGCATGCCTTTTTTTTTGTTACCTTATTGCCTACAGGATAACTAATATAGGTATAGGATATAGGTATGTGGGACATTAGGTGGATTAGCTCAATTTCGTTCTAACATGGACTTTCTGTCTTTGTTCTATCTCTGATATAACTGAAATCTTTCTGCAATATATATCTAACAAGATAGTACAAATATACTGGATATTCTTCAAGTTAAGAATATTTTTGTTTCTCCTCCCAGCAACATGTCAGTTGTGAAAAGAAATACACTGTTTTTGTTTGTTTGTTTGTTTGTTTTGAGCTATTTAATATAAGGCTTTCGATGGGTATTTGCACAAAGATAAATCTTTCCAGCAAAATGAGCATTCTGAGGAGGTCCATAGAGCCTGTATTTTCTTCTCTTTACTGCTGCCTCTGCCTGTCTGCCTGACAGTTACTCAACCAGTACGGGTGGCAGTTCACTGTGAATGTCTTGTTTTATTTTTTATTTGTATTTTTTTAATTCAGCCTAATAATGGGAAATCTCTTTCTTCAAGTAACTGGGGATTATGCATCTTGTAATACACCTCTGTGCTTCTATTAAAAACTATTCTTGCATAAACCATGGTTCATTAAATTTGCCATGGCATTTATAGCATGTACTCATTTAACTAAATCATACAAGCAAATGCAATGCCTCCATATGACATTTTGTGAAATGGAAATCAGCAGTCATTCCAAGGTAGCCATGTGAGCAGCAAGGACCCAATTTGTATTGGTCTTAGGCAGTCTTCTCTAAGTCTCGCACACAGTCTTGGCTGATTGAACACATTGTGTGTACCTATCTCCTGACATCCCAGATAACCTGCTGCACTATGAGTTGGAAGCTGCTGCCATCCCCCAAGAAGCCACTTCTACATTGAAATGTCTTTTACCATACTGTAGCACCAATGCAGACATCCAATTCAAATTACAAACAAGTTTCTTTCTGATCAGTCGCTTGAATGCTAAAAAGACTTCATTATCTGGAACCATGCTATATGATGACAACAGAAAAAAAAAAAAAAAAAAAAAAAAAAAAGATTTTTTTCTACACTATATCCAAAGGCCACTGTGCAATTGCGGTTGACAATAACTCACAAATGCCTAAACCAATCATAGCACCTACTGCTATAAAAAAGATAATTACTGCCTTTCCGTTGGTGAAGTGCATACCCTTCTCTGTATCACGTTTAAAATAATCTAATTCCAACTCATTTTCCCCCTCTAAATTGTTTCCAGCTGCATGATTCCTTTCTTTTCCCTGTATTGTTTTTATTGGATATAACACAATTCCGTAAAGATAGATTTTCCCATAATAAATACACAGATGTTTGAATAATAAACATACAGTCAACCTGATACATAAATGTTACTAAGCATTAACTAACATATATTGATTAAAAATTGGAAAATGAGAACATAAAGTAACTGAAATGGCAAAAGGAAAGAAAGGGAAATAAAGAGATAGAAGTGTACTTACTTTAGGCAAACTATCTGGATTCATTTATGGTTCCCTTTATTGATTTGCTGATAGCATTAAAACATATGTATGGGTGTAAAGCATGCCTAAGAATTCTGCCTGTCTTCATGTATTGGAAATTTTCTGCTCATACTGCAAGTCAAGCTTTCCAAGTTGGCCAACTCATACCATACTAGACACTACTGTACTAGATTAATGTATCTCCCTGGATGTGATTTTCCATTTTTGGAGAATAATGAGCCTCTCTACTCCTCCCATTTTTGCTAGGAAGTTTTTATGAACATTTGGCATCTTGGTCAAACCACCATCGTAGCCCAGAATAAAAACAACTGGATTCATATGTGAATCCAAATTTAATTAAGCCTATATATGGCCTGAACCAAGAATAATTTACTGACATCCCTCATTATGCATGATAAAATGCCATCCATTTCTCCACAATGCCATCAATTACAAATCTTTCATGCCCAATTCCCATGTTCTTTTAGGCCTGCAGCTAAAATAGTGGGATTCAACGTGGATTTAGTTAGCTATTTCCAGTGCAAATACAGAAAGAATCACATTTTTATGAGTATCTTTCTTCCAGAAGGTGTTTCCCTCCATTTCTTCACTTTCTGTTTGAAATTATGCTGTGTTCCCAGCATTTTATGCGTGCATATATTCAAGTGAAAGCTTGTATATAACCCTGACAATCGACTTTATTTTCTGACTGTTTCTCAAAATAAGGTCTTCTTCACCTGTGAGTTAATAAAATCCATGCACATGCTTCAGTAATCTTTAAAAATGCAGTTTTCTCTTCCATCCCTCTCCCTTTCTGCCTGGAGAGCGGAATAAAAGTTGAGTGACTGGTGACTGGAAACTTCTTAAGATAGTGGTCTTTTCCTAAATCTCTCACAGCAATCAAAGCTTAACCTCACTTCAGAAGCATCTTTTCAACATACCAGAAATCTACAGATCCACACAAAATGTCAGAAACTAAAAAAAAAAAAAAAAAAATCATCTTTGGAACTCCCTTGTTTTTTGCCAATTTTATGCTACTTCCTTGTAAAGTGTTCAGTTCAATTATTAAGTTTTTCCATATAACCCATATCTAAAGTTATCTTTGAGACATTCTGACAAATGTGAAAGACAGCCAGATGAATACCACTAATTCGTGACAATTTTTCTATATCATGAATCTGACAAAGGAATCTTCTACAGATTATTTTGATATCTTTATATATATTTACAGCTATACATTTCTAATACTTTTGTCTGCTGTATCTCATTTTTGCCCTGGATTTAAGCACTTCAGTTTGGAGAATTTCAGGGGAAATGGTCAATGCTCAAATAATTAGCCAGAACAATCTACTTTCAAAGAACCATGGTAGGTTTCAATTCTGATTTTGATTCTAACTCCCTACTTCAGAGGCTGCACTGGCTACTAATTTGCTTAGTTATTTGCTTCCAATTTCTATTAATAATCTATAACTTTTAGAGGTACCTACAAGATACATCATTTAAACCATCATTTCGGGCAATTAAGACCAATCCACTCTTTTGCATCAGTAGCTTGGTAGGACCAGAGGCTATACATTTCCAAATCAGGGCCCTTGCCTTCAAAAAGTTAGAAGGACAATGAATTTTCAGCAATGATTATTGGATGTATAATACCAATTTATATATCATTGACCAATTAATTTGTGAATCAATTTGTTAAAGAGGTAAGCTTATGGCTTCTAACAAGAGGAATGAGTAGAGACTGCAAAAGATGACTTTATGTGAGAAGCTGGTGTGAAAACTAAGGATGAGTGCAGGAAGGTGACAGTTATGAGTGTGTGCAGGGACAGGATGAGTAAAGTAAGTGCAGTAGTGGTATTTCTCTTTGGGGTTAGCATGACTGAAAAGTTCCCAGCTATAAATATATATATATATATATATATATATATATATATATATATATATACTCACGTAAAGACAATTAAAAAGAAAAAAAGCTATACACAAGGCTTGCCTAATTCATTCCATGCCACATCCTTTGTTAATGCTACTAATTTGGATCTCCTTATCACTTTTTATCTCTGGTTGCTATAAATCTTTCACACAAATATGAATGCCCCATATATAACATGGATGCTACAGTTGTTATTCTGACCTCTGAACAAGTTATTTGCATTTTTTTTTAATCTTGAACCCTGTGTATTACACAGGTGGTGATACAAGACCCATTCACTGAAGTAAGTCTTTGAAAAAATAGCTCTGCATCAATCCAGCATAGCTAACTTATTGAGGATGAAATGAATAACATCTGTCTTTTTTTGTCTTAATCCTTCCTTCAGTCTGTTCAAGACAGAACCAAATGTCTGGTTTAGTGTTTCTGTATGTGTCAGATACAGATATGTTTTGTTACACATGTGAATATTTACATTTACAAGTCTTTTGTATCTTTTAAGTATTTTATTTTATTTTTATTTTGTCCGTTTTTTCACTTGCTTTCCCCTCACTAATGTAATAACAACACTTCCTAAACCTTGTCCTTTCCCTAGATACTAACCACATCATCTCTGGGTGCTACTCCACTAACAAAACAAATACAGACGTGGATTATGGGATCCTTTATAGACCTGCATGGAACTCAGCTGGCTCAGCTGGCTGGGGTCATGTAAACCTTCTCCATCCGTTACAGTTTGTGAGGTTTCACACCCAACAAATGTCAAAGCAGAATTCAGCTGCAACTGCCAAGTTTTGTCTGTGATTGGGTTAAGCCATAAAAGAACCCACCAAATTCCACATCAGTCATTTCAGAGCTGAAAGAAACCACCCAGCTTCCGTGAAGAGGTCAAGAATTTGGTGAACATTTTGGCAAATACGACATGAACAGTGGCTCAAGAAAACCTTGTTTTTTCAAAACTTGTATAGTCTGACCATCCTGATAGCTGGTCCAACCTGATACCAAACAATTTCTGTTCCCTATGGCTCTTATTTCAGAGAGAAAGCACAACCACGACTTGTTATCCTCTTTAATCGTTTTCACTGTGCTCACTTGCACAATTTCTGTCAGTGGTATAGATTGTTAGGTATGAATACAATCACACCTAAGCTGATAAGGTGTCACAAGATTCTGAGCTTGAAGAGGAAAGCAGAAGTCATGAAAACATTTTCAACTGAAAGTTTAGCAGTGACACTGACTCAGGTACAACACTACCAAGTGTCTCTTTCCAAGGACATAGATGATCTCACAGATGTTAAGAGGACTGACTTGTCTAAGGTTCAGAGCATTCCTGCAGGCTTTAGCAGGTCAAGACAAAGGAGCATAAAGAAGTACAACAATAGTATGCCTGGCATATATATATTTTCTAGTAGCAACATCATTTTGGGTATCATCTTATGACAAGTTTAAGACCAACCAAGGAAGACTAGACCTGTGCTTCTAATAGTCAATACAGGTGACTAGATGGTTTTCTGATTCATTTAAAGATGAAGGCAAATGTCAAGTATTAATTTATTTCCTGTTTGCAGTGTCTTGAGGATGTTTAATGCCTTCCACTTCCTTTTAAGAAACAAAGGTTAGGTGTGATGCATTTTCTAAGAGGAATTAGAAATCTTTTCAGTCAAATGTGGGAAGAGACTGAAAATCAAATTTCTCACTACCATCTTTTCAGCATCAATTCTACCAAAATTTTTCTAAAGTTCAAAAAATTCAGACTTTTCTTTAGCCATTAGTTTGGCTTTCTAGGCCTTTTCATTTCTGTGATTTTGTGTGGAGTAATGCCAGAGTATGATGAATTCTCTGCTAGTGTAAGTCAGTTCTCCTGACATCAATGTACTTATCCAGTTACAATGCTTTATAACTAGTCCACTGTGCTCTTAAAAAGCCCAAAACTCAATCAGACTCTCAGTCTTGCAAGTGCTTTGAAAAAAATACTCAGTTTCGTCATTGACTTAAGTGCACCTCAGCTTTTGCCATTCATTGCACAAGTATGTTGGGAAAAATAAATAAATAAATAAAACTGCACCTTGATCTCTATTAACAACCAAAGCACCGTGTAAGTTGCATCCTCCTTGCACAGATGGGAATAATTGTTATGCTATTTTTTCACACAGTTTTAAAGATATCTTGTGTCTGACCACATTAAATTGTGTTACAAAACTCACCTGAACTATTAAATTCAAGAAAGAGGTGTCACCCAGAGAAGAATGTGACACAACAAGAACGTGCTACACAGAGAAGCTGGATGATTTCATTCTGAGCACCCTTGTGAGAGCCACATACCACAAAATGTTATCTCAACACTGAGCACCAGAAGTGTGGGGTATGGTAAGTGGATAGCCCTTGTGGAAGAGAGGAAAGGACAAGAATAGGGTTAGGATACTGAGCTAGTTGATGAGGAAAATAATGATCTCACTGCTGGAAAATAAATTTGCACAATCCTCACTATGAAATAATAGCAGACATATGGTAAATGGAAAGTGATCACTTAACTTCTGCCAGCTAATGGTTTGTCAGGGCAAGATCTGGTATTATTTTCTTTGAATAGGTTTCCTGCCTCAAATCAATAGCAGTATTTTCTTTAAAATATGATAGCAACATTAAAATGGATATGTATTGTTATTTTTTTGTTGTTGTTGTTGGAAGGGCAATGTCATATGTGCTACACTTCACAGAATCACAGAATTTCTAGGTTGGAAGAGACCTCAAGATCATCGAGTCCAACCTCTGACCTAACACTAACAGTCCTCCACGAAACCATATTGCTAAGCTCTACATCTAAACGTCTTTTAAAGACCTCCAGGGATGGTGACTCCACCACTTCCCTGGGCAGCCCGTTCCAATGTCTAACAACATTCCATCAGTTAATTGGGACTCTCCTTTTACTTAAGCTTTTGGGAAATCTGTGGAGGTGTTCTTTGGAGCTCATTGTAGTTCCCTTCTGATTGGCCTTAACACGCACCACAGTTATCATGGCAGCCTCCAGCCGGATAACAATTGGAAATATTTTTTCACAGGCTGAGATGACTGTGCCCGGGGATGCCTGTGCAGGGATCTGGGTCATTGCTAGGTATGAAGTTACACGGATATGAGTGACTTTGTTTAGAGTTCGTTAGAGATTTCTTGTCTCTTGCCAATTACTATTTGATGATTGAAAAATACAAACCACAGTTGCTCTGGGAGCATCACTGTTGAACTCCAGCAAGCAAATACCTTAGAGGGAGCTAAACCATTGTGGAACCACAGTGAGAAATCTAAAAGACAAATAGCCCCAACGTACCACTTTAGCACTTTATTAGAGACTCCCTTACCTACTCGAAGCTCTTGTCCAAAGACTGTTTTCTCTCCCAGCGCAGAGCAGTTCCACCTCCCATACCGAAACTGGTACTGGCACTCATTGATTCCCATTTGTGCCCCTTCTCCAATCACAATGATGGCATCAGGGCGGCTCTGGCAGATTGCTCGCTGCCGAGGGGCCAAGCCTGGGATTTTGTTGCAGATGATATTAGCTCCTAAAGCCACCACAGATGACAAAGCTCTGAAAAAAAGCAGAAAGACACATTAGAACCAGACTGATGCTATTAATTGCTTTTGCTGTATGTTGCCATGTGGCAGGCAAGGCGCTAAGTAAATGAGGAAGGGTTGGAAGTTTAGTTCCTATAATTATGCAGACTTATCCCAACTTTTCTGGTCTGGCACATGGGTTTGGGAATCTTGCAGTAATACTTGGTCTGATTTGTGCCAGAATCACCACACAAGTGGAACTTTGGCACTTCTTCCAGTCCTACACATTGCCAGCAGATGTTTAGATGTGGAAAGTAAGTCATATTTAAAAACAGAAAATAGTGATAACTGATTGCAAGTGAATCTCTGAAGTTAATGTCTGCTGTGAATGGCCTACACAGATTTAGGCTCAGTGTTTTAATTACTGCAGCCCATCTATCCATCACTCATTTGAAACCATTGAACACAATTTAGAGGATGACTTGACAGTACAAACTTTCTTGCCTGTTATTACACTCTTGTACTGAGTGTACTGGCAAATATCATGGAGCACATGAGTGATCCTTAATATGGGCTATCCAGACCAGAAACATTTGTATTTCTCATTCTTCAAGTATATTTTCAGCATTATTTATAAAGGTTGCATATAACTTGCACCTGCCATATGTTTTCACGTTAGTGCATTTATTTTTCATTTTTCAGCATCATTACAGGTTCATTTTTCAACATCAGTACAAGCTACATTTTAAGCAATCATATTTTGAAAAAATAAGACAACATGGGTACACATTCAGGGATGCCTCAGGTCACATCTGTCAAGGAATGCTTCAACTGACTCTGGACAAGCCAGCAAGAGCAAGGAGATCAGTATAGTTTTGTTAGCAAAACAGTCCTTTCTCAACCAAGTGTTGGACCCTGAGACAGCTACACAACTTAGGAGCCTTCAGTCCATTTTCAGAAAACACTCTTCAGCACCCAAATCAATGAAGCCCTTTGGAAAATGTCTTCCAAAAAAAACCATACACCACCAAAAGGGAAGAGCTTGAGGCATACTACCCCATAATGATGTATGTGGTCATTATTTCTGATCCACATACCTGATTAGTTAGTTCAGAAGGTCTGACTAGTTAGACCTTCTGAAGCCTGCAAAAGCCCCTGCTGCATGGACTAGCTGGCTTTTGTGCTCTGCAGACATCATCCTGCTTGTTGTCAGCTCCAAAGAAGTAACTCTGCAAACTTTTTCCCCTCTTTAGCTGTTCCCAGCCCAGTATTGGATCATAAAGGTAGTTTCATTTTCCAATCCTGTTAGTTACAGGATACAGAATAAGTTCCCATTACTTTTCTCTCCATCTTGAACACTCACTTATGCCTCTCTTCTTAGTGTTAAAAAATTCCCACTGGAAGCGTTTTTTTTTGGAAAATGCTGATTAAACAAAATTGAAGCATTTTGTAGGAACTTATCAACTTCACCTCAAAGGTAACCAAAAACTTACATAAATGTTGCATTTAAACAAAATCAGAGTGTTTCATTTTGCCATTTCAATAAACTACAGCAAAGCCAGAGCAAAAAGGGTGAAATGCAGAACTATTCGCTGGTCAAAATGGTCAAACAAGTTTTACTGTGGGATGGAAATTCCATGATGATTCACTCTGCCTTTAATAGGTATTTGTGCATCTTTTCCAAAGTTCACAATCCCTGAAAAAATTCTCAATTGTATTTTTATTTATGGCTTGGGGCTTTATAGATATGGAAAAAAGGTATTGCAAACACAGAACATGCATGCCATGTGGTACTACCTACTAAACAAAAATAAGAAGAAATAGTAGTTGTAGCTCTGACCACTCACAGTGTTTGGGGCATGAGTGCTCAGACCTGTTACTTTCATTCATGTTTCTCTGACAACTGAGCAACAAAACTGGAGCATCTGGAATCCACGACTCCCCAAGATTCAGGCAGGTTTTGAGCTGAGATTTTGTTTCTGGCCTCTCTACTTAAACAACTCAATAAAATATTTAAATGACCATGCATTTAAATCAAAACTTTCTAAGAGATACAATAATGTTAAAAATAAAAAATAAAATAAAGTGAATGTCATGTAGAGATAATACAATTCTCTGACTTCCACAACGGTTTTAGATAGTTACTAACATAGTACTTGCACAGTAACATGAGAAGGAGACATTTAAAATCATAAAGAAAACTATCACTTCCGTCATTTTAAAATACCAGAACCTTTTCCCAAACCATGTTAGTATGTAGTCTGGCTGTTTTCAAAGTTACAGCAAGAGAACTGTATCTTGTTCAGCATATGTATATATCCAGCTACATGATGTCATATAGCATTACACTGTTTATGTGGCATAAAGGGTAGTAGTTGGGTGCCTCTCCAAGTGACAGAGAAAAAGTTCAAATTCTAAGCAAACTACATTGATAAGTGATGGATCACAAGCAAACTGCAGAAGAGCTTGCAGAGAAGCTTCACTGTACACTGAGGCAGAGGAGACGGCAACTTGCAAAGACAGGTACATGGGGTTTACAAAATTAGTAGGCTTTTGACCACTTGCTCTGCAAATACATTGCTGGGTTCTTGTGTCAAGCTGTGTTCAAATTAGTAGGCTTTTGACCACTTGCTCTGCAAATACATTGCTGGGTTCTTGTATCAAGCTGTGTTCTCTGGGCTTGCATACCACCAGCACCAGAAATAAAAGTACCATCCTGGTACTGTCCCCTTCTCCTCCCTGTGGATGGTTTCACCCCTGGAGCTACAAGAGTCTCAAATGATGCAGGAGCAGCCTCACCATGTTTACTTGACATTGCTCTTATAAATCTAGGCATGACCTAAATGTGCCCAACAGGGGACCTGAAACTGCAGCTTGGTCAATGGCTCTTCTGCCCAAGGGAGGCTGAAAGGCACACAGGTCAGCTACACTGTCAGGAAGCACAGGCAATGGGCCAGCTGAGGAAAAATCCTAATCCTGAAGGAATGTGGGGTTAGGTCCTAGATGTGGACACACAAGAGACTTCAAAATTTAAGTTGATGTTTAACATATGTACATAAGACACACTGTTCTGGTCCACTGGGTACCCAGTGGTCCTTGACTAGCTGAGGCTACATGACCAATTAACTGATAAATAAGATATATATATAATGTATAATATAAATATATTTTTACATTAAAATACTGATAAAAGTTATGAGATAACTTTCTGGCATCTTTTTTGGAAAAGAAAGCTTCCCCCACAGCTTCCACTAACAATTACCTTGAGCAGCAAAAACTTACGACTTTCAAAACAAAGAAAAGAAATAAAGGTTTGGCTACAGTATCTACCCCATGTATAATTTACAGTTTAGTTACTTCCTCCATACACATTGCTACTGTCTCATAATTAGGTTAAAGAGTGTATTCTATGGTCTCCCATTGTTTTTGGAGCAGGCTTTGGTCAAAGTGGGACAGCTTATTTATCCAGAAAGTAAGTAGCATCATATCTGCCTGAGAAAGTATTGTGAGGATATTGATAATTACTGTGTGCTTGAAGAGAGATTTAAGACATGAAGACATTCTTTGTTAAAAGGATAAAACTTCAGTTGGGGGGGGGGGAAGGAGGAGGAGAACCTTATTTTTATTACTACTTCCAGGGACTTCCCCCCCTTTGGCCTGAATTTACCAGCATATTCCTTCAGACTTGTTTAGCCTACTTTAAATTGTTACTATAGTGCCAAAAGAAATGCTGAATCATGAATCTGAGGTTTTGGAAAACTTTGTTTATATTAAAGAAATGCATCCAGCAGCATTTCAAGCTTCCTCTCCCCTGTTTCTTGTGACGTCCCTCAGTTTGTGCATCTGTCACACATTCAGGAGGATTGTGCTCTTGTGCTTTACTCCTGGCCCTTGGCAGGTTGAAGACTACACTTTTTTTACTTGATAGAGAGTGTTTTGCTTTATAACTGTCAAAAGACTCCACATGCCACATTTTGGCATCTTTTCCCATCTAATCTTTCCCATCTAATCTTTGTGGTGCAAACTCTCATGATTCTTATCACAAGGAAATCCAGAATGCAGTGTTTTGTTAAGATTTCTGGTGCAGTTTGCTATAATTGTAACCGTATCACAGTGAATAGCCTATGCACTATTCAAAGTGTGATGTTGGGCCACCCACATGGGTTATCCAACTGAATAGTGTTAGAGGGATAACATTGCACATCAAAGCTATTAATGGTACTGGCTGGCATATGAATAGTCATCACTGCTCTCCATCACTAGTCATTAATGCAAGGGAAACACCATCACTGAAACTGAGCTCTAAGCAGAGTAATTTTCAAAATATATATATATAAGTCTGGGCTTGGATAGGACCTTGCAGTTCAAAGTTAACAAGCTAAATCTGAGGAGTGGTGTCTCCAAAGATTTGGTTTGTCCTGAAATACCAGGTTTATCATTCTTTGAAAAAACATCTACAGCTGCAGTCAGACTGGATATAAACAAAAATACACAGCAGTGGGAAGAAAGTTTCAAAGTATTTTCTAAAATAATGCTTATTTAGCTATGCAAAGACAGATGACAACGAATATTCTCCTTCATAATATGTTCCCTGTCGTGGTTGTGTCTTCTCTCTGGGACCTACACAACTATAACCTTCCTTTTCACAGGGAAAAGTGAAAAGATAAGAACCATGAAAATTATTGTGTATTGCAAGCAATTCAGCAATTCATTGAAATGGTAGGTCTTTGAAAATACTTCAGAAATTAAATATTAATCCCTAAAATCATGCGAGCAATTAACAAGCACATATTGAATGCAATATTGCTTGTCAGAATAAAAATACACTTTTCATTAACAATTTTTCTAGATTCTCTATATATTTATATTTATATTTACAAATGCAGGTATTTGCTTGACTTCAGCACATTAGTCATTTAATTGATATCAAATGTCATTATGTTCTTGCAACTTGATGAATGTCCTAGGAAGGTCATCACCTGAGTTCTGTTTTATAGAGGGGCTTAGAATCTTTGCACAAGTGGCAAATAAACAAATACAAAATAAATCCTTATAATGGCCAGTTGTACAACCACATGATAAAAAAAAAAAAAAAAAAATCTAGTTTTTACTGTTGCTAGAAGAATCTGCTTTTTAGCAAAGTGATAAATAGAGCTGGCTGTTTATAGATAAATAGAAGTCACTAACCAGAGTTCTCACCAAGCTCCAGTACAGGCAAAAACATGCACTGAGATTTCTCCAAAGAGCTTAGAATTTTGTTCCAACAAATATGGAACGAAAGGCAAAACAGAAATAGAAATATTAAAATACCAACACATTTCATACAGACAAAGCACTTAACCAAGCTGATTTTAACATTTTGGTTTGAAATTTGAATCTGCGCTCAAAATTGTCTTCCATCAGTCCTTGCTCCCTGTGCAAATAACACTTTATTACAGACCAGGAGTGGCTTCAGAAGCTGTCCCATCACCTCTAACACCCTTGCTCATTTGTATTCCTGGATACACAGAGGTACAGTACACATTTCCCCACAAGCCACCAAGACAGCCTTGCTGCAAATCCTTTGAATAGGCATGCTTAGGCCTGATGTCAGCCCTGACTGCACTACTCAATATTCACCTTCACTTGCTGTCGGGCAGGGGATCCTTTTCAGCAAGGAATGAAGGGATTTAGCCACATGAATCCCATTAACAGAAGAGGAGCTGCACGGCTTAAATCTGGGTGCATTGTACTGAAAACTTACCCCACTGTGCCTGATAAAAAATTCCATAATGGTATCTTTGTTAGAAGGAGGCACTTGCATATTTTGCGGTGACACTGTGACATATCTGAAATAGTACACCACTACCGACTAGTTTACTTAATTAAGAATTCCTAAGTAAATATTTTGAGCATGCATAAGTTGCACGAATTGGCAGAAGCATTGTGGGCTCTGAATTCCATCTGCAAATGTTTATGCTTTCAATTTTGTTTTCCACAGCAGTCCTTAAGAAATTGTTGTTCAGTGTACCTGTTATTGAAATGGAAATCAAACAGGATTGTTTGATACTGTCCTATGGTGCACTCATCTCCACTAGAGCTCCAAGCCAAGTTTTTGGACTTGTGGGCCATTGGTAGCAACATGGCCATTCATGTTAAATGAAAGGCAGTGACTTCTCTGAGGAGATCACCCAAAAAAGAACCTTCTGGATCATACAGTGTGATTGGTGGCATGATCCAGAATGAATGTGGTAAGATAGATAAACCTGAGGGCACAGCTCTCACAAGGGCAGGGTGTGCCTTAGACAAAATGCTTGCTTTAGAGAGGAGTGGGAACAAGGATCCACATAACATCCTTATACACAAGAGTGATGGGGGAAAGCCTATGCAAAGCTTTGCGTTCATGCCCTCCCCTGGCTTGCTGTACAGAATCATACGAATACGAGTGGTCTGGAGCCTGAATGGAGGATAGCTGGGGAGTGGTACTCTCTTTGCTTTCTAATGCAAGATAGCTGAAGCTCAAATTGAAGGCCCATGAGCTATTCCTCATCTAAATAGTATTATGCCAGGGGCTGGGAGTGATTAAAGAAAAAAATGACTCACCTACTACTAACTTGCTTTCGCAGATTCCACTAGTGCTTGGTACAAGCCTTTTGTTAGTTATTTCTGGTCACTTAAGAGCAAAAGAAAGAATAAGCATCAATGACTGACAAGTATTTCTGGTCTGATATCTCTTGAGATTTATACCCACAATGACATTCCGATCTGACTGGTGCATGGAGAGTCCACTGTAATGATCACTTACTCACCAGTTAGTGAGGCAACTCTTGATATGTAACAGGATATCCTGAAGACCTGTTACACCTCTAGTTTACTTGTATTCAATTTTTCAAGACTATTACTCCACTATATATGAGGCTGCTTTATAGTGTTTTGTTTTGTTTTGTTTTGTTTTCAGAAATCTGTGCAGATTTCATTTTCAAGAGCCTGGAGGCCTTATCTAAGTGCAAATATCTTTTCCAAAAGAACTTAAAATTCTGAAAAAGTAATGAGTTTATTTCCCATTAAGTTATGTTTAAAACAGAACAACATAAATATTTGATTGAAATCAGGCCTTTCTGATATGAAGTCCTGATGATGTCTAGGATGTGACAATTTTTAGTGACCACGTACTAATCTAGGAGCCATTCCTCCACATTGATCTTTGTGGGAAAATGTTCAGACCAAAAGAAGGCTCATGAAAAATAGAAATGCCTCACATGTAAATATATCTCCTATCAAATAAATCACACTGCCAAACTGGACATTTGCATAACCTCTTATAGTAGGCATACCGTATTTGAATGGTAAACAACTGTGTAACAAGCATTTTCATTTTTGGTCTACACTTGCTTTTTTCTAGAGGCATCTTGTCAGATGGAGAAAAACATTTTTGCATATCTATAAACAATAGAATTAAAATAGGATGTCAAAATACCTGAAGTGTGGAAAACATTGATTCCAGAACAATTTAGGTTTCAAAAAAATGTTTTATTTGCTAAAACAGAGTAAGCTGATAGGCCTGAGCAAGCTGCAGGCAGGCCACAGTTCTCCTGGCATGCGAGGGGTCATTCGTGAGAGACTGTGATATCCCTGCTTTGGTCTTCCCAGTGATGATGATGGTGGTACACATGATGTAACTGAACTTATATGAGTAAGTTTACTGAAAAATAATGTTGATATAAAGCGTTTTGATTTCATGCCAGATGTAGAAATCACACTGAAATACTTTTTTTGTCTTATGGCTATATAAGCACATTGTTAACAGAACCTACCATTTCAGTCCTGCAAGCATCCACACTGTATTATGCCCAGTAAAGTACCAGGCAACATCTACTATCAATAACAAAAATATCCAATCCTGAATGACTGCTGAGCATTTGCAGTTGGTATGGATGTCAAATGCTATTATTTGCCTTCCACCCTATTTCTGTTTTCCTTTGGCACAAGAAAGAAACATGCTGATACCTAACAAAGTTACAGAGTTGTTGGTTGACTAGTGATTCACTACAGAGGAAAAAAATTACCTTGCAGCATAATTGTGGTGGGATATTGCAGTTTCTCTGTGGGGGAATAGAACTCTGAAATACCAAAATGGCTGGAAGAGATAAGCCACACAATTTATGTGTCTACACTAAAATGTTTCAGTGTTATAGACAAATAAAAATGTCACACTTCAAGATGTAAACTCCTAAGCTTTCATTATGTGCTTTTTTTCATATAGCAAATAAGAATGAATAAATTGTCTCCGTCACACATGACAAACGCATAGCTATTGAAATTTTCCAAACTTTATCAACTCCAAGCCTTAAGTAAGTCTAACTGGAGTGTATGTTTTGGTTTTGTCCAAAGTTCAGCAGACCGCTCTCCCTGTTAAAAAGTTATAAGAGTAGGAGAAAGATGAAGTCATTCAGGCCAAGTCCAAAATTTGGCAAGACCATATCCTGTTTAATTTGTGAAATCTGATGATGTGTATCAGACACAGTGTGGCTCTGAAATCCTGGCAGAATGGCTTTGATGCATAGAAACATATATTCCACTTGGCTAGCTCACTCTAAATTGACATATAGTTAACAGCAGATATGCGGTTGTATTTTTTTAAATATGGACTGTTGGTGAAATCTATTTTAAAATATAGGCTCTCTTGTATTTACATTTAGCATTTAAGTATATATCTTTTATTTATTTTTATTTTTTGGCTTTGCATGCACAGGACTTCCATGAACATGATACACAAATTGAAACAGGAAAGCATGTAATAGTGGATCTACAAGAAAGGAAGATATCTGCTTCCCAGAAAGAAATAATCTAGCTTTACTGCTATGGCAGTGCAGGTAGGAACTAATTTCTGCCAGCCAATGAGAATAAACTCTATGAATTTACTAATGCATCATTCTATCAGAATACTTAGTCTTTTATGTTAATTTTACAACTGTGGCTGTTAAGCATGAAGGTGAAAGCATGTATGTGGCTTTTAGCTATAACCAAAAAGCCATACAAAGTAGTCTCAGAGGTCTTTTCAAGTAAGGAAAGTGAAGAGGCCATATTGACCCGTGCAAAATGTGAAATTTGGACTAAATGACCACTGGAGGTTGCTATTTCTGCACTGATATATGACCATAAATCTAGCTGTCTTACTGGTCTTGAATTAACAGTGGAACAGGAAAAAATAAATTCATTTTGTCATTGACATTAAATTTTTGTATGCTAAATGTACCAACATAATTTGACTCAAGATTTCTCTCGTTTTCTTTCCTTACCTCTGCTTTCATGGTGGTAAATCTTTGCTACAGCCATAAGATATCAGAATATCAAATTGAAAAACATCTGCAGACAAAATTAAAAAAAAAAATTAAAACCAATTTAAAAAAAAAAAAAATCCCATATGCTTGCTGCATCTTACTTAAAGCAAGACAGTTGTCTGCCAATGAAGGGGTTGAAGATCATAAGGTCTTCTCTCAGTTTTTCTGATTAGCCTCTGAGATGACAGCATGGTCAAGGGAACACAGCTTCTCCTGCACAGGTGTGCAGCATGTAGGAAGCAATTGTGAGGACTGGACCTCTTGACAAGAGCCCAAATATACCAGGCCGATCGTTCACTTTTTGACATATTCCCAATCTGCTCACAAAGCCTTCATCCCTAGACCCACTTTCAACACTCTTTCCCTCAGATTACACTAGTTGGTGTATGCTCTCTTACTGTGAATGCAGTTATGTTGTTTCCAGGATGTAGAAAAAAAATAGGAAAGAAACATGACATCCCAGAAGCAGAAATCATTGATCTCACCAGGTCTGGCATGAAGGCATGCTTTGCCTATTTTTCAGAGCAAGAAATTACATCAGATCTCCTCCTTGGAAGTCTCCTTTTAGAATCAAGATATTTTGCCCCCTTTGGGTATTTTTCTATTGATTAAGAGACCCAACATATATTCTGTGGTTGGTACTGTCATGTTGCTACCAGTAACCAAAATACCAAGGCATGTTAGTGGCAGGACAGCACAACCAGAAAAGAGAGTCCACAGAAAATTACACAGGCACAAACTAATGGAAATAGAAGAGTGGCATCTGTTCATTTATGGATGAGAATTTAGATACAGCCTCCCTCCTCTTCCTGCTGCTGTAGATGCAGGGTTATACAGCTAACCCTCCTCCCAGACCAGGCTACCCCCACACCATCACCTGGCCGTGATCTCAGCCCCATGCAGACATATCCAGACTGGCTTTAGATGACCTGTCAGAAGTTGCAGCATAACCACCATGCCACAGAGGCCAGCATGAGCTGATTGCCTGGGTACTTGTCTTGCTCCCTGGACAGGTTCAGCAACCAGGAGATTTTGAAGACAGATAGCTTTAAATGACTTCACTCGGCTGGCTGTAATGTAAGCATGCTTCCAAAACAGAAGTGCCACAGAAGTCACTTTTAGCCTGCACAGCTCAGATAAGATCTTGCAGAGCCTTGACTTAAAGAAAGAGAGTGCTGCTAGGACCAGCCCATTAAATGCAAGACATCTACCACTGATTTCAATATTTGCTACACTTCATGCTTGTCATTTTGTTGCATTTATTGCAGTGGGAAATTTGCTATTAAACTGCAAGTCAGCTGAAGTAAAGGTACCAGAATATGTCCCTGCATGTAGATTTCAAAAGAAACACCAAATCCCAAACTGAATCTAAGAAGTAGAAGTTTTGCATTAAGGCAGATGCCTAAGAAAAATAGGGTACAGAAACACTGCATTAGGTAGGTTTTGTAAGTTTCTAATAAATACCTGTCTAAAAACAAACAAACAAAAAAGGATTGCAACATATTTTTGAAGAAATATCAAACTGAATTGCTCTTGTAAAAAAAAAAAAAAAAAAAAAAAAAAAAAAACCTATTAATGCATTAAGTAATCTTACTTTTTCTCTTCAAAGTCTCTTTATAGACCTTTATTTTCCAGTGACAAAATTATTTGCAGCCTTCTGCACCATCATAGCTAACTGCATGCAAAACCACTTCTATGGAGCAGGCGCCTGTGCCTTATACATTGAGCTCTCACTGATAATCACGTAAAATCACGTAAAAAGAAATTCTGATCCACTGGATCATTTATGCTTAATGTACTGGCATGAGGTTGTGAAGCAGTTTGTGTACAACAGGGCTAAGCAGGGCCCTTGTAAGCCCTTGTAAGCAGGGCTTAGTTGCTAGCGCACTGTGAGACTCAGACATGTAGATCTGTTCCCAGAAGTTAGCCATTACAATAAAATGGCTGCAGCCTGAGAAAGTGAGGGTAAAAAATGGGGGCAACCCCTTAAAAACTGTAGAATATAAAATATAGAGAGAGATACTATACATATTTCCGAGCATTCAAAATGTTACTATATTCAGCATGTAGACTTTCTGTGACCAAAAACAGTGCTTTATAATCCAAACTGTCAACACTGCACAGAACAATGTAACACCCAGCAGTCTGCCCATTAATTTCTAAGATTCTTTTCAGCTGCTTCTTTCAAAATTTTGACTGATGTAAGAGCACTGGGAAACCACATGGTATCTTTTCTAGATCCCTGGCTTGTTGCACTTATTCCAGGTGTTCAGAAGGATTAGCAAAAGACATTTTGAGTTGTTTTTCCACAGGGAACTTCTAAATTTTGTACACAGCTGTAAACATTGTGCATCTGTGTTATTATCCCAGTGGCCCATGTTGGGCATGTCCGTAGGGACTGGCTTTTTGCAATCACTATAAGCTTGTGAAAGCAACCAGATGAAATACTTCTCCTAAGAGCTCTCAAAAAATCACACACATGCCAGCACTCACACCTACATTTTTAAATTTTTTATTTATTTTTACTGTGTTTGACTCCATTTCAGCTTCTTCCTGCCTTCAAAATGAAGATGCTGTTTGGGTCTGCCTTTTTCCATTGCATTTTGCATGCTTTTTTTCCTCCAGATCTCTTTCTAAATCTAATTATTTGAGTCTTTTTATGACCACGCATTCCCAAGTGAACCTATTTAAGGAGATAAGTGAAAATAATAGTATAGGATTCACAGCTGAGCCAGCAGAAGCTGTACTACAACAGCTACATAAAAATGCAGCATATGCAATCTGCAAGATGTACAGGCAGACAGCACAGCACATGCAGGATTGGTCCGCAAGAGCCTATGGCAGGCTCAGCAAAGCTGCAAATTCCCTGAGAGGACTGGGCGTGGTGTAACAGCTACCTCTGCACTGCACTCCGGTCTTTGTCTTCAGTCCTCTCTGCTAACAAATATTTACTCTTTTTTTTTTTTTTTTCTTCTGGCATTCTTTTGCTACTGACTTTTTAAAAAACATTTTGCCCTTAAATGCAATGGAAATTGATAAAGTAGTATAACCTTTCTGTTACACTACACTTAACCATTCTAGAACAGAAATACTTGAACTAGCAATAATACCATAGGCTATATTAAAGTTTGTGAAACATTTTTCTAAAATCTCACAAGTTAAATATCATTAAGCCCTATGAAACTTACCCACCAGTCAGAGGGGAGGTTAGTTTAAAAGGGTTGTGATTATAGCCATGGGAAGTCAGGATGTGCTCTAAGACATGAAATCTGCAACCTACATTCATAGTTTCTTACAGTGGACATTAAGTTGATGTGACATGCCTTGCCCCCCCCCCCAAAAAAAAAAAAAAAAAGAAAAAAAGAAAAAAAGTGTATGCTTGTCTTTAGGCATATCAGAAGAACCCATGCATCAAAACATCTGTAAGTGCATGCCAGAGCGCTCTGTTGGACTGAGATATTTATGCAGGGCAGTGTGCAGAGCTGTATGTGCACATTAAAAGGCTCTCATTAGGATACTATAGGGCCAGAAATGCTGGAGACTGAAGGAGCTGCATTCTCTATAGAAAATTTTGTAAGAAAGCGATATGGTAATCACTTCTGTCTGAATGGTAGTAGGACAGCACAGTATTAACAATGGAAACAAGTAAACAGGACAGAAAGTGACCTTAAGGAGGCAGTAGTCCATCCACCTTCCCTGAGGCAAGATCAGCTACATCTTTTTCATTCCTGACACACTTAGTTCTTTATATATAAGAAGCACTAGTAATGGGGATGCCAAATGTCCCAAAGCAATTTGTTCCAGGACTTTATTGTCCATTAAAACACCTATTTTCCCTTATGCTTTAATCTAATTTATATAACTAAAGCTCCGTACTTCTTCTCTGATGCATGGAAATATTTTGTCCCCAGTATTGCACCATCTTTTACATTGTTGGTAAGTCTTCTCTGGAGCAAACCAGCCCTCATCCAACTTTTCCTCCTAGGTGTATTTCCTAGATCTATTTTAGACCTCCCATTGGTCCATGTTTTTTTGTTTGTTTGTTTGTTTTCCACAAAAAGTTAAACTGAGTATCATGACTGGCACTGAAACACCCTCCCCTCTCCTCCTCTCAAGGATGAAAGAATAAGGTAACTAGCTTCATTACCCCATACATTTAGTGCCATTCTGGATGCTGCCTGCTCCCAATGATCCTGAGCTGCCCTTGACTTTGATTTGGGCAGTGACTTTATACCCTATACCCCAATACAGTTGCAATCAGTGGGTTTCTTATGGATAGCACTCTTAACTTCCTCTGCTTGCTTATGTTATACCCCAAGCCAAATGCCAAGGTGTCTCTCTTCATATCACAGTCTGAAAAGAGAAGCACTGCTCCTTTCAGGTTTGATCCAGTGTAGAGCTGCCCTGTAGGAGGTGAACAACCAGCTCAACTGACTTTAAGGACCAGAGACCTCAAGCCATTTGCCATAGTGAGCAACCTTGTCTGCCCATGTTAGATTAACTGTCAGTTTCTGAGAAAGCTGTAGGTGACAGGGAATAAGCGTATCTGAGGAATCATTGGTACTGGTATATAGAGAGTGAAAGTTTATATATCAAACATATCAAAACCAACATTGACTCAGCACTGAGGTCTTCACTTATATCTTTCATAGCCATTTAAGAACAAAATACTGCCAAATCTGAAAATAGGTACATAGGCAAGGCAGAGAGAAATGGAGTGGAGATCTGAAGTAAAGTGACTATATGCACTTACACACACATCTTAAAATGATCTTTCATTTATTCTGACTTCTTCAGCTCTTGCATGGACCCACTGTTAAAGCTATCTTGCACTGTGTAAAATCAGCCCTGCAAAAATATTTTGAGTCTTTGAACTTGTGTCTCAGCCCCCACCAATGGAACAGTAACATTGTACAAATATTGTCCAGTTATCAGCACCTCTTTCATTTGTGTCTAAAAGGAGTTGCAGCCTCTGACTGAAAATTTGGGGCAGATGGAGAAGAACTGTAGTAAAAGGTGCAGAAACAATTTTAATAGATTAGCCTTGATATGTGCAATAAAACTTCTAGTGTTTGAGACAGAAAAAACTCTGGCAATTAAAAATATCCTTACTAAATGCTCAATATACAAAAGTGTCATGCTTTAAAAAACACTGATTTTAAGAGTCCTAAAAATAGCGTATATATTGGCTTCCAGATAAATCTAAAGAATGTTTTGGTGCATAAATTACAGCAGACAAAAAGAGCTCACAGTAACTCATAGCTGAAGTAGACCTGACTTGTTTTGATTTCATTGCACTTCAGAGATTTAGAACAACTGCACGTGAATAGCTGTAATCAGAGATTTGTGAACTGGTTAAGATAAAAGAGGTATCATCACTTCCAGCCTTACTGGGTCATTCTCTTCTAACTCAAAAGAGAGTGAAAGAAAAGTCTTTCTGTTTTTATTTTGTTTTGTTTTAGTAAGGAAGGTGAAAAAGTGTCTTTCATGCTGGTGAAAAAATGTCTTTCAATTCCAGACAAAAAAGCAGTCTCTCTCTGTTTAATTTCTAGGTCAGTCTGTATGCTCAAGGGGCCCTAGGACTTCAGAGTCCAAATCATTAGATGCTTCTGAATTTGCTATAATTCATGGATTTTTATAGAATATGGTATAAAACTTTCTATCTAATACCACTTAAAATAAACAACTCCAGATTTAAACCAATGTTTACATTTTTGAAATCAACTTCTGAGCATTTGATCCCTAGTAAAATTCAAACTGCCTGATTTTATTGGATTACCATCACATTATTCCATTCCTTAAACTCTAGTTTCTCTGGCTCATACACAAAGGACTTGTGCTATATGCTTGAGCTTTCCAAGCTTAGCCTATAGGATCCAGCATGAAAGTTTACTGTCATGGCAAAACAAACATGTAGCACAGGCAAGACATCAATGAAATACAAAATTATGTGGAAACTGAAAATCAAAACTTTAAGAGCTGGGTTTTGGTTTCTTTGGATCCTTAATCCCAGAATGACTCTTTTTTTGTCCAAATTATTCACCCAGGTCTAATGACCATTGAACAGTCTAGCAGGCACTACACATGAGATAGGATTAGGAGGTCATGAGTTCAGTCCGTAAGTAGGACCACTCACCCCTGTCACAAATCTGCTCAGTTGACAGACAATTCTTTCTGATGAGTTGGCCACCCGTTTGGAGGGTCAACAGAAATCTTACTTATTTTGAAAATTTGACCATGAAACACAAACTGCCCTTCTATGTAGGGAAGCCCACCCCACAGGTGCCCAGAAAAAAATCACAGTTCATGCTGTTCAAAATCCATCCTCCCAAGGCTCTCCCTAGGGTGGCTAGTGTTTTCCAAGCTGGTTGCTTTTGTTCTGACTTCTCGTGTGTTCTAAAAAAGTACTTACAGAATGATGTGTTAGTCTTCATTTTAAAGGAAAAAACAGTTGCAACAGGTGAATGTCATATATGTTTATTCAGCAAGTTAACTTCAACAAGCCAAAGGGAATGTTGTGAATACTTTCACAACAACAACAAAAGATATTATAAAATAATACCTTAATGCCATGTCTTAAATTATACTTTGGACCTCCCTTGCTTGTTATACTTGAAAACTTCCTGTCACCCAAGGAGAAAAATAAAATAAATTAAAATAAAGATCCACAGAATTCTTTCTGCCTTACATAAGCACAAAAATAAGAAAATCACCACCCTCACCCCATTTTTTCTGTTTTGTTTTGTGTTGGGAAAACCATAATTTCATGAAGGATTTGATAACTAACCTGTAAGGTGCAGTATCTGATAATACAATCCAAGCATCACAAACCAACTCCCAAATGCTAACAAGAATCATCATCTTTGTTGGAGAACAAAATAATGCAATCTCATACTAACCCAAAAGCCAAGTCCTCTGGAACTACCAAACGTCTAATTCACAGTGAAAATAGATGGTGATAGATGATGATGCATGTACTACATTTTGTTGTTGCCTCCCAGAGATAAAACAGAGGACCTCTTGCTGTGTTAAAAATTCTCTGGTGCTTTTTGGAATCAGCAAACTGATGAAAATAAGATAATTAGAATTGTCTGGGTAAAATTCTTGCAAGCATTAACTACATATTGCTTTCTGGTTTTGCCTAAACACTTTCTGCATTTGATCTGAATAATGAACAATGTACTTTTTGTTTTGTTTTTCTGGCAAAACTGGGGGCAAGAAACCAGCTGATTACTTGAGTAAATTGAATAGAGCTTGCTGATAAACAGTTATTTTCTAGTATAGAATTGAATGATTCTACTTAGAAATTTAGACATAATTTGGCATTTAACTCCATGGCCCAGTGGGACAGCCCTGTGAATGTGAAATTGAGTACACATGTGAGAGGCCTGCAACTTTTGGGGACTCTTTCAAGATGGAACAAAATATTGTACATTCGTGACTTCCTTATATACAACACATACACATTGTATATGGATGGATCTCTTACTCAGAATTAAAGGGTGTATGATTTTGTGTGCTTTTTAGGATGCCCTCTGACTGGAGAAGTGAAGTCATGCCAGGATGGATTTTGGACATGACCTACCACAGAAGAATTGTGGATAGCAAAACAGCTGGCTTACAGTAAGTATGGCCAGATTTGTGAAATAGGCTTACTGCTTTTGCACTTACATTGTGTACTCTGAAGATCTCAGGGCTTTCTAGAAAAGGACATGAAGAAATCCACACTGCATAGAAGAGGATTATGACCCTTCTTGTGTTGCTAATAGAGGAAAGAAAATGTGATTCACAGACTTGGAGACCTCAAGCAGAAAGCTTGACATGATAACCATTTTTATACCATAGATCTGCTCTGCACCACGAATGAGTTCTCTAGCCAGTTTGGTTACATAGCTCAAAAACACACTTGCATTATTTCAGTGGAAGATATAGACAGTAAGTTTCTTGGTGAAGGGGTTATTCTCAGTTCTGCCCTATGTTCAGCAGTGTATCTTCTATCTCCACAAAATGTCACTGCATAAAACTAACAAAAGAAAAATCCATCAAGAATAAGTAATGTTTCCTGTGACACAGAAAATCAGTCATTCAGAACAGAAAAGAGAAATAAGATAGTCTGTGATGAAAGATCATAAAATATTGCAGCCCACTAATGTCCACAACTTCTTTCATGATTGACATGGGCTGTCCGTATGATCCAGCAGTAAGACACTCTACAAGCAAACCAAATAATTTCCAAACATCTCCTATGTGAAGCAGAGAAAAGCCTAGGGTCTTAAAAATCAGGGATTGAAAATTCCTAGTAATAACAATAGATGAGAAGTGGTACTGTGGTACTGTTAAAAATGTGAACACTAAGGCACAGAATTATGAAAATATATGTATATATTTGAATTTGAATGTGGCAATTAATCCAAAATATCTTTTACTTCACAAAGCTTTTAATGAACCTTAATGGAAAAGCTTTTTTTCTGTCACTGGAGAAGAATATCTTACATGGCTCCCTACCATCTTAACACAGTGAAATTTTTCACATGCAGCATCTTTGCCAAGCAAACTCTTACTCAGCTTCTCAGTGTTTTTTGAGATTTACAGAATTACTCTTTCCCTTTTTGGAGTGATTGAGTCGAACTATTATAGCACAATGTAAAAGAAGGGATCAAAACCCCACACAATTTTGAAGAAAACAGTGAGCTAAAGTACCCCTTTATATAATCATAGAATCATAGAATATCCTGAGTTGGAAGGGACCCTTAAGGA
>CM021731.1:71939360-71976680 GCA_011075105.1 Heteronetta atricapilla | reverse complement strand
TCAACTTTGCCATCGCCGACCTGAAGTTCCACACAGTCCAGCCCCTGCTTCACATACATCGCCACCCCACCACCTTGCCTACCCTGCCTGTCCCTCCTGAAGAGCCTGTAACCATCTATCGCAACACCCCAGTCACAGGACTCATCCCACCAGGTTTCGCTTATGCCCATATAAGACCAAAACCAAGCAGCTGCTGGACACTCAATTAAGTTTTGCTGGTTTTGATCGTCTGTCTGTATTTCAAAAGCTAAATGGCATGGAAATCCTCCCTGGTGTATACTTAGTGTTCTATTTTACCACATTTACCTTCCTATTGTCTTTCTGAATGAGAGACCTTACCACTATAAAGTCAAATCAGGGAGAGGATAGGCCAAGGATCCCATATGTTTAGCATTTAAAATGCAAATCTGGGAGATTCTCTGGAGTCATAGACTCATAAAATATTGGGCTATTTGCCCTACTATGAAATGCACTTTAAACAGGATGGGTCATAACAGGAGACTTCCTTAAAGCAAGTGAACATGGGAAATGAGCTGATACCTAGGTGTGAACAGAGCAGCCTGAGCTCTGAGTCAGACTGTGTGAGGGAGGCATCAGAGAGAGTCAGGATATTGAGTCTCCTGTTCCTGAAGAGCATTCTGGGCATGCTTTCCTTGTTGACCTACTCTACCAGAAAGCCCACAGGCAAGACTGGAGAGTCACTTCTCAAGTGGCTTGGATACCAGCTCAAAATAACAAGATCTGGTCCTATTCTGGTTCCTTTGCATCTTTGGACAAGCCACTTCATGGTCTTGTGCTTCTTTCCTGCTTCCTTGCATTCGTTTTACCTTCCTAGAGGGTATGTGGGCCAGAACAGTAACTTGTCCATTACTGTGATCACTGTCACAATACGGACTCAGTGCTAGGTATTAATTTAGTTGAAAAATTAATTAGAAGGCACATACCAACTGACTACCACACACATACCACCAGTAATGAACAAGCTGACAGCAAAGAAGAGAGGCACTAAAAAAAATTGACCATAGCATCATGCGTAGTGCTTTCCTCTGCCATCCAGATGATCCTTTTCACACTTTGTAATAATCCTGATTTTTTTTGTTGTAGTTGCTGTTATTCATTTGTTCAAGAGAAAGATGTTGTGTTGGGGGTTTGTTTTGTCTTCCTAGCTGTCCATAGCTTTTTTTCCTAAATAAGTTGAAGTTGTTACCAAAGTAGTATCATAGAATTATAGAATCACAAAATATCCTGAGTTGGAAGAGACCCACAAGGATCATTGAGTCCAACCCCTGGCTCCATACATGACAACTAAAAAATCAGACTGTGTGTCTGAAAGCATTGTTCAAATGCTTCTTGAACTCTGGCAGCTCAGTGCCGTGACCTTGGGGAGCCTGTTCCAGTGCCCAAACACTCCTCAGTGAAGAACCTTTCCCTAACACCCAACCTGACCCTCCCCTGTCCCAGCTCCATGCCATTCCCTCAGGTCCTGTCACTGTCCCCAGAGAGCAGCTGCCCCTCCACTCCCCTTCTGAGGGAGCTGCAGGCCACCATGAGGCCTCCCCTCAGTCTCTGGGCTGAACAAACCCAGTGCCTTCAGCCACTCCCCTCTAGACCCTTCCCCATCTTTGTAGCCCTCTTTTGGACACTGAGTTTTATGTCCTCCTTATACTTTGGTGCCCAAAACTGCACACAGTACTTGAGGTGAGGCTGTACCAGTGCAGAGCAGAGCAAGACAATCACTTCCCTTGACCTGGGCTAGCACTGTTGTGCTTGATACACCCCAGGGGATAGTTGGCCCTTTTGGCATCCAGGATACACTGCTGGCTCATGTTCAACTTGATGTCAACCAAAACGCCCAGATCCCTTTCTACAGGGCAGCTCTCCAGCCTCTTGTTCCTCAGTCTGTACATACACAGCCAGGGATACCCCATCCCAGGTGCTGAATGCAGCACTTAATAATTCTGAAACAAATCATCCTCTTCACTTTCTCCAAAGATATGTCAATGTTTCCCAGCCCCAAAGAAAGTATATGGGTGTAGGTATAGCAAATCTTAAATGTCTCCTTCATGTTGCTCAGCAGTACCATCTTAAGGACCATTTTTAAATTCAACTGTCTTAAACAGACTAACATTAACATTAGAATAAGTATTATCACATGTATTGATTATCTCCTTCTAAAGACAAGGAGGACATACTAGATAAATTATATCTCAAATTCTTATCACAGATGCAGCCTGTGTATAACTACAGCATAAGTTTTGTGGATTTGTTAATGCTATTGCCAGGTGAGGAATCAACATAACATACCTCTTCTCTGCTCCACTGTCTTTACTCTCCTAGCTGACTGCAAGACACCTCAGTTCATGGCAGCCAAGCTCCTATCAGCAAATTGAAGGTGCTGCACAGTGCCTTGGCTGGTGCAACCACAGTCAGTCAGTAACCACAGCTGCCCCTCACTACTCCACCTTGGGGGAACCAAGTGGCTGCATACTGCTGCCTAAAACTTTGTAATATCATCTGAACCCTCATTGGACCTCTAAAGAGGCCATAAACTACTAATTTGAGAAACCAAAGACTAAAGCCCATGCCAGAAAGGATCCAGACTTTGTGAGCACTCACAAAGGTGAATGGTCCATTCCTCCCCTTAGTGGTTTGCTCTTATGACTAATGCTATAACATTTGCTGTGATAAAAATCTGAATGGTTCCGTTTTCAGCTTCCCGTCATTGATTCAGACAATTACGTATGCCACAGAAGAACAACTGACAGTTAAAGAGAAAACTGAAACCTCTGCAGTATCAAGTTTAATTCTACTCTATGACACTGACAGTAGCAACTGAAGATTGAGTTGATTTCTCTTTCTTCACAAGACAATCTCTCTGCTTTTTCTCTGGGTAGATGAATGGTGAGATAGTAAATTTAACCCATTGCTTCCCATGGCTTTAGCTCTTCCCAGCTGCCCATTGTCTTTGGGTTTTGAAAGGCTGGAGAGTACTGCCATACTCACTTGGGGACTCTCAGAGGAAGAACTGTCACCTTCTCAGACCTACTTCTTGAACTTGGAGCCAACACTGGCAATAGGTAAGCTAAATCTGCCTGTTACAGAAGGGGCTTGGTGAGGCCCCTGGGGAGCCCACAACATCCATCTTATCCTCAGCCACCAAGCAGCCATGGCATGATGATGTCTTCCAACTAATGCTGCTTATGTTCAGATGTATTCCATGATACCTTTCTTCTGCTGTCGCCCTTCTTCATACTCCCTGGCCTAATGTAGCCAGGCTGTTTTGCATGCTTCACCTTTCACACATTTTTTCTTCTAAAAGAAATGAAGCAAAACCAGAGATTTCCAAGTTTTTTTTTTTTTTTTTTTTTTTTTTTTTTTTTTTTTTTTTTTTCAAATACTAACTCCTCCTTTGTTACAGACACCGGCACACCCATGCACATGTGCACATGCACCTATGTGCTAACAGCCAGCCAAGAACTTTGCTTTCCTTCTCCTACAAAGGACAGGGTTTGGCTTATACTTTCTCGGCAACATAATCAGCTGTGAAAATACAGTGTATTCTAACACCTTTATCTATAAATACACCTTCTTTTAATAAGAGCTACAGCTCGAGAGTTAGAATGTATTTAACCAAGAGCTTATAAGCATAATGAGATCTTCAGCAAACTGCTGCATGAAATCATCACTTAGCAGTTTTCTATCAGCTATGTGGCAAAGTTGTCATTTGCCCTGTGAATGCTTCTGTTTCTTCTGCAAAACACAAAGTAGTTCTTTTTTTTGCCCTGCAAAGGCATCCAAATATGTCTTCGTTTACTGAGTTGTTGATACAAAGGAGTCCAGTGTAATAGGTCAAGTCTATGCATCTCTTCATTGTGTGTAAGGCTAGAAGGATTAACCTTCCAAAATAAAATGGGTGCAATAAGCCAAATACCAAAGTCATTAAATCAGTATGAGGGATAAATGTTTCTAGAATCCCAAACTGTTAAATTCTAGGATTTAACAGGTTTCAAGTAACTTGTTAATTTAAAAGTGAGTGAGCCAATATATTAAGTCATCGAGGAAGCCTCAGAAAATCAAGTATGGAAAGCACTGTTGCCCTAAAATGGAGGGGAAAAAAATCTACATCAGGCTTTCACGTCCAGGGTCATTCCATCAGTCTTTCCAGATTAACCACTGCAAGCATACATAACATTAATGGAGAGAAACCATTTCTAAACTAACATTTCAAGCTCATAGGTTAAAGTACTTAAAATTTAGGAAGTGACAGAATGAGGACTGACCGTGAAACTTTAATTCAGCTATCTTCCATACTTATTCCACAGGACCCTCTCCTCCACTTAGTGTGCAGGATGGATGCACTCTCTTGATGAGCAATTGCTCTGTTTTGCTTTCTTCTTGCTTACTGTGCACACCCCAGTCTTGTATATATTTTTATTTATTTATTTATTTATTTTATTCCATTTTATAGATTAACTCTGAGCTTCACCTTAGCTTTTGGACAGTACCAACCAATGTAAAGTGTGAGAGAATCACAGAAAAAAAATCATTTAACAATATCTATCCACTTGAGGTAAGGAGATGCAATTCCTCCCACCTTAGCATTTTAGTAAGATATAACTATGAAGTGCTTGTTGGCATGAACAGTTCAGTTTGATGGGCCTTAAGACGGCAGCCTTCAGAGTACTTTTTGGTTTTAAACACTGATCCCTCTGACTTTTGATGCTTTTCTGAAGCTGTGGTTGTTCACCACTTCAGAAAGCCACATGCTGGGAACCCAAAGTAAGCAATCAAATATGGGGAACAACTACTACTAAATTAAAAATAAAAAAATAAAAAATTGAAAAAGAAGTTTAAATTACTTTGCTAGCAATACACAGGTAAATGGGATAGAATCACAGAATGGCTTGCATGGGTTGGAAGGGACCTTAAAGATCATCTAGTTCCAATTCCTTTACCAGGGTAGAGTACAAATGCAGTCCCCAACTACCACAAATTATACAGTCAAGTTTCCCACATTTGGGGAAATCGCAGGGATCAGCACACCCGGAATGCAAGGTAGGAGCTTCACCCTGGGAAAACCACCTGCCTGATCATGGTGCCTCCCTTGCCAGGACAGGAAAGAGAATGTAGCTCCTGATAACAACACGCAAACATCTGACCCACAGGACCTTCCTTCTCTCATCCAGACAGCCTGTGTTCATTCATAGTCACAAGAAGAAAGCCTGCAGACTCTCAGTCAATTTCAGCAAATATACCAGGGTATGCGGTCCTGAGGCAGGCATCCCATAGGAAAATGTGACCAAGAAGTTAAAAACACCATGCTAATGCACACTTAGGCACAAGCCACACTCATGATTCATAGGCAATTCTCCAGAAAAATAAATAAATAAATAAATCTAAACTGAAATTTTAACACAAACTTGGAGCTTTTAAATGCCAACTTGCCAACTTTGAGCAGCAACTCTGATGTCAATTGCAAATTCCTGTTCAAGAGTGCTACAGAGATTATGAGAGAAACAGTCACGAAGGTCAGGGCAGTATCCTTTCTCTAGCCTCTTCCTAAGAGTCTTCTGAACTGCCTCATCTGAAATTATTGAGGCAGTCACAGAACAGGAAAAGTTTCAACACCAAACTAAATGCACAGCAATCATTCCTATGATTTCAAGAAAAAAAACTCCCTGTCTGCTTTGGCTTGTATGTATAATGCTAATTTACAACAGCTGTGGCCCAGATTCTCACCATTATATCCATTCTGAATACTGTTCTACTTAACATGTGGATGGAGCTACCTGGGAAGGTTTGGAGACCAACACTGACAATTATATTTGAAACTCACAGCATTTTGTCCTCCTGAAAATTTTATATATATATATATATATATATATATATATATATATATATATGTGTGTGTGTGTGTATATAAAAATCACTTCTGCATGTTGGCAATGCCTAAAGTTGTGGAGTATAAAGTAATAAATGGTGATGTCCACATTGACATAGGTCCCCAAAAGCAACTTTCATAGTTAAAAATAAGACTTGCTTTCATTGCCATCTGAAAACCAAAGCAAGCCAGCAACATAATACTAAAATGAAGTATCACTTAAAAAATATTCCAGAAAAAAGCTGTGTTGTTTAGTATCCTGCAATGCTTTATGTGCAAAATTTACAGAGTTATGGGAAGAAGAAACCACTAGAATAAGAAGGGTTTTTCTTGTATTGTTCATGCATTCTAGCACCCTTTTAATAAGAGATTACAAAAACAACACAGCATCTTTCTGGAAAAGCTAATCATCTGATCTTGTTATCTATGCCACATAATCGCTGCTAATCCATGTTCCATTATGTCATATTCCGCAGTACCCTTTCCCTTGTGTTCACAGTCCTGCTATCTCTTTTTCCTCCACTCACATCTTCCTCTCTGGTTCTTCTGGCCACAGGAAGCAGTTTTCATTCACTGTTTTCTGAAAGCTTGTGGTTGCTAAAACCTCTTTGGTATTTATGATAAGTATTAGTATCTATAGGATTCAATTAACTCTCGCATCAGCCCTTTGCTCGTCTATGGTATTTGCCTTCCACCCACACTTTATACCTTCCCAGATTTGAGCTTGCTTTTCTTTCTCTCTCTTTCTGTCCCTCCCTGTGACTCATTCACACTACTTGGAAGTCCCAAGCACATTTCAGCAGCTCTAGGGATTGTGTTACCTCTGCTTGCACTGCTGCTGAACTCCTTACCTAAATTAGAAAGAGGTTTGTTCTCCTTCCTCCTCAGCTGTACATTGAGCATGGTACTGATAACTTATAGAAAAGGCTGTGGAACTGTTTTATTTCAGGAATATCAGTGGGTTCCTTTAAGTGGGTCCTCACTATCCCACCTCCATAGAGATGCTGCTATGTAACAGTGCTGTCATTCAGTCCACCAGCATAAAGAAGGATGCTGCTGCTGCAATGTAGCAAGACTATTTTAATTTATTTGGGACTATTACAACTCCCGTTCATCAATTTGAAAATCCATGCAGCAGAAATACTGCGAGGACTGCATTTTCCCTATGCTACTTGAGATCCAAGGTGCATCATGGGCACAGAGTTGTTTGGTCCCCTGCCTCTTTAGCATGCCATTTTCTCCATTCAAACTCTCTTGAATCTCAGCATTCTTACTCAAAGTTAGGTCTGATTCATTTTAATAGGCATTCAATGGTGGTATTTGGTAGTGCTCTTCATTGGGACCATTTTCTATACCATTCATAATGTTGCCAAAGGTGCCTGAAATAGGCAACAGGGTACCCTAAGTTCTCTCTACCATCAAGGAAAGAGCTAGCTGCCTCCCAGGATGGTTCATAATAGAGGTGGATTGAATAACACCATGGACCTGCCTGTTTCTCTATTAAATATAGAAAGAACACAGGGAGACTAGGCTCCTAACTTGACTCTCTTAGTTGCCTAAATTTGGTTGTGTGAATCCACCTCTACCTGTTGCTACAGATAAAAATAAAAAATAAAAAATCCAAACAGATTGCAACACAACATTTCCTTTTATACTTCGTTTACCTCTTATCATGGAGCAATTGTGGTTTCCATATACTGAATTTTTCAAAGGAAAGATCCTACACACAAATATGTAATCCAGTTCACTTTGAAAACAGCTCTGGATATTAAAACCAAGGCCAATTTTCTGCCAGTCTGCAGCAATTCACCTCTGAGGAGCCATGCTGGTATGCCCTGGCTTTAACAGGAACTGCCAAATACAAGCAGAAGCTCTATCCTTCAGAGCCACATGTTAATGCTGTGTGCATTATCGGTCACTCCTGGGCTTGATCCCTAGCCTATTGAAATCCATAAGAGCCTTTTACTAGATTAACGTGACAGGGAAGTCAATTCTCCTATCAAAAAGAGTACTTTACAGGTTCATCTGTAGGTGTCAGGTGAGTTTCAGACCTTTCATGAGAAAGGGGTCTGAGTGAAGGCTGAAATGAGGTGACAGTTCTTCAAAAACCAGGGGCCATTTGGGTCCACTGTTAGAGTTTCCAGTATCTGTACTTTCTAATGCTGCTGGTGGTGCACTAAGCTTCATTTGTTAGGCTGGGAATGGTTTGCCATAACACACGAGTGGTTCAACAAGTGAAGATAAGAGCCTTTTCTAACACTAAGCTCTTCTATATCTGCCTCATACAGCATTCTGCATTTGAATAACAAGGCTGTTGAGTAATCTCAGACTTGCACTACCATTTATGGCTTAGCTTTTGACTTTTATGCAATTAGCATTTATTTGGTAGCATTATTATGGTAGCATTTATTTGCTTTCAAAGGAGACTATTCCCTCTTTCTCTCTCCTGCAACAACCTCCACACCCTCCCCTTCAATCAACCATGTCTCAAACTGGGAGGGAACTGGAGCAATTTGACTCATTCTGTTAAAGCAAATGATTGGAGCAAACAAATGTGTCCTGTGCTAAAGGCTGCTTAGGTCCACAGGAGTCTCTGAGGACTCCAGAGAAATGACTGTCCTCACAGTAGAAGTTGCCTGGCAATATGTACATAGGAAAGCAGGAGCAGCATCAGTTCTCATTATTGCTATCTTAGTATTCCCATTCTGCTCAGGACCTTGCCTGTGTCCATGTTTTTCCCTCTCCTTCCCTGCTAGATCAGCAGATGGGGTGGTGATGCAGCCAGGGATGCATCTGTGTGAGAAGGAAGGCAACACTATACAGGTGGCTGGGCAAGGCTCACATCTTCAGCTGGATGTATGGGCAATGGCACACGTGTGTGAGTCAGTACCCACTATATTCTGCAGGCTTTCAGTAAAGCTTGTAACAGTGCTGGGAAGCCAGATTATTCAAATGACATCTGTCCATCACTTGGATTTCCAAGGAGCTGGAAGACAGATTTCCAACACAGAAGAAGCCCGATTTCCTCAAGAACATTTATCTCCTTTAGGCAACTGAGTGACAATGTATATTCAGAGTGTTACATATGTAGATTTGCCCCATTCAATTATGATGATTGCAGGCAGATTTCCCAAAGAGATCTGAACTTGTGCTTTAAATGCAGCTCTTAAAAAGTGACCCAGACTGTCCAAGAAAAGGTCTGAGAGCAAAGGGGCAAACCAAACAACCCTGCTAAGAAAAAAAATGTAACTGCAAACAGCCTGGTGTAGCAATTGCCCACCCTAGGGAGTACGCTGTGACCAAAGCACACTCGTCACCAGTGGCTGCAGAAGACACTCAACCCTCCAGTGTTTGTTCCACAGAGTACACCAGGCATGGGCTTTAGGCATGCTCCTAAGAGTGTGTGGAAAGTTTTAAGCCTGCATATGTATGTTCCCACTGAGTTCAAATCAGAGGCAATGGGATACTCCCAGGATTACACACTTTGGTAAAGTTAGGCCACCGAACATCAGCTTCTCGCTGAACTGAGCTAGGTGGGAACCTGATACAACAGATTGCTTTATTCAGCACATACGTTGAAATCTATTACTTTGTGGTGATATCAGCTGGTAAGTTGCGGAAATGCCTAATAATTTATCCAGCACCTTAACCTGGGCATGCTGGAGCCACTTAATGAAGCTCCAACCTAAGGAGCACTTATAGAACCACTAGCACATAAATAAACATATTTTCCCCACAAACAGTATTTCTCATATCAGAGATGCAACAGTCAGTCTTGGTAGATTGACAGGCTTCATGCGAAGTATCTTAAAAGTCATTGCCACCGGCAACGAGTGTGCCATACAACAGAGAAGCTAGGACTTTCTTACCACCCTGGGCTGTGCTCACACCCAAGCATAGAGGAGCATACGGGATGTGTGCATGTGTGGAGCTCCAGGAGAGCCATTGCTGGAATATGTGATGACAGAGGCAACAAGGCTTTGCTGGTTTGCACATGCTCAGCAACACTTTGCACATACATTGGCAGGCTCTCACACAGATGGTAGTTGGGGCCAACTGCATTGACATGTCCTTGTTTATGGTTCAGAAACTGCAGCAACATCTTGATCCTGAATATATTAAAAAATCCCTCAGCCCTTCAACATACAAACTACTCTAACTCTGCTGTTCCCTTCAGTCTGCAAGAAGTCTGGAACTATACCTCTGGGAGAAATTCAAGCTGCATGGTTTATGTTACAAATCTGCTTTTACTGAAATCTGGTGAAAATGGCTATCAGTGTGCTTAACCATTTCATTCCTAATAATTTAACTGAAGCCTTTAGGCTATGCACTGGTGGATCACTTCTGATTGAAGGAGCAGCTGAAAACGACACAGAGTGGAGAGGGTTCCTTAGAGCCATTGTCAGTCATGGGACTGAAAGCAGGAATTCAAGTTCTCCACTTCTTCAACAGCTGCCCTGCCCCACCCCCTATCAAGATAGCCTAAAGGCTTCAGCTACCCCAAATCCCTCCCTGTGGAAGTTTCCCAAGTTCCAGAAGCTCCAGCTCCCAGATCCTTGTGTTCAAATCTCTACTTCTCCTCCGACAATCAATAATGTATAATGAAGTTCTTGAGCAACACAAAATATCAGGTAATTTATATCAGAATATATAAATGCACAAAGTAAATCTTTTAACAAGAAGAGAGACCATGCCCAACCAGGTGCTTTATGTGACATCAGAGGTCTAATTTAACTGCAGTTTGCCACTAATACTGTGACACATTCTCCTACTACAGGTATGGAACAGATGAGCACAACTCCATTTTACTTTCTCATAAAATTCAAACCCATTTCCAAATTGACAGCTATGGTGAGATCAGGGATTCTGATGAATAATTGCCTTCCTGTTGGTCCATGGAGCTAGTCCAGATCCAGAGGTTGTGCAATTCAAAAGGAAAGAGAGAACAGGCAAAAAGATGCTGACAAGAATGCATGGAGGATTGTAAAGGAAGAGGTATAGATGATAATGTAATATCATTCTGATATTATTTTTCACCGTGCTCTACAGAATGCTTAGCAGCAAAGCCCAGCATTTTTCTCTCTGATCCAAACTGTGCCAGCATATTGCCAGAGAATTTTTGAGAATTCTCTGGTCCTCCGTAGCTAAATTTTGTCCTTTGCAATTTTCAGATTTCTGACAGAACTGCTGGTGACAGTTGTAATAATATTCTGTAAAATGTTGTGGTGGTGATTCTTTGAATGCCTTTGTGGTTTGCTGTCCAGAGTTATAATAACCTATGTTTGCCCAGATATGTATTCTCAGCTTGGAAGCACTGTAGCTAGCTAACATTTACTATTCTGCCTGGGTGACGTGTGTGAGCATGTGTTACTAAGCTTGTGAGTGAACATTTCTGCAGGTATTTGCACTGTGCTTCCTACTCCCTGGGTAGCATGTCTCTAACTTCACATCTCATGGAAAGCAGGTGATGCCAGGTTTGTTCCAAGAAGCAGAATACGTTCACAGGACCATCAATGGCTTCAGAGCCTTGTTTCAGTGCTGTGTTTCTCTATCAGTTATCTCCTTCCTTAATCCTAAAATAAAATATTTTAGGAAAACAATAATGAAGGGAATAGAGGAGAGTTATAAAAAGAAAAATGCAGGTCTGTGTGAGACCAGAGACAAGATTCAAACCAGCATAGCTGCACTGAGATTAAGATTTGATAAAATAGTTTACTTCAGATGACAATCTCACTCTGTTCTCCATGAGTTTAAATTCCTCAGAAGGATGAGATAAAATAGGCAGTGCACATTAACATTTGCTTTGTCTTAGATCTACTTATACGTTAGCAAAAACTGTTGAGTGAAACTTCAGGGACCACTTTGTGTGACTTACACTGAAATCATGTATGTGTGTATGAGGAACCAATTTCAATTAAAATTGGGGGAAACTTTGGAAATAGAACTCTAAAGAAGGCTAAAAGTAAGATCCAAAAATAATTTGAGGTTTTAAAGGACCTTCTCCTGAGTCTTTTTATAGCTTCTCAACCCTTTATATATCTGTGTTCATGAAGAAGAAAACAGAAAAGAAGAAAGACATGTGACATATGCATGGTACTGGATTTTGTTTTATATTAAAAAAAAAAATAAAAGACATATTCCAAAATACAATGTAATACTGGACCCTGATAGGGTATGGATACTAAAAAAGCCACAACCTCTATTCTGTGCCAATCAATAGTTCCTATACATATATATTCAAAAACTACATTCTAGTCTGCTGAAAGATTGAAAAGAGTTATTGAGATGGGAAGAAAGGAGCTGAATATATTTTGAGAAGAAAATCCTTCATGGTTTGGCTAACACAAACAATGTTACATCCCCTGAAAGCCTGGTTTCTGAAATGAACTCATGCTCTAGAGGAAGGAAAAGCTGAGCATTCCCTCCAAGTTACTGTCCCAGTTCACTCCTGCATGCCAGTATTACACAGCATTTGCTATCATTGAAGAAATGTGATGTTATTAAAATATATATTACACACTATGGTTGTGGAATCACAGGCCAGACAGGCCTTTTCTCCCTAGTCCCGATGCTCACAAATGAAGTCTCATAAAGAGAGCTTTTAATCTATGTGCTTATTAACCACTATTATTAGAGCATCACCAAATTTCTAAACTTAAAAGTGCACTCTCACAAGGCTTTAGGTTCAGTGGATGACAACATATTGGGATGCTCAATAGTAAAATTGTCCTTAGGAGTTTACATTCAAGTGCCTTGTCAGGAATCCGAAAATCTGTAGAGCTAAACACAATTTATGTGGAGCAGCCATGCAGAAAATCTTCTTCCAAAGGCAAATTCTCATACTGATGTAAACTCTGCTTTGTCTCTTACTCCTTTTACATGCCTTCTCCTCAAAAGGGGGATCATCCTTTGCCTGCTGAAAATAGCCATCAACATGTCCTGCTCTAATCTTTGTTGTCTCTTCCTGACCAGTGATGTTGAGTCACATCCTCTATGGGGGACAAATAAGCCTCAGAGGCACAGTAGAGTGTCTCTTGCCTGAGAGCGGTTTCCTGTGCTGCTTTGCTCCTGCTTTCTGATCACCTCTCCTAACTCTGTACTTGCCTCCCAGTTCTGGACTATGCTCCTCTCCCAGCTCTGGTCCTCATGCTGAGTTGCAAAAAATCTGCTCTCAGGTGGTTACCTTTATTATCAGCTGATGGAATTTTGATCAACAAGAAAGGTTAAGCCATGATTCAGCTAAGCGTTGAACCTCCCAAGAACTCTTCCTCTGGCAATGATCGTAAAGTCTGCTTCACTCTCCATCTCTTCTGTTTTTTATGCTTTCCTGACCTCTGATTTTCTTCCTTCCTGCTGCTGAACTCCTTCCCCTTTTATCTTGTTTGCTCATTCTCCCTCCTGTTGGGTTTTCCACCCCCTATATCTCTGTTCTCTCTTCCATGGGGTATACACAGCCCCTGTCCTTGCTGTCCCTCCCTTGCTACCCCTCATTCTCCCCCACTTTATGTCCTGAAGCTCCTGAGGCAGCAAGCCTAGCCCTTGCACATAGCCATCAGGCTGAAAGGAAAAACCTGAGTCATGCCCCAAGCTGAGATTTCACTGGCACTTTGTTTTCAGCTCACCTTTTGTGTTTGATACTAATAAGAAAATAAAAATTGAAAAATTGAAGAAAATAAAATAAGAAAATAAAATTAAGAGCTATCACCCAACTTAATAACCTGATTTAGGAAAGAGCTAATTGTGTTGAAATCCCTTTCTATTCTGGAAACACAGGAGAGCAGTAGGCCCTGTGTATGTCCCATGTTTTCTAGGTTTAGGCCATGGGCTACTTAAATACATGCATGTAACTACAAGTTCTCTTAAGCCAGTACGCTTATATTTCTCCATGTGTTTTCTTGATTTAAGCCTCAGCTGCTACTAAAATGGAAATTTCTACTCTGGAAATAGAAACTTAAGATAAAAGGACTTCAAATAAGCTGAGAAACTTTAAATTAAAAAAAAAAAAAGGCAAAGAGAAAGAAAAAAACAAAGCTTTGTAGCGATACATTTATTTTTTAAGAACTAAAGAATTATGAATTCTATATATATATATCTATATCTCTGCATATAGTCTTACAAACACAATAATTTCCCTACTTCTATCTTCTATTTCTCTTAATAGAAACAACTTTTCACGCTGAGAGGATACATGGAATAACATGATTTTTGTTTATTATTTTAAACAAAATATAAGGAAATCCAAAATATCTGCTTTGCAGTCTAATATTAATAAACCTCCATGAGATATCTACTGATATGATGATCCTGACACTTTGCTTGTGTGGTAGAAAGCAGATACTATCACAGCCTCACAATTAATTCAATATCATTGTTTACCCCTATCTGTTGCATCTGACCATCCATTACTGTAATGGATCTGCCAAGAATTTTCTATCTTAACAGCCACTCTCTTAATATCATAACATATGTCATTTCCAGGTGTAATAGAAAAGAAGAATGTAGACTTGTCATTGTTCTAAGGAACTAATGCAAGCATAGTACTTTCATACTAGCACAAATGTAAATTACCCCAAAGAAAGAAAAGGGGAGGGAGGGAGGAAAAATAAAAGTCACCTCTTAGCATTTTGCTCAGTTCAAGGGAGAACTGGTAGGAATAGGGAATATTGCACAGCTTTGTACTAACCAAGAAAAGCCACAATGACATTCCTTCAGCATGCTGACAACGTGCTTCCTACCCAGGCATTTACTGAGATGGGGTCTCTTCTGCGCAACACACACAGCTACGGAAGGCAATATTATTCATTGCCAACTACACTACTAATTTCAGCTGACCCTAGCTCCACTTTCAGGTTTGCTGAAGAGAAGAACTGTTAATGGTTTGGGGTCTACACTGAGATCAGGAAAGTTCCCTTTCATTTCCTCACCCTGCTGGACTGTGTGATTTGAGTGAAATTATTTAGTCCCTGCATCCTACAGTTCACTACATGTGAAAAATGGCATATTAATGGACATATACACAAGGTTGTGGTGGGTTCAGAGACTGTGGTAACAAAGATATCTGACATCAGCTGGAAGAGTTACCAGAAAATCTGGTTGACTGCATTTATCTGATACAGGTGTCTAGATATATTAGAAAGGACAAGAACAAACAAGAAAGCAATGTGATCTTCAATTTAATGGTAGTTTCCCTACTGAGAGACTGTTAAGAAGTTTTAAGAAGGTTTAAGTTTTAGGTCCAAATGCAATGCCAGCTGAGGTGCCAGGGTGTGTATCCATTCTCCCTGAAAGCTCACTTTGGATCACACCCCATGGATCTGCCACCTGCCATCTTCCAAAATCTTTCCCAGTCTCTGAATCCTCTACAGTGAGGCAATGAAAATTATGCACCTTAAAGAGCCATTATGCACACTAAAAACAGCAGATCAAAGGAGAATTTAGGACAATAAATAATGTTTTCCTTCTTTAAAAAATTATTCCGGGAAACTGTATTGCTCAGGGGATTGGTACTGGGATATGGAGCCTTTCATCACTGATCCAAACATGACCCAAGTCAGTAGTGATCAAAAAAATTGTTACCGTTTGGCAGATGCTTTGTGGCCTGGAGAATTTGAAATGAGTTGATGGTCTTAATCCAGTTCCCAGTGGACAACTATCCACATCACAGAAACCACCACCACAATTGGCACCCTTATTGGCAGCCTTAGCTGGTTGGCCAAGGATTAAATAAGTACAGAGACTGAGCCATCCGCTTATGCCTAGCTAGAGGTTGCCCCTCTAGGTCATGGATGAGACACAAGGATGGGGTGGAGTGGGGAAGCTCACACACCCTGTGCTTGTGCTGTACTGGTTATGTGGGTAAGGAGAGGAATTCATTTTCCAGGGCTCTGATTCAGGCACCCTTCATAAATACTATATTCCTGGGCAGACGTTTAAACATGAATTGAAAAAGGAGTCAGAAATGGAGAGACTTGCAGGATTAGCTCTCAAAAAAAAAAGGGGGGGGGTCAGTCTAATTTCCAGGGAATTCATCAACCAGTATAGTTATAATGCGGTTGCATTTAACAGAATGTGTACAAGCAACCTGTAGAAGCAGCATCACTTTGAAAAACATTACTTTCGCTATGCATTCAGTCAGTCAACAATTTAATTATCTCACAATATGTCTTAGGGGGAACACAAACCATGCCAGCTACTGTCAGCAAGCTAACACTAATTTCTAATTAGGTATACAATAGCAACTATCATGTAAGCAAAGATCTGATAAACCTCAAAAAAATAAAAATAAATAAAAATAAAAATCTGTGCAATATGAAGAAAAGCAAACAATACTTTTGTTAGCACTGAAAGTGTTTTCCACTTTCAGAGAGGTAAAATATACAAGGGCCCTGATTTACCCTTACCCAGCATATGAGATCTTCTGAGTTGATGTATTTTGCCTCGTCTTTACAATAAACAGCAGCATCCTAAAAAAATGCTGTGAGATAAATTCTGTAGTAACTCAGGCAAAGTTTAGATGGAACCAAAATTTAAGCTTACATGAAGGGCAAATAGGAAAAACATCGCACGTGCTTCCCTGTGTGAAGGTGTGGAGACATCTCCCCTTCCTGCAGCCTAACCAGGCAAAGCTGGAACAGGAACCGCAGTGTGCGGTTTGTGGCAAGCAATGACAGTTCTGCCCAAGTAAAGACATGGGGAACAAGTGCTGCGAGCAGCATGAGGGCCCCCTTTCCTGTTCACCTCAGTGGAAGCCAGCGAACATTATTGCCTGTCAGATGTTATTACACCAAGTCTTTAATAAAACAGTAGAAAGATGTTTACCTAACAGGTATTCTTCATTACCTGACTGATATAATACCTAGCTGCCATACCTTCCTGCAGCATGACTGAGATGCAAGTCAGCCTGCAAAAGCAAAACATTTACTACCTTCAGGAAGGAGCTGCCATTTGGTCTTTGTTGTGGTACAGCCCTCATACATTTTGGTTTTCAAAGCCCTTTCTGTAAAATGGAAACTCCAGAAAGGAAAAGGGGTGAATTCTTAAAAGGGTTCTTGCCTGTGATATAATTTGTGCCTAGTCCAAGGGAGAGCATTTCCATTTGTTTTCTTTTGCACCTGAAACAGAAAGGGAAGGTTGAGGCTTGGAAATAAGCACAAAGTGATGAGAAGTAGGAGCTCATAGTAGCAGGGATACCACTCAGCACAGCACCTGACCCTGGATGGCTACACACTCTCACCATGCCAACACACGCTAAATGTGAAGAGCGCCCTGATATAAGTACTTGACCTAAACTGAACAAATTTCCTAATTGCAGTAAGACAACACTTGAGGGTGTGGTTACCACAGAAAATCACATCCATGGACAGATTAGGAGCACCTGGCTGCAATTTATGCCTCCTTCTGCCCCTGGGGCACAATTATCTCACCAGGTGCCACCTGCCAAGTCTTGTTGCTGAGGAACAGGCATTGACATACTATGGAGCTGAGCTAGGGAGAGGAGAAAAGAGAACACAGGGGCAGCAGGTACAAGTGCTCATCCCACCACATTCCTTAAAATCAAGTATTTACACTGAGATGATGCATTGGCTCTGCTCAAAAGCACAGCTGTGTTTTGGGTTTACAAAGGAGCAAGGTGTTGTTTCTAAAGTCTGCCCTGCAACCCTCACATCCTTAGCATGGGTTGTATTGTGTTACTGGTTAATAGACAGCCCTGAACTTGCTGCTCTCCAGACACACAGTGTGGCCTACATGAAACTGAAAGAGATGGGTAAGCTCCCTGCTAGGGGGTTTCAAAATGTTTTGCCCTTTTTTCCTAGATGAGGACAAACCCAAAGAGAGACACAGGCTTTATGACTTCCAACATGTTCTGACCATAAAAACAGCATGTTGACTTCAAAGTATGACCAAGTGAGGTTGTGCTCTGCACATTGTCTCTGCATGCATGTCTTTCTCATTCCTCCTGTTCTCTTTCATCCCCAGTTCAAGGTGTAAACCTAACCCCTACAGCAATTAGTGGATTATGGCACAGCAACAGAAGACAGACCAAACCTCTGGCTCTGTCAGGCCTATTGAGCTCCTCTGGAACAACAAAGATCACAAAACTCAAGACAAACCTCTGAGCCCAGAGGTAAGTTACTCTCAGTCAAAAGGATCTGTCTGGGGAACAAACCTTCAGAGATTAGACTAATCCAGAGTGTGATGACCTTTGGGTCATAGTGCAAGAGCTTCCTCTTTGATATATCCTTTACAACATAACCAGAGTGACATTAACAACGATAACCTGACCCGATGCCAGCCCTCAGAAGCACCTACCTTGGGCAGAGCTCCCCAGGGACAGAGAAGGGAGAAGAACAAAAGACTCCAGGAACTTTATGAGGGATGTGCCAATCTAATTGTTGTGGGTGGTGCTCAGATACTGTGAGGAGAGTCGCCAATAAAGGAAAACAACTGAAAACCGTAAAGCTAAATTATGTACCCTTTAAGGCCATGGGAGTGGAGAAAAATGAATTTAATGTGAACCCGATGAAGCTATATGTATTTGCACCCTCACCCTTGGGCCTTTTGATAGCATCAAAGTCCGCTGTATATGAAGCTACCCCAACTGATTTAGGTTGTAGCCCACAGCAGTAGGGAATCTATGTAAGTCCAATTTTCTGCTCCTTGCTCACTATGCTTTACAAAAGTGCTGTTCTCCATGTAGCAAAATCTTCCTCTCCTTTAAGACTCAGCACAACAGGTCTGATTCAGAAATGTTACTTACTCTTCATTCCCCTTGAATTTCTCACCTTGAGTCCTCAGACTGCAGTACAACTTCAATGTGAAAAGTTTTGTGGGTATGTTTTGTTTTAACTTCAGAAAAGAAAAGGTACAACCAGAGGGGGAAAAAAAGTATCTCATGGTTGAGAGGACACTTTTCCGCCAAGGAGTCACATGTCTCCCTGGCCAGCAGCCAAAGGAGTCATGAGAGATGCTGCCATTCCCCCGAGAGCTCCCTTAACCATGTCCTGCCTGCTGCCCAGGCTGCCACCGGCCACCGCCTTGTGCCCAGCAGCTCTCCCTGGCCAAGTCTTGCTTGGCTGCACCTATGGGTGTCTGGCCAGCCTCCCAAGATGGGGAGAGACAATCAGAAGTGATGCTCGTGAACCTGGGAAATGGCCACACTGGACATGGTGGTGAAGCAGGTGAGCATGATGCCATCTTTCTGAGGAGATACAGTCACTCTGACTCTCCTCTTTGCAGTCTGAGAAGAGTCACTGAAAGTAATGACATGGCACTTACACTGTATTTTCCATTTCCAAAGTGCTGTGGCAGCTTTTTCTTTCCTTCCCTCCCTCCAAGCCATGCCAGCACTGTCATTGCCCTGTTAAAGCTGTGATAAACTGAGGCAAACAGAAGTCAAGCCATTCAGCAGCTGATGTTTTCCTCCAGTCTCAGACCTCTTCTGTCATCACCACAGAGCAAAACCCACCACAGAAAAGCCTCATCTTTAGAGGGGCTATCCTGCTGCCCTGGCCAGGGTCCAGGTCAATTAGAGATGCACTTGGGCTTTTGCAGATGCTTTCCTGCATTGCTGTGGAGGATGTTAGGACCAGTGCTGGCCCCACATGTGCTCACAGCTCTGCCATGTGCTGCCTGGCAGCTGCCGCATTCTGCCCCAGCTGCAAGTGAAATGATCTTTGCCCGGTTCACTTGAGTACTGGGAGGATTAATGCACTTACAACCCTTGTATGAAAGCAAATATTATTAACTAGTAGTCATGTTTTATAATTATGTCTCACTTCAGCCAGATTAGGAGGGTGGATATGATATCCAGGCCCAGAACTGCCACTATTAAACAGTTCTAAATTAAATGCACCTCAAATTGTTTTCCAGGCCCTACTTGGAGGCAGCCAGTGGTTTATATCTTTATGAGTTATTCTTACTTCCAGATTTGAAAGCTGGGCTGCCCCACACTGCCTTGCACACAACAAGCAAATGCCACAGTGTTTTTGAAGTGTTTCTCCCCTCAAAAAAAAAAAAAATAAAATAAAATAATGATTTGTTTTTATGTCAGCTCTTACTTGCACCAGAGGCCATAATGATTCTTTCAATAGTCCATAGAACTGATTTCGGGTTTTGTCTGACATGGAGGAATAGCCTCCTATTAATATTGCTTTTGCTGTATGTTCTTGGGAAGTATGGTCACATTCCATTCAAATTGCAAAATACCGCATGCCTGTGCCAAGGCTGCAGGAGAAGAAATGCTGGGAGAACAAGCCTCATGCTGACTTCGGGCTTGGTTCTCCTCTCACCTGCACCACTCTGTAAGCTTCAGCACAGCTGCTCCTGCTTTGTTAAGCTACTGGATTGCAGATGCAATGCCAGGGGAGAGAAGCCATAGGCCTTCATGCTGAAAACACAAGATATAGGAGCTTCCCAGAATGCTGCACAAACCTCTGGAGGTGGCTATCCAGAATAAAACACTTTTGTTGTGCATTCCAGGTATGTTCTGGAGGAATGTTCTGTTATAGACCACCGAACCAGGATGAGGAGACAGATGAGGAGTTCTACAGGCAGCTGACAGAAGTTGCGAAATCTTCAGTGCTTGTTCTCGTGGGGGACATCAACTTCCATGACATATCTTGGAAGCACAACACAGCCCAGAGAAAGCAGTCTAGGAGGTTTCTGGAGAGCATGGAAGATAGCTTCCTGACGCAGCTGGTTAGTGAGCCTACAAGGGGTGGCGCCCCGCTAGACCTTCTCTTCACAAACAGAGAAGGACTGGTGGAGGATGTGATTGTCGGGAGCTGTCTGGGGCAGAGTGACCACGAAATGGTGGAGTTCTCTATTCTTGGCAAGGCCAGGAAGGGGACCAGTAAAACCACTGTATTGGACTTCCAGAGGGCTGACTTTATGCTGCTGAGGACACTGGTTGGCAGAGTCCCTTGGGAGGCAGTTCTGAAGGGCAGAGGAGTCCAGGAAGGCTGGGCGCTCTTCAAGAGGGAAATCTTAATGGCGCAGGAACGGTCTGTCCCCACGTGCCCAAAGACGAGCTGGCGGGGAAGAAGACCAGCCTGGCTGAACAGAGAATTGTGGCTTGAGCTTAGGAGAAAAAAGAGGGTTTATAATCTTTGGAAAAGTGGGCAGGCCACTAGGGAGGACTATAAGGATGTTGCGAGGCTGTGCAGGGACAAAATTAGAAAGGCCAAAGCTCATCTGGAGCTCAATCTGGCTACTGCCGTTAAAGATAACAAAAAATGTTTTTATAAATACATCAACACAAAAAGGAGGACTAAGGAGAATCTCCATCCTTTGCTGGATGCAGGGGGAAACTTAGTTACCAGAGATGAGGAAAAGGCTGAGGTGCTTAATGCCTTCTCCGCCTCAGTCTTTAGCAGCAATACCGGTTGTTCTCTGGATACCCAGTACCCTGAACTGGTGGAAGGGGATGGGGAGAGAGATGTGGCCCTCACTATCCATGAAGAAATGGTTGGTGACCTGGTACGGCACTTGGATGTGCACAAGTTGATGGGGCCGGATGGGATCCACCTGAGTACTGAGAGAACTGGCAGAGGTGCTGGCCAAGCTGCTTTCCATCATTTATCAACAGTCCTGGCTATCGGGGAAGATCCCAGTTGACTGGTGGCTAGTAAACATGACACCCATCTACAAGAAGGGCCGAAGGACTGACCCGGGAAACTACAGGCCTGTCAGTTTGACCTCAGTGCCAGGGAAGCTCATGGAGCAGATTATCTTGAGAGTCATCACGCAGCACTTGCAGGGCAAGCAGGCGATCAGGCCCAGTCAGCATGGGTTTATGAAGGGCAGGTCCTGCTTGACGAACCTGATCTCCTTCTATGACAAAGTGACGCACTGGGTGGATGAGGGAAAGGCTGTGGATGTGGTCTACCTTGACTTCAGCAAGGCTTTTGACACCGTTTCCCACAGCATTCTCGTCAAGAAACTGGCTGCTCTTGGCTTGGACTGGCGCACGCTTCGTTGGGTTAGAAACTGGCTGGATAGCTGGGCCCAAAGAGTCGTGGTAAATAGAGTCAAATCCAGTTGGAGGCCAGTCACTAGTGGTGTTCCCCAGGGCTCGGTGCTGGGGCCAGGCCGGTCCTCTTTAATATCTTCATCGATGATCTGGATGAGGGCATTGAATGCACCCTCAGTAAGTTCACAGATGACACCAAGTTAGGTGTGTGTGTCGATCTGCTCGAGGGTAGGAAGGCTCTGCAGGAGGATCTGGATAGGCTGGACCGATGGGCTGAGGTCAACTGCATGAACTTCAACAAGGCCAAGTGCCGGGTCCTGCACCTGGGGTGCAATAACCCCAAGCAGTGGTACAGGCTGGGAGATGAATGGTTGGAGAGCTACCAGACAGAGAAGGACCTGGGAGTGATGGTTGATAGTCGGCTGAATATGAGCCAGCAGTGTGCTCAGGTGGCCAAGAAGGCCAACAGCATCCTGGCCTGTATAGGAGGCGGTGTGACCAGCGGGGCTGGGGGGGTGATCGTCCCCCAGTACTCAGCTCTGGTGAGGCCGCACCTCGAATACTGTGTTCGGTTTTGTGCCCCTGGCTACAAGAAGGACATGGAGGTGCTTGAGCGTGTCCAGAGAAGGGCGACGAAGCTGGTGAGGGGTCTGGAGAACAAGTCCTATGGGGAGCAGCTGAGGGAGCTGGGCTTGTTCAGCCTGGAGAAAAGGAGGCTCAGGGGTGACCTTAACGCTCTCTACAGATACCTCAAAGGAGGCGGGGTGGGGGTTGGTCTGTTCTCCCACGTGCCTGGTGACAGGATGAGGGGGAATGGGCTTAACTTGCGCCAGGAGGGTTTTAGGTTGGATGTTAGGAAGAACTTCTTTACTGAAAGGGTTGTTAAGCATTTGAGCGGGCTGCCCAGGGAAGTGGTGGAGTCACCATCCCTGGAAGTCTTTAAAGGACGTTTAGATGTGGAGCTTAGGGATATGGTTTAGTGGGGACTGTTAGTGTTAGGTCAGAGGTTGGACTCAATGATCTTGTGGTCTCTTCCAACCTAGAAATTCTGTGTGATTCTGTCTGTGTAAGAGGCAAATCATCAGCATTATCTTTGCACTTTGTACCGAAACCACAAATCTGCCAGTAAAGTCCACCTATCAGTAGGGTGGCTCTAGCTCAGATAAGCAATCTGGGACACAGTACAGTGACCAGTGGCCTTGCTGCCACTTCACAGGGGAAAATTCTTCTGCCACATGTTAAACGTCTGAGGCTAGCTTTTGCCCACAGTTGCACTCTTGCTATACTACTGTATGTCCTTTTTCCTAATTAGTTAGGAACTCAGGATGAAATCTGACCTTGGACAAAGAGCTGGAACAAAGATTATGTCACCATGATGATTAAATGGGATTTTTGCATAAATGTTAATTTTATCCTTTGTGGGTTTCTGCCATGAAGGAAATATGTTCTACAGGCATAGGATGAGAAAAAAATAGATGTACAAAATTGTAGGTACAACATGGGTACAAATTGTACCCACTTTTAAAATTATTTCCAGAAAAGGATACAATAGCTCTCTAATTTAGCCTGCCATCAGATTTTCTAAAGAAGGTGTGATTGGCCATAAAATATTTAACAGGTAATAATTATTGTGCTGTCAATTCCTAGTGGAAGAAAGTTTTTGTTTTGATTTGGTTTGGTTTTTTAATGAAAAAGCCAATAGCGATGGCTTTGGCCATCGCTATCTTAACTTTACAGAAACTGTCTATACTCTGCTAGTACTGAACCAGATAGCTAACTTGCAGATTCCTCAGACTGTCGAGAAAACTGCCCTTAGAGGAGAAACAAAGCCTAAGAGAAATGTGCAAAAAAACCAATTCAGTGCTTTGGATAAAGTTTTGTCCTAACACCATTCAGACAGTAACAGAAGAGAGAAGTCACAGAAATGCATTGCATGTAGATAGAGAACTCTACTAAGAAAATCCTTTGTGTCTCTGTAGCTAAAATTTTGTCACATTTGCACCAGCTGAAGTATTTGCAAAGCTCCTTATGCATGTATCTTAGCAAAAACAAATATATAGGAGCTGTCTTGAAGCAGCTACCAAGTCCTATGGATTTTTTTCACAAAGGAGGACAAATGTGTCCTTTTACCTTTGGGGCAGGAAGGTAAAGCACTGAAGGGAAAGTAAAAGAGATGGAGAAGGTGCTAATAATCCTTAAAGGACTGAAAGATATTCTTGAGGAACCTTCTTTCCCTGGCTTTTCTTCCAGAGCATGCCTGAACTCCTGATCTTTCTTAGCTTCCCAAGTAATTCTGGGCTTGTAAATCCACAATTTTCAGTGACAAGCTTGTTTGGCTCTTTGCCTGCGTACACAGAAAAAAAACAGAAGTCATGGATATTTTGCTTTCATGCATTGATATTTTGGTCATGGTTCTCATGGCCAGAGGCCTGGCTGGTTCCCACACAACTCTTCCATGTAGGGTGCTACTGCCATATGATAAAAGTTATATGCCTGAACTGAGACAGGTTGGGGCAATTGCTCTACAGGAGGGCAATGAAGCATCAAGGAGGAAGGAACAAAGATAATGAGAAGAGTCAAGCATACGACCTAGAGCTGCAAAAAGCCAGCTGTCAGGTTGTAAGCAGATAGAGGTGTTTTGCCAATGTGTGTGAAAAACACTGGTGAGAATCCACTGTGGGTTAAACGATGTGCAAAGGTTATGAGCTGAAGAAATCACCCTTGGAACATTAAGCAGTTCTGTGATGCGTGGTGTCATCAGGGCTGCAGAACACCTTTGATGTAGAGCTGGTTCCTGTTGTTTATAGTGACATGGGAGGACAACAGCATTAAGGTGTGTTTTGGGGAATCCCTCTGACAGTATTTCAGTCCAAATTATACAGCTGCATGCACTAAGAAAACACTTGGCACCATTCTACCTTTATTGTGCTATATTGCCAGGTCCACATGGTGTATTTTTTCCATTGCATAAAACATGTTTGTCAATCTAGTAGTGTAATTGCAGCTTTCTTCGTCTAGCTTTCTAACACCTCCTTTGAAAGATTGTCTTCTGAGGGATTAGCCTTGTTCTTTAATATGCTAGCATCTCTTCTTTAAACCTGACCTGCTCATCTGCATATTTAATGATGCTTTATATAGAATGGTAATATTGTGTTAGCAATGCAACACGTAATAATTGCAGGCTGTCATCCTACAAATTCTAGATGCTACCACCTTTTCTTATAATTACTTGTCATGAGTTTTTAAAATCTAAAGTGTGCTAGAAATCTAATCCCCAGAACCTGCTTGCCACAAAATATTGAGAATGGGGGCTACATCCATCTGCATTTAAATTCAGGGATATCCAGTGTTTGGCCTAGACCAAACAGGGAGAAGGGTGGCATGTTTACCAGGCCCTAGTTTCAGACAGGAAGTTATAGTTTGAGTGTCTTGGAGACATGGTGGTCTTGATCTTCTAAAGCTACTAGGAAGTCATATAACAGTCACTTTCCTGTCTTTGTGTGGCAGCTTCAACAGATAGAAAGCCTCTATCAGACAGGTAAGCCAAGCTTACAGTGATTATGCCAGTACAGCATGCAAATCTTTATTTTTCTTGTTTCTCCTGAGGGAAAAAAAAAAAAAAAAAAAAAAAAAAAGTGATTTAGGTGATCCTAAAAAATAGTCAATATAATTTGGGTGTTCACCTGTTCTGTATCTAAGCCAACACATCTGTGGAGGCAAAATAAAGTTGAAGTCCTATTCCAAATCCTCTTATAAATGAGTATTATGAAGTTCTATGGAACAGAGTATCTAAAGATCCCAGCAGAGCTCTTTGCACACTGGATGCTGCACAAATAGAGGCTGAGAGAGCAAGCTTGCCCCAAAGCATACACAGCCTCAGCAAAAATATGAACAAGGCACGAGAGCAAGGAAACAACAGATTTACACCACAGTCCAGAGACTGAGTCAGAGACAATCCTATTCCAATAACAAGTTTTATCATAGAGGTCGACATAGCTCTGATCTAACTGGAATGGGAAGAGTGGGCTCCTCTTGAAGCTGCAACACAGAGTGGGATTGCTCTTCCCTGTGTAGCTCCCTCCTACACTGCCCAGATTAAGAGAAAAACTTCAGGGATAATCTCCAGCAATCTCTAGGGATTAGGCAAGAGTACTTTCCTGTAAACACATGAAAAATACATGCTCCTTCTAACCCACTTCCCACAAGCATGGAGAAGCCCTGTTGTAAATGAAGTGGAATTGTAAGGACGTGACAGCATCAGCAGAACAGACACAAAATGTGCAGAGGCATTTTTCTCCTACATTTCATAATCTGCCAGTAATACCTACTGGCTAATAAAAATTATTTGCTGTACTGTGGTGTCAGAATGCTTAGCTGCTCTGAAGATTTATGCTGCTATTACCTTGTACACACACACACTCTTACAAGTTATTCCCAATCACTTTTTAGCAAATAACTGAATTAATTCTATGTACCAGCAGATAATCCCCAAAATAAAGATTCTTAAGAACACTCTCATGTTGCTAGTGAATGCACCCAACACTGAAGAAGATGAACAATGAAGGCGGTACACAAATGGAAAGCCAGAACAGCACCATCTTTTTCAGAAGCTAATTATGTGTATGCGTACAGACACACGCGCACTTAAACTCACTGAGAGAAACAATGCCAAACAGTGTTATATCTAATCCTGGTTTTAGACATTTATATTAATTACATCGATATTATTAAATGTCAGTTTTATACTTTAAATAACTAATTGGATTACCAACATACGTCCAGTGCATTAACAGGTATCAGTCATTCTACTACCAGCCATTCTACCTGAAGTCGGTTTTCTTTTTCGAAAAGTCAGACACGAATTGCTTCTGGTTGTAAAAATGTTTACGGTGTCTCAGAGGGCCAGAGATTAGTAGGTGAGCGTGCCAGAAAAGATTGCTTTAGCAGATAGCATGCTCACAGAACAGAAATCGAAATTATAAAGGAGTTTGTTCTTTAAATCTTGGTATCTTCCCCCGGCTATTGTGCGCTTAGCACCGAGGCCTCGGGTCCCTTTTTGCTCGCGCGCTTTTCAGAATTGCACTTGACCAGGACGGGCTGTGTGTTACAGGCTTGCTGGCAGAACACGCGAGCCGTGCCGACACGTGCCGTGCCGTGCCGTGCCCGGCTCGCAGGCACTGGGACATCCGCCGTACAGACGCGCCGCTCTCCCTCTGCTCGTCCGCTGAAAATTGCCCTCGTCAGCTTCGCCTTTATCCCCTGAATACCAGCAGCTCGGAAGACTATTTGTTGCTCGCACGGCCAAGAGATTATAGGGATCTCGGGCACAATTAACATAGTCATTGACAGTTCATGGGAGTTTAGTAAATAGCAGATTGGGAAGCATCTTCCCCCCCCAGAGAGCAAGGGTAGCAGAACCAAACACCAGAAGATAATGCTCGAACAGGCTCTACTGTGCTTTAATCTTTAAAAGCTACCATTAGTAAGCCTGAGGAGTATATTTACCCATAAAATAAACACCACAAGTTCTCTAGACTACTATCCATTAAGCACTGAAATAACTCCTCTTTCCTTTCACTTCCAAGTGGGAGCCAGGCGAAGCATCGCAGCGTGCCCAGCTCGCTCCGCGCTTCTGGGGGGGGCGAGAGGGGGGGCAGCAGCGGGGCTGGGAAAGAGGGGTTTAGAGAGGAGGGGGTCGAAGGGAGAGGGGATGGGGGGAGAGGGGCTGGGGATGGGGCGGCTTGGGGGAAGCGGGGCCCGGGGGAGCGGGGCCCCGGGAAGGCCGCCGGCTGCGTCCCCTCGGGGTGATGGATGGCCGGAGGGACGTGCGCGCAGTTTTCGGGCTGCGCTTTGTTGGCTTTCACCTCCTGATCCCTTTCCCTTCTGCTCTGCTGGACTGCAATAGCCCCCGTGGCTCCGGCTCCGCGGGTCCAGCTCCCGGTGACCTGCAGCCGGCGGGATGAACCAAGGCAGCATTATTTCCCCGCAACAAGTTCGCATTGTCGTAGGGCAGCGCTCAAAAGATCCCCGAGCGGTTCGCTCTAAATAAAGCAGGCATTGCTCCCCTTGTATTTCCCCTCAGCAGTCGCCTTAGTATTATTATTATACTTCTATAGCTTTTGCTTTCGGACCTTATAATTATGTCACACAGCAAGGGAAACCACTAGCATCCCAGCATCTGGCATGCGGTTTAAAACTTTTGTTTCAAGATTTGAACTATTTATAGAAGGCAAACTTTGTAGGATAGTAATTTCCTACGGTTTTGAGAAAAATATGGCTACGTTTATATTAAATGGGTATATTTATTTATTTATCACGACTCCTTCCCCCTGTTTGGAAAAGAAGATGGCATTGCAATTTTTCACGGGTTGTTGGGTCACCCTACAGCAGAAACATCCCGCCTAGGAAGAGAAAAGGGCAGCCCCGGCTGTTTGGTCTAATCAATAGCAGCCCACCGAATTGAACCTAACGTGGCTACATAAATCAAGCGTCTTTAAAAATCGGTAGCCAAAGCATGTGCATTTCATTAAGAATTAAGAATGCAGGAATAGGCGTTTAGTTTCTTTTTACGTCTGTTTATTCCTACTTTTCTTGCCTAGCGGTGGGCTATATTTTTCCATAGACCACAAAAAAAAAAAAAGAACAAAAAAAAAAACGCACACAGAAGAACACACGCACACGTGCTTGTTTATGTGCATGTGTATTGCTCGCCTGCATGCACAGAAATAAAAATAGTCAGATGGATGGATGAATGGATGGATGGATGGATGGATAGGATAGATAGGTGGATGGATGGATAGATAGGTAGGTAGGTAGGCAGATAGATAGAAAACAACATGCACCTCAGGGGTAGGAGCTCCAATTTTGCACCCGCCGTGGAATAGAAGTCTGTGCTCGCCGCGGGGGTGGGATAGAAGAGAAATCCGGCCGGCCCCTGCAGCCGAGGGGAATGTGAGGAGGTGACACCGAAGCAGCCTCTTCCCAGAGCAGTGGGAGACGAGGCGACTCCCCGGGCACAGCTGGCGACCTGCCCGCCTCAGAGCTAGCCCCGGGCTCCCCCGAACCCAGCGCCCCTCACGGAAGGGCCCGCCGGATCCCGGGGGGATGCTGAAGGGAGGGAGCGGGTCCAGGCGCTACACCAGCTCCTCCAGTCCCCGGCGCCCTCCTGTCCCCGCTGCTGCCCCAAAACGTGGGCGCGCCTCGCCTGAGGACAGAGGCTCTCGGCAGCCCCTCCAGCAGCCCCTCGGGGCTCTGGAGCGCAGCCCGGGCCGCGCTCCCGGGCACGGCGGCGGGTCGGTGCGGGGACCCCTGGCCCGCAGCCCCAGCCCCCCCGGCCGGCGCCCCGGACCAGCCCGGGACCCACAGCAGCGCGGCAGCCGCCGCAGCCCGCACGGAGCAGCAGCCTGGCCGCTACTTCTCCCCCGCAACGTTAGATTCAGATATAGATATCTAAAAAACGAGCCCGAAACTCCTTGCAGTCCCACCCACCGACTCTCATTTCCCCCACCCCTACCTCCACCCCCTTCCTCACAAGGAAAAGGTCCTGTAGCCAGCTCTAACTGCGGGACTGCAGATCCCTCCTGAGCAAAAGCACCCGACTAGCCTGTGCCTCCGCGCAGCGCGGCCGCGGCTCCCCCTGCTCTGCGGGCTGGGTCTCCCCTGGCGAGCACGGAGCCGTGGCCGTCTCCTCTCCGGCAGCAGGAGGAGGAGTCGGGCTCGAAGGCCTCGGGGAGACGCCGCTCGGCTCCGCTCCGCTCCGCGCCCCGTGCCCGCCGCCCTCCCGGTGCCACCGCCCCGCGGAGGGGCGCGCAGGGTCCCGGCCCCGCCGGGACAGCCCCGGGAGTTACCTGGCGGCGCACGTTCCCCGGGCGGGGCCCGACCGCCAGCAGCTCCGCCGCCACCACCACCACCACCATCATCATCAATCATCATCATCATCAACATCCTCACCACCACGCTCTGCGCGGAGCTGCCGCCGCCCGGGCTGGCTGGCTTGTCCCGGCTCTCTCTGCTTGCATTGCCCCCAGGTAGCTAGCAGGGGCATTTCAAACGGTATTTGGAAAAAATAACAATTAAAACAAAAAAAAAAAACTGGATCACTTACAGGTAACTCCCACTGGTAAGGATGAGGAAAATCTGAGGGTAATACACTGAGAGTAACACACTGCGAGATGAAAAAAGGATCATGGCTGAATCCCGTTTACACTCTTGGAGTTCGCTTCCTTGGTTATTCCTTTCTGGCCCCCCCTGGTCGTAACTCCCCACCCTTTTTGGTGTCAGCTGTGGCTTGAATCTGAGTTGGAATCCAGTCCCTTGGGCTTGGGGGGGCTTTGTCTGTTTTTTTGTTTGTTTGTTTGTTTGGTTGGTTGGTTTGTTTTTGTTTGTTTGTATTGTTGTGTCTAATATTCCCCTGGTGCTAATGCTGCTCCCTGTGCAGAGTATGTGCTGCTGCTTCTGCTCTTGCTGCTGCTGCTGCCTCTGGGCTCCTGCCTGTCATGTCTCAGTGGTTGGAAGTTGTTACAGTGGGTTCTCGTGTTGGAATGAGGATGGTTTAAGGGATTTGGATGGCAGAAAGTGCCTCTCTCTCTCTCTCTGCAACTCTCCTGAGACTCGGGGCTGCCATTGGGCAGTCAGTCACTGCAATCCGCCTACTTTTTTTCTCTCCCTCTCTCTCTCTCTCCCCCCCCCCCCCCCCCCCCCCCTTTTTTTTTTTTTTCTTAAGTGGGAGTCTGACAATGGAGAGACACCGATCTCGCCCGGGCTGCAATGTCTCTTTCCATGGGCTCTCTCCCCGGGCCAGCCCTGTCCGTACGCCCAGCTCTCGGAACGGTTCCCACCCGCTCACCGCCGCATTTTGGGGCGGCTCGCTCCGTGCCTCGGCGACGGCAGTTCTTGGGCTCTGGCTCGGAGACGTCCTGGAGGAGCCGGCAGCTCCCGGTTAGTTGCTTTATGACGGGTGACTGCTCCAGCTCCCCAGAAGGGCTCTTGACTCTTGTTGCCCCTGCTGTTGCAAATCAAGCTCTGGTTTCGGGGGGGGGGGGGGGGGGCCCGTGGTAAAAAAAAAAAAAAAAAAAAAAAAAAAAAAAAAAAAAAAGACGTGTACGTTGTCGTAGCCCGCCTGAGTGAGAAATAAAGACATGCACATTCGTTGCTTCCTGGCGGGGCTGACTTTAGCGTGAGAGAAGGGGTGAAAGGACGGGTGGGCAGCAGGCGGGGGATGGGGGCCAGCGAGGGCCGCAGCGCCCGGCCGGCCGGCCGGGAACCTCTCCCGCAGCCCCCGGGGGCAGAGCTGCCGCCTCTCCCCTTCCTTCCTTCTTTCCCAGAGGATGCAGGGCGGGCTAGGCGCTTTGTCGGCGGATCAGCTCCTCTCCCCTGCGTGCCCCTCGGGCCCCGGGCCGGGGGGAGCTCGCCCCGACCCTGCTGCGGCCAGAGGGAGCCCCTCGCCCCGCGGAGCCCTGGATTCGTCTGGTTTTCCGGTAAGGAAACAAAGTCCCACTGGTGGGAGCCTGCTGGAGGGACGTGGGCTTCGGGTCTCCAAACGAAGCCCCAAAGAGAAATGTGCGCCGCGGCGAGTTTAGCTGAAGTGCAACCGAAGCGAAAAAAGTCTCCGAAGTCTCCTTGGTCCGTAGGGTTTGTAATGTTCGTCTCGGGTTAATTGCCTAATGACCGAAGGAGCTTTCTTGGCCGAGAGCTCCTCCAGACACCCTGGATACACCTCCTCGAGTTAGCCAGTCCCGGCACATGGGTGCAGCTGTCCCTGAGGCACAACGAAATAATCCTTCGGATGGAATCGCGAGTGCAGAATTGGTTTAAAAACGGTGTTTCCCGCCGCATATCCGATAAGAGTCTTCTCGGGGGGTTGTTTCATTTAACGACTTCCATCTACAAGCTGAATAATGTATGCGCTGGTTCAGTGAGCGTCATTTGGAGAACGCTACTCTCGATTAATGAGGGACAGAAATTTAAGCCTCTCAACGATTCTTACATCCTAGAATTGTCTTATTTATTTGTAATTCTTTAAGATTCGGAAATTGTTGTATTTATACTTCTTTAAGTTTGTATGTGCATCTGTCTACACATATATATAGAGAGAGACATATAGCTGTGTATCTCCCGTGATGTCCGTTGCCCTTCTCAGACATGTAAAAAATGGCTGGGGCAGAAAGCTGAAAGCGAACTGGGAGAACGGGGAGCGATTTTTGATGGGTTATTTCTAGCATTTTTTTCGGCTTCAGATATATTTTAAAATGTGCCTTTAAAGATGTGCCTGGCGGGGGAAGGAAGGGAAGAAAGCGAATTCTAAAAATGAAAAGTAAACGCTGGAAAACTTCGAAGTGAGACTGGCAGAGGCTGAGCCAGCCCGGCTGAAACGAAGACGCTTTGCCCTTCTGCACAGCTTCAGGAGGAAGCTAGCTTTGTCGTGTAGAGGGAGGAAAGTCTTATAGAATCAACCAAATCTTGCCGATTCATTTTGGGAAGATAATTCTTTTCGCTAAAAACGCGTGCCGATTATTACGTCGGAAAATTAATAGTAATGGTGCCGGTGATAACAATAACGCGTTAAATTCTCTGCAAATTGTATCTATATGTATGGCAGCCTGGAATAGCGAGAAGTGCACTTGTTTTGTCGAATAAACCGACTTGTTAAGCCGAATATAACCCCCATAAAATGGTGTGGCACTCTAGGAGCAGGTACAGGCGGTAGAACCTAATATGGGCATTTCAGCATCTATCATTTCTTCTCCCACAAACATGTATTTTCTGGACAAAATAAGGGCAGAACGGCACCGAAATGGTTGCCGGCACCTTGTGATAGAAGGCAGATGAAGCAGAGCAGGCATGAATTAAATATTTCCCTTTTCTTTCTTTCATGTATTCCCAGCTGCGGTTTATCTCTTACACCAAAACCTGCAGTGTCCGGCAGGAGAGAACGTCGGAAAGAGCTTTGACCGCACGTCCAGCAGGCAAGGCACTGGACTCATTTCAGGTCGGAACCAGGTATTTTTTGTACCTCACAGAGCTGCAAGTCTAGTGCAGGGGAAAAGAAAGGGGTCTCTTGATGCGACCCGACATCGGGTTGGCGGGGAGCGGGCGGGCTGGCTGCAGCAGCATTGTCAAGGGCATCGCGGCGAGGGGCCAGGGGGGCACGGTCGAAGCCCTCTCATCTCTTCCCGGGGCCTCTCCGGGGTTCCCGGCGCTGCCTCCTTCAGGGTGGCCACCGTCGAGGCTGCGCCCAGGTGAGGGGAGGCTCAGAGAGGAGCAGGATTTCGTTGGCGTTTGGGGCAGGAGCCGCCGGTACACGTTTTCTTGGCTCCTTGGGGCAGGGCTAGCTCCTGCCCCCCTCCTCCTGCACCCCCTGAGCCGCACCTCGGCCTCCTCTCCGCGGGCCTCCTCTCCGCTCCCCCTGGCAGCTCCCCTTATATCCGTCCAGGAAAGATGACGGGGAACACGGGGGGCTTGCCCCCGAGCCCCGATCTGGGCACTGCCAGCTGCTCCATCTTTCCCGAGGGTCCCAGTACTCATCCCCAGAGCATCCGCTGCGATTTGTATCTGTGGCACAGCTGCGATTTTGGAATTCCGACGCGTTTATTAATTAAACTGGAGCTGGCTGCTCTGCCATCTTCACAGGAAACGTGTCTGTTTCAATCCAGCTTGTAGCCGAAGTCGCCGTTTGATTGCCTCTGTTTTCGCCGCTAGATGCTGGGAGCCAGGGGGGGCTGCAAAGCGCAACGGTGAGAGGCGACCCCCCCGCGCGGGGGGTGAGGTGGGCTGCTGGTCACCGCGCCTTCACCGACCTCACCTGTGCAGCCGGTGCGGGAGCAAGGGGATTGCAAAATGGAAGTGGGAAGAACGGAAAATCCTTGGGAGGGAGTGATGGAGGAGGGATGGAGGGGTGGAGGGAGGGATGAAGGAAGGGAGGACCATCTGAGTGGGGTCTCTCTCCCTCCTCCGTACTGGGGACAGCGGCTTCTCCACTCCAAGCAGCCGCTGGGACCCTGCCGTGCCGCAGCACCAGCCCCGCCGCTCAGCAGTTGGGCATCGTCTTGTTTTCCCTACCCACGGGCTTCCCTTTGTCACTATCCAGACAGAAAGTCCAGATCTGATCACGTTTTATAAAGACAAGAACACGTGCTCGGCGGCAAATAACGTAACTGCATGAGCCAAGCTCTCTGCTATCTCCATCTCTCCTTCACCCTGCAAATTAAACCTAAGGCGCTGAGAGGCAAAACGAATGTGTTTTATCTCACTTCATCGCCCCCCTCCCTTCCCTTCCCTTCGCCTTTGCTACGCACAGAGCTCAGTAGGAAAGGCATCATTACGCTTAGAAGATATGGTTTCAACAAAACGGTAGTTCCAGTGGCTGATGAAAGAGGAAATAATTGCATCCCACATGCCTAGCCCTGAATCTCAGAGCAAATTTCTCTTCTATTGTTCAGGGAAAGTGGAGTATCCTCATCCCCCTACAAACACGGTGATGGATCTGATGGGGTTTCTGTAAGGGCTTTTACTGTTCCTGCCCTCCACTCAATTTTATTTCCAGGCTCAGTTCGACAGCATTCTTGCGATTTTTTTTCCCCTTCTACAACAGCCACAATCAATTTCGAAAAGAAATCTGCCTTCCAGACTGTAACACGTGCCTAGTCTTCTGTTCCCTTTACAACTAAAACCGCAGTAAAAGCGAACGGCACTAGCACTACCCCTTCTTCTGCAAACCCTTTTCTTTCAGCTCGTCTGCCCCTCTGCGAGGGACTCCTTTGCGCCGACTCTACCGGTCAGCTATCGAGGCAGACGGGGCGCCCCGTCTGGGTGGATTTAGGGATCAGGAGGACGGCGGTGCAGGTACCCGGCCCGGCCGCACCCCCGAGGCTCCGCGGAGGACCCTTCCGCGGCACCTGCGGTCGTGGGGGCGGGCTGGGAGCCCTGCCGCAGTGCCCGGGCCACGAATTAGGTGGCTAGCCAGATGGGCGAGCGAAGGTGAGTGCAACCTGCTGGGGACCCTCCGGGCAGGGCCGGGCCGGGAGGGAGCGGGCAGGAGCAGCGGCCGACGGGGGCACCGCTTCCCTTCTGGTGCCGTTGCAGCCTGGTTCAGCAGCGTCGTCGCCCCCCCCCCCCCCCCCCCAAATCGTGCAACCGGCTCCTGCGCTCCCCCCGCTGCAGACCGCCCCTCTTTTGCCCCGCCGGCCCCCTCCTCCCAGCCGCCGCCCGTTTTGCTCGGGGAGGTGGCCGAGGAGGGGACGGGGGGTGGCGGCGGGCGAAAGTTTTGCTCGACCCCGGAGGGTCCCGGCGGCCGGCTCCGCGCTTGTCCCTGCCGGCCCTTTCCGTGCTGCTGGCCTGGCTCCCCGGGGACGTGCTCCCCCTTCACACACGCGGGCTGCCCCTTCGCCCCCTTCTTTCCCGTGTCGGTTTCAAGGCGGGAAGCAAGCGTTTTCGGATTGCAGCTCACCTTATGCATTCTTGATCATTTAAAAAAAAAAATCCCACAGCTATGCAAAGACAGGATCTTTAAAGAGGTTGTAGCTCGACAGGTAAGGACTCGGCTGGGGCTCAGGAATGTGGAAATTCAACTCAAGTCAGCCTACTGCGACGAGCATTATTAATAAGGGCACCCAGGTAAGGGGGGAGAGGCAGAGGGAGAAACTTGGCGACTGATATCACAGCGCGGTCTCGGCCGCTGCTATCCAGCAACGCGGAGACACCGCCGAAATCCCCGGCAGCGATGGCCGGGCCCCCCCAGTTCCCCCGGCTCCCCGAGACGCCCCTGCTGCCCCCCCCGCCCCCCCCGGTCCGCCCGGCCGCCGGGGTGCGGAGGCAGCCATAGCAGTTGTCAAGTTAATTTCATCATGTCGGCGTGATGGTTAGGAGCGCAAATCGTTTCTAGGCCTGCATAAAACAAATCCCCGAGTGCAGGTTCGGAGCAGGGATTCCCCTCCTCCCGCCCCTTTCTCCTTTTTAATACTTAAGCTCCGCTCTATTGTCTCATCAGCTCTGTCGGGCTCTTTTTTTTATTATTTATTTTTATTTTGGCTCCGAGGGTGCCGTGAGCCAGAGCTAATACCGAAGCGCGGCTGAGCGGTGCAAAACACGAGGAGTCGGCATTGCCCGGCGAGCGGTTCGCTCCAAGCTCCGCGACACCAGAGCGACCCCGCCGCCACCGGGCCCCCACCGCGACCCTGCCCCAGGGTCCCGGCGGCGAGACACGATCGCTTCCCGTCCTTTTGTCGCTCGGTCGCTTCTCTTCTTTCGGCTGTGCTTGCTCCGCGCTAACGTGACCCAAAAGACAAGGTTTGTGGTGCACAAGGACTTACCCTAGTTTGACATAGATGACTCCAAAGCATAGAAACACGTAGAAAATCCACTTGCGAAAGTTTCTGTGCATGATCTAGGGAATGGACTGAGCCATAAAAACTGCACAAAAAGTCTGATCTTGTCGATTAAATCCTAGTCGAGAGCATTTCTGAAGCTGCCCAGAAGCAAAGCCGGCCAAACTGTAAAAAATCAACAACGTGCTGATAAGCAGCTCTTCCCAGAGCCATGGTGACCAAACCCGGCTCCGATAGTAAAGCTAAAGAGGAAGGAAAATAGAAAGAGCTGCTCAAAACGGTAAAACAAAAACCCGAGACAGACAGTCTGAGGAAGAAAATGAGCAAGCACTGATCTTGATCAACTGCCTCATAGAGCCCTGAAGTTCAATGTGTTTTTACTTGTTCTGACTTCCCCAGGTAACACTACGTATCTTGCAATCTATGGCTCCAGGTAGGAGGATCTATCTCTCTCTCCCTCTCTCTCTCTCTCTCTCTCTCCTGCTCTTCCCCCCACCCTGTATGTGTCAGAATCTAATACATATCTTATCTGTCCGTGCGTATGTGTGTGTGCGAGTTCTGTGCATATTTGTGTTTCGGTAGACATGTCCCTCAGCCTAAGTGTTTGGGAAAACACATGAAATGTATCCAAAAAGAGAAATAAAAGACTCGTCGTCTCAAGCTGCAGCATTTTTTTTTTTTTTCATTTCCTCTAGTATGGTAACGAGGCTGCATTTGTAATGTATTGACTTTCCGAAATATATTGTTAATTTATTATTATTATTATCCTTTTTAATCATAAAGAGGCAGGCATTAACGCTAGATTGCTTATAGTTCTGTATCCTAAAACGTGGTGTGTGTGTGTCCAGGCTATTTCTCTTTGGCCATCCAACCCTGTTGTGTACTTAAAAACGCCTGTCACTAAATTTGATTTCATTTTCCGCAGCAAGTAAACATTCCCCGTCCTTTAAAAAACGGATATGCTTGGATTTTAGCATAAGTTTGGGATACTCAGTTTACTGCTCTTCGTGAAAGTACTGTGTTCAGACACGGTCAAGCAAGGCCTCTTTCTTTCTCTCCTTTTCTTTCTTTCTTTCTTTCTTTCTTTCTTTCTTTCTTTCTTTCCTTCCTTCCTTCCTTCCTTCCTTCCTTCCTTCCTTCCTTCCTTC
>CM021731.1:71914253-71939350 GCA_011075105.1 Heteronetta atricapilla | reverse complement strand
TTTCTTTCTTTCTTTCTTTCTTTCTTTCTTTCTTTCTTTCTTTCTTTTCCTTCTTTCTTTTCTTTCTCTCTCTCTCTCTCTGTCTCTCTCTTTCTCTCTTTTTCTCACTCATTTCAGAGCTGTTCAGTTTATTCCCGCATTCTATGGCATTACCTATTCCAGTCTATTACACGAAGTGTGTCTGTATGAAGGCATATATCTACATGCATATGCACGTCTAAATAGTACTCAAATACAAGCTTGTGGGCTGTGGTAAGTTATATAGATATGGATAAACCTGTGTGCCTATGCCCACTTACACACAAGCATATATATACATGTAGTAACAGTAAACACCGATAGCTCTAGGCATCTCTTCAAGAGAAAGAGCAAAACGCACACCAGTGAGGGCTGAAAGGCAAGCAGGTAGTGACAAGCAAGCAAAAGAGCCTGAACACAGAACTTCGTCGTAAAGTATCTGTCATGAAGGAGAGAACAAATGATTTTTTAAAGCCTAGACAGGCTGTCGTGGTTGAAGTGACACAGCGTGAAACTGGAGGTCATCCTCAGATGCCTCCCACAGCCACCCCGATCCCTAAAACCGGCTCTCCTCGGGGCAGCGCTCAAGGATGTCCAGCGGGTCTCCAGGCAAAGGAAGCAGAAGCTGAGGGGAAGAGAGAACGGCCTCATCTGGGGTCCTTGGTGCCACCCCAGGGTGACAAAGAGACGGTCGAGTTTGCCCTACTCCGCCGCTGCCTATCGCTGTAGCTCGGCTTCTTTTTGCACACCCCCCACTTTCTCCACGTTTTCTTCTTTAATACCCAGCCATCCTCCCAACAGCCTCTGCTTCTTTATTCCTAACACTTAACACTTAGCTGTGAATACTGTGAATAACTCGTCTTCTCAAAACGCTCATTTTTTTCTCCCCGTTCTTTCTATTTAAATATCCTTTATTTTTTCCCCCAGACTTTTTTTTTTTTTTTTTTTTTTTTTTTTTTTTTTTTTCGTGAGATGAAGCCATATTTCCCCCTTGCAAAACCATTTCTCCAGCCCCATAACTTAACCCAGACCTCCTCCCAACCTCCCTCCCGGGGGCACTAATGATGGCCATCCTCCTCTTTCCCCCCCAATACCTCTCTGCCCTTTTTTTCCCCACTGGAAAACGACGTGCCCCGCCCTCGACACCCCGCAAGGAAGGGCCGAGCCCCCGGGGGCGCGGAGCGGGGCGGGTGCGGGGCCGCGTCCCACGGGGTAACACCGCCACCCAGGGGCGGCGGGAGGCCCTGCCGATGCCAGGGCCGGGCCGTGCCGGGCCGCGCCAAAGGGCCTGCGGTCTCCGCTGGGTTCTCGGGCAGCCGGGGCCGGGGGCAGCCGTCCCTGCGTCCCTGTGCCAGCACAGGCTGCCTGGGGGATCCAGGGGGATCCGGAAGAGGCGGCGGTTCCGAGGGGAGAAGCCACCGCCCCCGATCCCCACCCCCCTGCAGGTCGCCGTCTGCCTTCCCAAACCTCTGCCTAAAAGCCGGGTTTTGCAAGGTAGAAGCTGCCTTGCTCCTCAGTCTCCCCCCCGACGGCTGCTCCCCGCTCCCCTTTGATGTCGGAGTTGGACGATGACGGTGCCAGGGAGATCAAGAAGAATGAGGGTCTCAGGGGCAGAACGACTGTTTCCTTTCTTCTCTAAAGATTACTTATACGTTCCATATTGTGGTCCCTTCCCTTCCCTACCCTTCCCTTTCCTTCCCTTTCCTTTCCCCTTTCCTTGCTATCCATCCCACCTGCTTCTTTGAACTGGTGAGTCTTTTTCATGTTTCCATGAAGTTTCAATAGAAGCAACCAAGCTAGATTTTGTCTAAACTACCCTGGATATAGTTACAATTTCAGAGCAAAATGTTTTTATACTTTTGACACTTACTTCACTGTTATCATCAAGTAATTGGACTGGGGATAAATGGTAGATTTTATTTCCTCCAACTATCAGTTTAACTATTGCTGAAAGCTTAGGCTAACAATAAGATTTCATGGATATTAATAATTCTGAGATTAAACAAACAAACAAACAAAGGCATTGTAGAAAAACAGCACTGCAAAGATATGTGAAGCTTGTTGAACTATATTAAACAAATATCAACTTAGTAATGATAAATATTTCCTGAAAGTAAGGTTAATATTCACAAATACAGAAGCATTGGTAGGTGTGAAATGAAACCACGTGCTGAATGCTCTTTTAGTACACAGGCATTAGCAAATGGTTATCGTTATCATTATCACTCATCCAAAATAATTGATGTGTCAGGTTGCTTTCTACAGGCAAATGAAAATTCAGTAATTCATTTTTTTCTGCTCATTTGCCCCACGCTGATGAAGTGTATCATTCACTCCTATAAACCTGCAGAAGGAAAGGTCACCTGTAACACGCTGCTGCCTGACCCCAGACCTGCCCAGAGCCTTCTAATGAAATGTCTCATGTGGTAAAATGTTTCAAAGGCCTATTGGACATCAGTTTTCACTATCCATCACAGACACGTTTACCTGCACTCCTTCAACAGGAAAGGCTTTTCCTGCATGTAAGGAGGAGAATCTGGGCAACCTTCTGTGGTCATCAGTGGATTTGTCCCAGAGCTTAGTCAATCAGCAGTAACTATCAGGCATGCTGTTACCCAAGGGCAAGTATCTGTCTTAAAAAGAAAAAAAAAAAAAAAAAAAAAAAAAAAAGGAGAAAAAGGAGGCAACAGGAACAAGATTCACTTGTACGCATCTCATTATTTTCCATTGCCCAGTATGTGCCACAATGGACATGGCACTGTTAGTCTGACCTGGACCACTTTAACTGTAGGGCCCTACAGACAGAGGACAGACTCTGTCCCAGGATGAGGGAGCAATCTCAGGGGATTAAGGGGCAAAAGCCTTCACACCAGCTCACACATAAAGCTTTGTAAATGGAGCAGTGTGGACAGAGAAAGGAATTTTAAACAGTCTGTCACACTTCACATCATATTCCCTAGAGCTTATTTCCAAGCACTGTGTTCAAAATCAGAATAAATCTTGTGAAATTTCTCGAGAATGCAGGCAGCTGGCATAACGCCTCTGCGACAGGCTTCTTTACATGCCTTTCTCTTCTTTATTGGTCAGATCGATCAATCACAGGAAACTGGCATGTTTGTCCCAGGTCCCAAAGGCTAACCACCGGGAAATCTGCCTGTGTTTAATCCCAGCCAGCCACTGGCTGGCACTGTTGCTCCACGCTGTTGGAGATGAAGTCCCACCTAGCATACAGACGTATGAAAGTCTTCCTCAGGGAAAACACGAAGAGGACATGTGGCTGAAAGAGAGGAAAAGAACTAAAAGAATAAAAATTAGCATAAGAAACAGACAAGGAGAGAGTTATCATATCTGACAAGGATTTTATGCCATACAATTGGCAAGTGTTCTTAATAAGTATGTTAACTATACACATTTACACATCCTTAATATTTTGCTCATTAAGTCTTTTCTTGACTCCTTCTCTCATTTACTTAACTGCTTCTTAGGTGTAAGGTGAACACCATTTCTGAGAGACTACTGAACCCACTATCTACCTACTCTCTAGAGCTGGTTTTAAGATTCAGGATGTCCTTCAGTGAGGTTCTGATGCCAAACTCGTTCCAATCATCTGGACTTTGAGCTTCAGTTCAGCATGAGGGTATGGTACTCATCTGAGAGAGGCATGCAGATTACACCCTCTTTATGCTCTTGGAGCACACATTTGGCATAGTGTCTGGCATAACACCCGTTACTGGTGATAGAAAGTTTGCTCCAAGGTCAAGGGTTGGGTCTGGTTTTATACAGTGACTAACTTTCCATTGTACTATTGGTTACCACTGTTTTTTATTTATTTTCCTTCCCCGTTTTGCATTTTTTTTTTGTTTGTTTGTTTGTTTTTTCTCACTTTTACATCTTCTTGCCTGGAATATGTTCTGCCTCTCAAGGTGTCTGTCTTCCTGTAATTCCCAAGCTTGCCCACATGTCATTACATTAGCAGATACCAAATTAGATTAGTAAGCAGCAGAGGTGTCTATGTTTGGTTGCTTCACATTTTACATTTTCAGGTTAATCCTGATTTTTTTTTTTTTTTTTTTTTTTTTTTTGCTTTTTTCATCAAAGCTGAGAGGAATTGTTCAAACCACAGAAATGTGTAACTGGAATACATTATGTGTATGAGGTACCAGTGCAAAAAAGAATTAAAAGACCCTCCCACTAACTCCTCCCCTGCTGAGTGGTTATTTACTGGCTTTGTTGCACTGGCCATAATTTTAGATCCTTTGTCTGTACTTCATGAACTGGTTTCTTATCTGCATCAGTTATATTAGCCTAAAACACTGTCTGCAGAAGAAAGTTCAGCAGCTAAAATGGATCATAAGCCAGCAATGTAATATAACTGCAAAAAATGTTAAATACCACTACTCTAAATAAATTGACCTGTTAGATGTACATGTTATATGTGAACCAATCCTGTTATTCTCTGAAGCAGCATGAAGGCTAGAGGCATGGATGAACTGTGTCTCCTGGGCAGCACACTTCAAGAAGGATGTAGATCGATTGGAGGTAACCTACAGGTGAGCAACAGGAAGATGTGTAGAAGATATGATTCATGAAGAAAAGTTAAACCATCTGTGTTTGTTTCTTTTACAGAAACATGGACTGAACAGAAAGAGGATAGTAGTAATGAAAAGTGCAAAAGCGCATTGAAAATATGGCAAAGTAGTAAATTGTTGTACACACACATGGGATAAATGGATCTGAGCAGAATTTAAATACAAATAGTTTAAAAATGAGGAAAAATCTTCACAAGATTTAAGATCAGGTTATGTAAAAAAAAATACAAGAAATTCTTTAGTAGTACAGGATTCTGCTTCAGGCTACATGCATCAAGGTCCCTTTTAGGCTTAATGCCAACATCTAATAAAAGGAGTCTGCACATTTCTACTTAGGTCAGCAATTCAGAGACTTAGAGTTAGAAGCTATGTATATCACTTTCATTCCCTGCTTCAGGTAATGTAAAGAGTAAGAGAACCTCACTGAATCAAAGTCTTCTGTCTGTCTAACGTAGCCCCACTGGGGAAGCCCAAATGAATGCAAACCAAATAATGAATTCAGCAAGGCTTATACTGGAATCAAAATGAAATAAATTTAGTCCAGTAATTTAATCTGTAATTGGTACAAACTTCTACTGTTGTTTTTGTGTTATTTAAAGAGAATCCATTTCTCTTTTATTTTTCTAGGATCCACTGCAGGTCTCTTAGTCAACAACTACCTATGATACAGCAAAGGAACGTCAGGATTGAGGAGTAGTTTTCTCTTTTGTGATTTATGTTATCCACAGGTTCGTGCCTTGTGTGTTCCACCAATAAGCACACAGAACTGGAATCCTCATGAAGGTCTTTTAATTAAATAATTAATAATTCATGCTTCATTTATGTTTTCTAATCATTATTCTCAGAAAAGCCTAGATGGCCAAGAATCTTTTTAGCTATCTGTGTTTTCAAATAACAAGTACAAAAGATACTATGATGGTTTTAAATTATATCTTCTTCTTAAAATCATCTTTTCAAGAACCATGTAGCTGGATAGTTTTTATGATAGCTGAGTGAATTCAGGTATTTTCTTGCCTGTGAATAATGTGCTGGAATTTTTATAATATTAAAAGGGAAGCTATAAACTATTAAGCAGTCCACAGGAGGGAGTCATTTTTCCTAACTGATCTACTATTGTAACTTTACTCTATCTGATGCAGAATCTTTTTTGGCTTCTATGAGTAATGTACAAGTATGTTTTGATGATCAGCCTGTGAAGACTACAGCCATACCTACACTGTGTGTTCAGCCTGACAAAAATCCAAGTGAAATGGCATACCTGTAGATTCCAAATTTGGCATGGAAATTATTGTTTGCATCACAGGTACAACACTTGAAATCTCACTAAGGCAAATATTTGCTGTTGTGCAGATACAGTGAAACAGATGCAGTATCTGTCACTGGGGCAGCATCCCAGTAAGGCCAGTGAGGCCTAGGTGCCAAATTATGGGAGGGCATTGTAGAGCACTAGCATTTTTCTACCAACGCTAGCGGGTGATTAATTCCTTAGAGAAATATGAGAGATACTCTTACCCTCAAGTTACCAGGTAAGAAATTCTGGCAGGCTTTATTATATTCTTTCTGTCACTGCAGCTGTCCCCTTGTTCAATGTTAGCTTCATCCCTACTAGTGAAGCAAAGTTGTGTATGTAAAGTTGCAGATCTTTTTGATCCCTTTGTTGGATAACCATCTGCAAAGGTATTTTTAATTGTAAGAAGTTGAGGCATTGTGCTGAGACTCATCAAAGGTATATAGTAGGAATACTCATTAAATAAGAAGTGGGAGAAATATAGGGGGTGAAATAAAGCAATAATGATAGATAAAATGGTACACAACTCTTTTTTCATTTATCAATGTATCACTGGTGCTTCAGCTTAATCAAGTGAATCTTCTTTAGCTGTTCAGCTTATTGCTTTCAAGGGTATTACTCATAACATCTCAGATAAACCATTAATTTCATCAGTTGAAAGTAAACCTATCCAAAACTGTCCTTTTCTCTTTCTGATTTCTAAACTACATTTCCCAGAAATCTCAGATCTAGAATCAAAGTCCACATCCCTACCTAGGGTGCACAGCTGTAGCTACCTGATGCAGTCTCATATTAGGAAAACATCCTGAATGGAGAACAGTGAGCATGGGAATTCAATGGCATTTTTTTCTCCCTCGTATCAAGAAAATATTAAACAGATTTCAACAACCAGTAGGAAACTTTGTAACATCAGCCATATGTTTGGGCCTCTATTTTTTTTTTTTTTTTTTTTTTTTTTTTTTTCTCCCAGAGTAACTCTTGAGCTTAGGAGGAAAAAGAGGGTTTATAATCTTTGGAAAAAAGGGTGGGCCACTGAGGAGGACTATAAGGATGTTGCGAGGCTGTGCAGGGACAAAATTAGAAAGGCCAAAGCTCATCTGGAGCTCAATCTGGCTACTGCCGTTAAAGACAACAAAAAATCTTTTTACAAATACATCAATGCAAAACGGAGGACTAAGGAAAATCTCCATCCTTTACTGGATGCGGGGGGAACCCTTGTTACAAAAGATGAGGAAAAGGCTGAGGTGCTTAATGCCTTCTCCGCCTCAGTCTTTAGCAGCAATACCGGTTGTTCTCTGGATACCCAGTACCCTGAGCTGGAGGAAGAGGATGGGGAGCAGAATGTGGCCCTCACTATCCATGAAGAAATGATTGGTGACCTGGTACGGCACTTGGATGTGCGCAAGTCGATGGGGCCAAATGGGATCCACCTGAGGGTACTGAGTGAACTGGCAGAGGAGCTGGCCAAGCTGCTTTCCATCATTTATGAACAGTCCTGGCTATCAGGGGAGGTTCCAGTTGACTGGCGGCTAGCAAACGTGACGCCCATCTACAAGAAGGGCTGGAGGGCAGACCCGGGGAACTATAGGTCAAACTGTCAGTTTGATCTCAGTGCCAGGGAAGCTCATGGAGCAGATTATCTTGAGAGTCATCACGCAGCACTTGCAGGGCAAGCAGGCGATCAGGCCCAGTCAGCATGGGTTTATGAAGGGCAGGTCCTGCTTGACGAACCTGATCTCCTTCTATGACAAAGTGACACGCTGGGTGGATGAGGGAAAGGCTGTGGATGTGGTCTACCTTGACTTCAGCAAGGCTTTTGACACCGTTTCCCACAGCATTCTCGTCAAGAAACTGGCTGCTCATGGCTTGGACTGGCGCACACTTCATTGGGTTAGAAACTGGCTGGATAGCCGGGCCCAAAGAGTCATGGTGAATGGAGTCAAATCCAGTCGGAGGCCGGTCACTAGTGGTGTTCCTCGGGACTCGGTGCTGGGGCCGGTCCTCTTTAATATCTTCAACGATGATCTGGATGAGGGCATTGAGTGCACCCTCAGTAAGTTTGCAGATGACACCAAGTTAGGTGTGTGTGTTGATCTGCTCGAGGGTAGGAAGGCTCTGCAGGAGGATCTGGATAGGCTGGACCGATGGGCTGAGGTCAACTGCATGAACTTCAACAAGGCCAAGTGCCGGGTCCTGCACCTGGGGCACAACAACCCCAAGCAGAGCTACAGACTGGGAGAGGAATGGTTGGAAAGCTGCCAGGTGGAGAAGGACCTGAGAGTATTGGTTGATAGCTGGCTGAATATGAGTCAGCAGTGTGCTCAGGTGGCCAAGAAGGTCAATGGCATCCTGGCTTGTATAAGAAGCAGTGTGGCCAGCAGGGCTAGGGAAGTGATTGTCCCCCTGTACTCGGCTCTGCTGAGGCCGCACCTCGAGTACTGTGTTCAGTTTTGGGCCCCTCGCTACAAGAAGGACATCGAGGTGCTTGAGAAGGGCCATGATGCTGGTGAGAGGTCTGGAGAACAAGTCCTACGAGGAGTGGCTGAGGGAGCTGGGATTGTTCAGCCTGGAGAAAAGGATGCTCAGGGGCGACCTTATTGCACTCTACAGGTACCTTAAAGGAGGCTGTAGCGAGGTGGGGGTTGGTCTATTCTGCCACGTGCCTGGTGACAGGATGAGGGGGAATGGGCTAAAGTTACGCCAGGGGAGTTTTAGGTTGGATGTTAGGAAGAACTTCTTTACCGAAAGGGTTGTTAGACATTGGAACGGGCTGCCCAGGGAAGTGGTGGAGTCACCATCCCTGGAGGTCTTCAAAACATGTCGAGATGTAGAGCTTAGGGATATGGTTTAGTGGAGGACTGTTAGTGTTAGGTCAGAGGTTGGACTCAATGATCTTGAGGTCTCTTCCAACCTAGAAATTCTGTGATTCTGTGATTAAGTAAAGGACTTGGTAACCATATCTGCTTAAAAACACAGGACTTTATCAGCTGTATTCAAATTGAATTTATCAGTTTGCTTTATTGTATACTGCTTACAATCTTGATGTAATTCTGTATGAATGTGTACCCTCCTGTTAGGCACAGAATTATCATATCTCAATTTTGTGTGTGCTATTTTAAAAAATTACTCTGGTGACTCATATTTATACACATGTGACAGTACTAGTTGCCAGATTTCAAAAGTTAATTGCATGCCTTCTAATGATTGTTGTTTTTAAATAACAGATGAGCTGTGAACCTGTGCATTTTTTTTTCATACTTGCGAGATACGGAGAAAAACTCCTAAATAGGATTTTCTCCCTCTTCCCAGGAACTATGGCAAGAAAATAAAAGAACTGTTTTCCAAAACAATTGTCACTTTTACACTGATATTTTCATATTTGCTTATGTAGCAGGTTTTGACTAACCTAGCTATATTGTCACACTGCAGTTCTATAGTATATTTTGCTGCCTGTATTAGCTTACAGAAATGACAAGTTTGGAAACAAGCTAGAAAGGATTGCTACTCTTCCCATTACAGTTTTCAATGATTCATCAATGTTGTTTGTATCATGTTCCTCCCCCACCCCCCAGGTCACTGAATTATAATGATCATTTATCTACAAATCTTTCCTACATTTTCTCTCTTTTACAATAAGCCTCCTTTCAAAAGGATTATCAGCAAAAGCTACAGGATATCTGGCTGCTATTCAACTTAATGTGGGGGTGCTCATATGCACCCTGCAGTATTTTGTGCATTTATAAGCAATTTATGAGATGTTAAGAAGTGCATGCTTTGGTTTTCAAACTTAACTCTGCTTAAATCCAGTGTCTGGTAATTTCAATACAAGATCTCTGTAGAAACCAGGGTCTACACCTAAGTGTTGACTGTTTCTGCTCTGTCATCACTTTCATTGGAGCTGAAGGCTCTCAGCACTTTATTTATTTATCTGCCCTAACATAGCTGTGTGTGTGTGTGTTTGTGTGTCTCTGTGTGTGTTAATCTTACTTTCAAATCAAGAACAGACTTAACGGGCAAGGCCCTAAAGGGCAGTAACTCATCCATTATGCCATCCTGGCATGACATCAGAACTTCTGCATTATCTGAATTCATGGTGTGACCACCATAGCCCCTGACTCACCCCTCAAACAGAGTATGCCCTGAAAGCTGCAAAGCATGAGGACAGATTACCTAGGGAAGCACACAAAATAAATCCTGTAAGACAGTGAGCTGCCAATGCTCAGGGTAACATTTATTTGTTGTGGAGATTTGCCCTCAGAATGGGCTACTATGATTCAACCCACGACAGCAAAGCCTTTAAAGCACTGAGCAGAAACCACTAATTTAGTAACTCTAGCAGACATCTATCTATGTGACTCTGCCTTAGTACACTCTTCGATTTTCTTCAGCTTCTAGAAATAATGCATCTTCCTGATTTTCCAACAGAAGATGGGCAGTATGGGTGCCACTGTGTTTGTAATGTGCATCCGTACCCATGCCTCCAAAACACTGAGCAACTGTGGGATCTTTTGAGAAAGCATAAACTGTTTCAGTAGGATGGATTGGTTTCACACCATGGTGTAAATGAAATTCTTTCATTCCTCTTTGGTTGCAGACAATGACTACAAGGGCTAGCAAACTTGAGACTAGTTTTGTGACCTTAATGCAACATCATTACGTACATATTAATAAAGAATGCTGCCTGTGCTAGCAGAAAATGGTGGGACAATATCATCTGGATTAGACATCCTCCTCCTCCCCAACACAGAATCATTGTGTTGGCATCAAAACACAGAGCTGCTGATTCCCAAGCTGAAATGATTAGTCCCCACCATAATTCCAGATCCGGAGTAGAGCCCTGAAGTCTAGTACCACCCTGTAGGACATTCCACACCCCTTTGCTTTTTTTTCTGCTGGGTCTTCAGATGCAGGGGAGTTTTAGGCTCAGTAAATTAGTCCCTCTAAATTGATGTAAAGCTTTATTCACAAGATCATTGTAGTTTTGTTTGTCTGTATGCATGGCAGAGCTAATATGGTGCTTTGTCTTCTGCTCTTTAATTGGTGTAATAAGGATAGTTCATACTACAATTTATTGTTATGCTGTTGTCTACTGACACTCAATGAACCATAAACTGAGAACTTACTTACTGCTTTTACCAAACATAATGTCTTTGTTAAATCTTTCCTTAGTTCTTTTCACTCTTTTTTTTTTTCTTTTAGAAAGTCATAAATTGGTTTGATTCTAAATGTAATATTCCACTGTCTGTACAGACAATGCCTTTTACATTCACCAAGGCCTAGAGGTAAGGGACTGGGACAGGGATGGGGGGGGGGGGGGGGGGCCAAATACCAATTTTTTTGGTAGCTGTAGGTGTACATGTGTCCATTTACTTTTAGCAATTAAAAAAAAAAAAAAGCAATTTGTTTACAACTCAGCTCCAGCTGTTTTAAGCACAAAACACTGTCCATCAAGGCATTCTGCTGATAATGTTTTGAAATAATACAACTTTTACCCATAGAAATCAAACAACTGGCAAGTGGACACATTCTAGCTCTTAATTCTTAGTCACAGTTCTCTTCAGCTAATCTCTGTTCATGTATTTTTTCATGATGCTAATGAAATTTGACTATACTGAATTTGACATGCCTAGTGCTAGTTTTCACTGAATCACTGGCCTACTAAATGACTTTGTATGAGTCATTTCTGTCACTGTACCTCCTTCCTCAGTTAGGAAATGGGGATATCCATGCTCGTTCCATCTTTACTTGCTGTGCTGTCTACTCATAGATAGTGCTATGAAATACAGTGATGATATTAATAGCAATGAAAAATCTAAATGGATCCTCACAGATTGGGTTTACACAAAAGAGGCAATAATCAAGCTCAAGGACACAAATAGACCATCTTCTTTGGATGTTTGCACCAGCTTTGCTGAATGGGAAATGCCAAAACTGTGAGCTAGACCTTTGTCTTTATGGCTTGCAAAGAGCAACAGGGATGTTTTGATGTGATGATTACTGACAAGATTACTGATGCTTTCCTGAATAGATGGTCCATCTATGACAATTTGTAATGAAGGCATTTCATCTGAGGATAAAAAAGTGATCCGTATACACCACTGACTGTAGCAGTTGTTGCTCTTTATAGGGAATACTACTAGTAGTATTTTCACATACTGACCTTCTTTCTTTACCTGTTTAATTACTGGTATGGGTGAAATGAGGAAAAAATACCATTTCTTCCTAGAGACAGAAACTAGTAAAGAGGCCAGGCTTATTCTGTTGAAGATGCCATGTGAATTTAGCGAGATATACTGGTATCTCCTGAATCACTATTGGCTTTTGGGGGGGGCATTTTGTGGCCTCTGCTTTTAGTGGACATTTTCATTCCCTTTGTAAACATTGCATACTAAAATAATTATTTACCTATCTTTCCTAAAAGCACTGAGTTTTCCAAGGACACTATACTATTACTTCTCAGTATGCAAAAATTATGTATGAAAAAAATACTTTCCTTTTCCATTTACTTGGAGAAAAGGGAAGAGTAGAATGGGTCAGAATCAATTCAACCAAGACAACACCAATATCAGTATGTAGATAGATCTAAGAACAAAAATTTAGGATCATAAAGGCTTACTGTTGTTACAGTAATAATTTTCACACTTCTGCCAAACGACAAAGTGTTTGTTGCACTGAGCACAAAACATTAAAAACAAACAAAACCCCTATATACTAAATGAGTTTCCTTGAACCTTAACACACACAGAGCATCCCTCATTTTACCCAACTCCAAATCACTGCATTACTAGTAAACTCAGTAGTAGGAGGTAAGAGCATGGATACACAGTACCAAAAACACTCCGGTCTATGCAGAATTCTGTTTTTATTCAAGCATGATTCATTGAAAAACAACACATACAAATGCAGTTCTCATGGCATAAGACAAATCTCCAGCTATGTAAAACAGCTATGTAAAACCTCAAGCACTCATTTAAAGGAGCCGCCTTGTATTTCTTTTGATAGGTCTACCACTTTGCATTTATTCTTCTCCAATTGTTATTGCTTTACCATTCTCCATGTTCTGCATCTGGGTTTACAAGATGCTACTGACCACACAAACCAAATTTAATATACTTTGTTTGGAATCCTACCAAACCACAAGATCATATATCCTATTATTTGTTTTGCTATTTTTTTTCTCTCTCCTCTTTTATTTTATGTAATTTTGAGTCTTTTGAGAACAACTCCAACTCTTTCTGTATCTCTTAAAACTGTGATGCTGCAGTAATGTAACTGAAACACAGATTTTCCCCTTAGAAATTGAAACACAGTTTCTTCTGTTGATACCAATACTACTTCTTTTCCAAAGACTTCCTCATTCTCCCACCATTGTTCTATGTTGCAGCAGAATATTATTCTAATTCAATCATTCTTCAACCAATCTAATACAGCCCAAAAGTGGATTAGCCAGAAGGTACTGGTAGAGTGCACATCCATCAGTTGACAGCTACAAAATCACTGGATAATTAAATCCAGAAAAAGATCCAAAAAGAGAAGAGAAGGAAAGGAACAATGCATTTGTCTCTTGCTTCTCAGTCTGTTGCTGTTCACTCCATACAAATGAAGCTCAGCTCCTTGTCCTTTCTTCTTCCAGCCACCCAAAGCTGGAAGTGGCTTCCACCCCCTGAGGCAGGAGAAACAATGCTTTGACAAACTGAATGCAACAGAAGGGAGAAGAGGAAATGTCTCATCCTCCTCCCTTTTTCTCCCAAGGCAGAAAGTTTCTTTAGAAGCCACACCAATACGCCAGTATCTACACTGGGAACTTGCACCACGATGGCAATGTTGATGCATCTACAGCACAACGTGCAACCCTGTGGCTTGCAAGTCCAGACTGTAGACATTCTGTAAACTGTAAACTGTCGCAGAAGCAGGCTAATATATGACACCCTGCTGTTATAGTGAAGTAAACAGAATGTCATAATTTTGTTACTAAGTGCTGATGTTTTTCTCCTTTTTGTGCATTTTTGTGACATTCTTTTATTTATTTATTTATTTATTTTTATTTCATCATGTTTCAACAAAATAAGAGGTTGTGTGAGACCTTAATTTCTCTCTTTCTCTAGTCATTTGCTATCTCAAGTAAATGTCACCAGAAGATGAAAGCATTCAGGTACTCTGCCTGTGATTTCTTTCAATCATGTTCCTTTTCTAAGTAGTTTTTCTCAGGTTGAAGAAGTTATCTTCAGAACAAAGAATGAGGTTGGACTCAGATGTTCTGATCGTAACATGATATCTTCCTTCAAGCTGGATGAAAGATACTATGCTAATACTAATGCTAATGCTAATGATTAGTTCATTACTATTTCTATGCTTTGAAAAGGCCCCTAAAAAATCTTTACTGTAAATATGTTGAATATATATTTTCTATATCATTAATTGCATTATGGTGTTCATCTAACTGCATTTGGCTGGTTATAAAAAGCACAGACTTTTTCCCTGCTGTACCAGTATCCCCCAAGCTGTCTTTTCCTTCTAATGTTGTCAGAACTGACACACTGTAAATGCTGCCTAATCAATCACCAGTCTCGTCAGTGAGTTCAGAAAACAAGAGTTCACTTGAAGTAGGAGGTCCATTTCTCCTTCTGGATATCTGCCAGCATTAGTTGGTGTTGTAAGGGTAGTTTTTTTTTTTTTTTTTTTTTTTTTTTTTTTTCTGTTTTAAAGAGTGGGTATTGTGGAGGGCTTGAGGAAGCTACTTTGGTAAGATGAAGCCAAAATATTTTTTTTTTTTTTTTTTTTAGTTTTTGTATGTGCATGAGACACAAGATGTGTCTAATTTTTGACAGTCTGAAATAAAATAGCTTTTTAATGCTGAGGACCACTCCCTATTGCCTAGAGGGTATCTTTAACAATTGGAGTGGAACTAGAGTTCAGTGGGGGGATGAAAACAAAAAATTCACTAAGCCTCCAAAGGTCTTGGACTTCCCATTTCACAGACCTCTAGCTCTTGTCTTCACATTTTAAAATAATCCTCTGGTATTTAAAAAAAATGGTTTTCTTCTCTTTGGGCTATGCATAAAGTAATGCTACTCCTTACTCTTCAGCTCTTTTGATAAAGGCATACATCTCTTTCCTACTACAAAAAGGCATTTTTTCGAGTATGCTTTTACTTCTTTAACTTATTGAAGGGACTCGTGATTAAGCTGCATTAAAAATACGTCAAGTCCGACATTTTCATTTTACAGCGTACCGTATCTTAAAGCCAGAAACAGTCAGGTGATGGACAGTTTGCAAGTACACTAGACAACCACCACCATATGCCGTAAGAACATTCCCATTGCTTCACACAAGATGGCGCTGCAGATTACCCGTAGGGAGGATTTGGGAAAGCTGTGCAGCTCACACTGGAAGCTGTCAGTTTTCCACCGCTTACTGTTTTAATTCTCACTATTTTCAGGGTCTTAAGCTCAGCTCTCAATTAAAATATCTTAGTCTGAAGATCAGGAGAAGGTCTTTTTTAATGAATTATTGTTTTGTGGAACAAGACATACTACATGCACTATGACACTTCTGTAAATCGGAACTGTACTAGTGTAACTGTCAGCTTTAAGTAATGGAATTACTAACTGAAGGAGGTATGATTACAGCTGCAAAATTTTTTGAGACATAAATGGCTCTCAGTGTTGGTAGTCTGTGGTACTTCTGACAGCCTGATTTATTAAATTATGCACTGTTGCGCTCACGTACCTAAGTTTCTCCATGATAAGGTCTCCCACCACCAAATTTGTGTGCTTCAGCATCTAAACTGAGATTCTTAACGTCATATCAGTGTCTGAGTAAAGTAAGCAAAGTAAGTGGGAACAGGGCAGCTAAGTAAAGTGTCATGATGCTGTGTAACAAAGGCAATACATTTCTAGGGGAGGCAGAATGCTGAAAGCTCTGGATGGCTTCCTTGGCAGAGGTTAGCTCAGCCTTACTGGACATAAGGTCTTCCTTTTAACTTTCGCTCTGAACTAGATCTTCCCAGCCTAAAACAGCCTCTGACCTCCCAAATTCTTTGCGGTATATAATGTGGTACATCTTCATTGCAAAAGGAAGAGGATAGTGAACAAAGATCCTGACAGGATGCTCTCATCTCTTGTAGGTAAGTGAGTCCTGCTAACTGACAATAGTGATGCTGCCACAAAACATGTTCTTCAGTTTATGCTTGGCACAAAGTCATCTGTGCACTTTTTTCCATTTATGAAATTCGAAAACATTAATATACCCTTAAAACCTTACTTTGGTGCATGAATATGAATGGTGTCAGGCAGAGTATACATAATAACAAATAATCTTTGCTTTTTAAGAGTAAACTTGGAATATAACCTTGATTACCTAGATAATTAATTCTTGTTCACAAGCATTTGCCTGAATAATTAAAGAATTAAGGCCTAAAAATGAAAAGTGAATAAAGCCTGCATTTTTGCACTTAAAAAGCTTCAGAAGCAACAATGGTAGTTCTCAGCACATAAATAATTCAGTGAGCTTCTTTTTTTTTTTTTTTTTTTTTTTTTTTTTTTTTCTCTAGAAATCCTCTTAGTGTTTCCTAATTAAATGAAAATATTTTATAAGCCCTCATTTCATGACATCACAAGAATATTTTAAGCTATGGATTAGACAAGCTGAATTTATATTTTTGGTATTTGTGATCTGATAGCCAGAGCCGTTTTAATGGAACTGTAAACCAGCATAAAGGTTTTATTAAATGAGCATGTACTTTTAAGAAGAGCAAAAAAATCTGTGCAGGCCATGCTCATCTGTTAAGTCGACTTTTAGTTCTACTCAGCACTTTTGTCTTGAAGTGCTAAAGCTATACACAGAAGGGAAACGGCCTGCTTCCATCTCGGAAAAACTACACAATCTGCAAGTGTGGGGCAGGGGGGATATACTGTGGGATGAGGACTCAGCTTTAAAAAGACCCACAGAAAAAGCAGTAAAATCCCGCGTGCGGTTCCCCAGCCCCAAAGGCATAGGTCGGCGGCAGAGGGCGCCCTTCACCGCCCTGTCAGTCAGGGCGCGGGGAACCTTCTGGAAGTCGCTGCTGACGCTTCCCGCCCCTGCCTGCGCTGCCCTCTCTCGGGGCCCCACGGGGACCGCACTGGTCCCGGGGGACTCCGGACAGTGAGCAAGCCGGGGGGCACCCAGGGGTGTCCACCCCGTATCGCCAAGCCCCCCCCCCCCCCCCCCCGGTGCTGCCGTCGCTCTGCGCCGCTCCGAGGCTGCCGCCACGCAGAGCGCTGGCGCAGCCTCAGCCCTACCCAGCTGTCGGCCTCCCCAAGCCCGCCTTCCCCTCGCCTTCCTCCATTTTCTTTTTCCTCCACTCTTCGCCGTTCCGGGCTTCCCACCGCGCCCCTCCCGCACGGTGCTTGCTGCAGCCTGCTGGCAGATGGCCGCACCCAGCCCGCCTTCTGCCCCGGCGCTGGGGCAGCGGGAGGACCTGGGTGTGTATGTGCCTGTCCCGAGGGCTCATAGGGTCTGATACCGGCGTTCTGCCCTTATGGCACCCACATGGCCCCGTTGAGGTACCCGAGGGATGCTCGCTGTCACCGTACCCTCCTCCTTTGTCGCTTAGCTTATTAATTTATTCATTTCTGTACTATGCAGGAAGCGGGGCCTATGTGGTGACTGCTTGCGAGGAAGGCTTCCATGGAGTGAATGATTTTTCCCGTTTCTCTTTTTGTTTCGTGCTTTGTTAATTCTAAGAAATTATCAAACTGTATAAAGTCAGAAGAAGCTCCCTGCTCTTTGCATCCTAACTTAAAAAAAAAAAAAAAAAAAAAAAAAAAAAAAAGGTCATATTCAGCAGCCTAATACACGATAATAGGCAATTTTAAAGGCAAGGTATTTGAAATCAGACCCATTACTTAAAATTAAGGGCATTGCTCATACATCACAATTTGCAGTGAGTTTAGTGGTAGAGGAGCTGTGTGTTCAGACTCCTGAATGCTACATTTTTTTAATTACTTCTGAAGAGGTAGGGCAGTAGTGGGATAAGAAACTTTTTTTTTTTTTTTTTTTTTTTTTTTTTCCCTGGGTTAGACCACGTTTTTTTGATTCTGGCAGCCCTGCAGTAGTTAGTCACGAGCAGAGGTAATAACTGGGCAATGTACCATTAGAAAATAATTTGGAGGTATCATGTGAAGAATGGTACGGTTATATTTTATTACTGCAGTTTATCATACTGCTTAGATTCACTGAGGGATCATCACGCCTAATCCATTTTGCTAAGCACTGTATAAACCAGGCATAAAGACAATGCCTAGGTAGAAAAACTGCTGCTTCTACTGACTTTGCATTAGCTCAGGTCTAATTCGTCCCCGTTGTATGTAAGGATGCATTTTTGTATAAAATAAACGTCAGTCAGAATATCTCAGCCTTCGGCACACCCCATATTTAACACTGAAATTTTTTACAAGGCCTGGTGTGGAGGGATGTGATCGCTGCCTTGTGCGGAAAAGACAACAGACATTGCAGGAAAACAAAACAAAACCTTGAAAAGCTCCATTCCCTCCGTTGTGCGGGCGTCGTGGAGGAAGACCTAAGCAACAGTTCGGAGCATCAGCTAGGAGGCCAAAGTGCTGGGCGGCTGCCTTCCCCTCCTCGGCTTTTATTTTGCCTTTTTTTTTTTTTTTTTTTTTTCCTTCTCCCCTTTACTTATTTATTTATTTATTTTGACGTCACCTTGATGCGATCTCACAGCCTTTGGGCCGGCAGCGGTTCTGGTCATTCTCCCGCCTGCCAGGCAAGCAGGAGGCAGGGGGCGCGGACCCGATCCTATGGCCCCAGGGTCGCGGGCTTTGCGCTGAAATTCCCTAAAATCAGTTTTCGTTTAGGGTTTGGTTGGCATGCCTCGACTTTTGCGCAGTTTCTCCGTTGCTGACACCTGGTTCAGTCAGCTTCGGGGTGCGGGGCAGGAATCGGGGTCAGGAGTGGAGCCGTGGGCTCCTTGTTGGTTAGCGTAGGTGCTTCAGGCTGGGCTGAAATCCATGTTGAAATCCAGTGGTAGGCCTTTATGGGTAGGTGGCCTGCTTGACCCTGAGGCCCTTGTGACCAGCGCCTTGCAGGGAGATCAGCAGGAAGAGTGAGTGCTGAGTAAGGGGGAAATTGCATTTATTTATGCTGAGTAGGGAACTAGCACCCTAAGCATAGTGGTCGGCTGTCAGTACGTTTGCCTAGCTCCGTGTTTTCCTGTCTGAGAGCCCCCTTGCTCACCCTATAATAGCACATATTATACCCTCGGTAAGTGGTGGATGACTGGCAACCGCAATGAAGTCTCAAATAAATAATAATTTTCGTGGCGCGCTGGTGATTAAATAACACGGGTCATTACCGCAGTTAATGGCTCGTTAATAGAAGAATTTCTCCGAGCCACCAGTGACAGCGGAATATTTCGGGGTGCCCGACAGCCTCCTTCCTCCCCCCGCCTCTCTGCCGCCGCTCCCTACCCGCACACTTTACGCGTGTCGGGGGAAAGCCGAGGAAGAGGAAGGGCAGCCTTCGTATCCGAGTCCTCAGGCGGCCCGCTGTGGCGACCCGTTCCCTGGGAAGCCTCCGAGCAGAAATCACTGCACGGGAGGAGCAGAGCCCGTCTCGCCCCGGCGGCAGCCTGTCCTCCAGGGGATGAAGTGGGACATAAGGGAAATAAACGGGGATCCTTTATGGGCGGGTCACTCAGCGAGAGCTGGCGCCTCATCCTGTTCCCCTGTAAGCCAACAGAAGATTTGTACTTTGCTTCAGCAAAGAAAACGGGCCCTCGTTATCTTGGGCATTTTTTTTCTTTCTGGAAACTCTTACTGATGGTAATAAACGTAGCCACAAAGTGGGCAATAAAAGGATAAAAAAGTAAAAGCCCGAATAATAATAATAATAAATGCTTGTAAGCAAAAATACCGAAACCTTATTTTGTGAAATCTGTTATTAAGCGTTCATTAAAATAAATTATTTCTAATTAAGGAAAATGAGTAACTATCATAGTCTTGTTACCGAAAACACTTGTTAAACTCTTACGGTCAAATTTTAAATATTCCCTCCATCTAGAACAGCGTGTTACTAGCAGATCTTTAACATCCCCGGCTGCAACCAAAATTTTGCATTATTTAACTACCAAAAAAAAAAAAAAAAAAAGACGGGGATTTTTACAAAATTGCGTGTACACGGTTGCTTTGCGTTGCAGGGTTTGGTTGGTCTCCCCTCCTGCCCTGTTTGGCAGTCGGCTGTCAGTTCCTCGGCATCAACAGGCTTCCCTGCAAGGTGCGAGCAGTTTCCGAGCACGGTCTGCCACTGCTTTCCGAGCACTTCCCAGCCGTTTCCAGGTAAACTCCGATGCGGTCTCGCAATGAGTCTCCGTATTTATACGTGTATGATTTAAAACCATTAGCGGAAAAGCAGCCCTTGGTAGCTGAAGGCTTCCAATCTATAACGTTGATTAGCTTCCCGACAGGCAGCTGTCGTCTGTTCACTCCCCCCCTTCCCCCCCCCCCCCCCCAACTGCTACTTCCAAATAATTCCGTTTCCCTCCAGCGAGAAGGGATGTGCAGCAGAGCCGGGGAAGCTGTCTTCGGAAATGAGATTTAAAGCGAAATAGCGACGTGTTTGAGCATCCCCCAAGTGCTGATTTCCAATGTCTGTCCTTAATCTATTACCCCAAATAACATCCCACGTCGGCTTCAGGGCACGCTTTCGCTCTTCCGTCTCTTCCCGTGCCTTATTAATAGGACAAATCCGCCTGTACATGACCCTTCCCACATATATTCGGCGACAGTTTGCTTTGACTGGCTGCAAAATGGATTCTTTATTTTATGTTGTAGTTTTTCTCTAACAAAAGAATCGTTTCCCGTTTAAAGCAGCTCGATGGTGTGGAAGAGTTGCATGTGGCTGTCTACAATGCGGGCAAGGTGTGAAACCCCCCGCATGGTGACAACAGAAATCTGCCGGATCGTTTTGGAGAGATCGTGGGGGGACTGTGGTTTCTTTTTTTATTATTTTTTTCCTTTTTTTTTTTTTTCTTTTTCTTTTTCTCCCCGAGAAATGTGTCGCTGGAAGAAGTCTCAGCGCTTAGGTTGGTACGCAAAAGCAACGCGGACGTCGGGGACTTTTATTTTCCCAAACTTTCTGAAGCGTAATCAGGGGAGAGGTGAAAGCGCCTATTTCAAAATCCACCCACCTTTATTTTTATTTTTAAGGGCAAATTTGTCGTTAGCCGAGGGGGACCTCGGCGGCCAAGGTGCCGACGAGGAGCGACCCCCGCGCCCCATCGGTTCTCCCGGAGAGGATTTTGCTTTGCTGGGAGATGGACCACTGCGGGACGCGATAGGAAGGAGTGACAGGCAGCTGGGGGAGATGAGCTGGGAAACTGCCTCCACGCTGCCACCCCCCTTTTTTGGATGGGGGGATGTTAAAAAACGGAGTGCATTTCCCGAGCTGGTACCTAAAGGTACCGGTTCGCTTTCCCGTTTTGGTCCTTCGTAGGTAGGCTTTCGTGTTTGTGCTGTTTCTCAATATGAGGCGCAACTGGCTTGCTTTTATTTGCTCCAGCTTTCATTGCAAATGTGAAAAATGGGAATTCGCAACCTGGCAGTGCAGAACTCTTCTCGCTGTCCTGGCTGTTTCTCAATATGAGGCGCAACTGGCTTGCTTTTATTTGCTCCAGCTTTCATTGCAAATGTGAAAAATGGGAATTCGCAACCTGGCAGTGCAGAACTCTCCTCGCTGTCCTGGCGCTTCCAACAAGAGTGATGGGCTCCGGCACATCTCCCCGAACGGAACGGGGAGCCGCTGGAAAGCAGGGACGCCTGGCTGCGGACCATTCCGTTTGGGATTAGGGCCATGCATGGAGACGGCATCTCTGCTGAGCGCTCCTTTCGGCTCGCCCTCCCTCCTCCCTCGGCAGCCCCGGCGCTTGTCGCGCTGCCACCATGTCGCGGCAGGCGGCTGCGAGCCTTGCCATCCCCGCTCGGATGCCTCCTTCCCTCGTCTCATGTCTCTGCGTCATACTCGGCACCGGAGCAGAAACTAAGGCAAAAACTAATAAAAATAGAAAAGAAATCATCCCCCTCCCCCCCCCCGGAACCCCAACATCACCCCTAAACCGAGCTTCCACCCAACAGGGCTCCTCGTCCGGGTGCTGCGGGGGGCTCGGCCAAGTCTGCACCCGTCCTGCCGGCATGCTTTAAAGTCATTTTAATCTGTCTGAACTTTGAAACAAAGCTGCTTTCCAAAGGAAATTTCCACTGCTGCTGCTCTCCCGCACCAGAGGGCGCCGGGCTCCTGCCCAGGCTCGGGTTGCCTTTCCAATGCTGCTGCAAATTAACTCCCGCCCTGCCGGCTTTTTCACCGAGCCGGCTTTCAAGTTCTCCTTTAAAAAATACTGCCATATTCTAACATTTTTTTTATTTATTTATCCGAAATACATTTTCTCTCCTTTTTTTTTTTTTTTTTTTTTTTTTTTTTTCCTATTGCAGGCTTTCACTGTGCTGCAAAGGCTTCACCCGCCTGCAATAGCCCCCCAAGACTCTCAGGAGATTCACAGCTCCTCTCTGTCTCTGCTAACTTGGTTCTAATTAAGTCACTGGATCACATTTGCGTGACATTACCATGTTTTCCCTCGTAATTGTCTGGGATAAAAATTTATCTGTGTTTAAGCTTAAAGGGTCACCTAAGGCTCTTCAAACAAAGCAGTGCTGAAGCACGACACCAAAGGAATAAGCAAGCAAAACGTTGAAAATGATTTCACTTGAACACCTATATTGTTTATGTTTGCACCCAAAGGGTGCAAAGCCAGGCCCTCTCTATTAATGCTGCATGCTCTAAGCTTTTTCTACCCTGAGACACAAAGAAATTCAAAGTTAGGTTTTCCATGGTAACTGTAACAGGGGTGAGCACATCATATTTGTGCTTGGTGTTGTTTCCATGCCTTAAGTACTGGCTCTGATGCCGATGTTAGCTCCTTCATCATCATACCCATTGGCTGGTGTGTGTATAGCTGCATGCTGGTAGCAATGCCTTGTACCTTGTGCCTTGTGACTGCCTTACACCACTGGGCACAAAGGGCAGCACCATGCCAAGGGAATTTGCCTGAGTTCGAGCAGTAGGGTGAGAATGAGTGACTTCAGCCCGACCAGCAAATACTTCAAGAAATCATGGGAGAGTTTAACAGGGGTTTATAAACCCTAAGCTACAGCAAGAGCATTTCTTGTGTTTATCTGCATATGTAAATATTGCTGCTCACCCACTGAGAGACAGTTTTCATGGCAATTAGGTTGATTATTCACTGAAAAAAAATAAGGAAAGCAACCTTGAAGTTTTTTTTTTCTTTCTTTCTTTCTTTTGTGTAACTTGTTTTATGCATACATGGTATATGTATATACATAAGAACAGGACAGAAATGACAACAAAGAGCAGGCGGGAAAATCTTTATCATTATCTTAATTATTTTTTTAGCAGTTCATTTCCAAACACCATAATCCAGATTCAGGTGAGCTGTTGATTCCTAGAATACACAGTCCTGCTTGAAATATTTAGGAAGTGATTTAGCTGCTTATCCTATAACCTTTCCCCCTACTCTCTGAAATATGCTTAGCTGAAAACTACAATGGAAGCATTTCAGAAACTACTCAATGCTTACATATTAAAGAGAAAAGAACATGCAGGCCTGAAGGTCAGTATCAGGTGACTAGTGTTTCAATACAATGTATACTACTACATTAAAAATGTTAAGACTTTTTTTTTTTTTAAACTACAAACTTTAGGAAGCACATAAATGTCATTTCTCCATTCAATATATATTTGCTTCATTTAACAGCACAGAACTAGATCAAGAACCGATCAACACAGGCACCATACAGGCAGAGTAGGTAGTTTCCAACTGAGCTTGCAATTCTAAATAGTCAGAAGAAAAAGGAAGAGAAATAAGGTATTATTATTCCCACTTGGAAATTGGGGGAAAAATGAAAATCATAATAGCCAGCAACTGAAAAAAAAAAACCAAACACCTTTCTCCCAGCCCAGTGACTTCATTGCAAGTTTAGTTTTCCTTTAGTTCTCTTTAAATACATGAAACTATACAGCTGAGAAATGCCATTATTTTTTGTCCCTGTTTTTTTTTTTTTTTTTTTTTTTTTTTTTCCTTTGTTTCTGCTTTTAGAGGTGCCAATATAAACAACTGAAAAGCAGCAGTTTGAGATAAATGTCTGTGCTCAGATACATCCAGCAGATGCAGTTAGAAAGATGAACAACTGAGCAGTCTATGTGGGTAATAGTTGTTTGCTTCATGAGGGTTGGTGTCCTGATATACCTGATATTTCAAGGGATGTCAGACAAGCTTATTGGAAAATACACCACTAAAGTGCAGTGGCGGATACTTCAGGGAAAACCTGCTATTACATTAATTCTTAGGGCACTATAGTAGAAGGAATAGCTAAGACACAGTAGAGGGATTTTTTTTAAAAAAAAAAAAAAAAAGGAAAAAAAAAAAAAAAAAACAGAAGGAAAAAGAAACTAAATATTAGGACCTGTCATTTTGATGTTGCCTGAAACCTTTTGCAAGGAGCTAAATATGCTTTTCCAATTCACATATCAAGACTCAATAGAAATGCAGAAAGCACAATATAAAACTTATACAAAATACAAAAATTAGAAAATATAAAAGCTATCAAACAAAACAATTTAAACACTGGTGGTTCATGGAAAAAGTTGAAGAGAAATGGTGTTTGTCTTTACATTATTTAAATTTAAAAATGGATTTTAGAAATTTATAGTCATACTTAGTTTATCTCATTTCATTTGGCATCTATCAATCAAAAAAGAAAAGGGATCAATGCCTGTTAAGTCATACTCATACACATTCAGAGGATCAGATTTTATTACTTTCTAGTTAATGTTGAGTTTTATCTTCAAAGCGAGTGCAGTGCTAAGGTGAGAAATTTTGTTTCAGAGCAAATTAGACAGTATGTTGCATATTGTAGAAAAGGCTGCTAAAATGTAATTTGAAGCTTTCCAGTAATAAATGTAGAAATATGGTGTTTCTCAGTGCCTAGTAGGCTGTGCATAGAAATCTGATACTCAGAGTCCACTTGCTGTTATCTGCACAGAAATCTGAATTGATGTCAATGTCTGGCCATGACAGAGACTGATGCTTGAAAACTTTTGTTTTCCTTTTCCTTTTTTTTTTTTGGGGGGGG
>CM021731.1:71847840-71914153 GCA_011075105.1 Heteronetta atricapilla | reverse complement strand
GGGGGGGGGAGGGGAGGGTTGGGGAGAGGTGGGAACATTGGAGAAACTCGTTGCCTCTAAGGACAAAAAAAAAAAAAAAAAAGACGTTAAAACGCATCTTGGCTCTTATAGCATTTCCATTTAAGTTGATGGAAAGTCAAAAGTCTCTTTGACTTCACTGGGAACAGGACTAGACCATTTTAAATGGTATGTTGTAATGTAAATCTTTTAAGTCTTAAATATTTCCATACAGTGGAGCAAAGAAGTCTCAAACGTCACCAGAAAGACTGCTTCTTGTTAGACTGTTACAATGTGCTATTTCTGTTCAAATAGCATTTGCTAATATGAGAGACAAATATATTTATACAATTTGGAAGTCTAACACTACAGTTGGGTGTTCACAGCTTTTATACATTATGGTATTTATGAAAATAATTTTAGCTCTTCTGTTGCATAAAACAAAGTACAGATGTTTCCCACCAGTGTTTCCTCATCAAGCATTTTAGCTTAACATTGCTGGAGTGTAGCACAGAATTTGGTTACAGTTAAGCTAAATTGAAAATACTCCAAGAGTAACAGGGAAATATGGAAAGGCAGGGTAGGAGGAGGGAGATGGCAAGAAGTAACAATCTTATTCTCTGGCTGTGCAAAGACTTCCACCTGCAGGATCTTAGAAATGAAACTTCTCATCTATAGATCTCTCCTTAACAGAGGCTTTAAAGAATTTTATGTAAAACAGTAGCAGAAAAAGCACTCAAAATATGGTGCTCCTGGAAGGTCAGGGGGGTTTCTGTCTCCAGGTACACTAGGATGCCAGGCTTCAAAACCTCTATGCTCCAGCGCTGCCAGCACCCTACCTTAATGACCACAGAAGTGTTGAAGGAAACACCATTTCTGTGGAAAAAGTTGTTGTTTCACTTCAGTTAGCTTGGCTTGCTAAGCACAACTGGGAAGCATTCATATAGGCATTTAGGCCTCACCAGTGATCATTTAGACCTCATCATTAAAGGGGGAGTATTGTCCAAGTGACAATTTACATATCTCTTGCCAAATACCATCGTAGGTCTCTCTGTTTGTGTGTGTGTGTGGCTGGCTGGCATGTCCAGCTTCTGGCTGGTGTCTTCACAGCTTCTCGTATAGTGGCCCATAATTACAAGTATTGGTGATAAACTGCCATAATTTGAAGAAAGACAGACCAACCCTTCTAAACCATATTTCCAAGTAGATTATGATTACAAAACAACAACAACACACCAAAACAAACAAACAAACAATCCTCCCTTTTGTTGTCTCAAGAAATATACCTGCTGCTCCTTTTTAAATAAATGCATGTCCTAAAAATGGTTAAAGATGTGCTACAAGGAAAATCAAAGCCAACAATTTCAATCCACAAGGCCACACGAAGGAAAGATATCTTTCTGTGAGAAAGGTTAAACTGTGGCATTTCCAGAGGAAAAAAAAAATACTACTAAGAAAAGTCTTGATAAAAGCATAGGGAAACAGAAAATAAGTACATAATGGTACTTGTATGTTTAAAAATATTTGAGTAACATTTCCTTGTACTTTGGGCCTGATGTTTAAGAATACCTTAATCAGATATCTCTTCAGATCATGGTAATACAGATTATCATTTCACGTATTGTGGGTCAAAAGCCATCCCAACTGTTAGAGGATAGCTATTGGCAGAAGCTCAAAACTTTCTAAGTCAATAGCAGCATACTTTCTCCAGTAAGAAGAGTGTAAATGGTCCATAACTGCTTCCTGAAAGTCTTTACTGATACCCACCTTTAATCGCTGAAAGCCATTCAGTCCCTCTTTGGGAGAGGAGTGTACATAAGTATTTACAGCTAGTGACCACAGTCAGTTGTGCCTTCTGTATCTTGAGTTGCTGATGATTCAGAGACTTGCATGAAGATATAAAACCAAGTTTCACTCACAACACTAGAGAAACACAAAAATGGGTATATGAATGCCAAAATAACCCATCAAATCCAATGCCAAGATTATGTATCTGCACATAAACAAAAGCATAAAAATAACCAGATTTTTGCTAACCAAGCTCTTTGGACATTTTCTAACTGCATTAGGAAGAAATATTGTTTATTGTTAATTGTTAAATTATTGTTAAATTATTGTTAAATTGTTTATTGTTAAATTATTGCAACATAGTCTATTTTGACTCAAACCTTTTCCCTGAAAGAAAAAGGGATTCTCTCTGTGGGTATTAGATTGGGCAGGATGGGAGTGAGCATAGTATCCTAAGTAGGATTTTCAGGTAGGCAATGCAAGGCTGGGCCTGTGCACATGCAGTGGTATCAGAATAGTCTTCATGACTCTTTTGATGTTGCATTTGTTTAGTACTGCACCTAACCGTGTTCATATCTGTCACTGGAAACCCTGAGAACCATCAGGAAACACAAGCACAGTAGGAGAATAAGTGCAAAAAACTTTACATATTACTTCTACCACCTAATATACATCTGAAGGATGAGCAAAAGGAAAAAATATGGTAAAATTGTCTCCTGTTTTGATGAAAAATTGCTAGTAGTTATAATGTGCTTAACTTAACCAACAAGGCAGTAAAAATTAATTGCTCTGTTCCTGAGTGATGCATATTCTACATTAAGTCTAAATTTCCTAGAAGTTATGTACTGAAACATTTTCCAATGGTCCTTTACTGTATAACATTTATAAAATTTTGTATTTAACAACATTGTTTCCTTGGATATTTTGGAATGCAAAGAGAGGACTGTAACTGTGAGAGAAGCAGTGACAGACATGACCATAAAGTTCTTTCTTCAGTGGGAAAGCTTAGGGAAAATGTTTTAAAGGACTCATCCATTATATTTTTCTCTGACCAGGCTTTATTTGAATGATCAGACCATAACATTACTATTTTTTTGTGTTACTGAGGAAATATTACTTTCAGTATTTGCAACTACTTGTAAGTTATTTTGCCATAGTAGTAATTATCTATTTGATCAATATCAATTTTTAATTCTCTTTTAATCTCTTGAGCAAGTATATTACAAAGAATTCTAGTTTGTTTAGAACTGTGGAATGAGGCAGGTTGTGAGGGAGCTTTGGAAGTGATCTGATCCAACCTCTTGCTCTAAGAAGACCTAATCTGGGCTTTTTTTTTAAAAAAAAAAAAAAAAAAAATCATTAGCATTTTATAATAATATTTCTTGTTAAAAAACAGTTTCCACTTACTAGATTTCCCTTTCTATCTTCTCTGCAATTAATCTGCTCTGTAGTTACCTTTGGAATCAACAATCTCTGCTCTTCTTTTAACAGTTCAAATAAAATACTCTTTGGAAAACATTTCTTTCCCCTGCAGCAGAGGATCTCGAATACCACATTCTCACATATAGCAGTACCTTCAAATCAATATTATTGCTTCAAAGCTCAAAGTAATTAAACCATTTTTCCATCTTTACACCCGGATGAAAATATCCTAGCTTTCCACCAACTTCCAGAGGCAGTGAGCTGCTATCTATGATTCTGCTCAAGTGACAGGAGAGCTGAACAAAATATAAAATCAAAGGCCCAGCTTCAGTCTGGTATAATTCCAGTTTAGCTCCTATTCTGGTATAATTCCAGTTTAGCTCCTCTGGTGTTGATGAGTTTATTCCAGTTTTGCACTGCTATGACCAAACCAGAAGTTATTTTATAATCTGTATCAAAGAACTGGGCCACCTCCATCTGTTTTCAGAAGACAAGTTTTTTTTTTTTTTTTTTTTTTCCCTCTCTCTCCCTATCTTATAATTTTTAAACACTGATACTTTTAAAGGAATGATGATTAACTCTAGCTGAAAAAAACTGTTATACACAAAATTTTGCAAACTCTTGGGTTTTGAAGAGCATTAAAATATACTGTTTAAATATCAGGAAATTGCTTTTAAGCAGTCATGGACTCCTTTTGTTTATCTGTCTGTCTGTCTGTCTGTCTATCTGTCTATCTATCTATCTATTAACTCACCTCATCATTGATTCAGTGACTATTTCTCTTTATATCAGCTATAAAGATACATACAGGTGAAACAAGACTCGCTTTGAAACACTCAGAACCAGATTTCACAAAAGAGTTCATTAAAGTTGGGAAGGATACTGCTGTGGATTTGGTCATGTTTAGAAACCATCCAAAGTAGCTATGACAACTTAATGTTCCAGGGCCAAGATCTTGTGCACATACCAAATCTCTGACACTACCCAAGATCCTTATCCAATATGAAGAGGAAAGTGTAAAATTAGAATTGTCTAAAACAACCCCTAGAGAGTATTGCTGATTCTTTAGAAGGCTTTTACTTTGCATCTTAAAGACAGCTTTTTCATAAGAGATCTAAAGTGGGAAACTTGTAAAAGAAAAGAAAATACTGAAATGAGTAAGACATCCATAAACTCTGGAAAAAAGAGCTTCCCAGCAAAGTACGTTCTTCGTTGCTTGTTGTGATTCCTTTACTCTTGTTTCATCAGTTAAATGGATTTGGCTATTTTGGAAACCAGTAAAATACACAAACTGAATTTTCTTGTTTGTATATTTTAAATGGGAGTGCCATCTAACCTGGGTTTCAGCTCCCGCTAATCTGGATCGTCCAGGATCAGTTCTAAACACAGCCGAAAAAGGAGTGCCTGGAGAGGCTGACTTCAGCAGAGGCAGGTGGCCAGGATCCGACAGATCACCATGTACCTGGTCCACGTAGTTCAGCTGCTGACCATATTTTTTTGCATTACATACTAACTGAAGCATTCCGACTGATAAAAATCTGCTCTTCTGTGTGCTGAATATGTTACCTGCAACACCCATAACCCATGCTTTTTGGAAAAATGTAGGTGCTGTTAGTATTTATTCTCTTTGTTTAGATTGTTAGTATTTTAGTATTGTTTTTGCTTCCTGATCCCACATATGTCTTTTGCAATAAGTTTTTGGCCACTTTTTAAAAAAATGAAGAAACAGAATGATATATCCAGATGAGCAGGAGTAGATGGTAGTTCTCATTTTTTTCTGTTGTCCTCTGTTCTTCTACTAGTATCCCAGTGGGTAGTTACTTGGAGAATTAAAGGACAAAATGCTCAATTCTCCTCTTCAGTGAACTTTGAATAGAAAGTGCAAAATAGATATCCCAGCTCAAAGGCAAATGCTGTAACCTTTGCCCTGTGGGTCATGCTCTTGTTCATCTACTGACGTAATAGAGCCAAAGGATTTTCTTCACAGAGAAAAATGTTCAGATTTTTTCCCAGATTTGAAATGAGTTAAGGATTGCTTTGATTTATGAAAACTGCACGTTCAGTGAATAAATTATTATTTGGGAAGAAGTCTCCACAATGATAGTCAATGTTGACTTGGCAACCTTAGTGTTTGGCAGCATAATTTAACTTGACATGACACATTATTATTAATGCACCATATTGCAAACTGTATAAAGGTTTCAAATTTTCTTTCTTTCCTTTTTTTTCAGTCAGGAAATGCAGAAGATATTCTTTTTGCAGGCATGTGGCAACATATGCTCTACATATCCTGTACACTTCACAGTTTTTGGTTAAAATAGCATACATTTAGAAATCAAAGACTTGTAATATACTGTCTGAATACAAAGAGTCTCATTTTATGTTGTAAGATCTTGTTCATTTTCTCAATTTATAAAATATAAAATGATAATTGTTAATTGGCACAATTTTTCTTTTTTATTTGGCACATGGCTTAAGATCTCAGACTGGTCCTGGTTCAAGGTAACTGTCATACAAGTTACAGAATTTCTTTCAGTGAAGATTGCTGTGTTTTTAAATCAAGTGAATCAGAAAAAAAAAAAAAAAAAAAAAAAAAAAAAAAAAAACTGTAAAAGGCTACAATACACTTAACAGTAGTGGAGGATGCACTTGGTGACAGCACTTCAAAACAGAGATGAAAAGCGGTATGAGCCCAACATGTATGTAGGGATGACACATTCCTTCCTTATTCTTTTCTTCTTTTCTTATTGACTAATCTTTCATCTGACTTGTGTGTTATATGCTGGATATAGTATGTCTTTTCAAAATAAAATACTGAATTAACCTGCATGTACTATAAGGAAGAAAAAAATGTCACTTCTTGCAGGAGGTACATGAAAAAGCCCTTTCACATCACTTTGTTTCCTACTCAAAGCTATTTATCAAGCAGTGTAAGATCTCCAGTTTACATTATGTTTCTCTGGGACTTCATACTTCAAAGAGAATTTTTATTTTATTTTATTTTATTTTATTTTATTTTATTTTATTTTATTTTATTTTATTTTATTTTTTTTTCTGGCAAAGTGAATGAGATCCTATAGCAAAAAGATATTCAGACGTGAACAAGTGAACAGTTAATCTCGCACAAATATTCAATCACACAGAATCACAGAATCACAGAATTTCTAGGTTGGAAGAGACCTCAAGATCATCGATTCCAACCTCTAACCTAACCCTAACAGTCCCCACTAAACCATATCCCTAAGCTTTACATCTAAACGTCTTTTAAAGACTTCCAGGGATGGTGACTCCACCACCTCCCTGGGCAGCCTGTTCCAGTGCCTAACAACCCTTTCAGTAAAGAAGTTCTTCCTAACATCTAACCTAAAACTCCCCTGGCGCAACTTAAGCCCATTCCCCGTCGTCCTGTCACCAGGCACGTGGGAGAACAGACCAACCCCCACCTCGCTACAGCCTCCTTTAAGGTAGCTGTAGAGAGCGATAAGGTCGCCCCTGAGCCTCCTCTTCTCCAGGCTGAACAATCCCAGCTCCTTCAGCCGCTCCTCGTAGGACTTGTTCTCCAGGCCCCTCACCAGCTTCGTCGCCCTTCTCTGGACCCGGATGTTGATTGTGTTGATCAATGTGTTGATTAATTTCTAAATGTATATAAATTTTGTGTTACTTTCCCAGCCCTGTACTAGAAATGAAAGCAGGATATTTGTAAGTCCACCAATTAAACAAATTAACTAAACCCCTTTTTTAAAAAAAAGATTGCATGGCAGTAGTCCTACAAGTTCTTAAAAAGTGGGAGTTTTTAGTCTGCTTTTCAAAGCTGAAGGTGATTCTGCTCTGATGATGATCACGATCCTGTGTTTCTCATGTAGCAACATTAATAAGAAGTTTCATTGATTGCCTTGTTAGTGCAGGTATCAAATACTGCTTGAAGGAAAACTACTGAAGCAGTTTTGACGTTCCTGTGATCCATCAGAGTCACAAGTCTTTCCACCTTCTTTTTTTTTGGAGGACGTACATTAATTTTATTATAGTTGGAGTTGAAGTGCAAATGAGCTCATTTATAGTCATACAGTAACTGAGTAAGTAACTGAGCCTTTTAGATCAGTGTTGGAGATGTTCCTTTTAGGGGCTACAGTAGAAAGTTTTGCTCACATAAGTATGTTAGCCTGGTTCCAGGAAAAAAAAAAAATAAAATAAAAATAAAAGAGAAAAAAAACCCTGCCCAGTGCAGTTCAGCCAGTAAGCTCCTGGTGTGGACACAGCTGTGCTGCCAGAAGAAAGCTGTTGTCAGATTAACTTGTTATGTTCAGAAGCCGGTGTGACTACAACAGCACAAAATCTTCTTCAGTTGGCACCTATGCTGTGGAGATCTGCTGTCAGTTGTGTGCTGACACTCACAGTGACTGTAACTGTAGACAGATCCTGTATCTGAAGCTTACTTAGGCCAGTAGTTTAGATGCACCTAGTGTGAGGACAGTGAGGAGATAAAGATGTTGAGAACAGGATGCTGAGAACACATTAATAGTTGCTGGCAGGGCTGGTGGTATGTGTCCCTTTGGACTCAAAGTGCCCCTTTGAAAACTTCCCACTCCATAAATTACTCTTTCTTTCTCTCTCTCTTTTCTTTTTTTTTTTTTTCTTTTTCTTCTTCTTCTGGAAATTACATTCCTTGCGTGTGCCAGTTTCCACTGTGTTGTGATGAGGTTTTCTTTGCCTCAGAAACACTGAGCATTTATGCCCTGCACTGGCAGCTTTCTTATACTAAAAAGTCTACCCTAGGAGGATTGTTCCCTGCAGTAGAAAGGAGCTGTGTCTGCAGCCATGCCACACTGGGGCTGTAAATGGTGTTTAACAGATACTATAGTGAGTATTAATTCTCTCTGCCTACTTCACAATCACAATAAAAGTCTGCCCCCAAAATAATACAACAGCATATCAGGTTCAAAGTGCTTGTCCTGTCATCACATGCATCTGCCTTAGGTTACCAGAAAGCCACAGAGAATTACACCAGTGAGGAAAAATTTGAAGGTTAGCCCAGGATCAGTATGAATGACAGGTGATGGCTGTGTTTTTACTAAGCTTTCTGTCTTGGATACCTGTTAATGTAGGAATGGAACCCTTTGGTGTATGTGGACTCATTTGGTAACTCTTTCTTTCTGACACAAATATGAAAAGTCTTGACTGGTTGCAGTGCTTGCAGACAGAGAATAGTGGCTTGATTTTCTTTGACCAAAATCAATTGTCCTAAGCATTTTGGCATGAAAAAAAAAAAAAAAAAAAAAAAAGATTGAACAGTGATACGGGAGGAGTGAGTGGAGCGAAGAAGCTGAAGGATTGATTGTTCACTTTTTTTCCCACATCATGAGAAGTAGAGGACATCAAATAGAGTTTAAAACACTCAAAGTGTAGAAAAATTCTTTGTTTCCTAAGTGGAGCCAGTTTGAAGCAAACATCTGTATGATGCACTGGTCTTAGACTCTTCTCTAGGCCTCTGTACAGCAGCCATTTCTACTGTTTTTTCCTCAAAATACTAAATACCTTCTGTCCCCAGAAGAGGCCAACAGAGAACTCCAGTGTAAGGAGGTGAGCCTGCAGCTGGGAGAGTGTCAGTAATGAGAAAAGGGGAGGAATGATGCCAGAAATTCAACAAGAAGTTCTGGAGGAGCCAGAAGAGTGGCTGCAGCTGAGCAGACAGCATTTACATGTACCCAGTTTCTGTTATATTGGGAAGTGTTGTGGGTCAGGGAATCCTGTGAATATGTCCATGTCTCCTGCTCCACAAAGAATTCTCAGACTTAATGCTCCTGATGAGCCAAGGAATTAGCTTGGAGTACAAGCTGGGCAACTGGGGCTCCTGACCTGCTGTGTGATGTTAAGGACAGCCTCTTGTGATAACAATGGTAAGAAGGGCAGCCACTTTGTGGTCTAGTTGCTGGGAAAGGGAGTGAGAGCTTGTATAATTATTTTTTTGGGCACAGTGTGGAGGGACACTGTCCAGGCATCGCTGGGGCCTGCAACAGTGGTCCGTGGGGAGTGGCCAGGGATTCCCAGGAGGTAGAGGAGCTCTGCAGGGTTTGCCATGGGCTACCTTTTCACAGGAGTCACCCATTGCATAAGACTCTGGGAATCAAGGCAGCCCTCATATTCTGGAATAAGCTGTGGGGGGTAAAGTTGTTGCTTATGTAGTGTACTGGGTGAGCAGTGTGGGATCTATTTGGTCCCACCACAGTCCCACCAGTCTACAGACTATCTCTGTTAGGTACTCACTGAGGGCAATGAAAGTGGTGGCAGAACTCTCTCCGAAGCCTGCACCACTGGGGCTGCCTGTGGCCTTTGGCCTGTCCTCAGGAGGGTCTTGACCACAGACCTGCTGGCAGCCTTCTCAGAAGATGTAGAGAGGGCCTCTCTTCCTGCAAGAGAAGCAACCATGGGGCTGTTATTTGTATCTGTCACATTTACACCTGAGATGAAGGACTTGAAGGTCTGCACTTCCTCATGGATGTGCCCAGGGAGCTGGGTAGCAGGTCTGGACACAAAGATCAACCAACACAGGGAAGGGAGCAGAAGAGGAAGAGGTCTCCCATTGTGAGTCACACTCTCTGATGCTTAGTGGGGTCTTCTTGTTTGCACCCCACAAGGACTAGAAGAAGTTGAACAGTTGTTTCAGTAAGTTTAAAAGTATTTTGGTTTGAATATTGATATTGTTATTGCCCAGTTTTTATAATTACATGCTTAACATCAATATGTTATAGTGTAATGTTTTGACATTGTTGAAATTAAATTATTAGCAAGTCAAGCTTAGTGACTTTGACAATCTGTATGCTATGGAAAATTTTCAATTTCCTATTCCAATTGAAGATTTTAAAACATATATATATATATCAGTATCAGAATTTCTAACTGAACAGAAATTCTATTTTCTGAAAAACTGCTTCAAAATGATGTTAAAGTTGTAAGACACAGCAATCAAATAGAGTGCATTGGTGGTTGTCTTACTGGGAGCAACCTGTTTGTTGGCTGGAGATTGACATACAGGTCAGCAAACATGTCCTGAGTCAGACTAGCTTTTTGTAAATGGACAGAGCATTTTCAGTAAGTTCTGTTGCTTTCCCACCATGGAGGAAATGATCTAGCACCAGCATAGAGACAATGGTAACAGCCCAGAAGTGGAAGAATGAGCCACAAGAGAACATGGAACTTTTTTTTTTTTTTTTTTTTTTTTTTTTTTTCTGACTAGAAAAGCCTTTGCCCCCAGGTATTTTTAACTCACATATTTCTGAAAATGTCAGACAATTGATGAGCAATCTGTTGCTTAAGTGATGTATTTATCTTACGCGTGGTTTCATTTAGCAGCTACAACACATACAGCAGAATTGAACAAAAATGAACTGGAACTCTATGTATCATCTTTTATTCAAAACAGATGTATTATTTGGTATATGTTTAACATTCTCCACATGATCCCAACTTGATCCTTAACCATCATGCATTAGAGTGTTGCTTTTAAAGAAGATGAAAATGGGCTGCTAAAATGCTGCCAATATAATCTGAATTATTTTCAGCCCAGTTATTAAAGTTTAGAGATAAAATTCTCTTTTGAACTAAGGTTGAAGGCATTGTGCTTGATATATTGGTATAATTCCTGCAATATAAATACTCATAAATTAAGTTAGTGGTACAGTACGATTTCCTGTAATCCGTTTCCAGAATCAGTATTTTATTGAATGAACTTCTTATTTTAACTTCTCACTTACTGACCCAGTGGCACAGCTGTAATGTGTGCTTGATCACTCACTGTCCTTTATTTTTTAAAATCAGACTTGACTCTGTGGTACAGTAGACAGGGCATGTTCTTGGAAACATTGCACTTAATATTGTGTGCAGAGAGACTGAAAATAACACTATCATGCCCTAATGTAGAGACTCCCATCTAAACATCCTTTAGTAATTCAGAAAATGGCTATGTAACATTACCTCCATTTTATGGGCAGGAAAATTGAAGTCATGATTATTTCCTTCTTAGAGGATGCTTAACTTTAAACACATAGTATTGCATTTGCTTTTCCAAATATGGATTTTTTTTTTAAATGCTTTATACATAGCAATTAGCATTTAGTTCATTACCCAAGATTTACTGCAAGATTCTGCCAATGAGTGTGTAATCTCATGCACTTTGAAAGACTGTTTATTCTGAGCAGGTAAAATTACCCAACCTTTCATACCCTGCTGGGAATATGTTAATGGTTAAAAGCAGCAAAAGATGAGGATGCTTTGCACTAGATTTAGTTGCCTGAGCTGGTCCATTAGCATTTTTAGACCTTGTGACTGCATGAACAAGCCAAACTTCAAGTAGCATGATTGCCACATGCTGCTCTGGTTTTAGCCTCTTTTGGTTTGTATTACAGTAGCATAAATTATTTATTAATACCATTGAATGGTTTGAGTTGGAAGGGAGCTTAAAGACCACCTAGTTCCAACCTCCCTGCCATGGGCAGGGATGCCTCCAGGTTGCTCAAAGCCCCATCCAACATGGTCTTGAACACTTCCAGGGATGGGGCATCCACAGCATCTTCAGGCAACATGTTCTGGTGCTTCACCACCCTCATAATAAATATTTTTTTCCTTATATCTAATCTAAATTTACCCTTTTTTGGTTTAAAGCCATTCCCCTTTGTCCTATCACTACACTCTCTGACAAAGAGTCCCTCTCATGTTTTCTTTTAGGTACTGGAAGGCTGCTATAAGGTCTCTCTGGAGCCTTCTCTTCTCCAGGCTGAACAACCCCAACTCCCTCAGTCTGTCTTCATAGGAGAGATGCTCCAGCCCTCTGATCATTCTTGTGGCTCTCCTCTGGACTCATTCTAATAGGTCCATGTCCTTCTTGTGCTGGGGGCCCCAGAGCTGAACATAGTGTTCCACATGGGGTCTCATGAGTGCAGAGCACAGAGAGAATCACCTCCCTTGACCTGCTGGCCACCCTTATTTAGATACATTCCAGGATATTGTTGGCTATCTGGGCTGCAAGCGCACATTGCTGGCTCGTGTTGAGCTTCTCATCAACCAACACCTCCAAGTCCTCCTTAGAGCTGCTCTCAATCCATTCTCCACCCAGATAGTATTTGTACTTGGGATTGCCCCAATCCATGTGCAGAATCTTGCTCTTGGTCATGTTGAATTTCATGAGGTTCACACAGGCCCAACTCTGAAGTCTGTCCAGGTCTCTCTGGATGGCTTCCCTTCCCTCCAGCACGTCGACTGCACAACACAGCTTGGTGTCATCATCAAACTTGCTCAGTGTGCACTCAATTCCAATGTTCATGTCACTGACAAAGATGTTAAACAGTGTTGGTACCAATACTGACCCCTGAGTAACACCACTTGTCATGGATATCCACCTGGACATTGAGCTGTTGACCGTGTCTGTTTGAGTGCAGCCATCCAGCCAATTCTTTACACATTGAGTGGTCCATCCATCAAATCCATGTCTCTCCAATTTAAAGACTAGGATATCACGTGGGAACAATTGTTCCCTCATATTCTCCCCATCAAGCAATACTTGATCTAATTCTGATTCAGAGGCAGTGACAAAATTAGATGCTGACTTGAAATTTTTCCTTTGATTGACTTTCAACAAAATTATGACTGCAGAGAAGAAGATTTGTTTGCTTTTTCCCTCTCGTGATCCCTGTACATAATTATGTAATTCTTGCATACCTCCCTGTACACGTCAACTGTCCCCTGCATTTCAAGGCTACCTAATGCAAAACATCTTGTGGGCTAGAGGGACTGGTAGTCAGAGGAATCCTTCTATACTCTGTAACCCCCAAAAGAGCAAGATCAGTTGTCTAGTTAAGAATATAGAAAGACAGAAACAATGATGTGCACTCAGGGAACATTTTAGGTGACATGCATCAAGGATGACTAAAACAAATTTTAATCTGACACAATACAATAAAAAATATTAAAACTCTACAATCAACACAAATGCAATCAAAAACACTCACAGTGCTGCTCATCTTGATGGTCTTCCATGGTTTATTTTCTGGTTTCCCCTATGAAACCCTGTTCTGAAAGCAGAATCACAGCTTTCATCAGTTAACCATTCTAGTCTTCTTGATTATATTTTCTTATATTATATATTTACTGTTATATGATATTTTTATATCTTGATTATTATTCCTCTGTAATCAAATTGAGGAAAGTTGGGTATGTGCAATCTAACACCTGAAAAAAGACAGCACAGAAGGCCCCATAGCTCTCTCTATCCATTTTTTTTTTAAATAACCTCAACACTTCTTTTATAATTTTTCCTTTCTAGAAAAGCCTGTGACGTTGTAAGTGTTTAGAACTGAAGCTTATTCAACACATCATGATACCTTCATACCTTATTCATACCACATCATGATACCTTCTTCAACAACTTCAGCTTTGTAGTTGTATGTAACTCCCGTGCTGTTTCAATTTCAGGAACAACAAAAAAAATGCTGGTAAACTGTGCTATCATCAGTCCCCACGTATCTTCAGGTACTCCATGTTCCCCAGAGTTTTGGGACGTTATAGCAAAACCTCTTGCTACATTTTTAAGCTGCAGTGCCAGTGATTTTATGATCTCCCTTTCTTCAGACAGGCCCTTGATCCCTTTTTTCTTTTGTCCTTGATTGTTCTGTGACTGTGCTTTATAGGCTTGACCACATTTAAACCCTCAGTGATGCCAGTGTGGGTTTTGGAGGTGGAGGGGGGATGCAGGGGAAGTACTAACAGAAAAATAGCTCTTTCTGTGGTGGCCAGAAGAAATGTATTAGTTGAAACCACTTTTTTTTTTTTTAAGTCAGCATTAAAAAAATATTTTCTGATGTGGTAAAAACTATTATATAGAGGGAGTTCAAGAAGGCAGAGGACATGTGAAAAAATATTTTTACAAAGGGAAAACTGGATTATTTTATGGTTAGGAGTTCTGTACTTAAAAAGTTTTTTTCCTTCATAGATACAGCCTGAATACTTTTACTTGTACACCTGAGTCTGTAGGTTTATGCATGAATGATGCCACCTTAGAACTCTGAGAGATCACAGTTATACTGCCAATTCATTTGTAGTTCTGTTACTCAGAAATCACCTAGAGCCAGCAAATACTGACTTTATATTAACATGGTATGATTCTGGCATCTAGCCTCATTTTCCTCCATAGAATTGCCCTGCACTTTGCTCATGTGGTCTTCAAATAACGTAACCTCCACGAAGGCTGGTGTCACCATGGAGTTTAGAATGGCATTTGCAAGATCTAATGTTCCTGAGGGCAGCTCTATGGTGCTTAGCATGAAGGAAACAGACTTCCAAGTGATGCTATCATGAGAAAAGCACAGTGGAATGACCAGTCCTGGAAAATGTATTGGCAAAATAAAATAGCACAGTAGTCTGGAAGACAAAGAATTGAGGCAGGATATTATATCAGCCAGGATATTATATCAGCCCAGCACTCTTTTAATAAATAGTTGGAAAGCCTTCCAGAAGGAGTTTCTGTTCAATTTTATCTTTCAGGCATAAAAGTTCTTAATTTGGTTCCACGAAAAGTTGAATTTCCTGAACAGGAACATGTTAAGAATCACAGAATTTCTAGGTTCGAAGAGACCTCAAGATCATCGAGTCCAACCTCTGACCTAACACTAACAGTCCTCCACTAAACCATATCCCTAAGCTCTACATCTCAACATGTTTTGAAGACCTCCAGGGATGGTGACTCCACCACTTCCCTGGGCAGCCCATTCCAATATCTAACAACCCTTTCGGTAAAGAAGTTCTTCCTAACATCCAACCTAAAACTCCCCTGGCGTAACTTTAGCCCATTCCCCCTCGTCCTGTCATCAGGCACGTGGGAGAACAGACCAACCCCCACCTCGCTACAGCCTCCTTTAAAGTACCTGTAGAGAGGAATAAGGTCACCCCTGAGCCTCCTTTTCTCCAGGCTGCACAAGCCCAGCTCCCTCAGCTGCTCCTCATAGGACTTGTTCTCCAGGCCCCTCACCAGCGTCGTCGCCCTTCTCTGGACTTGCTCAAGCACCTCAAAGTCCTTCTTGTAGCCAGGGGGTCAAAACTGAACACAGTACTCGAGGTGTGGCCTCAGCAGAGCTGAGTACAGGGGGACGATCACTTCCCTAGCCCTGCTGGCCACACTCCTTCTTATACAAGCCAGGATGCTATTGGCCTTCTTGGCCACCTGAGCACACTGCTGGCTCATATTCAGCCAACTATCAACCAATACTCCCAGGTCCTTCTCTGCCTGGCAGCTCTCCAACCACTCATCTCCCAGCCTGTAGCTCTGCTTGGGGTTATTGCGCCCCAGGTGCAGGACCCGGCACTTGGCCTTGTTGAACTTCATGTAGTTGACCTCAGCCCATCGGTGCAGCCTATCCAGATCCTCCTGCAGAGCCTTCCTACCCTCGAGCAGGTCGACACACACACCTAACTTGGTGTCATCTGCAAACTTACTGAGGGTGCACTCAATGCCCTCATCCAGATCATTGATGAAGATATTGAAGAGGACCGGCCCCAGTACCGAGCCCTGGGGAACGCCACTATTGACTGGCCTCCAACTGGATTTGACTCCATTCACCACGACTCTTTGGGCCTGGCTATCCAGCCAGTTTCTAACCGAACAAACCGTACGCCAGTCCAAGCCAAGAGCAGAAGTTATTTCTTTTGTAAGACATTTCAGTTTTGTTCTTTCTTCAAACAGAATTAAGGGAAGAGGCATGGTGTAGAGCACTCTGCAGCCACTGGTATCTATGCATTGACTTCTATTAGCTTCCGAGCACTTTTTAAAAAAAAACTTCTTTTTTTAGTTGCCATTTATACAATAGTTTTAAAAGTTCAGAGAACTCAAAGCACACAAAGAATTTAGAAAGGCTACACAAGGATGATAGTGCAATACAATAGTTCAGAATAAAATGTGAAGGATGCTGAATCCAAGAAAACCATCCCCTAATTTCCCTGCTACTTGCTGACTAAGCATGAAGACAGTTTTCTGTCTCTCCACTGGCTGGATGCAAGCAACAGCTTACTGCCTGGGTTCATGCTCCTCCTGGTAAACCGTTATTCATCTAGTCTTGAATCTACAGAAGAAAGGAAATGGATAATCAATGACACTCTCATCTGTCCATATTTAAACATTTATTGGTTAGATGTTGACAGATGATCTCACCATCTAATCTCCCTTTGTAGTTGATGGAAGGACAAAGGCACTTCTGTCTTGTATTTTTCTATACACATTTCCAAATAAGCAAATGTGTGTGCATATTTGCTTAGACTTTGCTGATGAAAAGTGTAGTTAGTTTTCTTTGAACAGCCAGAAATATGCATCTATTGAAACTCTAGCAAAAAATACGTATATCTGATATGAATACAACTAAAATTCAGGGTAGGTGGCAGCTTTCCTGGTATATATGACCAATACCCTCTTTACAAGTATCTGTTATGTTAAAGGTGTGGAAACATCCACAAGGACCTGAGTTTAAGCTTTGTTGTGGCCACATTAATAAGGTGTTCATCATTCTGGTTTTGTTCTGGACTTTTGCATTATATGACTGAAAGCAGTACTATCATTAATGCAGAGAGTGACTCTTTTTTTGTCCTGTGTCCAGTAGGTCAACCCTCTCTTTGCGTTTCACACTACAATTTCCTTGTGGAGTCTCAGAGTCCACAGTGTGTTAGTTTTCTGAGAAAAAAATGCATCTGTTTCTATCTTTGTACAAAACCATTTATCGTAATATACAACCAGCATCTTGTCCAGCCCTAAAGGCTTCCTCTGACAAGGCCAAAATCAAGGGCAGGTTCAGTCCTCCCTCAACACAAATGATTTTGTCCGTCCTGAAGGCTACAAAAACAGCTGTCCTAGTACATATGGAATCACAAGGAGACTGATTGAAAACCTGGAAGACAGACAGTTTCCAGTCTGAGCTTTCTGTTGTGGAAACAGGCACCATAATGCAATCCTGACTGATCTGTTGAAAAAAAAAAGGGGGGGGGGGGAGGGGGAAGGGAGTAGGGGGTGGAAAATATCTTTGTAGTCAGTTGCTGTTTCTTAATTGTTCACAAACTGATGGAGCCCTCTCATCTTTCATTAATGTAATCAGTGAGTCATCCCTGTAAGCAGAAGAGACAGGCGGATAGATTTGGAGGAGTTCTTGAATACAGGCAGAATTACGGGTTATGTATGTAAGAGATCTGTGTTTGACTGATAACAGCCTTGCCCAATTCATAGGCTTAAGGCATATCTACACTAGAGTGAAGTGCTATCACATTTTTTATTGTGATCCTGATTGTCTAACCCTATTAGACAGCAGAGTAAACAAGAAGCAAAGCAAGCACGACCAACTGGCACATTTTTGTGGAGCAAGAACAGATGCAGTCAATCAGTGGGCACAGCTGGGTTCGGCTGCTTCCCATGCTGCTCCTTGCTTGGACAGAGGTAGCTGGAGGATTGCTACATGTTTTCACTTCACATCTCCTAGTGGCACAGCCGATTATGACTGAAAGCTGGTAATTTTCTCCTCTTCCTCTTTTCTTGATAAAGAAAAGATTTCACCAGGTTTGTCAAAAGAGCAGTTTCATTGTTATAAATAGAACTACTAATTCAATACAAAAGTCTAGTATTTCAGCAAACAAGCTGCTTTGTCCACAGAAGACTGACCATGTTTTCACTTAAGCCATATCCCATTACTGATGTTTTAATATTATAGCTACATCTATATAAAGATTACTGACAAAATATGTCTTTCCTCTTGTGTGTTTATGTGGTTCAGCACATCTGTGGGACTGTTTAGCTATTTAAAAATCTAATGTAATACAAAAAGTCTAATCTTATGTCTTTCTCTCACCATCTTGGTTAGTATGCTTCAATTATTCCTTAAGGCAGGATTCAGGTCCAAGCTGTTCCCTGCTCACGTATCTCCTGGGAAGGAGCACTTGGTCTGCTGAAGATACCTGGGGTGTCTGTGTATGACCATGTCCTGGTGAGCTGCAGGAACTAGTGAATATGTAAACACAAATATACCTAATGGATGGGCAACTTTCTAAGCCCTGTGTTCACTCCATGTTTTATACTAGCATGGACTCATTATCCTGCTTTCTAAAGCCTGCAAGACACCACATTGGGTCAGGTGGCTAATTCTCATTGATTTTTAATGGGGCCTGGGTGTTTTTTGTGATTCTGAAATATCACCCTGACCTGACTGGAGAAAGTCACTGTTCTCTCTGTTTTAGAGAGTAGCAGTTCTCTCATCATGTTATTTCATGCTTTTCAGCACTGTGGGAACATCAATGAGGGCAACGTGTTCATGGATGAGGGATGAATTTAACTTTCTGTATGGACCTGGGTATCCTGAGTTTAGTGATACTGTTCAGATAAGGTAAGAAATGCTATGTGATGGTACTTATTCGTGCTTGAGATAAAACAGATTGAAGCCAGCTGCTGTACATGCTTGCTATGAAAATTAATGTGGAATAGCTTTCATGTTCATAAATGCACACAGGTGTTAACTGATGTGGTTGGGTTAGCATGAGTCTTCCCCCAGAAAAGTTGCATGTTATACAAGTGATTCTCAGTTATAAAATCTTAATCGGTGAAAGAGTCACGCATTGATGAGGACCATCACGTCTGAATGAGTTGAACTGGGGGAAAGGCTTTCAGTGGCTCAGTATATAACAGCTGTCAAAGTGCACCTGGGAACATTCTGGGCTCTGGGGCCACTTGGCATGGAACAGCCCACATGTACCTTAGTAAATTCCTGGTCCCTAAAACAGGGTGTTTGCATGCAAATAGCCTTTTGGGAACAGCCCCTGGGATGTTTCAGATGCCAAATTGTGCCAATAAAGAAAATCTGTTTCACCATAAAGTCAGTCAAACAAGGGAACAGGTTTCTCCAAGCAGTTGTATAGTCTCCTTCCTCAGAGGCTTTGAAGACCCAGTGGGGTGAAAGCCTGATCAGCCTGGTTTGACTTCATAGTTGTCCCTGCTTTGAGCAGGAGGTTGGGCTGAGTTTTCTTCCCACCTGAATTATTCTCTGGTTCTGTGAAGCAGGATTAGATCCTCCATGATCCACAGAAACTCCCCCTGAAAGCTGATGGCATGCTCAGCTCATGACAGTATCAGTGAGGTGATGGCTTTTTTACAGCATCATCCCTACATGATGGCTATAAATGGATAGGAAGTATGTGCAGATATAAAATGTTAAACACAAATTTAATAAATATCTGAGTTTAATGTCAATGGGTTAATGCTGGGAAGAAAAAGCAGAACATCAGGTGTTCATTTTTCCCCCAAACCCACCTTCACAGGCAGAGCATGTCATGAATAACCTATTTCAACAAAAGGATTTGTGGCTTGCATATCAGTGTGGTAACACTACTGCAGATGCTCTTTCAACAGTTTGGATTACATGTATGCGCTACACCCAGCAATTAAAATACATACTTTGAGTTGTGTGGTAATTCAACATGAAAAATTTCCTGGGTGGGTTGCTAATTCGTAATTGCATGTTTTCACGTCATTAAAGTTTCTCAACCTTTTTGCATAATTGTTGCTCTAACCCTCCTTTCCACCATACAGTATCTCAACATTATTTTTTAGAAAGCTAAGAACAATGCAGTATTTCAAGGGAGAAGAAAACTGAAAATATTTCTGCACCATATTCATTCAGTGGCAGTGTCTTGTACCATATTACCTAACAAGGGATTACTGATCCAATATAACTTGACATCTTGCAAAAACAAGAAGCATAAGCCCCAAACTGTCTCAAGACATCAGAAGGCTTATGACAGACCTAGAAAGCAGTGTAGAGCAATAGCATGACAATTAGATGTGTCTATTTATGTTCCCTGCAGTCAGTGGAACATGGAGTTTTCATTCTTCTTTCTAGATAAATCCATACTAGTTATGAATGAGAGAATGAAACTGTGAATTACTCAGCCTTTTTATACAGAACAGCAAGGTTCTTAGGGCCACATTCTTCCAGTTACCTGGCATGAACTATTAGTTTTAAACTTAGTGGGAACTTCCTGGCTATTCAGTGTAACCAGAGTATCACAGTCAGGCTGGCATCTTCTGAAAATATTTGCCACTATTCCTATTTTAAGACTGTACTAGGGGTGAAAGAAAGCACCGACCCTCTGGAGCAGCCACCTAGTTACTAAGAAGTAGCCCAAATGTAAAAGATAAACCCTAGCAGCAAGTTTCAACCACCTACAACACAGGCAGAATTTGAAAGAGAAGCCTGAAGTTAAAATACCATCCATCTCAAAAGCTGTCTGGCTGTTTTTCTTTCCTACTGATCTAAATGTGGTTTTGCACAGACCATTTTTTTGTTTGTTTGTTTTCCCATTAAAAACAGACAAACTTGACTCCCTTTCCCAGCGGGGCACAGTCTGACCTGGCTTGTGACAGATCCCCAGAGGTGGAGGGATTGGGAAGGATGAATCCTGCAGCCTTTGATCACAGACCTCCTCTCCTACAAATCTCATCTGTGATGGACTGCCGATGACTGTTGATACTGTGATTTTCTGTTTTGGTGCGGCCATGTGTTCAGGTATAAATTGATAGGCCACTTGGGCCCAATATATCACATGATTTTCCTGCTTTTCAAGGGTACTGGGAAACTTAAATCTTCTTACTATGGAAGGATGTAGTAGAGAGAAGTAAGCTGAGTAATGTGATAACTGAATGGCCATATCTCATTAGTTAAAGAAAAAAAAAAAAAAAGTATTAATATTTGATGTATCTCTTGTGGCCTTGTTTCTATTAGACCCCATATTTCTTGTATTTATTAGTTTACCTAAAGGAGAAGAAAAAAAGATTTATCTTCATTGATACCAATCTAACTTTATCATAGGAATGCTAGAGTGCTAAATCAGGAATAAACTTGGGATTTCTCTATGAAAAAAATAAAATACCCATAATCCTTCTCCACTCATACAGATTTCAAAACGTGATGTAGCTCACGTAGGCATCTGATCCTTGTTTCCTTTTGAAATGCCTGTCTATGTAATTACACCAAGGCACACAGCTTTAATTCTCCCATAACTTAAGTCAGTGGTGAAATTACCATTGCTTCTAACAGAGAAGGAGCAGCTAGTGCCAGTGCTAGTCAAAGTACATAGAAACCTTCCAGCTGGTTTTAGTGGAAGCTGGAACAAACCCCAGCTGTCTGTCTGAAATACTGACCCATTTAGTTTGATCTTGAACCAAAGATGTTTTCCTGCAGCTGATGTTCAGTTTACATTGGTTAAGACTTACCAAATCTTGAGTGCTGATTATACCGAGTAACCGTGCCTGACATGATAAAGCAAAGGAAATGTCGGTGTCTGGCTTTTCAGTCCTTCCTCCCACTATTAAATTATATCTCTTTCTAATAAAAGGCCTGACCCAAAGACTGCTGCAGTCAGTGGAAAGGCATCCACTGAAAAGGGTTTTAAATAAGGCCTACCATTTTGAAGGCAATTAACTCACATTCATCCATTCCTTCTTGATGGATATTTGCAGCTGGGGCTAATAATAGTCTTCAGTGTTCTTTCTGATAAATCTATTGTAATATGTTTAATATGTCCAGTGTTAAGTTACATTTTAAAATTAAATATATTTCTCTCTACTGGGAGTTATCAAATGCAAACACACAAAAATGCTGTGACTATTTAACCCCTGCAAATGAGATCATACTTTAGTAGGATCAAAATCTCTGGATAGAATTATATCCTTTTTTAGCCTCCCTTGATGGAAAGAAGTTTATGAAGTTTATATTTATTGGACCTTGTGAATCATCTTTATCAGGTTCTTTGCTAGGTACTGTCATTGTGGTTCTTTGCTTTCCTTTTTTTTTTTTTTTTTCCGTATCTCTACATATTGTGCTATCTGCTGAAATTGCATGTCAATGCAGAGGAGTTTTGTTCATACAATAGTCATCAAATTACCACAAAATGTAAATTTTGCTTATAAGTTCTCAATAAAGTTTTATACTTTTTTCAGTGTCACTTCCTATCTTCCTCTTGTACAGACATTCATGACCCAAGCAAAATTCTGTAAGTGAGCGATAGGCTTGCATATTTGTAGGTTGGTACTCTCCACATGTAGAGAGGGTGGATGTGGCACTAGGCTCTCTTCCTCTTCCTCCTCCTCCTCCTCCTCTTTCTTACCTCCTTCTCTTCCCCCTTATCTCTGTAATCACTCACATTTTGAAAAGCTGGTGTCAGCTGCCAAATCAGAATTTGTTCTCTCTCCAAAACTTGTTGAAGTTTTGATCTGATGGAAGGGTTTAATTTGGGCCCTCTCCTAAGCAGAAACACATTTTGAAAGCTGAACTTCAAGTCTCTGAATGCTGTGTTAATATTAGCAAATACTCTTTACTGCCACTGTGGGATACAGCACTTTAAATCAGCTATTTCATGATGGAATTTTCCTTCCCTGCCTCAGAGCCCATGAACTGTTCAATCTAAATCAAGCAGAGCACTGGCAATTCTTTCAGTCCTCCTTGGCAGGCCAACAGCAAATGGTTCTCAGCTGGGATCCTACCCCAAAACAACTATCCCTATTGGAAACCTAAGCTTAAACAAGGAGCACTGTATCTGTAATCCATACGTTTCTCCTGCAGACCTCCTAAAATAAGAACAGATAAATATAGAAACCTGCAAGACCATAATGTGTGGATGAAACTTTTTTCTTTCTTTCCTTTTTTTTGTTTTTTTTTTAATGGAGGGAGGAGAACAGACTGATGGTCATGTCATTAGATTCAAGGTGAAGTCCAGCTCTGCTTCCAACTTGCTGTGTATTTGCATGTTTGTAAATTCACATACGAGATGGCATGGCATGGAGAGGATTTTTCAAGTCACCCTGTGAGGGTTACCTGAAGGGAGAAGGCATGTCATTAGTGCTGGGGTGAGGAAAGATATGCCTATATCAGAAAGTATTGCCTATTGGAGCACTTTATCACATTGAACTCTTGAGGAGAACATTATAGTAAGACTAAGAGTTGAGGCACTTGAGGTTAGTGTTCTGGAGACCAGAGTCCTGTTTCTGCTTCACGCCTTGTTTGTGACTGCAGAAAAGTTGTTTCTCCATTTGGAATCTATTTCTTTCTCTTCCTTTCATTGGCTACTTAGGTGGTGCAGGGATGCACATGCCTTGTGCTGTGAGAAGTTTCCACCTCAATGGATGGGTAAGATCTATAACCTTAATCTGTAAAAAATGATCCGCTTGTGCAAGTCTCGGCAGTGTGTGCTACTCATGATCACCGGTGTGCTCAGGCAATGTTGTTGGTTGTAGCTTTCTTACTGGTATAGAATGAAGTACAGGAAAGTGGATGAGAAAAAGTTCACTTGGAAAGCAAAGCAGCCCTTACACTATTCAGACATACATGCATTTATGCATTTTATGGCATTAACAAAAGGTGAAATTCCTATCTGACTTTCCATTACTGTCCTCAACTGCAGCATCAGCCCCCAGGCAACATGGTCACAATACTATTGCCAGTGTCAGAACTTAGTGGGAAATAGAGATAACCTCATTGCTCTTAAATATGTGCAGTTTGGGATATTGTCAGAGCTCAGGTTATGGTTTTTGCAATAGGAAAATCGCTTCCAGGGACTTCCAGAGAACTCAGTGATTCTGAATCATGCATAAATTGTTCATTTAATCTAGTCAAATCATAGAAAAAATGTCATCAATCTCTGTTTTAGAGCTCATGCCTGTAAAATGAGGGTAAGTAATGCCTTCTGTGGGGTGACTACAGATGAAATACATTGTGAGCCCTCTGAAACTCTACGAGGGAAGATGCTGCAAAAGTACAAATTAGTACAATCTAAAAAAAAATCAGGAGCTGAACAGATACCATATTTTAGATAAGCAGAAGTTCTGTATATGAAGTATTGCACCGGAATTTGCTATACTAAAACTTGGTACTTGCAGAGATAATCACTGGAGCTGAGGCAGGGTTAAATTTGAACTAATACACATGATGGGTCACTGTCCTTTAGTCTTTCCTTCTAGGAGGAACTAAACAAATGTGTCAGTTTAATCTAGCACATTAACCTTCCTCTTAATCCTACAATTTACTTGCAAGGGAATTTGTATAATCTACCCAATAAATAAGGACAGTAATTATTCCTACTACAGAGAACTGTGAGAAATATTTGCAATGAAGCTTGAAGATGGATTTAAAGACAGTTTGGGTTTTGTTAGAAACACAAAATTCTGGCCAGGTTTTATGGAAAATTCCACAGGGCCCATCACAGGAGGAAGTGAATTTTCTGTATGCGTTTGCTTAGCCAAAGTGTAGATCCAGGGTTGCATGTGGTCCTGAATACCACAGGACTAAGGAAATTGAAAAGGTTACAGTAATGAAATTGTTGCAGCTGTTTTCAAACTCTGTGCAGAACAAGAATCATTTCAGGAACTGTGGTGGTGCATGGAGAGTTCCTATAGGAGGGTGTCTTGTACCATGGCAACACCGTGCCTTGTAGGTGGGATATTATAACACTTCTTGGCTAACAATGCTTTTAAATACTTCTGCAGGTAATGTGAAAACTCCCATATACAGTCTTTTACATCTAGAAATAGAAGCATCAACTCTTTAAATAATAACTCCTCAAAGTATTATTTAAAAACTTCAGTAGCTTCCTCAGCATTGACAGCACCTTCAAAACACTTTCTAAACACTATTTCATACCATCAGAAAACCAACCTGTCAAACAAAAACAGACACATACACAAACATACACACACACATGTACCCACACACCAACCCTAGTATGCTTTATTAAGTATGGAAGAGAGAAACTGTCTTTGGGTGTGTTGGAAGTTTCCTGTGATGCTTCTTTAATGCACCCACTGCCCATCTCTCTTTTGAAGAAAAATCAACTTTGAGAATTACTTTTGCTAAGCCATTTAGAAGCTTTTATGACTGTTATCAACAGCCATGTTTACATGAATTAATACAGTCTTTTGTGATCCAAAACAATGATTAGTCACAGAGGTACGTGGCACTTCACATTCTTGCTTGCATAAAATTTGATCAGCTCAAACAAAACCTTGGACCTCAATCTAAGCATGGGGATGGGTGCTGTTTTTCACTGTCTTTCTCAATGTTGAAATAAAGGTTTGTAACATGTGCTCAAAGTCAACCCTTTTATCAAAATAAGAAGCTACCAAGATAAGCATTATGAAGATCATTTTCACAGATAGAATACAGAGGCAATAGGACCTGTCTGAGACCATGTCATGCCTCAGGAGCCAGGGAGAGAAAGTGGGCAAGTGATGGTAGGAAACTGGTGTGGTATTAAACTGAGGTAAAATTACTCCCAGGAGCAGAGAGTGGCAAGGAACAGTAGCAAACAACTAGCTTGCAGGGGCAGGGATGCCCCTGATGCCCAAAGCTGCCTACTTTGGAAGTCCTTCCTGCCATCCGGGGTCTGGAGCTACTCTGATTTTTCCCTCACAATTCAGCTTTGAGTGGGCCAAGCTAGACGTAGGTCTCCTCAATGAACAAATAACTAACCTTGAGAAGTACAGAGAGGTTATTACTTCCACTTTGCTGCCTCCTGCTACCATGCCAGAGCACCTGCCTCGACTCAGAGCACCTGCCTCAACTATGTCATGCCCTTGATGCTGCTAACAGGCCTCAACTGTTAGCAGCTAAACAGTTACAGCTAAACAGTTAGCAGCTAAACAGTTGCTAAACTGTTAGCAACTAAACAGTCACACCTGGAGGCTCTGCCCCTCTGCAAACTCTGCTTACTACTCCAGAAGTTCTATTTAAGCTCAGGCTGGAGAAGTTAGACTTCTTTTGAGGTGCTTTATAGGAGTGCTTGTGCTCAGCTCTAGCTCCTACTGCCCTAATCTCCTGGCCAATCTTCCTGGGAGGATCTTAAAGCTGTTCTGTGACTAACTTTGTGTCTGGTCCTCTCTCATTTTTTCCCTTAGCTGGACCATTTTTGTTAGGGGTACCCATATTTCCAGGCTCATCTGCTGTTGTTCCTCTCTGTGTTCCCTACAGGAAGACTAGGCTAGTTCATTATTTCTTTTGGTCTGGGACCATTGATGGATCTAGGCACTGTCCTGTTTGTGTTCAGAGGAGTGATGCTTCTGCACTGTGGTCACCCTCAGCAGTTGGCTTGTTCCCCTGGGTGGAGCAGCTGCCGTTGGGCAGCTCTCTGTGAGTAGATGTCTAAACTAACACCTAGGTTTCCATGAGGAGAGTGGGGATTGTTCTGGATGTGTTCTGTTAAGTTGTTTTTTTTTTTTTTGTCCTCTCTAGAGAAGTTTTTTTTGTTGTTGTTAATTCTGTCAATTGGCAACCAGTCTGTGAAAAGGAGCAACAGAAAAAGGCAATTCTTATGCATCTTCTGCTTTATAGGTAGTCTCTGGATGTATTATGTAATAATGGTATTTGTTCCCATAATATATATTAAATGCAGATGGATGATTCATTTCCCTAATATTTCCATCAGAATGCATTTCTAAGCTATGAATGGCTGGGGGCTTTATTGCATTTGCTTGGTGGTTAAGGTTGCCTGCACTTCAGCCTTTTGCTGACACCTGAGGCATATGGTAATCACCCAACAATGCACTGACTGTCATCTTGTATTGCATATCTGTGTGTCCTACTTGAATAGAACCTTGTCAAAAGTCACTTTGAATTAGTAGCAGAAAGGCCACCCAGGAGACAAAGCTATTGTGGAGCAAGGAGTATAAAGGAAGGTATTAATTGGGTGTAACAGTATTGTCAGCATGTTGAACAATTTAATATATGTTACTGTGTGATAGGCTAAAATCTGTAAAGGCTATGAGTAATGTTAGCTCTAGCCAAGGGTTGGGTTGGTAGAGGAAAGAAATTTTGCCTTTTCTGGCCAAATACTGTAAAACTGGAACAATCCAACATTGCTTAGATATGGGTGTAGATTTATGGGGATGGAGGGTGGAAGGGGTGAATGGGTGTCTTCTCAGAAGTGTCCAGTGCAGTGTGTGCTTGCCCTGACAGGGCTGTATCTCCCTTGCTAGTTGAGCTTGAGGAAGGTTGCTGTAGCTGCATGAAGGAGCCTATAAGTGATCGTGTAGATGTATGTTTTGGTAAGACTCGAAGGCTTTACTGTTGATTTGTCATCTACTAGTGGTATAAAGTCAGAACACAAGGAGTTAAACATATGCAAGGGTATGTGATAGGCTTCTTCACAGGTGAAATAATGACAAAAGAATGGAAACAAGAAAACAGATACAAGGACTACCAAAAAACTCTACCTAACATAAATGGAAGCAGTCAGCTATTACTGCTGCTTCCTGAGACTCCTGACATAATCAAAGTGCTAGTGGCAAGATTTATAATGTGCCAGGGAAGCTGCAAGCAAATTGTAACTGAAACTTAGCAATGGGCAGTTATTGTGGTCAGCCTCTTGAATTAGTGCAATTGGGATTTCTACAAGTACGTTACTGTTGTACAGTATGTTACAAGGGACCTGACAATTGAGGCTTCACTGTACTCCCTGATTTTGTGACAGATGAGCAAGATAAGATTGACTGTGCACTGTTAGCTTGGTGGTGTAAACCAGAGGTTTCACTGCAGGAGAATGGCTGCTTTCTATTTCACTACTCATAAAGAGAAACACAGCAAGTGTATTTTACTGATCTTCATGGTGGTAATGACAGACTCTTTTCAACTTGTTGCTTTTGATACTCTTCTGTATTGCTGTCAACTGTTTAAAACAGTAATAATGTTGAAGTCTTAGATTAGGGCAGTGTGTTGCAATGGTGATCATGGCAGGATGATGAACAAGTTGTCTTGGTTCCATTTGTGTAGTGCACCAAGTGTAGGGTTGTTGATGGATAGAGTGTTCCATTAGGCATTAATGAGGAGGAGACTGGCTGGTTTTGAATATGAAGGAGGGTGTGGTGGTGATGGTGGTCTAGATTTGGAGTAGTATCATCCTTCTTGCTCTTTGCTCGGTCAATATTATCTCCTTTTTCTTTTACAGAAATACACCTTGCTGTACTGCCACAAAAGAATCAAGAAAACTGGACAAGTGTGATTGTTATGCAATGATTGGTGATACCTGACATAATCAGAAGAGTATGCTAGCTTCCACAACTGGAGTATTGCTTACTGACAATTCTATTTTTTAATTCTATTTTTTGGTACTGAATTTCTACAGGGGACCTCATTACCTTTGAAAGAAACTTTTGAGGAGTATAACTTTCCCATTGGAGTAAAAGGGGAAAAGAAAAAAAATCTGTTTTCCCATTTATGCCTCTTTCTGGAGCAACTGAGACACTGAATCTATAGGTGCTTTGGTCAATATTATGTAACCATTCATTGGCTATAATTATGTCAAAATACAGATTGAGATGCAGGGAAGTACTGTAGTAACTCCTCTATTCAAATATTCTTGATTTTTATCAATGTGATGGCTGTTTTGTGTGCAAATGGAAACTAACAGGCTGAGTGGAGTGTACTCTTCTGGCTTGTCTGCTTAGCTGCCTCCTGTATACTACCAAACTTGTATGTTGTGATTTGGGGCTGTGGGAGCAGAACTTTATGTTAATAATTATTAAAGTAGCTCCTTAACCTCCAAATACTGAAGTGTTTCAGTGAGTGCTATCATGCTAGTATCTAAGGCAGAATCCTTATTGAGGACTAAATGTAAACTAAATGTATTATTGCATCATGGGTTGGAAGAAGTGTTGGATTTGATGCATATAAACCACTAAAAAGGCACTATGGAAAGATTTCTTGTAAGCTTCTAGGCATCTTGAATTGCATGATGCAAGAAACTATGCATTTGTTAAGAGGTAGGTGATCAAAAACCCTAAAGACTTTCTTTGAATTGTGATTGTGCTTAAGATATTTTTAAGCCATGCATTTATATTTTTTGTAAGGTGCTCATTTTGAAAGTAAGCTTAGTGTATTTAGAAAGGGAACAAACAGCATATTGTATTATCTATTTACATTCAGTTTGCATTTTTTCCTTAAGGGAAATGATTCCTTCAGTTTTCTATTCTTTCAACTTATGTAGCTTATTATGGGTTTAATTCAACCCATGACAAATTAACCAACCTGGAAGCTGGTAACAGTGCAAATATAGCTGGTTTCTTTACCTCTCACTCATTTTGATAACATCATATTCATGTAACTAGGAATTGTTGCTCTGGCCTTGGGAAGACCTTAGTAATACTACTTATAACAGGGATAGACCATAGTATACAGTTCCATCATTGTGGTTTGTCTCAGTCAGTTGAGATGACAAACTTGCCTAAGGCAACTACATTTTTTAATTATTATTATTTGCACCAAACAAAGAACCTTTTGAGATGCATTTGCAAGTCAGAAACCTCGCTTGCCTGACCAAGTAAACAATGTCATATGTGCACTTTGCCCCTGACAAAGGATGGGAATATCCTATTGCTGCCTCACAGCCTCTCCAGCTTCTCCCTGTGGGTTGAAGCACATTTCCTTTTATGAAGATCTCTTATGCCTTACAATCAGAGGCACTCTTGTTCACTTACCCTATGGAGTAACCTTAGATATCTCTACCTGATGAATCTCCAGCATCTACATGTTTGATCCCACTGCCTTCACATTTACTGCAGATTGAATGTTTATTTGAAACTTATTTTCTCAAGTTGCATGCTCTTTAAAGAAAGGAGTGCCTTTTGCTTTGTTTTTGCATGCAGAATTGGGGAATAGGATCATGGTTCAGGATTTAAGATATTGGTGCTATTTTATTTCAATATAAATACTTTAAACTGAATAATGAGGAAAAAAAAAACACCCTTATGAGGAGAGGAGAGAGAAAAGGCAAGATAGGCTTGCAATGCTTTGAGAATGACTTGTTGAAATCCTATAATCAGAAACCAGAGTTTGCTGTGCAGTGCCAACTAGTAAAAATGTAACATGTTCACATGGAAAAGGCAGAATTTAAGTTTAAACTGAGGAAATATTTTCAGTTGGGATCATATATGACTGCATGTTTTCTCTTCTCACCTTTATTGTAGTGTCTAGATGATTCTAGATAAATACTTTCCACAGTAAGTTCTTCAGTGAAAGGAAATACTTATTTTCAGAAAATGTTAGAAAATTTTACTTTTTTATTGCATGAAACAAAAATTGTTTCAGTCTAACTGAAAATGCAGGCATAACTGTGTAGTTCCTCTCCATACGCTCTTCTCCTGATTACAGAAAATCTGCAAAGAATGATAAATGCTTACCATCTACATATAAGTAAAAAAAAAAAAAAAACACCTCCTGGGTTAGAGCCTAAATTGGTGAAAACTGGTGATTAGAATTATTACTTATTAGAATTATTACCAATATTACTTCACAGTAAATGAAAATCTGGCTCACTGTCTTCACCTCTTCAGAAAACACTTCTGAGATAGTGAATTTTATATATAAAATTCACTGAATTTTTTATATAATAAAGCCCATAATTCCTGCAAATTATTTGAAACAGTCTTACTTTTAGGATTATATGCTTAATGTCTGATTTGTTTTTTTCTTATTCTCCTTACTTTCACTGCTAGTAGGCAGCTATTGACAATTATGTAACCACTTACAAAGTGGAGTTCTGTTAAAGCATTAATATATGAAAAGTGACATACTGAAAGATAAGGTATGACAGCTGTCTTTGTAAAGAAGTTGCAAAGTACCTTATTACAGAACAATGAACTTCACCTGAAGTCTTCTGCAATATGGTTAGCCACTTAAATGCTTAAGTTCTCTGTGTGTTATAGCTCTTTTAGTTCTGCAATGTGACAGGTAAAGGGAGATCTGCAATGTGACAGGTAAAGGCAGCTCTATTAAGACAGCTACTACTTCAGGTCCTTTCAAGATAAGAGTTGAAAATTGAGTGGTGGATTTTGTTTAGTGACTGCATCTATAGCAAAACTGAACTGTTTCAGGATTTGAGGAGGCCCAAGCAATATAGTACAAAGCTGGTAGCACAGAAGGAAGCATCTGCTTTCTTCAACAGGCTCCAAATATCTGTGCAAGAAATGGTTTTCAAAGGCCTTCCAGAATGAAAGTGTCATAGTGAAAAAGCAGATTAAAAAGACTGTAAATCCTGTTTTTTTTTTTTCCTCCAGATAAGTTTAGTGTGCAAAATTTTCCTTATTTCACAAATATAGCAAACAGAACTTGGTAGTTATAGGATTCTCCTTCTGAAGGAATAATGCTGTTTAAGCTCATCTCTTTGGTTTGTATAGACACCACCTGCAGTTAAATTGGTTTAGCTTATTGTAAATCCATAGGATTTGATGTTTAAGTGGTATTAGATGGCCAGTGTATCTAAACTGCTCAGCTGTAGGCACTTAGTTTGGATCAAAACTACTTTCTTAGGCTATGGAGGCAAAATATCTTGTAAAATACTCTAAAGCTACTGAATTGGATACCTCAGGTGGTAGCTTGACCTGAGCTTTCCTTCACATACACAGTAAGTCTTCATTATTTTATCCAAAAGCGTAGTTCATTTAGTTAGCCCAGCATCAAACTGCAAAGCATCATATAACAAAGGCTTACTGGGTGTGCTCTAGTTTAGTGGAAAGATTTTCAGCTCAGTGTATGAGCTGGTGGATAATTACTGGATGAGTTGATTGTAATGCTCCCTTGTGACTTGTATCTCTGTTCACTCTGGTATCATCAGCTTTATCTGACAGTGAGCCACTACAAAGTGACTCTGAATCAAATGTGAGCACCTTATTACATTTCTATCAAATTCGTTGCAGTATTAAAACAGTGCTCAAAGGTATGGAGATATTTTTATGGACAAGAATTTAGATTTGCAAGGGCTTGACACCATGTATTTCTCAGATACGCTCGGTGATTCTTGCAACATTTTTGATGTTTTTAATTGGCAGGTGAAACTTAACTGGGTATCAGTGTCACCAGATATTAGAAATCTCTCTTCAGATTTTCAGAAAATGTCTCAATTTTTCTAGTAAGAAACATTCTGAATTCAATTTCTTTTGATGCCAGAGAAAAGATTTTTTGATAACTTTCTTATCTAAAAAATAAAAAGAAGAGGAATATTTATTCTGTTCAGAAGAGTAATGACTCACTTTATAAAAATATAAGTTGCAGCTGGCACCAACAATTCATAATATTTTGGATTATTCCCCAAATACATTTGTTATAATGCATATATATATATTATTTTTCCTTTAAGCTTTGTCCTCTTTTTTTGCTTATTGCTAGAGAAAAGCCACTGAAAGTTAAAGGAAAAAGTGTATACCAAGTAGTAAAAAACAAAAATGTCTGAACAGGACCACTATGATTGCTGTTGTGCCAAAAAGTCTATTACAGCTCTGGAGTTGGTGGTAAATTAACTCATGTTGCACTATTCAGAAACTAAAACTCTTGTTCAATTTAGGAGCCTAACACTTGTCCCACCTTCTGCAAGCTTGCAGGATGGTTTGTCAGACACATGCTTGAGCATAAGCAAGGATAGACTGAGCTGAATGGTAGAGAACCATACATTGGTGCTCTAATAACAGCAGTCAGATCAAAGTGAAGTTTGAAGTCCTCAAAAAAAACCTCCTTTTCTGTCTTTCTCCCCTATATAAATTGCTTGTCAAACAACTTAAGGTTTGTGACAGTTTGTGCTCTGTTTGTACAGCTGGATGGATCACCACATGAAAGAGATGTTGTCTTTGGGGGGGAGGGGAGGATTAGGGAGGGAATGGCTAGACATTCAAAAGTAGTAGTTAAGGCCATTTTGAACTTTAGATATCTAAATTTGGTTTCCTGTGTTTGTTTTTATATCAGTTCTGGTGAACACCTGATGAATTTATCAAAAGTTATTTAGCATATTTCAAAAAATATTCTGCCAAGTGGACTTTGTTGTTATAAACAAATCTTGGCCCATATTCTAGCCCTTTTCTCTGAGGTGTCAGCATTGGAAATGTAAATTCAAGACATGATTGTTCTAGGACTGAAACAACCTCTAAGGCTCCTCAGAAACAATGCTGTACTAATGCTTTTTTGAATGTGGAAATACATGTATATGGGGTGGGTAAGATAGCACTAGAAATTGACCTAAGGATCCATGTTGCTGAATTTCCACAAGTGTTTTTAGTGTCCCTGCCTTGGTCTTTGGCTAGGGTTTCACTAGCTCTTGTGGAGAAAGATAATTTGCCACATGTCAAGTATGCTGCTGATGGCTCTTCTTACCTCCTTTACAGTGTTGGAGAAAGTGGAGACAAGTCACAGCTTTGTGATTACTCTGCAGGGCCTGTACTAGCCACTCCCCAAACTACTGGGTGCAGAGTAAAGGCAGTAAGATGAGCAGGAGCTTTGTAGCCAGCCTGTGCTTACCACTTGGCCGCCCCCAGGAACAGCAGCGTAATGTCAACCCCAAGATTTGAACAATGATGTTGGAGGATAATCTCTCCTGCAGTACTAAGAAAGGTATTCCTAGACTATTCCAGAGAAAGCTGCCAATGTTGAGGATGACCTGTCCATCTTAGGATTCAGGAAAATCTTCCTAGAGGGACAGGAAGCTCCTTGCCTGAACAGTCATGCAAATCCAAAGGATCTGCTGTGGATTCCGGGAATATCTGACAAGCATAGGCATGTAAAGATACACCCATGAAGCCTCTTAGGTTTACTAGATGGAAGGAGGGAATCTGAAAATGAGACTACAGTGGGAAGTCAGATTATGAACACACTGAAGATAGGGTGGGTAGAGAACTGGGCAGTAGGAAATAAGACTTTACTGCTGGGTATAATTACCTGAGCTGAACAATTGTGAGGGCATGTCTTTAAAAATGTCAGTAGCAGAATATTGCTGTCACTGATTATATTCAGTCTCCAATCCAGAGCTATCTGGAAGAAAATGTGAAATCATTTGCAGCTGAGAACAGGATGGATGCAGGGAAGTGACATGCCACAAAAGCTGCTCTGTGACAGCAAATGTGGATAGCTTGGGATGTATGGCACTGACATGTAATGCTAGCATGAATTCACATCTTGACAATAGTCAACCAGCTCACAGCTGTCTTGATGTTGACTGATTCTTGGAGAAAAAAGAAAATACAGAGGAGTGTAAGGTAAAGGTACTTACCTGTCTAAAACAGAAAATAAACTAAGGAGTCATACCAGTGATTTAAACAAAGTGCCAGCATTGCTGGAAAAAGTACGGAAGGCAAATAGTCATTGGTAAAGCTGAAGTTAAAAACACCTAGTGATATAAACAGGCTTTCCCTATGAATCTGAAGATATGCAGCCTTCCAAACTTAGTAACCCAAGGAACTCACTCTTGGATTACTTTCTTTAAGAAAAAGCATCACTTGCAAATGCAGGGGAAAAATGTTGCTCTTCAGGAAAGTCAGAATGATTATTTTAAGCTGAAATTTGGTAGAAGGGGATGCAGAAAAGTCTGTTTCTTGACACAGTGTAGGTGGCCAACAGGTGATGCATATTAAGGAATGGTGGTGAAGTGACTTGTTCAGTATTGTGAACTGAAAGTGAATTGAACTTAAAGCTTAGTCTTCAATCTGTGAGTAGATGAATGAATCCATATCTGTACAATGCCACTGTATTCAGAGTCCTCTTCAGAAATCTTAAACAAGGAGAAGTAACAGCTTCTAGTTCAGACATGTTCTTACTCTGGTCAAACGAGAACTACAGTGCTGCTAATGAGGGTGAAAATGGATGTCCAAAACAATGCACTTGAATTACTTCACAATGAAGTATTTCTTACAAGGGGGGTGAGAGAGAAAGGTGGAGGTCCCAAAGACCTTCCATTCCCATTTTGTGAAGTGAATGATGGTCCTAGACAGATTAAAGAAGGCTTTTGGAGTTATACTATCATGATGTGGAACACGAACAGTTATGACAATGATGTAGTATAATTATGTAGTCTATTTTTCTGTTGCAAGAGGGATATTTCTGTGCTGACACTCATTTCAGAACAGTTCCATCTTAGATTCTGCACAGTTAAAAGCTTTTATTCATGCTATGAAATTAATAATTGCTGTCCTTCACCATGTGTGCTTTAATTCTTTTAATAGCTTCATTCCATTATCAACTATTTATTAAAAAGATTTCACCACAGATACAGGCTTTACAGAGATTACTGTGCACTATACTTAATTACCAGATGTTCTGTATGTTTACAGTATATCTGGTATTCAAGTAAACTTCTCTGTGTGAAAACCATCTAAAATGAACAGTTAAAATACTACTGTAAAGCTTTGTATTATAAAAACTTGAAATGGAAATTCCAGCTGGGCAGTGTTATGCAACAATCTATAAAGAATTTCAGCTTTACTCCAAAGCAGCACTAAACTCCTGTGAAAATGTGTTTTGCTGTCTGAATTTACCTTCTACATTCAGACCATCAGATAAACCATCACGCATGTGCTTGTCAATCTTTTAGTTAAATGCTATCTTTTGTCAAAGCTTTATAAACTTGAATGTATGCCCAAGTTTTTAACAAAATTTTAGTTTTATGCTTGGGTTAAAATCAAGAGGTGTCAAAACTAAGAGCAAGTGTTATGGTCTCTCAATTCCATTATGTAGCTTCCTTTAAATGTCTTTCTGTGCAATTTTTTATTACTTAACTCTGTTCAACTCTACCCTTTTCAGGAACGTATAACTAACAAAGATTCTCAACCCTAAGACTGATCTGTTGTAAACTTGTCTCACCACCTTAAAAGCACAGAGACTTTGCTCTTCGTTTTTCAACAAATTGGTTTATCCAGAATAACTTTTTTCTAATTTTGACCCTTGTATTAGTCATAATTTATATTATGTATTGGACTGACATTGTTTTTCATTTGAATGGCTTTTTTCCTACTATTGATCTTGAGGAGTTGTTTCCTATTGAGTGTTGTCTAACCCTAGGCTAAGCAAGTGAAGCTGATTTCCAGTCTTTCTATTCCTCTGCTAATATTTATCATCTTCATATGACCTGAAGAGTGCACAGATATTCTCTGTGAAGTATAAGTGCTTTTATAGTAAATTTCATAATTCTTTTTCAGGGAAATGTTAATGAATTCCAATATATCTTTCCATGACTGCATCATATCAGCAATTCATAGTCAACTTGTGGCCAATTAAAGTAACCAGATGATTCTGTTCTCCTCATTTTTACTTCTAGAGCCCATTTTTTTGGATCCAAAATGCATGTCCCTATGGTTTCCATATATGATATAGCTCTCTATTTCACTCCCTTTCCCTGACTGCACCCAACACAGCTTAGTGTACTCAGGCTTTACCCCACAGAGTATAGCCTTCAAACTGTCATTAACATAAATTTATCTTTTTTCTGATTGTCTATCACACCTGCACAATTTACCAAAACCAAGATCTAGATCTAGTAACTCCTTGGCCTGTCCATTATTTTGATTCCAGGATGACTGAGTCCTATGTGAAACACTGGCATTTTCCTCATATTTTTATCAGCTGCAAAAAGGCCCTGAATGGTCCAATTTACCTAATTCCAACATAACCTAATTCTATAATAACATGCTTTTTTGCCTTTATTCTGCCTATAGCTTCATGTTTCTGTCTGTGCTTGCTTCTGGCAGTAGATTATGCTGCTGTTTCAGGAAATATTTTTACAGATACTTTCCAATCTGAACCAATCTTGGTTTACTTTTAATGTTGCTTTTTATTTCTTTCAAGCCCAATGTGCATCAGTAGCAAACAGTGCTATCTAATATCTTTTTACTTTCTTTTACTTTAATTTGTTTTCTGTGAACTTTAGTAGGCTGGATCTGCTCTGCGACACATGGCCAGTGCCTGCACAGCAATCCCTTCAGCCCGAGGTATTACTCTTCCCTCAAGAGCTACATAAGTAAGGACAAAATTTGAGCCAGTGCATTTTGTAATTTTCTTGTGTAACTTATGTAATGTTTTTTTTCCATTGTCATGACTTTATCAGAAAGGATATCACTGTAGATAAAGCATCTAAAGGGGTTATCACATAGTAAATGTAATCACGTTTCTTATGTTTTCTGAATTGGGCAGTGAAGCACAATAGACTTGATCCTTGTATCTTACAATGTGACTGTTACATTATCACTGTAGTATAACTATCTGAAATCAAAAATTAGGAAATCAATGTACAGGGACACAGCTAAATACTTAACTAGCTTGGGTTTCAAGCATTTTATGTAAGGTCCTATGTTAGTTTTCAATGGATGTGGAAGCAGTGTAAACACACTTTGGAGGAATAATTTGTCTATATTACCAGTAAAGTAACTTGGTTGTGTACGCTAAAATAATTAGTGTGGCAATAAAGTTGATCAAAATAATATAAATTCCCCACCAAAGATTCTCTCCAGTTCTTGTAACTATTGAGACTAATCTGGTTCTATCAGTCTTCCAAAGTATCATAGTCCAAAGCGTTCACTACTCATTTTCCTGAAAATAGCCAGTCCCAGTCATAGGATTGCTTCTGAGAGATAATTTAGCTAAAACTTAGTATGCTGTGAGAAATCAAAACCAAGTGACAGTGTTGTTTGTAAGCATTCATGCTAATACTGTCGACAGGACTCAGATGCTATCCTAACACAACAAAAAGACCATTTATATTCCTGAAAGTAATATAGACAGTTGTAACTTGGTTATTTTTCAAATCAGTATTGGTAATGACAATCATGATACTCTATAAGAAAAAAAAAAAAAAGGGCAAAAAATCACACTTCAAATTGAAAAGAAAAAAAATCAGTGCTTATGTTGTTTTAGAAAAAAAAATATGCCAAAGACTCAAAATGATTGTAGAAAGCAAGTGAAATGATTCTGTGGTATTTTATTTTGGAAAGTCTATGTATTTCAACCTACTGTTAGGATCTCTTTAAAGCCTAGAATTAAGGCTGTTTCTGCTAGGATGCAGGTGAGATGCCATTGAGAAATGAGATAGCATGCTGCTTGTGATGGGAGCCAGGCAGGGAGGCATGGACATGGAGTTATTAGTATGCTAGCAGGAGCAGTAAGAAGTGGTGTTCCGAGAAATCAGGAAGAATTTGGAAATGCAGTTGGAGGGGAAGGAAATAAGCTCATGATGTGCTGGAGAATGTGAAGAGGAAGAAGCAGAGTGAAGATTATGATGAGGCACAAATGGAAAATATGAAATGTAGGAAACTGGAGAGAGGAAAATGTGAAGAAAAGCTTGTCGGGATGAATGATAAAGGGGAGAACATGAGAGGAGAGTAAACTGGGCAGCTGTCTATCCAGACTATCTGAGGAGGGGACTGCATACACAGCAAACTGAACTCTTACCCTGTGAGGGGAAAATGCAGAAGTGTTACATTCACCCAAGTTATGGCAGACAGCTCTGTGAAGTGTTATGCATCACAAAAACAGAGTCTTTGAGCATGCTTTGTGTTGTGGTTTAACTCAGCAGGCAGCTAAGTACCACGCAGATGTTTTCTTATTCCCCATATTGACATTTCAGCCATTATCCACCATACCAAAGGCGTTAACTGCTTGATTGCAGCATGTTTCACAATAATGTAAAATTCACCTTTAAAATAGTGGCCATGGACAAGCCCAGCCCTCTGTCATGAGCCCATCTGTGTGTTGCATCTTGGTCTGAGGTGTCATTGGCCTGATGGTCTGAGGTGTCATTGGCCCACTAAGGTATAAATAAATTCACCCTTATGTGGCTGGTCCAGATCCACCTGAGCCAATTCAATCTTAGTCTGTTCCACCTGCTGATGTTCTTCAGTGGTCTGACTCTTCAGTATGTGAGCATCTGTGTGAAGTACTTCTACAGCCAGGTTTTCTATCTGGGCAGCAATATTTTGCCTCAATGTGGCAGCCCAGATGGGTTTGCCTGTGTGCTGTTAGCTGCTCTGCTTCCATTGCTGCAACCACCCCTTAAGGTATTTGCCGTCATCCATGAGTCAGTATAGAGATAGAGAACTGGCCACTTTTCTTGTTCAGTGATATCTAAAGCCAGCTGGATGGTCTTCACCTCTGCAAATTGGCTTGATTCACCTTCTTCAGCAGTTTCTGCAAATTGCTGTGCAGGACTTCATACAGTAGCCTTTCACTTCTAATGCTTTCCCACAGTAAAATACAACAGGACCCATCAGTAACCAGGGCATATTGCTTCTTGTTGCTTGCAGGTGTTCAGGAGTTTCCCTTGGTTCCAGTGCAATCTGGGTCAGTCCATGGCAAATGGTAGGGCTGTGTTTCCACCCCTGGGGCAGTTTATTCGAGGTGTACCAAATGTGCCTCTATGTAAAAACAAACTGTGGCCTGCAGTCTGTTGTTAAAGGGATGGAGAAAAATGCATTAGTGATATTGTGTGCTGTTCTTTGTCCTTCAGCAACCCCACAAAAGAAGGGTCCTCCAAGAGACTGGGTAAGGCAGACACAGCTGTTTGATCTTCATCTCCAAGACACTATGCCAAAATCGCCCTGGTATACTTTCGGGTCCTTGAAGTACCCTCTTCTGAGGTAGTCTATGCCAAAGATGCAAGGAGAATCTGGGCCAGTCACAATAGGGTGCTTTTGCCATGCATTCCCAGTTAGACTCACTTTGGCCTCCAATACAGCTAGCTGTTGGAATCTCCCTGTCACTCCAGAAACACAGGTGGATTCTGTCCCTTTATAACCTGATGGCATTAGGATACACTGCACAGGTGTCCACTAGAGCCTTATACTTTTGTGACTCTGATGTGCAAGGCCATTGAATCCATACAGCCTAATAAATCCAGTTGTGCCTTTCCTCCCCTTGGCTGGAGGGGAAACCAGCTGATGTGATTTTTTTGGACTTCAGCAAGGCTTTTGACACGGTTTCCCATAGGATCCTACTGGACAAAATGTCCACCATACAGCTAAATAAAAACATCATACGATGGGTGAGCAATTGGCTAACAGGCAGGGCCCAAAGGGTTATGGCGAATGGGGCTGCGTCAGGCTGGCGGGCGGTCACCAGTGGGGTCCCTCAAGGCTCCATTTTAGGGCCGGTACTTTTCAATATTTTTATAAATGATCTGGATGTAGGAATAGAAGGTATTTTGAGCAAGTTTGCTGATGACACCAAACTTGGAGGAGTTGTGGACTCGGATGAGGGTGGAAAGGCCTTGCAGAGGGATCTGGATAGGTTGGAGAGCTGGGCGATCACCAACCGCATGAAGTTCAATAAGAGTAAGTGCCGGGTCCTGCACCTGGGACGGGGAAACCCTGGCTGCACGTACAGACTGGGCGATGAGACGCTGGAGAGCAGCCTAGAAGAGAGGGATCTGGGGGTCGTGGTAGACAGCAAGTTGAATATGAGCCAGCAGTGTGCCCTGGCAGCCAGGAGGGCCAACCGTGTCCTGGGGTGCATCAAGCACGGCATTGCTAGTAGGTCAAGGGAGGTGATTGTCCTGCTCTACTCTGCGCTGGTGCGGCCTCACCTCGAGTACTGTGTGCAGTTCTGGGCACCACAGTATAAAAAGGACATGAAACTGTTGGAGAGTGTCCAGAGGAGGGCTACGAAGATGGTGAAAGGCCTGGAGGGGAAGACGTACGAGGAACGGCTGAGGGCACTGGGCCTGTTCAGCCTGGAGAAGAGGAGGCTGAGGGGAGACCTCATTGCAGTCTACAACTTCCTCGTAAGGGGGTGTCGAGAGGCAGGAGACCTTTTCTCCATTAACACCAGCGACAGGACCCGCGGGAGCGGGGTTAAGCTGAGGCAGGGGAAGTTTAGGCTTGACATCAGGAGGGGGTTCTTCACAGAGAGAGTGGTTGCACACTGGAACAGGCTCCCCAGGGAAGTGGTTACTGCACCGAGCCTGACTGAGTTTAAGAAGAGATTGGACTGTGCACTTAGTCACATGGTCTGAACTTTTGGGTAGACCTGTGCGGTGTCAAGAGTTGGACTTGATGATCCTTAAGGGTCCCTTCCAACTCAGGATATTCTATGATTCTATAGTATTAATTACTTGTAATTGTGAATCAGAAATCTCTATTAAGATCAGAAGTAAGATCAGCCCTTCTACTCTGAGGAACTACCCACTGGAAACTGGAATATAAATTTTCCTGGAAGAATCACCTTTTGTGATTTTTTTTTTTTCCTTGTAACTCATATAACCATGCCTCTAGGGTTGAGTTAAATTTTCCATTCCCCTTTTGCATGTCCTCCTTGTGGAAACACTCAGGTAAAACCACAGGGTGGCATGTGGTGTGCCCACTATATCCTTTCTCTTGCGAAAAGAAATGCTTACTCCTAACAGATGAGACAATGGTCCATACAGGTGGAGAGTGGGCTATATCCTCTTTGAATTGCTGGAACTCTTGGGACAGTTTCTCCACAGCCAAGAAGAAGACCTGTAGGGAGGATGAAAGATTTTCTTTGTATTGCTGGAGTTGGCCAGTTAATTCATCCATCATTTGTTCCTCTGTGTTTCCAGATCATTACTGCCAATGAGTTGGGATATACAAATTTCTGCCATGTGGGTTGTAAGCAATTCATCCGGATTTTTGGATAACTGTTCATTGTGTGGGTAATTGTAAATCACCTCTGGTATGGCTAATTCCCTTGGGTACTTGATACCTCTCTCTGTGGTGATCTGCTTGCCTAGGTGACATAGGACATCTTCCCTGAAGGGGTACCTTTCTTTCACACCTGACAAGAGTCACCTTCAGAGGCTGAGGGCTTGTACCCCTTTTCCTGTCCATGCTACTTGCCTTGTTATCCCAGCATTGGAGCAGCCAGGTTACAATGTGCTTGCCTGTATGATGGCTGAAATCTTCTCGCACATCTCCCAGCTCACCCAGGGATTGGGTAGTTACTGACTCATTAATGAATGAGTTCTGCCTCTTCTACCTGTTCTCATGATGGCCCTCCTCACCCACTAGTAGCCTACCTCACCCACTTCTACCTTATTTCCCCTCTTAGTATAAGCTTCCTCCCATACTAAATGATCTGACTCTTGCATCCATTGGTTCTCTGGTTCGGCTGCTGTGCCTGTTGTTGGCATTGGAGTGGTGGCTGTCTGTTTTGTCATCGGATCCAGAGACCTCCTCTTCCCCTTGAGGGTACTGAAGAGTGTTGAACAAGCCTCTGTAGGCATGGCCCAGGCCCCAGCATATTGCAGTGATTTGTGTCTCTGGAACTCCCATGGTGACAGCATATTTTTTCCAAATATTACTAGTTTTTCTGGATTCTGCACTCATTCAGGGGCGAAGTTCCAAAACACTGGAAGTGAACGCTGTCCTAGGTACTTTCCCACACTATCCCACACTCCCTGCCACTTGTAACTATACAGCCTCAGGGCAGATCTCCGGGTGGTGTTCTTAAGTAGTTGTTTAACCTTAAACAAAACCAGAAACCCATTCAGGAGACATAGCAATAGGATCATGCTGGTTTGAAAACCCAAAATATATTCAAAATTCTCAAGACCTGTTGTAAGTAGAGGAGAAGGTGAAGAAGAAAGAAGGTAAAGGAGTGAGGGAAAGTATCCTCCCTGTTCTACCCCACAGATTGGCTCTCCAAGGAGAAAAGGTAAAGAGTTTAAAGCTCCTCTTAGTAGTACTCTAAGTTGTACATTGAATTTTGTGTGGTATGTTGTGCAAGGAGCAGAAGTATGTAAGATTTTCAAAGAAATAATGGCTGTAATTTGTTCATTTGAGGGGAAAAAAAGACCCCCCCCCACCCCAGGAGGTAACTTCACCTGAGATTTGCTCACTGGGAGTGACAAAATTACTTACGTTTTAAGTGACACCCAAAACCAAGCTGCAATGAGGCATAAATGACAGTGGAACAGGTTACTCAGTGTTTCAGACTTAAAGAGCAAAGAGACCCTGACAGCCTTCCCTGATACTAATTCAGAGCTTTCATTCTGAATGGTCAAGTCAACATCTAAACCCATCAACTTCCAAGGCTTATGATGGTGTATTTTAGGTGTCTGTAGAAGCTTGCATGGGGTAAGAATTCTTTTTGCATCATTGCTTTATGTGACTAATTTTTTCCTGTCTTTCCTATCTTTCTCTTTTCTTGCGTTAAGTGTGTTCAAGTTACAACTCCCTTTTCATCACCTTAATGTTTCAAAGCACTGGCTGGCATATTTAGGAATATTGTAATAAAAACTTTCCTTTGATACCTCTATGGACCCACTGGTGAGTGTGACAGATTTGTCTGTGGTCAGTGGAATGGGTCTCAACTGAGTCAAGCTCTTTTCACAAGGTTATAGAAGGGTACATTTTTTCCCAAAGTCCCCCCAGAAATATATACAGTTGAAATCCTGCCTTAGATTTAAAACACCAAAGAAGCCAGTCTTGCTCTAACTTCCTACCATGTTATTTCCTTCTGAACACTTCACTTAACACTTCTGAGCAACTTCACAGTTGCTATTTGGGAGTACAGATTACTGGCATGAAACCCAGATCTTGATCAACTCCCTTTGACTTCTGTACTTAGGATCTTACATCAGAAATGTGGTACCTATTAGAAACAGCATGTCCTTTAGCACCTTACAGTTCTTCTTAGATTACATCTCAATGCAAGTCTAATGTAATTGAACTTGATGCTAACCCAAGTTAAACTATTGTATGGAATTGTATAAAAAGCCTTTTAGATACAATACTTGTCCTGGATTTAGATACTAAAACTATTTACATTCTTTCCTGTAGCCTGGGAAGAAGAAGGGTTCTGGTTATCCTCATATGCTTGTATGTTGGATAGCTCAATTATTTATATAAAGACGTTTCTTCAAAAGGAAATTACATGAGCTCAGACTTTATTTTCCACTCTGTTGCAATATGTCTTCTAACTACTGAGTAAATTTGTGACTTTTATAGAAATATAAAATGCATATTCTAAGAATGTATAGCAAAATGTTTTATCTTATGCCGGTGAATTTCTTGAAATATTTTCTCTTTTGCTTTCTATGGCAAGATGAAAGAAAACTATAACATTAGGCACTCCCTAAACAGAATTGTTCATCAACATAGTTTAAATGTCTCAAATCCACACATATTCAACGCATCAGTCAAATGTCAAAACAGATTTAGTTTTTCACAACTTTGATCATACTTATGCTTTACTAGACTGTGTTTTCTGTTATGACATACCTTTCCATACAGCTCCAACAAATACTATCCTCTTAAAGATGTCATTCAAATTCCCTATTGCAATTTCACTCCAGTAAATGAATATTTTTTTCCCTTTAGGATATAGTAAGGAAAAAGGGTCAGTTTGCTTTTGTGTTCTGAAACAAAACTGTTTTATTATTGCCTGTTGTTTATTATCTAGTGTTAAATATTTGTGATAAGTTTTTACAGGGAATACATTATATGTGCATCCTGGTGAATAAAACACCTTTTATTGTGCAGTTTGTTTTTCAAAAATTGTTAGGTCTTGCAAATATTTTCAGTAATATGTCATAATTTATTTAGGGGGCTAAAGAGAAAGCTGTCATTTAATGACTCAGAGGTTTAAAAAGTGGCAAGACTGGTGTTATCCAAAGCATTTAAACTTAACTTCTTCTTTCAATTAAACTGAGGCAACGATGTCATTCTTTGTTCAGTTTGCTTCCTGTTTATGGTATTTACATGAAACATAGTATGTTGCTGAAAGTGAACACTAATTACGTATGCTTCATCAAGTTGGAATACAATAATATAAGTGCAGTGTTCAAGGCATGATTTGCACTTCCGGTGCATTATAACCTACTTGGCATGCTTTTTCCTAGCATATATATTAACAGCTAATAATGACCCTGATCCAGGAAAGTTTTTAAGCATGCACCTAACTTTAAGCATGTGATTGGATCCTTGGTACTTGCTGTTCTTTACTGGACCATACTTTAAATGAACAAACATTTAATTGTTCATTTCTCAAATAGCTGTAAGATTCCATTCATTTTCAGATCTGCAAGTTCACTACATTATCTGACATTTGCTTTCTATCTTATAGAAGTGTTATTTCTATAACATTTTTCTAAAATGTTTTTTCTAAATGTTATTTCTAAGTTTTTTTGCCACTAAAATGCATTTATCTTACTTTAGTACTGTTCAAAGATTAACATCTGTATCGGGAGATACAGTTTTTATGCTTTTCTGATTATTCACAGTATTAGTACCACCCTCAAATTTTACTCAAGCCAGCTATCCTATATATTAGGTCTGACTTGACAAAGAAACTCTTGACATCTAAACAAAATTTAGTCATCTTCTCCCTGGGAGTATTGTTTTTAAGGACAGAACATCCCCTATTAGGCAACAATTGCAGCAACAAGAACTGTCTGTCTAGTATAGCAGATGCATCTTAGTGCACTGTTTCATGACCACCTTCATTGTTACTTTTTAGATTAGTGAATATAGCTTCTTATAGTTAGATTTCATCTATAATTTAGTCTTCACTTCTCTAGCATGTAGACATGATAAGCACTAATGTGTTATGGATGCTGTGAGCTTCCCTGGTGTATTCCCTGTTAATATCCCCATAGGACATCTAAAGAAAGGGGTCTGTGGTCAGATTCTGCTGAAATTACATGTGTGCATGAAGAGTAAGATCAGACAGTTCTGAAGCTACAGCAATAGGTGGTCTGCAAACACTGCAAATTGCAATTTAGATGCATCCAAACCTAGATGATCCAAACAGCAGGCATGGAATTAACATGAGGTAGTGAAAGAGTAATCAGTAGTTACATCGACGTTTCTAACCTCGAACTGCATAGCTGAATTTGTAAAAAGGAGTGTTAGCTTTATGTCATCCTGAAGAGGGAGGAGAAGGCTGATAGAAGTAAGGCACTGTGCTGCCCCTCCCCCCAATAAACCATCAACAGCAACAAAACAAAATCCCCTACAACACTCCATCTCTTTCTCTGCTATTCATTCTCCTTATACACTGTTTAGGCCTGGTTTAACATCAGTGATATCTTACTCCAGACCCTTTCCCCTTAAATTCACTGAAACTTCATGTCAGATTGCAGGTAAAGTTCACTCTTTTCTGCATGAAAACCACTACCAACAACAAAAAATTTTACAAGTTGTATTTTTCCTCCATTCTCCTTTCAAGCTTGTTCACTTTGCTAGCTTAACAGAAGCTCCTTTCCAAGACTCTCATAATCCTAGTTCTTACAGCTTATTTCACCAAACTGGATCCACTGACTTTGGAAAGGACCTGGAAAATGGCAGTTCAACCTCTCTGCTGAAAGCAGGTCATCTAGAGCAGGTTGCCCAGGTCCATGTCCAGTCATGTTTTGGATATCTCCAGGGATGAAGAGTCCACAGCATCTCTGGGTAGCCTATCCCAGTGTTCAGTCACTCTGTACATTAAAAAAAAAAAAAAAAAAAAAAAAAGCTTCAGTATGTGCCCATTGCCTGTTGTTCTCTAATTGGGTACTGCTGAAGAATCTGCCTCCACCTGGTTTCCTCCATCTCTTCTTTTTGCCCTTCATGTTCCTTGCTAGGTTCACCTCCAGGTGGATCTTGGCATTCCTAAACCCCATCCTTGCCCAACTGTACAGCATCTCTATATTCTTACTAGGTCACGTGCCCCTTCTGTTACCTGTATGCTTCCCTTTCAAGTTTGAGGTTAGTCAGCAGCTCCTTGATTGTTTCTGCAGTCTCCCGACACTTTGGCCTCATGTATTTAAAGATGGACTATTTTTGAGCTTGTAGGAGATAACACTCAGCAAAAACAACCAGGTTTCCTGGACCCCTTCCTGGTTTAGTTCAATTTTTATCTCTAAGCCATCAAAGTGGGGAATTTCCTGAGGCTGTTTTGGTAGTCAAGATTTTCTATAATGCACTTCGCGAATCCTTGCATTTTATGAAAAAGGTGTGTGAAATATCCCATATTATGCAGGGTCTGGTCATTCTGTTGGTATTGTGTAGGCTGGACATGAAACAAAACAGAAGTTCAGGGAAATATTTCTCTTCTGTCAAAGTGTTAACTAAATGTATTTAAAAATAAACTAACGAACAGAAAAACCTGGTTACTATTTCCTTCATCATTTTGGTTCTCGTGTGTGCTGGGTGTCTTTATGGTAACTGGTCTACAAAGCTCAGTCTGCCACAGGTCACTTCAAGAATCTCTTGCTCTTGTTTTGTGTTTACTATTCTTACATGTAACAGCTTTTTACTTCTGCAGTTTTCAAGCTTTGATTGCAGACGGTAGCCTAAATGTTTCCTTTGTGATTTATCAGTCACCATCTAGTGATTTCTATGCTACTTACAATTTTTACTAAATCATGTATTAGCTCAACATGAAAATCCTAGGTTGTATATCATGGATGTACATTTATATGGTATGCTTTGCCAGGAGAAGTTATTTTTCCTGCTATGTTCCTGTATCAGCTCTCTTATTGCTAGTTAAGATTGGTAACTGACAGGGTCTAGAGCCTGAATTAGAGATTTTAGTGTCATTCAATAATAACAATTAAGGACATGATTCCAGGCTGGGAGATGGATCACATGACATCACAGCTGGATTTTACTATCTCACTTAAGGCAATATCACAACTATTTGCACTGCTTTTTGTATTCTAATTAAGCAAAGAAATCTATAAATACAAAACGGGTCCCCAGCAAGTACTAGTGTCATTCTCTTTTCATATCAATTTACTATGATTTGTCTTTTATAAATACCACATTTCTAATTCTTAAAACACTACTTTTGGGGCCAGAAGTTTTGTTCTCAGGATGTATGGAAGGCTTAAAAATATGTAGGTTGAAACCTGCATGTACTGTATAGAGTTTATCTGTGTGGTGCTTCACAATTAAGATCTTTACAAACCTGATACATTTTGTTTTCCTCACTTATTTTTTCTTCCAAACTGAGTGGAGAATGGAGGCATAATACCTGCAATCTCTTATTACCCTGTAGAAGCAGTTTGCATGGTGATAGTAACAACTTGCTGCCTGCCCCTGTCTATAGCTGAAAAGGACTGTTGATTAGGTGCTCAGTTGATGCTTTCCACTTATTTTCTTCAGTTTGTTTTCCATTTGCTCAAAGTTTAGAGGTCATAGTATTTGTGGGGAATACATTTCCTCATATTTGTACTTGTTTTTGTGATTCTCTGCTACTGAAATGTCCAGTGGACTGTGGAGAGTGTGAGCTTATTTTGTGCTATGTCATTTGGCTACGTAGTGAGTCTGGGTGTTCAATTTGAGGGAAATTATGGATGGGATTCAAAAGACAGTTGATCTGTTCTTATTTATCATCAAAGGTAGTTTTGCATTTAAACTTGAGCTTCTCGGGGAGTGCTGTGCAGCAATTCAGCTGGTTGGATACAGCACATTTGATTGTGTGATTGGAGACTCAGTTCACCATCAGTCTACTGAGTTACAAAATAAAAGTCTTCTGTGCTTTTAGAATGACGCCTGTGATACCTAGTTTTAAACATGACATTTTATCAAATTCTACAGTTGGATATTCATAGCAATACTGAAACCATTGTTCTGATTTTAACAAAACTAAATGCCCATTTCAACATCCAGATGTGGGATGCAATTATGCATGAGGCCTCCCACTTGAAAATGGCCCACGTGAAGTGTGAAGTTAGTCCAGTTTTGGCTCATTTTTCTACAAGTTCCAACAGAAAATAAAGTTAACTTTTATGAAAAATATATACAAATACAGCTTTCATTCTTTTCATAATGGTGGGAGCCCTAGATTTCCCTCAAATATTAGAATCCTACAATACAACCACATTCAGCTCTTGGGTGTATTGAAAATAAGGGTATTCTCCTGCAGCCTCTTTATTAGTATTCTGTCTGAAACTTATGCATATGTTTACATAGTGCTAACCTAGGATGCTTGAAGTCTAAAAGTCTGAACTACTGCAAATATCTTGTAGCCTGAAAAGCACCATTATTAACTGAATGTTCCTTGGGGCAGTGGTTGATTTTTTTCCTCTACGAAAACACCTCCAGCAATGTATAAGGTTGAGTTACAGTGGTAGGACAGTGAAGAACAGCTGAAGATTATTTATTTGGAAGTTGCATGAGCTATTTTCCACTCTACAAAATGAGAATTAGGCTTTATTTTTAGTCCTCTTGCAACAGTCAGAAATACACTGCCCAGTTGAAACAAATTACATTAAACTGGGAGGAGCTGTAGAATTCCTTGAGGATAGAGGCCTTGCAAAGAGATCTTGACCAATTAGAGGGCTGGGCAATCACCAACTGCATGAAAGGTTCTGCACCCAGAGGGGGGTTGGGCACTGAAACAGGCTCCGCAGGGCAGTGGTCACAGCACCGAGCCTGCCAGAGTCCAAGAAACATTTGGACACCACTCACAGATATGTAGTCTGATTTTTGTATGATCGTGTGTAGAGTCAGGAGTTGGACTGTGTCCTTGTGGGTCCCCAGGTCCCTTCCATCTCATGATACGCTATGATTCTATCAAAAGTCAGGTTTTGTCTGTTTTTTAGGATTGAAGTGTATATATCGGTATCCTCCTTTGTGTTATATAAGGACAACTGTAGAAGGATGTGACTGAAACAAGCATTGTGAATTAAAATACACTTTATTTAAATCCAAGTTAATGCAGTTGAAAAAAGGATACTACCAGACATACAAGCCCTTTTTCAGATCTGACAATGTGAGTCAATGTATCAAGCACACAGAAGCATACAATCTGATGGAAAAATTACTGTGCTACATTTTTTTTTTTTTTTAAGTCAGAAGCTTAGTGCTACTCTATGAAACTGTACTTCCTGGTGTCTTACAAGTTCATACACTTGGCTTGATGTGTTTTATGGTCTGCTGGGCTGTGCCAATGTTGGCCCTCAGGCTGGCAGAAGAGGAGCTGCTGAGCAGTGTTTCTGCACAAGGACATCCCACTATGCTTAGTGGGAAGAGGCATGGGATAAGATGCTGCTCCTGAGGATCCTGGAAATAGAGGCCCTGAGATGTGGGATTTTCTTCTAAATACAAACTTGATGCTGTTACTACTGCAGAGTGGAGTTTCAGATGGACTGTCTTAATGCAAAATTTTAGACTTAAAAGCTTGAAAATGGGAGGCCTCTGCATTCAGCCTATACAAAATGACAGTATTGTAGTTACTGTTGTGTTCTTGTGTTTCTCGTAGTGTGAGTTAACTCTGCTGTAATGAGGTTACATATCTTCTTAATAGGTGAAGACAAGCCCCTGTTTGGGAAATACCCCTTTCTCCTTCTGAAGAGGCAGCTGACAGATGTAAATACTAAGCCATAAAAGCAGGTGTTTGGGGCAGCATGCCTCTAGGTATTGACTTCCCTATGGTCACAGCAACTCTTCTGAAGTGAAGGTAGTGGCAACAGAACAGTGTAAGATACTGGTGGCACTCATCCGTTTTACTCTATTATTTTTAGCTGCCATACAGCAAAATCTCCCAATATCAAAAACATGAATAAAAGAGAAACAAACTTAGCTATTTAAAAATATTTTCTTCAATTTAATCTGTATTTCTTTTTACAGTAAGCAATTAAAGAAATCAAGCATGAGCTGGTACATAGACCATATAAAGTATCAGGATACAGAAGACAAGAATTCAGAATTTAGACTGAATGTGGATTCAGCAGTCTTTGCTCCAAGTATTGAACAGGCATGCTGCAAAAATAACAATTCTTTCTTGAAGATATCTGCAATACCTCAAGTAAATTCTTATCTCTCTCCCTTTGTACTTGAATTTAATTTTGCCCTTCTTGGATTTTGTCTGTTACAGACATATTTATATTAGCATATAATTGGGTTTTTAAAATTTTCACATAGTTAAAAATGATGAAGTAATTTATAGCAGTATTCCAGATTTGTTGGCTGGTTTTTGTTTATCCACCTGTTTTCTGACTCCTTGAATAATTTTTCTTTTATTTAAAAAAAAAAAAAAAAAGAAAAAAAGAAAAAAAAGCCTGCTGTTACTGAAACAAATAGGTACTGTAGAGCACTTGAGTCCCAGTCTTTGTTTTGCTGCCTGCATTAGGTGGGTTTAGGGGCCAGATGCACTGAACTTTGCAACAGACAGTCCCAGGACCATCTGTGCAGAGTTGGGGGGTGTCAAAGAAAGGCTGTTTGTGTAAGTCGTGGGAAACATAGTGGCCTGCCTGCCAGTGCACTACATGAATTGAACTAATTGAAGATTATACTCTAGAGCTTGCCGTAGCTGAGTGAGAGGATAATCCTTCATCAGCTGCAGTTGCAGCCAGTAATTGGCGCTTATTACAGGGAGGAGTTCCCCTGCAGTGCTGCAGAAACTGAGAGGCTTTAGTGTTTAATTACTATTTTTCAATAGAGATGGGAGGGGAAAAAAAAAGTCCAGGGTAAGAAAGTCGGGAATAAGAGGAGGGGCACCCAGCGTAATGCAATTTCTAGTAGTCTAGGCTAGACATTTAACAAGTGAGAGCATCTTTTGTGTGTGAGAACAACATTGTAGAATGTATAATGAACCTCTGTTGTTTGTAATTAACCCCCACGTCACCACTAAGTCTTTGTTTGGGATATTGTCTTAAAGAGATTGTTTTCTACACCTCCAGAACAGTTGAAAAAACTATAAAGATTTGACTTGCCACATTTATGCCAGTTTTGCTTTTAAAAATGATTTTTAGTTTATTGCAGTCCTGACAGGAGGTGGCACTTCCATTAGTCTTCAGCTCTGTATTCATATTGGAAACCAATGAAGATCAATATAAAGCCATACTTGTATACATCTACGTAAAGTCAGTTGGATTATCCTGGACTTGTGTAAGTGGAAAAAGTTTATTTGACTAAACAGAGATGTTGCTTGCTTTTACTATTGGGTTTTGGATTTTCCTGATATAAATGTTTCTCTAAAACTGGTGTAATGTAATTCTCCTGAAGTCCTCATATTTGCAACTCTTCTCTTTCCAGATACATCTACTTACTCTGTCTCCTTAAATAATGATGTTAAAGAAGTAAGTTCAAAACAGAGTATTAAGATCAGGTACTCTGTTCTGGATTGTTTTATGTAGTAGTTTCCAAACATTAATGATATCCAAGCGAGTTGAGGATGCTAACTTAGACAAGGCAATCTAATCCTACATGACAATTTAAAAGGCTGGGGATCCCATGGGCTGATCTGTCCATTTCACAGGCTTGTGTGTTGTCTCATTGCCTGTTGCCATACTTCTAAAAAACAGTTTTGCTGGCTAATATGTAGTTAGAATTGGCTGACATCATCCTGAAATACTCCAGCTCCAGGAATGATATTCTCAGGCAGTATTTGCAAAGCAGATTACATCAGCACTGTTATGAATTAACTGGTTGATCATGCTGTTCACAGCAATTATGGAACAGAAAAAATAAATGTACAACAGATACCTATCACAGCTTTACATCAGAAATGTTTTATTTTAAAATGATTCTTAATGGCTACCTTGGTTTATAGGATATTTCTGAAAATCCTATTCTCTTCCTTCTCGAGGAATGTGAACACAAGTCTGTGTCCACACTGTTGGTCTTCCAGTGCTTCTGAAGAGTCCACATTGCATCGCAACTGGGGTGCAAACTAATCATGATCGTGTCCTGAAAATGGGAAACCTTGCCACAGAAGGAAAATCCTGTTCAGTCCTCCTAGGTCAGCCTCCACTAAGACAGAGGGCTACCTGCCCAAAGGGGTGACACAGACACCCTTTAACAGAGCAGATTCAGACAACTCGCCCAGGAGCCAGGCAGGCATATTAGAGCACTGAACTTTGGTGGACATATGGGGCATGAAAATAACCCCGCTGTGGAAGTAGAAGGGGTTTGCAAGGAAGGCCTACCCAATTGCAGTTTACACTGCTGAGAAGAAACAAGGACCACACTATCCTTGCTTGGAACTGTTTCCAATATATTTACAGATCCAAGCTGGGACCTTATTCTGAAGGAAAACAGCTTTGTGAGTGTTGTAGGGCTATGCTCTGTCTTTGTCCCTCAGCTGCAAGCCATGGAAGAAAGCCTAGGTGGGACAGAACAACAACAGCTTGAGGCAGAGAACTGGGGAAGAGTCTAGACAGCACTGTGTATAAAGACCACCCCTTTTTATTTTCTTAGCCATAATTTTCTGCATGTTGACTGCCCAAAGGCATTTCCCTTAGCTGGCTGGAGACTGAAAGCAAAAGAAGACACATCCCAGTGGATACAGCAGAGTAGTGTACTGTTACTTTGATTTATTTGCTATATCATTCTTGAAATAGGGGCAATACTGTTTATTTAATTTCAGAACAAGGTTTTAGAATTAGCTCCGCTTTCCTGTTGTGAAAATGGCACACATGGAATGCAAGTTTATTTAATGCAAGCCTGCTAGAAAAATAAATAAATAAAAGATTAAGGTTAGAACTGCTTTGATATTAGAGAAATTATAAAGCAAGTCTGCTGCTAGAAGAGTGTTTCAAACCTCACGGAATGTTTGTCAACAGCTTGCTCCCTTTTCAGAACATATAAGGAATGGGGTAGAGAAGAAGGCATGTCAATTGCCCTCTAATTTTGCAAACATATCAATTCAAAATTAGATACAATAATTAAGTAAAGACACTATCCATTGGAAAAAAAGATGTATACATTTCCAGAGATTGCTTCTGAAAATGTATTCTGAAAATATGTAAGATTTAAGCCTGTAGTCTTTTTTTGTGGGTTTTCCTTTACTCAAATGCTGAGCAAAGTACTCAACTGTGTGCCTAAGACCTACAGACTTCGTTAGCATGTAAGCATGCATTCAAATTCATTAGACCTCTAGACTACTCATTAATTATATTTTTCTTGTGGCATTGGATAACTAGCAAATAGCTGGAAAAAGTCAGCATGCCATGGGAAAAAAAAAAAAAAAAAAAACCTACACTTTGTAAATATCTGTCAGGAGGTATGAAAGCTGTCAAAATGAAACAGTTTAAAAATTTTTCTATCAAAAGTACAAACAGAATGAAGTCTTTGTAAAGAAAGAAGCTCTCTATTTGTCTCTTGTTACTGAACACAGACAATGATGACCTAAATGAGACATACTGATTACAAACAAAATAAATGCATAGTGGGGTTCTAGCAACAGTCACTCTCTAATGTTTAATTAGAAATTGTTAAATGCAGAAAGTTAATTCATTTTAACAAAGTAACATTCACAGACTTTTTTCAACTTTGGCACTTTCTGAGTACCTTTTACCATGAAACAACTGATTTAGAATAAACACTAAGTAACTATCAGGCCACAACCTTTAAAACTAATATCCAAACATCTTACTGTTTGGTGTGCACGTACAATATCTGGTGTGTCTGGGAGATGCTATTCTATTAGTATAATGAGGTGGAAGGAAGGAAAAATACTCTGGTCCATCATGATTTTTGGTCTATTCTCCTATGTGCTTGGTGACAGGACGAGGGGGAATGGGCTAAAGTTGTGCCAGGGGAGGTTTAGGTTGGATATTAGGAAGAACTTCTTTTCTGAAAGGGTGGTTAGGCATTGGAATAGGCTGCCCAGGGAGGTGGTTGAGTCACCATCCCTGGAAGTTTTTAAAAGATATAGAGCTTTAAAAGATATAGAGCTTAGTGATAGAGTTTAGAGGAGGACTTGCTAGTGTTAGGTCAGAGGTTGGACTAGTTGATCTTGGAAGTCTCTTCCAACCTAGATGATTCTGTGATTCTGTAATTCTGTGATTTGTCTCTGATACCTTCTCCTCAAGCTGTAGGTCAAACACTGTAGTAGCTGTAATTCCTAGCTGTGCACATGACCAACAACCCTAGGCACTGAAGAGGTAACAGGCACACAGAAAGAAAAGTAATTAGAACTGGCCCTTTAAATTGATGCCACAAGGAGCACAAAAATAACTCTGGAGTAGCCTGGACTAACCCAGCCTTGGAAAAGCAAGTATCTAGCTAAACCATAACGTGACAAAATCTGCTAGAAAGAAAGCATGAGCTAAAGGGAATCTGAGACATGCCCAAACCAAACAGGTTGGAATAAAGCTGAGCAGAAGCTTTCCTGGGTATGATAGGATGCGTGGCTGAGAACCTGACAACTCAGATTGTTTCTCACTACAGACAATCTTTTTTTTTTCTTTTTTTTTTTTTTTTCATCCTTCTCCTCTCTACCAAGATGCTGTTAATATGTCTGTACAGGTGTAAAGGTACAGTATGTAAAACTTCAGTAACTTCAGTTTTGGTAACAACTTCATTTGATTATAGCAATAAAAGCTGAAAAACTGGACCCATTCTCTTACCTAAAAAGCATAAAAGGTCCTTCCAAAGAATTTATGTTTTAGATAAAATAAGTACCTTTGCAAGCTATTTAGAGACAAATAGCCTTCATGCAAATAACATTTTTTTTTTTTTTTTTTTTTTTTTTTCCAGATGTATTTATGCTCTTGAACATCGTATTTGCTTTGCAATTTTAAATATCCAAATGTTTTTATTTGAAATTCAGGAAACTTGTAATAAGTAGGTATTTTATAACTTGTGAGGCATCCTAGACATCAGTAGCTCTTAGGAATTGTAAATTGGTAGATAAAAAGAAGCAATATTCTCATTACGAAGTATAAGTATAATAAAAGCTAGTAATGATTCTTCTCTTGCCTCAGGTAGGCCCGGGTCCGGTCTTGTTTGAGCAGTAGTGCAGAGTGACTTGTCAGATATATGGCAATTGCACTATTAAGCTGAGTTACACTCAGGCAACAACAAACATTAAACAAAGGGCATAATTACAGCTTGTTCCAGTAAAACAGATTGATCACAGGAGGAAGCTAGGCAGATTAGCTTGTAGCCAAAGAAGCTGCATATTTGTCTCAGCTCTTAAACTTATATGATAGTAAACAAAAATGTCATCCTTTAAAACAATATATTTTTAATTAAGGTTTCTATTTTTTTTATGGTTACAGAGAAAAAAAAAGTTGAACATAGTTTTGACTTGATTACTATCTCTATGCTCAGAAACACAAAAAGCATGCAAGATATTTTTTAAAATCTAGTTATTTTTAGGTTATGTTTTTGAAGAGTGATTTGTACTTTTGAGTACTTGGAGTTGATAATAGCAGAAAACTTCAAGAAGCCACATGGAGAAGCACTGGCACAGGTTGCCCAGAGAGTCTGTGGTGTCTCCTTGGAAATTCAAAAGTCATCTCCATGTGGTCAGGAGCAACCTGCTCTAGGTGGCCCTGCCTCAGCAGGGGGTTGGACCAGATGACCTCTATTGGTCCTTTCCAAACTCAACCATTCTGTTTGTGAGCCACATCAGCAAGTCTGAAAAATGTGAACTACTATAAAATTTGAAACAGGAGGCTACCATTTTGTTACTGGCCACCTTGTCTTCCTCCCATATTGTAAGCCTCCATTGCATGTCTCCAGAACCAGGATTCCTCAGTTTGGATGTTCTCCTTTGTTTGCATGTTTATGTTCCCTACAACTTTTCTAGATGGCAATTGCCTTAAATGACTAATTTTAGTATTTTTTTCTTTTATGAAGACCTTAAAATTTTTCACTCCACCACTCCACTTCAGTACTACAGAAAATGATTAATACCTGCTGGATTTCATCCATTGTCTTCCGCTGCATTATGCTCTACTCAATATGTAAACCAGAGTTTACAATGTTTAGCTACAAGAAGATGCTGCTTAAGGTGATTCCATAACAAACAAAATGGTTTAGTGGTTCATAAGAAGCATAATCGTTCTTCAGTAATGTCCTCTGACAAATTTCAAAGTTGTGAAAATGTGGTTTAACCCTTCCCCTGCAATATAGCCATAGTTCTTCTGAGATTATATCTTACAAATATATCTTGGTATATCTTTGGGTAAAGATTAAGGGACAAACAAATAAAGGGGATGTCGTTGTGGGAGTCTATTACAGACCACCTGGCCAGGATGACAATGCCGATGAATTATTCATTGCAGAACTGAGAGATGCCTCGAGATCAACTCCCCTTGTCCTTATGCGGGACTTCAACTTGCCAGACATCCTGGGATCACCACACAGCTGACACGAGCAAGTCCAGGAGGTTCATAAAGCACCTTGATGATAATTTCCTGGTGCAGGTGCTAAGGGAGCCAACTAGGAATGGTGCCCTCTTAGATCTGTTGCTGGAGAGCAGAGAGGGTCTTGTGGGAGATGTGGCTGTCTCCGTCATAGTGACCATGAAGTGGCTGAATTTGGAATTTACGGTGACAGAAGGAAAACTGCCACCAAAACTTCAGCCCTGGATATGGGGAGAGCAGACTTCAGGCTGCTCGGAGAACTAGTCGGCAAGGTCCCCTGGGAAACTACATTTGAAGGCATGGGTGTCCATCAGTGCTGGTCAATCTTTAAGCACTGCCTCCTAAAAGCACAAGATCGGGCAATTCCAAAATATTGGAAGTCAGGCAGGTGGGGCAGGAGGCCAGCCTGGCTGACCAGCGATCTTCTACTAGAGCTCAGGTGAAAAAAGAAAGTATACAGCTGCTGGAAGGAAGGTCAGGAGATGAGGAAGGAATACAGGGATGCTGTTTGTGTTTGTAGGGAGAAAATTTGTGTGGCCAAAGCCCAACTAGAGTTGAAGATGGCCATGTCTGTGGGAGACAATAAAAAAGGTTTTTTTTTCAAATATGTGAACAGAAAAAGGAGAACCAAAGAAAACATAGGTCCACTACTTGACGGGGAAGGTCAACTCACAGACAATGATGTAGGCAAAGCAGAGACGTTTAATGCCTTCTTTGCCTCAGTCTTCAACACTGATGATGGGCTTCAGGACCCTGGGTGCACTGTGCTGGAGGACCTTGATGGTGGGAATAACAAACCCCCAACCGACCCTGAACATGTGCGGGATTTGCTGCTCCACCTGGAGATCCATACAAGTCCATGGGTCCAGATGGGATTCATCCCAGGGTGCTTAAAGAGCTGGCTGATGTCATCGTGGGACCTCTCTCAATTATTTTTCAATGATCTTGGGAATCTGGAGAGGTCCCGGTAGATTGGAAGCTGGCAAACGTTGTGCCAATTTTCAAGAAGAGTGAGAAAGAAGACCCTGGCAACTACAGGCCTGTCAATCTCACGTCAGTGCCTGGTAAAATTATGGAGAAGATGATTCTTGAAGTTATGAAGCACACCTGGGGGACAATGCAGTCATTGGTCCCAGCCAGCATGGGTTCGTGAGGGGTAGGTCCTGCCTAACAAATTTGATTTCCTTTTATGATAAGATCACCTGTCTAGTTGACCAAGGGAAACCAGCTGATGTGATCTTTTTGGACTTCAGCAAGGCTTTTGACATGGTCTCCCATAGGATCCTACTGGACAAAATGTCCAGCATACAGCTTAACAAAAACATCATACGATGGGTGAGCAATTGGCTGACAGGCAGGGCTCAAAAGGTTGTGGTAAATGGGGCCACATCAGGCTGGCAGAAGGTCTCTAGTGGGGTCCATCAATGCTCCATTTTAGGGCCAGTCCTTTTCAATGTCTTTATAAATGATTTGGATGTAGGACTAGAAGGTGTTTTGAGCAAATTTGCTGACGACACCAAACTTGGAGGAGTTCTGGACTTGGATGAGAGTGGAAAGTCCTTGCAGAGAGATCTGGACAGGTTGGACAACTAGGCGGTCACCAACCGCATGAAGTTTAACAAAAGCAAGTGCTGAGTCCTGCACCTGGGACGAGGCAACCCTGGCCGTACATACAGACTGGGCAACAAGATGCTGGAGTGCAGCCCCGCAGAGAAAGATCTGGGGGTTGTGGTTGACAGCAAGTTGAATATGAGCCAGCATTGTGCCCTGGCAGCCAGGAGGGCTAACTGTATCCTGGGGTGCATCAAGCACGGCATCGCTAGTAGGGTGAGTGAAGTGATCATCCTGCTCTACTCTCCGCTGATGTGGCCTCACCTTGAGTACTGTGTGCAGTTCTGGGCACCACAGTACAAAAAGGATATTAAACTGTTGGAGAGTGTCCAAAGGAGGGTGACAAAGATGGTGAAAGGCCTGGAGGGGATGACATATGAAGAGCAGCTGAGGTCACTGGGCCTGTTCAGCTTAGAGAAGAGGAGGCTGAGGGGGGACCTCATCACAGTCTACAACTTACTTGCGAGGGGGAGTAGAGAGGCAGGTGACCTATTCTCCATAAACACCAGTGATAGGACCCTCAGGAATGGGGTGAAGCTGAGGCAGGGGAAGTTCAGACTAGATATCAGGAGGAGATTTTTCACTGAGAGGGTGGTTGCACACTGGAACAGGCTCCCCAGTGAAGTAGTCACTGCACCAAGCCTGTATGAATTTAAGAAACATTTGGACTGTGCACTAAGTCACATGGTCTAAACTTTTGGGTAGACCTGTGCGGTGCAAGGAGTTGGACTTAATGATCCTTATTGGTCCCTTCCAACTCGGAATATTCTATGATTCTATATAGAGTTCTTCTATACCAATGAGTCAGTAGGACTCCAACCCATGATTGGCAGCCAAAATTTACCACCTGTTCATAAAGATCTCTCACTGGTCATAAACTAGTTTTCTGCAAGAAGTCAGAAAACATATAAACATAACATTGCCATTAAGGAAATATTGATGCAGAGGGAGGAGTCTTTTGACATCTTTAAGATTTAAAAGCAGCAGTCTATAGGATCTCTATGTTCAAATTTATTAGTTTTAAAAGCTGCCACCATCTTGAAATAATTATTACAATTGTGAGAAAGTCACTACTCTAATAAATGTAGAATGAATTCTCAGCTTTATTCATTTATATTCATTTGGATAATTTCATTCTATAAATTTTCCTGGAACATTGCTGCTTCTCGTTCCTTCTGGCTTACTGACTGTGCAGTAAGAGCTTTTTTGTTTATAGTGACTGCCCTATTAAATGACTTAAAACTGAGTTTTGGTCTGATGGTATTTAACTAGGCAGGGTCAGTAAATTACTTTTACTGCTATTAACTACCATCAGAAATAAAATGAAATAAAGTAAGCATAAAAGAAACTAGACTACACCTCCAAAATTTTAAATAAGTGTGTTTTAATAATAGCAAACTGTGGGCAGGGGGGATGGTGATGGACACAGTTTTATTGAAGACAGTTGCTAACTGCATGCTGTTTTCTACTTTTTTTTTTTTCTTTTTTTTCCTAGGACGTACTACTTGTTTTCCCAACATATGTCCCTTTTATTTGCAAATATATTTCAACTGTACAACTGGTATCTTAATCTTCCCAGAATACTTGTTAGGTCACAGGGCACTTTATGTATTAGGCACTGCCCTGAGAGCTAAGACTGGCAGGCAGCTCAGTATTTGATTGCAGTTTTTCTTGAACCTAAATGATTGGTTATAGTGAGTAGCACAGAAGGCTTGAAGCAGGGCTTAGGTAATGTTTTAGGTAACTCTTATTTAGGACTGAGCTCTTAGTTCAAATTCATCCAAACTGGAAAGAGATATTCAGAGCAGGCTGAGCTCTTTGACCACTGAAGATTTGGTGGAGTGTGGACTGTAGACTTTGGGCTAGAGATGCAGAGACCCTCTTATTGAGGTTTATAGTTTTGACTGATTGTTTTGACTGGATAAATGAACCAAAAACCTGGGATTATAACACTTAACTTATATAGACTAACTAAAGAATTTGACTTACCAACCAATTAAAATTTCTTTCAACTCTTAGTATCCCAGCATGGCTGAGCTGCTCTAAACTCCCAAGGAGACTTAAGCATTTACAGTGTCTTAGCATAGTTAAGATTTATTCCCTCATTAAAAAGACTTAGCTGTGCTAAGGTTCCTCAAATACTTAGCAAAGTTTATATGCACTGTACTTCCTAATTTCCTTCTTAATTTCAAAACAAGGGAAATCAATGCAAAGAACTGTACAATGTGAACTTGAAAGACCCGGTAAGCTCTTGAGAAATTCAAGAAGTTAGCCTCAAAATTAGCTCAGTTGTCATGACTGCTTAACATTTTCCTTTAATAGAAACCTTTGAGTGACATAGAATATGCAATAAGAGGTTACACTTTTGCATTGCTAAATCACCATTGTGTTTCATTACTTAATTTGTTTGCATTTCCTGACCATAGACCTTCATTTTTAATTTAGAATCCACTATTGTTTTTCTTACATATGTACCTAAGTTACTAAAATATTCATTAATATGAGCATTCTATAGAATTAAATAAATGTTTTTACACAGGTCAAAAATTATAAAACCTCTGCATGAGTGATAGCTAAGTTAGGCTGCTCAGTGGCATCAAGTCCTTTCTCTAGTTCATAGCATTTTAAGTTGATAAGAATTTCATATTGTCAGTATGCAAAAACACTATGCAATGCTTTAAATGTGTAGATCTTTCATGAATATAGGAGGAGAGAAACAAGAAAGCATTAAAATATTACTATACTTCTAGGACAGTAGATTTATAATTCTTATATTATTCTAATTTGATTTTTCTTTGAATGTTTTCTGATTTTAATACAGACTGCTGTTTGTAGTAGGTTCACAAACTAAATGAAGACTCATCCTAGAACTGTTTTATGTGATTGGATTTTGTAGGTGTCCAGTACTGGCAACAATGGAACAAAACAGGATCCAAAAGAAAATGGACATACAGGGTAGGGGAGAACAACAAGGACTGATAAAGTCTCTTCCCCTTTTCATCTTAAATAAAACACTTTGGCTCTTATAGTAAAACCACCTTATACTTACACTTGTACTTCATAAATATACAGATCATATTGATATATGTTAACATAATCTAGATGTATGATCAAATGTTAGTTGTGTTACTAGATTTGTGGTAGCAGTGCTATAATTCAGTGTTGAATTGGTGCCCATTCAGACCTCTCAGTTTGTCAATCTATTACTTAATATACGAAGGGACTGTATTTTTCTTAACCAGTAATTTTTCTCAGGTTGATGTTTCAGAAAAATGTTTTTTTTGTTTTTTTTTTTTTTTTTCATTTGAGTTAATTGAGTAAGGAAGAAAACCATTTTAAAATACTACTGAGACTTCTGCTATGCCTAGTTTATGCTTAACTGCTTTAAAGCAACAAAAAGGGTATGACTAAGAATCTTAATTATTCAATTTAATTATGTAATTAATAATTACTAATAATTATTAATTAATTTTATCAATAATTAATTATTAATGTTTATCAATAATTTATTTAATAATTAATTAGTAATTTATTAATATTTGTCAATAATTATTCAATTCTATTCCTAATGGATAAAACAAGTGCAGTTACCAGTGCCATTCATTGGCAGTCCTTCTGGGTCTTCCAGATGAAAAGCTCTCCCCCATAATGCAAGGTAACATTAAGACAATTTTTAAAGATGCTCTGGTACATGTAGTTGTCACAAAATAAAAGGCTGCACTCCTTTTTATGCAATATATCCTTTGTAGGAAGGGAGGACAAATTTCTGAAGCAGTGTTTTGTGGAAGATTAGTAAAATGGCTTTTCTCCTTCAGTTTCCCAGGCTTTTTTTTGTTCCATGATATTACTCAAGATAATTTATAATGTATTTTCACCCACACAATCCAAATGTTTTATATAAATATACATACTTGCAGAGAACTGAATAACAATGTGAGATGATAGTCATAATTAAAGATAAAAAAAAAAAAAAAAGTGCATCCCTCCTTTACAACAAAGTTGCTCTTCTAGGATCCTTCTTAAACTGCTTGATTTTCCATACAACTTTTTTGTCTTTCACAGGATTTATTTGAGCCTAAAGCATTCACAGATTTCAGATGCCCATTTCAAGGTTCCTGAGTTTTAAGAGCTCATAGCTTCATTGTACTTTATATGCTCAAGCTGCTGTTGTCAATTACTTTAGCTCTAGCTGTGGCAGCTCAGCATTTTTGCAGGTCATGTCCTTGAATCTCCAGTCAGAAAAGCAGCACGACATATTTTAGTTGTCCAGCCATGGAAAAGATTATAGGACCTTATAGGACCTCTACAGAAGATGCAAATGTTTCTTATCCTCTAATTTTCTTCGTATCTATGGCAATTCTCCACAGAATGTAAACTGTTGCTCTGCCTCTGAACTGAAGACATACACTACCTCTCTTAACTCACAATTTTGTTATCTCATCATACCAGAAATCTTAATTTTCTTAATACTTGTGGGTGATGTTAACATATGCAAGGATATATTGCAACTCTCCTAGTGCCATCCAAAGTTGAATGTGAACAAACTTTGAATGTGGTATGCTGTAGCATGAGTCCTCTTCAGGATGTTCGTATCTGTGGCGGAATGAAACAGCTGTGAATCTCAAGAGCATTTTGTCCTTGCAGTACATGATCGGCAGTCACTCAGAGCAGTACTGTGAGGCTTTGAATCTGGAGAAAGAACACAAGACATGCAGCTGATGATGTGATTCTTGGCTCTATAAATGCATGCAACATCTATAGGAGGATGACTATGAGGAGAAAACATGTTTTATATGATTTTCGTGCTTCACCAGCAATGATTCCAGAATTCCCACATGCAGAAAAAAGCTTTCATGAACTCACCACAAACCTCTTGAACCACTGCATTTATTGTTATAGCTTGAATTGGTACAGAAATGAGCCATGATTGCTGCTTTGAAGATGGTTCTCAGTCATTGCTGTGTCTGTGGCTAGTTCAATTTGTGTTTTCAAGTCAAATGGTGGGCTGATGGCAGCTAGATATTTGACAGCCTTGCAACAACAGTTTTTCATTTGCATCCAGTGTTTTTATAAAATAGCACAGAAAAATGCTCCAGACTCAGCTGGAGTGACTGTATATTGCCACTCTGAAGAAACTAGAGGTTATTAACTATAAGGTACTAAACCACACCTTCAGGCCACAATGACAGGACTTCCCAGAGCATGGGCAAAATCAGTTAAGAATACCAAGACAGAAAGCAATGGCAAAAAATAAAATGTTGAGATAAGCTGAAATTGTCATCTTTCTTTATGACACAACCTTATAGGGGCTTCAGTGCTCGTAATGACTCTGGGGTTCTGCCCCCCTCCCCCCCCCCCCCCTTTTTTTGTCAAGACTTTTGAAGCTGAATATCACAGGGAAGTCAGTCTTAGCAAGCTGTTATTTTGTGGTTGCAGCATTTGATGGCTTGAAGGGCTGACAGCCTTGCCTCTGAAATCATTTGAATATCAGATTTGAAAATGCCATGTGTGTGCCATATGCGGGTTGTTGAGTGCTGCAGTCTTCCCTTGCCCCCCTACAGACTCAGCCAATGTCAGTCCAATCCATTTCTCTTCTCATATGACTCCCTTTGTCTGCCTGCATTGCTGCTGCTGCAGGGCTATGTCTTGTTCTCCTGATTTCTAAATTAATCACCTTCTTCCTTTGTCAGCAGGAACGGGTCAATAAAGTACTGGAGAGACAGATGCCACATTTTCTGTTCACAAATAAGCCACAGTCATGCCTAGCCCAGGGATGAAAATCTTATTCTTTCTGCCAGCATGCTGACAGGCTGACAGTAATGATGGTTGCTGCTGGAACTGAAGCCCATACTTGGGTCATGAGGAATCTTCCCCCCAAATTGCACAGGACCAGTCCCCTCCTCCCCCCCCCCCAGTAGTCTGGTCCTTAGGTCACCTGGAAATTTTACTCAGTGACTATATTAGCAATTTCTCTTCTTCAGTTTTCACTTTTTGTTTTTGTTTTTGTTTGTTTTTTTTTTTTCCATGTAACACACTGGCATAATAGCTTTAATCTCATACTTCGTGTTTTCAATGCTGTAATATGGCAGTAGAAAGTGTTTTGTGGCCAAGAGCGTACAAGAGTACTTGCCAAGATTGTCTGTGGAGCTCTCAGACCTGGACATCTGTACATTTGTCATGATTACATGGGACTGCATTCAATCCATTAGGCAGTTCCTTCCAATCCCATGCTGTAGTAAATTACATGGGCCACAATTTTTCAAGGGCTTATAGATAGCCGACACTGGGTTGATTTTCATGAAGAAAGTGAAAAAGCATAATGCCTAACAAAAGAATTACTTCCTGCCAATTTCAGGGAGTTCATGACAGCAAGTGAGCTTTCCAGTGGAAAAGTCTCTGATTTTTTTTTTTTTTTTTTTTTTTTTTTTTTTTTTTTTTTTTCCATGAGTGAAACAATGTTTTTCCCCCTACCCTCATTCTTGGAAATAGTTGTATTTTTGTAGCTGAAACTTTCCAACACATCTCAGCTTGAGGCGCAGGCATTGCATGGAAAAATTTCAGCCCAAACATTTAATATTTGGCAAAGTTGTAAGCAACTGGAACTTAAAATGGGGAGAGTCTGGTGATCTAGGATGTGCCTTCTTCCTAATGAACATGCTTGGACAAAGGCTAATATACCCCTAAACAAATCTGAAAGAATAGACTGAAAACACTGTTGGTGTCCTATCTGAACTTCATATGCTGTCTTCAGCTTCAGTGGTGATATTATCAAAATGCAGTGTAGTGCTAGAAAAGCTTCAGAAAAGGAAATTGAGAATGATTCCCAGAGATAAAGAAATGTGCAAGATAGAGTTAAGTAATTTGCATAAAAATTGTTAGATTGGTATTTAATTGAATTATATTGAAGCTTACTCTTTATAGATAATGTCAGTTTGAGTTACTATTGTAAGTTATAATAGACTAGGGTATTACTAAAAACAAATACATTATTGGAAAAAGTTTTGACAATGCGCTTACCTGGTAAAGTCATCTTTTTAAAGCACTCAGGCTTTCTAGTGCAGTGAAATATGAGAGCACTAAATAAAACCTGTTAAATTTCTGGTTTCCATCATTCTCATTATAGATCTCCCCAAAGGTGCCTAGAATGTTTCCAGCTAATTCAGTCTCATGCAGCAGGCCAAGTCATGTTAAAATTTGGTGGATGTTTTTGATTGATGCTATATAATTATAGTGCAGTCAGTAATTCCCTTTTTTTCCCCCTTGTTGTTCAGCCATTAAACTAATACTGCCAGGTTAAAAAAACTTTTTAAAGTTTCTTGCATGTATGTTGGCAGAACTGCTCTGCCATGTTAAAGTGGAAGAATGCTAAATCTAATATATATTCCTGTGCTTGTTGTTTCTGCCTGTGAGTCTGAATAGAACGCTGATAACACAGATTTGGTCTATCAAATTCACTTTAGAGAGAAGTGAGACAACCATATACTGTATCAACTTAATTGTTCAATGATTTGTTCTGGGCTGACCTAACTTCTGTAATGATTAGTTCATGCCATGTGGAAGAAAAAAACCTTCTGTTTTAAGTTTGTATAAACATATGTTATTGTCTGGAAAATTTGAAAGTTTTTTTTTTTTTTTTTTTTTTTTTTTTTTTTTTTTTGGG
>CM021731.1:71711389-71847740 GCA_011075105.1 Heteronetta atricapilla | reverse complement strand
AAAATTTTAAATTTTTTTTTTTTTTTTTTTTTTTTTTTTTTTTTTTTTAGGCTAGCTGCAGTTTTTGACATTCTGTTCTCTAACTAGTGATTTTATAATTTTCCTATCATTTTTGATATCCTAAACAGCTGAAAGCTGTACCTGAGTTGGACCTGTAAGATATCAAATACAGAAATGTGAGTATTCGTTCACATGCTGTATGATTATTAACCAGTGGTCACTATATTACTGTTCTCTTGCATTACAAATAAAACAGCAGTGTCTGTGCCTACATTTTTAATCATGCTCAAGTTCTGTTTAAATCTTCTGGCTCCCTTTGATTCCACATCAACATTGATGGTAATCGCACAAATCTTTACTAGTGCAGCAGTTAGAAAATCTGATGCTTTTGACATACTCTTAATCTCAGCACTCCCCAACAGTGACCTTACTGATCACAATATATCACAATATTCTTGTCCCTCTTGTGACATAGTAAATGCTGAAGTGTATCCACTTATAATCAGTGTGCTGATTATAAGTTATGCCAAAAGCACTGTATTTAATGACTAGATGCCACAGAATTTAGATGCTTCTGATTTTTGTGGGAACTTATCTTTTTGTAACTTTTTAATGTTTCTACTCATTTTGTTATAATTGTAGGTATGTTTTAAACAAAAACTTTTCAGTTCCAGTTTTCTATCCATGAATCTTGATACTGTGAGCTCTATAGTGCTATTTTACTGTATGGCTTATCTATGTAGTCAGCTGAGGGGGGATTAAAAAGGCTGAGCATGGGCTTTATTATCAACCTATCAAGATCTGACCGAGATTTTGCCATTATTTGTATTAGGTTTCAAAGTGATGCACCCTTTGGAGTTTGAATGAAGGCAGTGTTGGAGAAAACTAAATAATCAGACTAGAGCCTATGACAACAGTGCCATTAGATCTACACAGGTGAACCTCTATAGACTGCTGAAGCTTGTTTACCTGTGGATTTTCAGAGGTGTAGAAATTCACCTGCTTGGCTCAGCTTGCCAATGTATCTAGGAGAGCAGCACATATACACACATGCAGAAACTCTTACAAAAGTAAGTTGTATAAAAAGACTGTGTTCTGCTTCATTTTAGGGATTAAAAACTGATTCCTTTAAAAAAATAATGCATACATGAGGATTTTCTTATTCTTTCTGAAACAGCCAGCAAGTTAGGAGGAAAAAAAGGCAACTATCAAAACAGTTTTCTGGGCAATTTTGCCCAGCCAGGTCAAGTTGGAAACTAATATAGTGCTTGTCCACATTGCTGCTCCAAATTAGCAGTATTTCTCTCAGCCTCCTTGGAAACACTGGCAGGTTCATGGGGAATTAGGGACTTCCTGGACCAGAGATGGAAAAACAAAGTGAGAATGACCTGGTAACTTAGTGTTGAAGGCACTGAGGGGAAGATTCATGTTCTAGTTGGTGGTCAGAACAGCTTCTGTGTCTTATTTTAAATGAATATATAATAAAATACTCTATCTGAGGGACTGCATAAAAAGGTGAAAACTTACTTCTGTTATTTCTTTATAATGTATTATTTCTTTGTAAAGTATTTGCATTTCTTTAAAAAATGATCTGCCACTTTTCTGAAAGAAAGCATGGGTGCTCATACTTAGGCATCAATCTGGGACTTTTATTTTGCAAGCTGTAAGGTGCCTAAGGCCTTGGCATATATGCCTTTCCAGTTTCATTTCTAGCATTAGCTAGTTTAACCGATTCCTTACCAATTCCTGTTCTGTTGGAACCTGATCTCTGTTCCCATCTGAGGTTGGCCTGAATTGTGGATAGTGCTTAGCTGCTTAACTACAGTCAGAGACTAGCTCAAAAATAAGTGGCAAGTAATCCAGAATTGTGAAGCATTATTTTTTGTATCCAGACCTTAATTCAAAGTGAGGTGCTGAAGTCTGTTTACAGCCATTTGCTTTTAATCAGTAAAAATAACACGTATATGTTCAGATGTTAATGCTGTATGAGGCAGGGCATCAAATCTCACAGCTGTTTTAACTTTACAACTGTTGTTAGGTTTTACAATTTAAAATTTGAAGTAGAGAATTAATTAAAATGATAATACCCTAATACATTCACCTATTTAATTCTTCTTGTCTGAATTACTGCTTTGAATTCAACAGCAAGATTTCCCTATGGCAATGGGGTTTTGGTATGACACAATGTGTAATTCTTATGTTTCTCCTTGTAAAATTCCACTATGTTCATCATTTCCAGCTGATTCTCCAAAGAAATTTTTCTCTTGGTTCTCACTTCATAAATACAATGAAGCCAGTGCCAATAGCTTGTGATTATATATCTTGGTACAAAAGTTATGGACTGGTTTTCCAACCTTGGCAAATAGCAAACAATACTAATTTTCTTAAAGACAGACAGTTTAACAGCACCATAATCAACACTCTAGTAGACCTCTAAGTTTTGGGTAGTTTTTTGTGGTTTACGTAACTTCATGGTAGAGTCACCATCCCTAGAGATCTTCAAAAAACGTGTAGATGTAGTGTGTACGGATGCGTTTTAATGGGGGATTTGGCAGTGCTAGGTTAAAGGTTGGACCAGATAATCTTAGAGGTGTTTTCCAACCTAAATGATTCTATGATTCATTAAAAATGAATAAAAAGAAAATATAGTGTTTTAAGATTTTTTTATCCACATGATTTCAGAATGAAAGACTTGGAGCTTGCAGTGTCACTAACTACTACAAATAATTTTTAAAGAAATGGTTGTGTTACCTTCTGTTTGCTGAGATGGCTTATACAGATATGCCAGGTAAATGGTCCTTTCCCACAGTCACATGAAAGCAGCAGTTTTTATTCATTCACTAATTTAATTTCTGTACAGTGCAGAGTTATTTGAACAGGCTTGACCTGGAAATGACCTGTAGAAAATGAAGAAAAATGGTGGAAGTTACTAAAGGAAGTTTTTGAGAAAACTGTGTTCACCTATGTGGCTTGCCTGGACTTCTGGTCAGGAGGAATGGTTGATGATGCAGAATGGCAGTTCTAGATCTTTAAAGCAGCCTTAAATAGCTACTTAGACTTTAGCTTCACATCTTAATCTGAGATTGCTTAAGGATGGCTGATTTCTTAAGGGCATACATAAAAGAAAGCCTAACACTAACGAGAATCGCTGCCTCCCCAAATTCATCTGCTCAAGTCATCATATATCATCCACTCTTGGTGGAAAGATATGAATTCTCCACCATTGATTATGCTTTTCTTTTTTAAGTAAACAAACACACACACAAAAAATATTTCTCCTAGATGTGGTATTTTCTTTACTATAGATTAAAAACATGTCCTGCACATTTTATCTAACTTTTGAGATACAAAGATGCAAGACACCAATGTACATTGTGCACTTAAAATTCTATTGAATTTGCTTCTGTTTGAAAAAAAACACAACAACCCACAGACCTCAAAATAAATCCTTCATGTGGGATATAAACACAGGAAAAGTCAGGCCTAAAGAAAGTTACAAGCAAATGATGAATGGAACTGGCACTTGATTTCAATGATATAATTTTCTGTTCCAATACATGGATAAACATATAGAACAGGTATCAAAAAGTAGTAAGTAGGGTGATGTATGCTCATAGTTTAATACATTACTATGAAATTTCAACTATAGACTTAGCTGAATCATTATTTATATGCACTAACTAAGACTAAAGGCTCCATGCAACTATTGCAAAAACAGATTGTACTGTACTGTTCTAATGCTGTTAGCAGTCTTTTGTTTACCATATTTATTTCTTCAAATAAATGTTTAATATCACTTTTCTTCAATCATGAAAAGACTTCCAGAGGCTTTATGTACATAGCACTTTCAACAAGGGAAAAAAAAAAAAAAAAAAAAAAAAAAAAAAAAAAAAAAGTGGAGATCAACTTCACTTGAATGAATAAAGACTTTTACAAATGAAATGATGAGTATGCCTTTTAAATTACTAGGCCTTCCCGCACCATTTGGCACAGAGAATACTGCTGATATCTAGACTAAAACAAACAAACAAACAAACAAACAAACAAAAAACAGCATGGAAAAAATACACATTTGATGTCCCTGATGTTTTAAAGTTTTGTTGTTGTTGTTGTTTTGACATGATACACTACAACTGCTGAAATTTATGAACTATAAGATCTGCATTCTTTTAAGGTATTTCTTTTACTTTATGTAAACTGGTTTCAGATATGTTCTCATAGAAGTTTAGCATATATTAAACATCATTGTAGAAAATCAACCTTGCATATTACCGTTGTAAGTCTTTGTGTGTTATTCTTAAATTTTAAAATTGATTCTTTGGAAAAATACTTTATCGCTATATGTACTTCATTCCAAGTACAGAGCCCCTGACCAAAGTTTTTCCAGCTTCAGTTGGAAATGCTATTGACAGATGTGTGTTGGGTTGCACATAAAAAAGACAATCATTTCACCTCTTTGGGACTAGCTTAAAAAATGAGCAAAACACGCCATTGCTTGATATCTTTATGAAGCTTTGAATGCAGTAATTTGATGAATCCTTTACTATGATACGTTCAGATTTGAAGTACTGAATATTTTCTTCTGTATAAATCTGTCTTTCCAAGTTAGACCAAGGGCAAGTGATCCATTTTGGGTTTTGTATACAGGCACAACAATAAAGTTGAGCACTATTGCTTCCTATTATCAGCACTCTGGTGGCTCAAGCATCCTCTTTCTCAGAGTTGCATTAGGCACATTGACCAAAAATTTCCCTTTGTCCTACTGTATGAGGGACTTGTCCCAGTTAGATCCCTGTTCCTACAATGTCCCTGTTTTTTTGGTAACATAATTAGGTGACAATTTTGTGGTGACACAATTAATCCCCTATAAGCTCAGATCCTGTGAACACCTGTAGCCTGCTTGAGCCTTGCATGGAAGTACTCTAGCCTAAAGCAGAGGCTGTGGTTAGATTAAGGGTGGCACTTAGATGTAACAAGGGTGTTTTTCAGACGAGTTTTACTTCTTTAGTAGGAAATACATTCCGAGGTTGCTGTTAAAGAGCAGTGCAGAGAAGGACCCCCACCGCACCCGCACAAAGGAGCCAACGCCCAGCCTGCTACCCACTGCCTGCCTCCCCCTGGGGCACGGCGCTGAGCTGATGGGCCGAGCCAGGCGCTGCGAGCCCTCCAAATTTCCCTCCCCGCTTCTCGGCATCGCGCTAAACCGCTGCATTACAGCTTTAATTTCTCTTTCCCCCGGCTCGCTTCTCAGCGCTCATCCCGCACCGGCCCTCGCCGCGGGCTCGCCGGCCGGCCGGCTGGCCGGCCGGCAGGTGCAGCCGGACCGCAGGTGAGTGAGGCAGGGATGGGGCTGCTGAGGCCAGCGGCTTCGGGCACGGGGCGAGGGGCGGCCTCCGGGCTCCCTGCCCTGTGGCACAGCAGCTGGGGGCGGCTTCTAGCCCTCGTCGGTGCTCCTGGAGCGAACACACAGCCCCAGCTGGGCAGCCCGCGGAGCGGGGATAAAAGGGGTGTCTGAGGCCTTGGGGGAGTGGGGTGAAGGGTGGGACGAAGTGGCCGGCAAGAGAGGCTGAGGAAGGGTCTGTGTTGGTGGAGGAGGAAGGGGTTGTGGAAGAGGGGAAGGGTAGAAGCGGGCTACGGGGTGCTGAGGGAGCTGTTTGTGGTGGGGGCCCCCTGGCTGAGCCAGGGGACAGGGAGACAGGTCAGCGTGGCAGGCAGTGCTGGGGAAGCCGGGCGGTGATGGGGTTTTCTCTTCTGGGTACCCTAGTTGCCCACTCACGGTAAGTGGAGGTTGTCAGTCTACTTGATCAGAGGTAGAAGCTTTAACTTGGTCAGGTGGGGTGGGAGGGAGAAGGACAGGAATTGATTGTACATGACACTTTGCTCTCACGCTTTTTTCTTAACCTCTCCCTCTTCAGGCAGCTCTTTGAATTAATGCCTGAACACACTTGTAAATCCTGAGTCGCTGCCAGTGGTGCAGGAGTAATTCTTTTTTGATTGATTGATTCATTTTTTTTTTTTTTTTTTTTTTCCCATGGGGCTTCATGTTGCATTTTGAAGGGTGGTTTTGATCTGTGTTTTCTCCTTACAGAATAAGTTCAATAATGAAAAATATCATTCAGTTCTGTATGGATCAGTCTGATGTCCGTCCTAAGCTGGTGTTCACACTCCTTGCCAAGCTCACCTGAAAACGGACGGTATATGGTTTCTATCCATGTCTCTTAATCAGTCCTTATTTTGGTCTTATGTAATGAATAAGTGAATGAAATAACCAGTTTCCAAAACTTTTTGTACTTCTCAATATTTGATCCTCTTATGTGGCATAGAATGTTGGTGAATCTGCATCTGTATTCATTGCAATTGTAATTATAATGTATATGTTATGTATGTACAACTTAAAAAGGTTCTCACTTCGGTGCTAAATGTTCTTAATGACCTTAAAAGTGACTCAGAAATAATCACAAACTACTTTGCAGATGCTTTTAAATCTCAATAAACAATTCCTATTTTAGTTAACTGGAATTTTAATTTGCATGCAACATCTATCTCAATCACAGATCAACATGTTAACCTCTAGAATGCCTTTAATTTCAGCTGACTGACCCTTGTAGCCTGTAAGCTATAGCTGCTTTGAAAAGGTACATGTTAGCAATAATTTCACAAAACAGTGGACACAAGGTAATTTTAAGATTTGCTGTCTCCCTACGGGGAGGTTTAAGGAAACCTTGCCACCATATAGCACTTTATACCAAAATGACATAAAAATGTACCTACATATCATCGAAAACAAAGGCTGGCACTTTGGGCTGGGACACCTGCAGTGATTAATGGAGTGTAACAGTGGAGCATCTCCTGGTCCCAGGACAGCTTGGAGGACAGGGCTCCTTAAGTGTGATAATTGTGCACTGTATTATAATAAAGATAACAAAAGAGTATATTTCAATTGTGAAATAAGATAGTTTAAATTCAAAAATAAATGAGAAAACTTAGATTTTTTTTTTGAGTTTTATTCCTGATATAGATACATGTTCCTAGCTGATATATTTGCAAGCAGATAGAAACTGGAAGATGTGGTAGTGTACATGTTTTGAAATCTGTAGGCTTTCCAAAAACAACAGGTAAAGTTGTAAAATTAAAAGACCTGAAAATGACTAGTGTAGTTTTAAAAATAAATACATCCTGTCACTATTCTTTTGACTAGACTTTCAGAGTTTTCATACTGAGATTGTACATGGGTGATGTTTTCTTTTAAATTCTGTTTGGCACCCTCTCTCAGTACATAATTAGGAGATCTGTTGGAAAAGGTCTCTTTTTTGAGATAAAAGAATACATGAGAAGGATGAAATTGGGAGAAATTGCTTGCAGAACAGTTAGGGGAAAAAAAAATACTGATTTGATACCCCAAAGCAAAGTGTGATGAATGTATGTTCTGAAGGTGTGATTTTTTTTTTTCTTTTTTTCATCTTATATTTGTATGTATAGGCTTATCAGAGTGCATAGTTAACATTCTGCATCAGGTTTATATATATATTTATAAAATAAAGAATTTTCTGTTTCAAGGAGGATATAACTTCATGATGAGTATTCTTGGAAGGGGGAGGAGAAAGAATCTACATTTATGTAGAGTGATATCTTGATAAATTCATAGCATAAAGATAGGGCATACAACATTGCCAGACAGCATAAAACTGCCAAAAAATCCTTGGCTTACCATTGAATCTATTTCTGTTATATCAAGGTAGGGATATTATCATTTGAAAATGGGAGGGATTACCCTTTACATAACAGCACAATCTGAAAACTTATCAGTTTGCATGGTAGTGCAGGCAGCAGCCTGCATAGAATGTTTTCTCATTTTGATAAGCTAAACCAAATTTAGTGGGGATGGAGACAACAATTTTCAATTTTTTCTAATTCTGTGACCTGTATGCCTGTATGGAAATCTTCTGGGAATGCCTCATGTACCTACTGTGATGCTAAATTATATCACTTTTGTGATTTGGATTGTTTCTTGGAAACAGCTATGTCTTGAGGAGACAGGATGTTTTCACTAGACTGGATGCTCAGGTAAAAAAGTAAAACAATTATTAGTGTTTGGGTATCTGTGCAATTTCTGTCCCTGAGTTACTGGATGGCTCTGTTATATGTAGTTAGTATAAAAAGTTAGTATAAACTTTGAAAAATAGCATGGTTGTGGTTTCAGGTATATCTTATAGCATTAATCAACAGTTTTTACAAGATGATAAAGATTTTCTTCACTGATGAAGCAGTAAATAAATTAGGTGAATGTTTCACAAACTGAACAAACATGAACATTGCCTATGCTCATCTGCTTTTGTGAACTCTCCAAGGAAAAATATACTACTGTACTACTTCTAATTGCTGGCAGCAGCTCAGTTCCTCAGGGTGTTGGGGGCAGGAGGAAGGCTTGAAAATCAGCTGTAATTATCAACTGCAGATGTGAGCACTCTTTATACTGCCTAGCGGGAACTGAGCGGCTGCCAGAGGTTTAAGGGAGCTGATAGTTCAACTAGCTGGTGTAAATGTCTACTGCTAATAAGTGCAGTTGCTTCTGACTTCCCTGGAGGAAATGAGCTTCTTGTAATTTTTGAATTAGATTTCCCCCTACTTATTCATGACTCCCACCCTTTGAAGCTTCTTGCTACTTCATTAAGAGTTGCAATCCTGGTAGGAGAGACACTAGTCTAGGTCATTACTTTTGTTTAAAGAAAAGTAAGTTGAGGTCAGGTGGCACAATTACCAGAACTTCTGTTATTGGTTGTTAGGTTATTCTACGAAATAATACATTATCTTGTCTAAAACAACTGCTGCTTCTAAAGATTCACAAACCTGTGTTTGTGGCCTGGCAGTAAAAGACTGTACACTGATGAGTGCATGACTACTAGCATGGTTATATCTGTTATTAGGGTGAAGATCTGTTTAGCTGAGAAAGATTGGAGACGTATGTATTCCTATTTTAAATAACTTCTGATGTATGCCTATACTTCCAGCAAATAAACCTTACAACTTTTATTCAAGGTATTTTAGAGGAAAGTGATGAGGGAAGAAAAAACTCTGAAAGTTCTAATTTTCAAATTAAATTTCAAAATGCAAACAACCAAGCTTGTGCTTGTGGTTGTTTCTCCTTTTATTTCTTAATATCACTTGCTGGTATTTTAACTGAAGAAACAGAAGCTCAGGAGAAAAAAAAAATGATATAGAACATTGTTTGGCTTTTATTTATTTATTTATTTATTTATTTTTAATCACCTAGATACTGTGTATTCATGACCACAGTAAAACAGCAGTCTAACAGCTCTTAATGCCACCAGTACTTGCTGGCAGCTCTCCATCATCCCACCTGTGACAAAAATACAGGCTCTGAATAAAGTAATACAATGGAATATGCACTAGATATCCAGCTACTGGATTGCCAGTCACTTCTTATTAGTCATTTATTTCCTTTAGTTCCTAAAGTGTCTGTTTCTGTGTAAGAAGCAACGGATAGCTATGAATGGAACAGAGTATTTTCTAATAATTGTGCAAAAATCAGGCAGGCAAATATTGATTTTTCCTGCTCAGATTTGTAGCTGTCTTCCTATAGGATGTAACCAAGCAGCAACTTCTGTAGTGGGACAAATGTAAAGGAGGAACTTGATTTAACAGCTACCTTTTAAACTCTAAAGAGATTCCACTCAGCATTTTCAGTGGTGGAGAAAAGGATCTCCCAACAAAGTTTATCTTAGTCATGTAAGGTATGGTAAATCATGCTCTTAGCTATATCTGTTAGGCATTATGTGACTGCCAGCTTAACTCACTTCCAGTTGCCTTTTGTTCTTTTTTGACTTTGCCAAAGGCTGCCAATGTTCAGTTCTGTTAACAAAGCTCCAGGTGTAGCTGTTCCACCCTAGTTGAGTCAAATTTGGCTAGCTCCTAGTAAAAACAGCTAGCACTCCTTTAAAAAGCAGATACCAGTAGTTAGTTTGATCAGGTGAGTTTTACTATTGTCATGACTCATGCAATGTCTTTCATAAGCAGTGCTGTGACAGTTAATATTTTAATGCCTGTTCTTAAGTCTGAATCCTGTCCTTCTTTGGAGACCAAGCATGTGTTAATTTAGCTCTGCTCTGCTTGTGCAACAAGAAAGTGATCCTAAAAATTGAATTTGAACGTGGATAAAAATACATTGAAGCTTTTCATGCTAGTTCAGCAAGCGTGCTTTGGCTGCACACGTTGGTTATTTAACGTATAAGTGTGGAAATGGTGGCACATTATTATTAGCAAAGCCACCATATGTGTGGAGACAAGCAGCAAACGCTGCTTGTTTTCCACATGGTACACTAGAAAAAGTTGCTCTTGTATTCAAGGATTGAGTTAGGAAAGATTCCTTTAAACTTTTCAGAATTGTCACTCTGATGAGCTCAAAATCACAGAATCACTGAATTTCTAGGTTGGAAGAGACCTCAAGATCATCGAGTCCAACCTCTAACCTAACACTAACAGTCCCCACTAAACTATATCCCTAAGCTCTACATCTAAACGTCTTTCAAAGACCTCCAGGGATGGTGACTCCACCACTTCCCTGGGCAGCCCGTTCCAATGTCTAACAACCCTTTCAGTGAAGAAGTTCTTCCTAACATCTAACCTAAAAATCCCCTGGCGCAACTTAAGCCCATTCCCCCGCGTCCTGTCACCAGGCACGTGGGAGAACAGACCAACCCCCACCTCGCTACAGCCTCCCTTGAGATACCTGTAGAGAGCGATAAGGTCACCCCTGAGCTTCCTTTTCTCCAGGCTGAACAAGCCCAGCTCCCTCAGCCGTTCCTCATAAGACTTGTTCTCCAGGCCCCTCACCAGCTTCGTCGCCCTTCTCTGGACACGCTCAAGCACCTCCATGTCCTTCTTGTAGCCAGGGGCCCAAAACTGAACACAGTATTCGAGGTGCGGCCTCACCAGAGCCGAGTACAGGGGGACAATCACCTCCCTAGCCCTGCTGGCCACGCTGTTTCTTATACAAGCCAGGATGCTATTGGCCTTCTTGGCCACCTGAGCACACTGCTGGCTCATATTCAGCCGACTATCAACCATCACTCCCAGGTCCTTCTCTGCCTGGCAGCTCTCCAACCACTCATCTCCCAGCCTGTAGCTCTGCTTGGGGTTATTGCGCCCCAGGTGGAGGACCCGGCACTTGGCCTTGTTGAACTTCATGTAGTTGACCTCAGCCCATCAGTGCAGCCTATCCAGATCCTCCTGCAGAGCCTTCCTACCCTCAAGCAGATCAACACACGCACCTAACTTGGTGTCATCTGCAAACTTACTGAGGGTGCACTCAATGCCCTCATCCAGATCATCAATGAAGATATTGAAGAGGACTGGCCCCAGCACCGAGCCCTGGGGAACGCCACTAGTGACCAGCCTCCAACTGGATTTGACTCCATTCACCACAACTCTTTGGGCCCGGCCATCCAGCCAGTTTTTAACCCAATGAAGCGTGCGCCAGTCCAAGCCAAGAGCAGCCAGTTTCTTGACGGGAATGCTGTGGGAAACGGTGTCAAAAGCCTTGCTGAAGTCAAGGTAGACCACATCCACAGCCTTTCCCTCATCCACCCAGCGTGTCACTTTGTCATAGAAGGAGATCAGGTTCGTCAAGCAGGACCTGCCCTTCATAAACCCATGCTGACTGGGCCTGATCGCCTGCTTGCCCTGCAAGTGCTGCGTGATGACTCTCAAGATAATCTGCTCCATGAGCTTCCCTGGCACTGAGGTCAAACTGACAGGCCTGTAGTTTCCCGGGTCAGTCCTCCGGCCGTTCTTGTAGATGGGTGTCACATTAGCTAGCCACCAGTCAACTGGGACCTCCCCCGATAGCCAGGACTGTTGATAAATGATGGTAAGCGGCTTGGCCAGCACCTCTGCCAGTTCTTTCAGTACCCTTGGGTGGATCCCATCCGGCCCCATCGACTTGTGCACATCCAAGTGACGTACCAGGTCACCAACCATTTCTTCATAGATAGTGAGCACCATATCTCTCTCCCCATCCCCTTCCACCAGTTCAGGGAACTGGGTATCCAGAGAACAACCAGTATTGCCGCTAAAGACTGAGGCGAAGAAGGCATTAAGCACCTCCACCTTTTCCTCATCTCTTGTAACTAAGTTTCCCCCCGCATCCAGTAAAGGATGGAGATTCTCCTTAGTCCTCCTTTTTGTGTTGATGTATTTATAAAAAGGTTTTTTGTTATTTTTAATGGCAGTAGCCAGACTGAGCTCCAGATGAGCTTTGGCTTTTCTAATCTTGTCCCTGCATAGCCTCGCAACATTCTTATAGTCCTCCCTAGTGGCCTGCCCACTTTTCCAAAGATTATAAACCCTCTTTTTTCTTCTAAGCTCGAGCCACAATTCACTGTTCAGCCAGGCTGGTCTTCTTCCCCGCCAGCTCGTCTTTGGGCACGTGGGGACAGACCGTTCCTGCGCCATTAAGATTTCCCTCTTGAAGAGCGCCCAGCCTTCCTGGACTCCTCTGCCCTTCAGAACCGCCTCCCAAGGGACTCTGCCAACCAGTGTCCTCAGCAGCACAAAGTCAGCCCTCCGGAAGTCCAATACAGTGGTTTTACTGATCCCCTTCCTGGCCTTGCCAAGAATAGAGAACTCCACCATTTCATGGTCACTCTGCCCAAGACAGCTCCCGACCATCACATCCTCCACCAGTCCCTCTCTGTTTGTGAAGAGAAGGTCTAGCGGGGCACCTCCCCTGCTAGGCTCACTCACCAGCTGCGTCAGGAAGCTATCTTCCACGCTCTCCAGAAACCACCTTTCATTGTGTAGCATGGCTCTGAAGTCCAACTGTTAACTGGTCTTTGCCCTGTCCTGCTCAGTGGCGGTTAGTATTGATAATTTCAGTGTTTTGACTCCTCTGGTTTTCTTTGTGTATCCTTAAAGTAAACTAAAAAATCCTTTTAGTAGGAGTGTCATGCCTAGCGATGAATAATTGCTTAACATTATATACTGGCAAAATTCTGCTGTGATCCAGCACTCAGTTGTCTTATTTATATCACATTTTTCACTTTCAAGAACTGTTACAGCTAATGGAGGTTACAGAAACATTGGATTTGATCAGTGTGCCAAGAGTGAAGGCTGTCCTCTGCTTAGATAACTTGGAGAGAAACTAAGTTATCTGTACTCTACCAGCAGTACTGGGAAGAGGCATAAAAAGAGAGAGAAAGTGGGTACATACACTCCTTTCATAGGCTCCTGTCTCACTTTGCAGCAACAAAAGTGTTGACGTGTTGAAATGGTTTAGAGAAGCTTAGGCTGTACTGGCTTCTTAGGAGTATGTTGCGAGTACAGAAATACAGCTTCTATATTGCTGCTATCATCCTTTCAGAAATATTAAAATAATTTTAAGATAATGCAGATAACACTATTTTTTATTTTGCTGGTGTGTAAGAGAAGTTGGAAATGTATTTCCTTGAAATGGTCTCTACCCACAGGTTGTTAGAATAATTAACAAAACAGTTATGGAAAAATACTGAGCACTGGCTGAATGTTTTGAGACCATGCTCTGGGCATCAAGACAAATGCTGGATCAAAACTTGTAGCATAGCTGTATGGTATAATGTCTGTGTGCAAGCTTGCTTGTATACCTCCATGTAACAATGAAGTTTGAAGTACAAAAGCAGCAAAATGTGTAATGCTTTGAAGGGCACCTCATACATATAGCACAGATTTTCAGTATGGGCTGTGAATGAACAGAGTTGCTATTTACTCTGCAATCCTAATGCTGGGCTATACATTTTTTTAAGTGCCTATTATGGTATGTTTTTCAGTATTTGGGAGAGAGAAGGATAGTTGAGGGAAGTTGCTTTCTCTTTAGCTTTGAACATGCTGAAATCCTATACTTTCTCTTTAATTCCAGACACATGATTCTTGTAAGCTGGATATAAAGGCTTTGCCTTTTGAGCTGTGTTGGTCACTTCCCCCACACCCCTTTCTCCAGGAAATCTTTGTATTTGCCTTAAATTTTTGCTTCTGCAGGAGCAAGGTTTGCAATGAACTATACCTTTACAGTAAATGATGGCACAGATTAAAAGAGCCCCCCCCCCCCCCCCATTTGAAGTGGCATCATCTATTATAAAGTTGCATATTTTATTCTCTTACTTGACCTAAATATTGTCCAGGTTTCAAATAATCTTTGTGTTGGCCTAGGAACAGTGGTTTTGGATACTGGAGGTTGAGAAGGCAGAAAAAGCAATCATGTTGTTTTTTACCTGAAGGAAGTTAAGTCTTTTTTTTCTGGAACACGTAAATGCTTAATGAAATTATGAAAGACACTTAATTATGTAGTTACAGTTGCCACTTGGTCTTTCTAATTTCTGTGCATTGTTAGTAGCATGCATCTTGTTTGACCCAGAAGTGAGGTATTACAGAATCCTTTGGTATGCAGGATGACATAGAACACCAGTAGTAGTAGATATGTAGGTTAAATGATGCTTAATTCTTTTTCTTCCACTTGGAAAAAAAAAAAAAAAAAAAAAAAAAAAAAACATATGAATCCCATATCTGGGTAAATGCCATGAAAAGTAAAAATGGTAGTGTGTATAAGTAAAATAGGCTAAAGCATTTAAGTGTGGAAAGAATTGTATGGATCAGTGCTGAAGGAGAGCTGAGAATGAGGCAAGCACACTCGTGGCAGAACCAAAGATCTGTATTTGGCAGTTCTGTGCCTGTCATAATTGCTCATGCTGTCTGAGAGATGGTGTAGAACAGCAGAGCCTTGGTTTTATGTTACAAGGTTTAATTTTCAGTCACAGACTTACTATGATGTTTTTGGCAACCTTGCTTCTGTTTTCAGTTTTGGCAAAACCTGTTACACCTTTCTCTGTAGTGCTTATTTGCATTGTATTTATTCTGGTATTTTATTAAATTGTATTACCGCATTTATATGCTGCTTATCATTTTCTCCTCATCGTTTATTCAAACTGGAAGTGTGTAAGCACAATAAGGAAAAGGACACAGTAAAGAAAAGAATTGGGAAGAGTGGAAGAACACTACAAACAAGTTGAAAACCTGGGATGCCTCATAGGGTATAGAATTTAAGAGGACAGTTTGTAGACAAGAGGAAGTAGTGTATTTCTTAAGAAGAGATAGATAAATGGATGGAATGAAATCAGATAATAGACAAGTTAGTGGTGTTGCTGGGTAAAGAATACTGTTACCAGATAGAAAACAGATTTTCTGTTACACTGATGGTAGAAAATGTGGAATATCTTTAGCTGGAACAAGTGATTCAAAAACTCTTCAGATTGTGATACCATGGTTGAAATTGCTTGGAGAGCCACTTTTGCTTTATGTCATAAACCAAAATGATTTACCTGTGAAATCCCCCTTTAGTCCTCAGCTCCAGGTTTGTAAACATACACATTTGCTTTATGGAACCTAAGAGGCAGGCTTATGGCTGTGGAGCCAGGATAGATAAATATTTCAGTTTTTAATTATATGTGATGTGTAATTATATGTGATGTTTAATTATATGTGATGTGTTTAATTATATGTGATACCTGAGTAGATGGGATTCCTTGGAACTCTAGCTGTTAACTTTGACAGCACAGAAAAGCAAGTCTGACTCTAGGTGTCCTTTTGAGACAAAGTGGTGCTCTCTGACAGTACAAGATTGTAATCTTAAAAAAAATCAATCTGATTGAGGCATTGCAGCTCTAATAAAATAGCACAAAAATTGTTGGCTACATGGGGAAAAATGTCTTAAAAGTATACATTGCTGTAGCTAAATAGCTGAATTAATGTTGTAACAACAATTTTGTAGCAGGAGTGGTTCACAATTTCAGTTGCTCTTGTGTGGATGGTACTGTGGAAAGACACTGATTATAAAGTTTGGGGAGGGAGAAAGAAAGAAAAAAATATTTAAATTTTATTTTCCTTTTTTAAAAAAGGGAAATTATTTACAACAGATACAAAGTCCTTATGGTGAATGCTGTTTTTAATATTAAGAAGCTCTTGATCAGTGTCTTAGAAGCATTTGACAAGGGAAAAAATAATGTGATCATTTCTGAAATTAAACCCAGGATGTCTAGTGTATAAGGGCTTCTTATTTCATTAAAAATGTAGAAAAACAGAACATAAGTACTTTAAAAGTCAGTTGTTAAATTCAACATAACCTGCTTCTTATTGAGAATTGATTCTTGCTATATTCATTTGAAAGAATATTTGTTAGATGCAGATTTTCTAGACACTCGTTTTTTCTCAAGTCTAAAGCAACGTGTTTGGTTCTCAGGTATTTTATCTTTTTTGCTACAAAGCAGTTTGTGGCAGCACTTCAGTTATCAGACAGTTCTATTCAGAGACTTACAGCTTTTCCATAAACACTTTGCTCTGGTAGTAGACTCATACTGTGATTTCTACCTGGGAGCATTTGTTTCCTGCTGAAATTGTGAAAACTAGGCTTTTACTAATTCCATAGAAAAACTTTGCAGCTTAAAAGACCATAACTTCATAATTTCTTGTTATTAAAACTGGAGATATTAACCAATATTAACATTTATTCCTTATTTTAAAATCAATCTATTTTTAACTGCAAAGGAATTAAGCTTTAGTGACATTCTGGTTCACTTCTTTTAACCCTTAGGGTGTGAAATCCTTATCCAATTTCCATTACAGTCAGTTAGAGCAAGTTGTTGCAGAATTATGAAAAGCATGGCTGAGGAATCACCTAAACTGTCAGATAAGCGTCACCCTGAGAAGGGTCAGCCTCAGTACTGTGTCAGTCAGTGTTTATCTTGAGAAACCTCTAGCATTAAAAAGTCTAAGGCCTCCTGGCAGTTAATTGTAGTGTTTAAAGACATTGAGATAATGCATCAAAGAAAGCTCTTTTTCTGCAGGCTTTCATATGTTCATAGAAGGACCATGCAGTTAGATGAAGTCACTTGTGAGGGGAAGATGGGATAGTTCCACATTCAGAAACCACCGTGTTCTGAACTCTCACTGAGTTCACTTTTAGCAGAGAGGTCAATGGCTGATGATGCAAGTTCACAGCTACTAAGCAAATTTTGCTCAGTACAAAGTGGATGGATTGTGATCTGACATGATCGGTGTTCTTCTGCAAATTTTACATAATGGAAAACTAAAACTGGAAGAAAGGATGTTTAACATCCTTTAAAATCTAAATCAAAGTGCTGAAATCTATGATTATTATTATGATTATTACTGAATTCTTCAGGGATTGCTTGTGTGGAAATGCTCAAAACAGAGGTCTCACCATAAATGGTTCCCACCAATGAGAATTACAACTTACAATGTTACAATTACAATTAACATTACAACTTACAATTACAACATTACAATGAAAAACTGAAAACTTCAGGCTGTGATTATAAAAATAAGTTTACTCGCTCTAGGCTCCTGGCTTCCTAGCTGGATTACATGTCAGGAAAGCATCCAGATGCATATACTTTTCACAAGAAGAAAAAAAAAAAATAATGAAAACCTGTTTCACTCTGAGCAACAGCTTCCATGGAAGTATCCCAACTAGGTTTGTCTCAAACATAAGAAAATAGAAACTATTTTGTGTTTATTCCTGATGCATCCAGACTTAGGCATTTGATTTTTATTTTTTATTTTTTTTTGAAATCATCAATATATATAACACAAGAGCAGTCGGTATAATAGATTTCCTGTACAGAATCCAATCTCTGTATGTTAATCTTGGATATGCTGTCTAACACAAAGTGTATTTAGTAATAAAGCCTGACAATTCTCTTCCCTTCTGCTCTTCCCCTCTCATCAGACTACCAGATTTATGTTTGATTTTTTGGGTCTTTTTGTTAACTTTCTTGCCAAAGAATTTGTTCTGATTGAACTCGCTGGAAAGAGGAAAAAGCTGAAGATTGAGTCTCATGCTCCTCTTTGTCATTAACAGTGCTGGTATTCTCTGCTTAAGGCAGTAACCACAGTGCACTGTTGTATTACTTGTGCTGAGCGCTGTGACTAGTCGAGAAATGTGGCGTTCAAGATACGGTCCTGGTCTGGATGATTTGGGGCATCATGTGTACTATGTTCCAGATATGGTGATATCCTTCTTAGATCTGCTTTTCTTAGGTAATTTGAGGCGTGGTCATAAAAATTCTGTCCACAGAGAATGTGTGTGGTTTGTACCTAGTAGCATTTGTTTCCTGCTGAAATTGTGAAAACTAGGCTTTTACTAATTCCATAGCTTCACTCTCAGGTGAAGCACAAGGCATCTCAGCAAGAGACAGTGCAGCGAAGTGGAGAGCAAGCATCAGAACCAGAACTAATGGTGTGATTATTGTTCAGTTTTGAAGCTTGCTCTTGGCTTCAAAATGTAAAATGAAATTTTACATGTCACTTCAAATAAATCTTTGTTCAAAAGTCTGTTGAGAAGGGTAATGCCTTGTAGTAGACCAACTGATGAGACTGGACAAAAACAAGTGAGATTTTAGATGCACCAGCTTTACTTCAGGCCTGCAATAGAAGTGGATATCTGCCAGAAATGTTGTTCACCTTGCCTAGTCGTATCAGTTTTTACTGATCTCAACAAATTTCACTGTCCAATGTTTTTAGCCCACAGTGGTTACAATAGCAGTATGGCTGCAATGTGTGCAGCGTGCGGCTTCAACTGCTCTTGCCTGCATTAAAATTCTACAAGAGTTTTTTCACCCCTCTGCTTTGCCTGGTTGAATAAAATCCTTTTCTTGTAAACTTTTTTTTTTTTTTTTTTTTTTTTTTTTAATTATTTAAGGGGGAGGAAGGGGGCACAACAACAAAAAACAACAAGAAAAAGCCCAGACAAAAGAGAGCTTTTGAGACAACCAGCAGGCCTGTACACTTTGCAGTCTTCCAGGAGGAGTGTTGCCAGCTGTGAGCTGCTTCTTTGTGTTGTCTTTAAAGCAGGGTACACACACATGCTCCATTTTACCAGACTTAAGGTTGGGAAGCAAAAGGATGCTTTGTGTCATTGCTGTCTTTTCCAGTGCCCAAACTAGAGCTTGCTAGTCTGTCTTTCCTATTATAAATAGGAATGGATGAATATGTTTTGCCTAATTTCAAATCCACTTAAAGTTCATGGGTTTGAAATTAAAAACAGAACTCAAATCTTATAAGGTTTGTGTTCTGTTAGGAGCTGGCCTTTAGCCAGTACATGCCTATTCATTTAAATTTTATCCCTGGAATCAAATACATATCAGTTTGCTATACTAGGTCATTTGTACTTCGTTGCATTCTCTTCCTTACCTGTCTTCTGCCTGTTTCATTGGCATAAACTTGTCTCTTTTTAGAAAGTTTCTAGCATAGGTTTCAGTCTCATGAGCATAAGACTTCTGCTTTGCCTCTTCATTCTGTTTTTCACTGTTTCATGTTTATTTCACAATGTGTATCTTCTGGTCTACTCCTCTGTAATAATACATCCAAGGTAGTAATTAAAGGATGAAATCTTCACTAGATAAAGGCAGTATTTTAGATGTTATGTGGTTTGAATATGGAATTCACAGATGAAGTTTGCTTTATCCACTATGGCAGCTGCTCCAAACCAAGAGGTGAAGGAATCCTGGAAGCTATACAGAACAGTGATCAACCGGATCTTTTTTAGTGCAAAAGTGATTCCATTTAAAAATAAAGCTTTGACTTGTCTTGCCTATAATGTAAATTTCATAATTTCATCCTCACTGGCTTGCATTATGCAAGTGCATGGAATCCCATGCAACCCTGATGCAAAAGATAATGGAAGTCTGACACGTTGACAGCACATCATCTGCACTATTAGTTTTTATTATTATTTTTTTAAAATTTTTCTACTTAATAGAAGATTGATCCTGTGTAAGTTCACTTGCTGATTTTTTTCCCCCTGATATTTGTAACTATTAAAAAAGTCAGTCATGGAGGTTTATATGTGTGTATGTAAATATGCATACATATATGTAATTTGTTATTGACATATTGTAATTGTTTTAGCAGATATTTTAAGAGAGGATTATTAATTTAATAAATTATATCTATGCTTTCCTTTTGTGAAAAGTGTTTATTCTTCTGCTTGACGAACCTGATCTCCTTCTATGACAAAGTGACGCACTGGGTGGATGAGGGAAAGGCTGTGGATGTGGTCTACCTTGACTTCAGTAAGGCTTTTGACACCGTCTCCCACAGCATTCTCGTCAAGAAACTGGCTGCTCTTGGCTTGGACTGCCGCACGCTTCGTTGGGTTAAAAACTGGCTGGATGGCCGGGCCCAAAGAGTCGTGGTAAATGGAGTCAAGTCCAGTTGGAGGCCAGTCACTAGTGGCATCCCCCAGGGCTCGGTGCTGGGGCCGATCCTCTTTAATATCTTCATCAATGATCTGGATGAGGGCATTGAGTGCACCCTCAGTAAGTTTGCAGATGACACCAAGTTAGGTGTGTGTGTCGACCTGCTCGAGGGTAGGAAAGCTCTGCAGGAGGATCTGGATAGGCTGCACTGATGGGCTGAGGTCAACTACATGAAGTTCAACAAGGCCAAGTGCCGGGTCCTGCACCTGGGGCACAATAACCCCAAGCAGAGCTACAGGCTGGGAGATGAGTGGTTGGAGAGCTGCCAGGCAGAGAAGGACCTAGGAGTGATGGTGGACAGTCAGCTGAATATGAGCCAGCAGTGTGCTCAGGTGGCCAAGAAGGCCAATGGCATCCTGGCTTGTATCAGAAACAGTGTGACCAGCAGGGCTAGGGAGGTGATTGTCCCCCTGTACTCGGCTCTGGTGAGGCCGCACCTCGAATACTGTGTTCAGTTTTGGGCCCCTGGCTACAAGAAGGACATTGAGGTGCTTGAGCGGGTCCAGAGAAGGGCAACGAAGCTGGTGAGGGGCCTGGAGAACAAGTCCTACGAGGAGCGGCTGAGGGAGCTGGGCTTGTTCAGCCTGGAGAAGAGGAGGCTCAGGGGCGACCTTATCGCTCTCTACAGGTATCTCAAGGGAGGCTGTAGCGAAGTGGGGGTTGGTCTGTTCTCCCACGTGCCTGGTGACAGGACGAGGGGGAATGGGCTTAAGATGCGCCAGGGGATTTTTAGGTTAGACGTTAGGAAGAACTTCTTTACTGAAAGGGTTGTTAGGCACTGGAACAGGCTGCCCAGGGAAGTGGTGGAGTCACCATCCCTGGAGGTCTTTAAAAGATGTTTAGATGTAGAGCTTAGGGATATAGTTTAGTGGGGACTGTTAGGGTTAGGTTAGAGGTTGGACTCGATGATCTTGAGGTCTCTTCCAACCTAGAAATTCTGTGATTCTGTGATTCAGTATTTTATTCTGTGATTATGTGAACCTTCTGTGATTATAGCAATTCACTTAAGTATAATCTCTTTGTTCAGAGATTATCTGCAAATCTAATGCAATTTTCTTGAGTTTGTTTTTTACAGACATCTGATGAAAAGCCTATAAATAGCTCTTGGTCCATCTTGTTTCTGCTGATAGTATGTAAAATAGAGATTATGTGTATTGTGGATTTCATGATGTATATGCTCTCTGAGTCTGAGTGCAGGAGATGGAGATTTTAATATCAGTGCTTGTGATTATGATGTTTAATATGTTTTCAGTTGATATTCTGTAATGTTTACTTAGCAACTGCTTTTTGAATAAATAAGCTTGCCATAACTCACTAGAATTTCTCAGAAAGTATTGCTTAGCACATGCACGTGACTATACTTTTTAAACTGATGTGTTAATTATAAAGACATTTTTCTAGATTAAAGAACCATAATGTCATAAACTTTTTTTTGTAATGTATCTGCATTGTATAAGGAGTTTATTGCTGGTACCCTTCTCTTCTTTTAAAAAGGGATCATAATATACTATTATACTTCAGTGGAGGAAGCTAATGAAAGGTGATTCTGCTTTTCTTTTCTTTTTTTTTTTTTAAAAAAAAAAAAACACTTATTTTTTATTTTTATTTTATTTTTATTATTTATTTTATTTTTATTTAAAAAAAATATTTTTTAACAGGGTTAACAATGTCATCATTAGAAGATTCATATTTTTGTTTTAATAATTTTAAGTTAGCTTTTGATAATTTTGTGTATAGTTGTGTTGTAGATATTTTTACTGTCACAAGCGGCAGTATCAAAGTATGTGCAGAGCAGGAATTTTAAACAATGGCATTGATCAACAGTCAGATATTTATTAACACTTCCACTGGGTTTTTCAGTTGCTGCATTTCAGATGAAAAATATGCAACTGGAGATTGTCTTACCAGCTTATCCTGATTTTTCTGAAACTTGTGTAGTTTAAGGCAAAGAAGTGTTGGTAGGACTGACAACTTAAAACTAGTCTAACACTCTTTGGTTTGGGTTTGATGGTTTTCTGCTTTAGCTGTAATTGTTGGTCATGTCTTGTTCTTTCTGTTTTCCTTCCTAGTGGGCAATGTATTGCATGAGGTCTGCAAATCCCAAATCCAGCTCTGAGTTTTAGGGAAGGAAAGGTTAAATTGAAGTATTGTGAGGTTTAGACATTGGTATCACTGACAGCAGGTTTTTTGGTTTTTGTTTTTTTTTTTTTTTTTTCCTCAAGAAAGATTTAGAATTTCACCTTGTGATCAAAATTTGGATATAGTTACAGAGTTTAAATAGCAGATCTCTAATGAGAACTGTCCTTCACAATCCTGCCAGCTGTTCTGTACTTCAGTCTGTGCAACTGGTTATAGTCAGTACATGTTATAAATCAGATTATTTATCCTTTGCCAACTTAAGAAAGAACCTGGCAGTCTGAATCTTAAATGGCCCTCTGTGGAAAACAGAAAACTTAGGGTAGTTTGAGAAAGGGGGGCCTTTGCTGATCTCACCCATCCCCTAAAACAGAAGAAGAATCTGTAAAGATAGGAACCAGTGCAGAAGTTGGAGGCTTTCACCAGCTGGTGTTTATTTTAAAGATGGTTCTTGATTTCAGTATGCAAGAATGAGCATGATGGATATGGAATTGGGGTGAAGTTCATCTCTCTTTAAATTACAATTAAATAAGCAATTTCAATCACAAATTTTGTGTCACCCTGGCTATAATCTACCCATTCACTTTACAAAATAAAGGAGGCAGCTGATTAAATTTAGCCGGCATGTTTTTATGCCTGTTGTCTAGACAATTGGCTTGGTTCCTATTCCTCCGGCCTTAGCTTTCTTGGTTGTAGGCCCACTGGGCCACTTAATGGCTTTTTTTTTTTTTTTTTTTTCCCTCACAGGTCTTTAATGGAGAATGTGTTACTAGTAAATAAGTATATAGTTTTTGCTAAAACAGTCTGTTAGAGTGAAAATTTATCAACTCTAGAATTAGCTGTCCTATCTTTGCTCCTAGAATTTAAATGAGTCTTTTTACCTTATTCCTGCAGAGGTGGTGCATGTATTCTGCTATCATCTCCTTCCAACTTTAGTTTCTATATGCATATAAAGTCAGCAAAACAAAGAAAAAAGACCTGAAAACAAAACCAAGTGAAAAAAACACCAGATTCCAGCTCTTTTTGTGGTACTATTATGATTTCTTGTATATGATTTCCAAGGTAGAGCTAGGGAATGATGTATTTGGCCACAGGATAAATTGGAGTCAAATTGAGTCATTTATAGAGCATCAAAATAGATCATCTGTTATTCATTCATTTGAAGTTATATGGATTTGTTAAATAATCTGTAGCAGCCAATTGTTTAATCCTTTCTGGGTCTGATGTCCTTATTCTTTTCCTCTCTCTCTTTTTTTTTTTTTTTTAATATTTTTCTTCTGTTGTTTGTTTGATTGGTTGGCTTTTTTTTTTTTTTTTTTTTTTTTTTTTTTTTTTTAATCCATACCACCAGCACAAGGCTGGTTAGATGCCATTTGTTCTGTATTTAAATTTACTCTACCTGCTACTATTTTCCACTCTGAATGTGGCAACCTCATGGCAATGTCATGAAACTTTTCTCAGAAATTCTTTTTACTTGTTATTGATTCTGTGGGGCTCCCACTAATTCTGTGGGATGATTTATTTATGTTTACCCCAGCACAGACAAGCATGCCATTTTGTCACACATGTTTCAGAGTGAGTTCATTTAACAGTTCCTCTGAAAACTGTGTTTAAATCCTCAGTGATGTGATAGCCTTTTCTGTGCTTTTCTCACAGTTGCCTGCTTAGGAGTGTTTGGCCTTACAAATACTCTGAAATAGCACCATTTTTTTCACTTTAGTTTTTTTTGTTTGTTTGTTTCACCACAATTACACCAAAGTATACCATTTTTCTTTGGTAAGCATTGTAATTCTTTTTAATGTGTCATAGCTATTCTTTATATTCTTTCTTAGGAAGGCAAAAGTTAGTTAATATATTTCAGGTGCACCCTGGCTTCCTTAAATAAAGGAGATAGGTTGTATTTGCCCCCTCTCCCCCACTCCTCTTCCCCCCCCCCCCCCCCTTTTTTTTTTCTTTCAGTCCAAGTTGGATACATGCTTCTGCAGAGATTGTTCCTTGACTCTTGTTAATAAATAGAAGGCGTTGTGTGTGGTTTCTGGAAATTTTTTGCAAATTATATAGGTTCAGTTTTACACAATGGAAAGGAAACACTGACATAGTTAGCCTCTAATTCCCAAGAAGGATTAAAGCAGCAAGGAAGACAATATCTTCTTCAAAATCTATTTTTGTCTTTCCCTCCACTTTGCTCTAAAGCTTCCAGACCTTCCCCCAGACCCATTCTGCCTGGCTTCCTGTTGCAAATGTGAGGAAACATTTGCACATATCCTTACAGAGAAGCTTTGCTTCTTTGTCGGTCATTGTTCATAATTTTCATGGCACTACGTGCAGGTTAGACACCCTCACACTCTGCCCCCCACCCCTCTCCCCCCAAAAAAAAATATCTGTTTTTCTGCAACAAAATGAGAGTTTCCAAATAATTGGGGCTTTTTTGGATTTGAGGGTTAGCATAGTCTTACTGCCCGTGAGAATAATGTTTAACACTGTATCATGAGGAAGGGGGAAAAAAGTTACTCTTGCACCAAATTGCATATTGTGTTGTGTGAGAGATTCCACTTGTTACTTCATACAAATTTATTTCTCCCAAGAAGCAGAACAAAGTATGATATTTAAAAGAACATAACAATAAAACATATGGAATAAAAAAAAAAAAAAAAAAAAAAAAAAAAAAAAAAGTTAATAAATGAGCAGTATCATTCTTTAACTCGCCTCCAGTGGGTCTGAGATGTTCGTAGGCTGTTTTAAAATATGAGGAGTTCATTCTGGGACAAAGAAGGCTTTCTGTTTTTTTACGTCTTCCTGTTTAAATCATTGAGTGGAGGGGGAAGAGAAAAAAGGGGTAGAATTGTGCTCTGGACGCTGATGCCTTTGCATTTTTGGCATTATGCCTTCTTACTGTTTTATTGTCTATTTTGGCTGAACTTGAAGTTCCAACCATGTTCCCTGCCAAAAAGGAAGGAGAAAAAAAAAAAAAAAAAAAAAAAAAAAGGCAGGTCCTTTAAGGATACTGAAAAATGAAGCCAGTTTTTGAATCTGCCACATCCTGTAAGCAAATAAAAATGAATCTCTATGGAGCTCAGACGTTAGTTCCTGTTCTCCTTTAAATTCCAAGCAGGAATGAAGCATTTTTTTCTCAGCATCCAGAAAAAAAAAAAAAAAGGGGAGGGGGGGGAGAAATAAAGGGCTTCAAAGCAACACAGAAGTCTTCAAGAGCCCTCTATGTAGTTAACTTTTAAAATAGGTGTAAGAATTCTTATGCCTTAAGTGGTATATGTCTGTGCTTAGAAAAACATCCAGCAAATCCCCACCCCCAGCACTCATTTGTTGTAAAACAGTGGACATATTAAAACTACACATGATTTTTGTTGAATATTTCACTTTGCTACTGGTTTTGTAATCGTTATGCTAGTAAATGATTTGGTATTGATAGCATATAGTAATTTCTTAAAGCATATGAAAGGAATCAAGATCCTACTTGAGGTTTCCTGAGAAGGCCAAATTGAGAGGAGGAGGAGAGAAAGATACGCTGTTTCCAGATAAGCTGTCTAGGATTTTGATATAGCAATCTGTGTATTGTGACAGCCAGTTCCATGGGTAAGGTAAAAGTTTCAGTTTTTAGGCACTTCTACTTTCCTAACTTTTGAATGAATGAATAAAATATTCTGACATAGAAAATAAACTGCTAAAACAAAGTAGACTTCTGGATTTTTGCCACTGTGAAATTAGGAGTAACTGTAACCCAAGCAGCCTAGCCAAGCTTCAAATTCACTGTGTAGAAATGTTCTTTGTGCATAATTCTGGAGGAAACTATTTTTGGTGGTGAATGAATATATGTAATCATTAACACATGACAGGGCCACTGTAAAGGTATAACCATGAGGCTGAACATAAAGGCTGAACAATGAATGTTTCCAGCACCCAAGAGGTGCTTATGTGTTTTATTTAATAAACTGTCTGGACTGTGGTATTACTTCTACTTTTTTTTTTTTTTTTTTTTTTTTTCTTATTTCTTAATTTTACATTAAAAATGCAACTTTAAAATATTTTTAGAAGAAACAAATTAATTCTTTTCCTTGAAGGAGATAAAATGATTTATCTCAAATTAAAAAAAAAAAATAAAAAAAATGCAGTGAATTAGAGGAAAGAACACAGAGAAAAATTACTTGAGATCCCTAAGCATGCTATAACAGATAGGCAGTTGTCAATGTGTATGTTTATTTGTGCTTGTCTAGGAAACAATTTATCTGTTTTTCTGGATATTAGTAGAAATTATTATTTTTAACAGGGGGTTAAATCCCATCATGCTTCTTGTTGACATTTGATTTGATTTTTTTTTTAAACAGAAGAGTACAGAGGAACACAGAAGATCAGGTGTGTCAGCACCTGATCACAGTAGTTTTCTGAAAGTAACTTCTAGCACTGCCATGTCCGTAACCTCTCTGAGCTTCTGGCCTCAGTTTCAAGGAGGGCTTAGAAGTAATAGGGAAAAGAAGAAATAACTGAATTGATGCCCAGAAGACTGTTAGATGCCATTGAAAGCAATCTGCCATGTTGGACCCAATTTGAGGCTAGCCTCACTTCTTGGCTGATGAAAGAATGTTGTAGGTTACATAGGTGTTCTCCACGTTCTCTGTTGCATGGACAATTGGATAAAAGCTTTATTCTGCCCCTTTAATGTATATTGTGGCATATTTACTGTAGGGTCATGCACACTGGCATAGACTAGACCTATAAGCATGCACTGTATCTGTAGAACAGTGGAAAGATTTAGATCGTCATGCCCTATCCCACATTCCCCTTCCCAGTTGATCCTCATTCAAATTGTCAGTAAACTAGGTGAAATATCAAGTTCTATGGAAGTCAATGGGAATTTTATCTTACTAAAATTGATGATGTGCATACCTTGATTGATGACATAAGCCTGTGTTCCTTTATCTCTGACAGGATATAAGGAAGTTTATAACCTTATAATGGGTATAGACTTTTTTTTTTTCTTTTTTTTTTTTTTTTTTTTAAGGATGAACTCAGAAGGGTTATACAAACAGTAACTAGTGGGAATAAGATTTACTTCTATGGAGTATTAAATCTGAGCTTTACATCTGGAAGCATTTATGAGATCAGACCCTATCTGGGACTGCAAGTCAACCAAGGTACACAATGGGAAACAAAGAAAGTGGCACTAGTAACTAAGAACATTATTATTTTTAAATGATTCTTTAAATGATTTTCCACATTGAGGTTTGGTGTAACATTTTCACCTGTAATAGGTGAATTTTAGCCATTCCATTGTCTGACTTTTCTTTAATATTTAGCACCATTTTGGTCAATGATTCTTGACTGATTCCATAAAAACACAATCAGAGTTTTAACACATCACATCTTCCATATACCACATAAATGTTGCAATTGTTCTCTCTAATTTTAAAATGTACACTTCCAGACTACACAGTGCAGTGCTGTTGTATTAGACTTCAGATGTGTTGTGCAATTTCAAAGAAAAATGTCTTCAACACAAATAGTGCCCCAAACTTCTGTTTTAACCTGATTTCCTAAGGAGATGTAAGCTACTCAGCTATGCAATGTCTGTCTTTCTTGTCCCTGTTTATGACCTCTGAACTGATTACCTGGTTTTAACCAGATTTGACAAAGGTGGCTGTTTTGATGCTGCTTTTTGACACAAAGCCCCCTCAATATACTGCCTGCCATCTTGTGCAGTCCTGTAGCATCAGAGATGCAAAATGTTCTGTTAAAGGTACAATGTAAGCTGGTGCTTGCCCAGTAAGTAGATAAGGCAAAAATAATGTGTGATTATATCATACTAGGGTGAAGGGAAGCATAGTATATTTCTGATGAACTGAAATTGTTAAATAACTGTATGCTTATGTTGGGCAAGCTTTTAGTAAAAATCTGGGGAAAAAAAAAATGTATCTGAATAAAGTGTCACAGAACCACAGAACAGAAGAGAGCTTGCATTGTTATCCTCACCATGTGTGAGCTCAGCCCTTATTAGACACCAAAAAAATCTTTCTTGCAGCTGTAATGCTTCTCCTGGAGATTATTTGGTGTAGGAAAAGGGATGTGGTCATGCTGCAGCCTTCTAATGCATCAGTCAAAAAGTCCACCTGCAGACACAGGTAGATGGACAGTGTCCCTAGCTCAATTGCTAGTTTAGCTTTTTCATGTGGTTCTTGTTTCTTTATAGATCTGTAAGCCAACAAATTGCTAAACTAAGATTTCTGAGTGTATCTTTCAAAAATAAAAACGTAAAGATATTCTTGAGTAAGAGTAAATTTAAAATTCAAATTGTACTTTTGTGAAAGCATAGGATACCCTTAACACACTCTAATTTTTCTTTTTTTTTTTTTTTTTTGTCTCAACACATCTGTCTGATTTTATAATTCTTTATATTGGAAACTTAGCAACCCATAGCAACCAAAAAAGTGGATTTAATGACAACTTACAGACTGTGTTTTCTGTGATCCTGTTTGTAGTTCCAGAATTGATTCTGTTCTTATCCTTCCTATTTATTTCTATCACCTCTTCCCTCAGATTTCTATTTTAACCCAAAATGATGAGAGTGGGAATGGAGGGCATCATAACCTCTTCAGGGATTAATCAATTGAGGTTGAATGAGCCTTTCTTCTAAGGAGTGTAGATTATCACTTCAAGGACAAGGTAAATCTAGTGGGTCAAAAGGTGCATCTTCTATGGACCTAACCATTCATCTTCCTAGAGTCAGGACAGTTTTCCCCAAAGAGGCTTCACACTGTCCTGCTGGAATGTCCAGTGAGGTGTTTAAATCTGGTTTTGCAGAGTGAGAGGTCATGTAATTGTAGACTTCTTGTAGGGCGTTGAGTCTGGAGAGAAGGAAAAGAAAACAGATGCACAAAATGGAAAGGAGAAAATGATACAGGAATCAGGAATGGTCCTAAATCACTGCAGCAGGTCCTGCGGAAAAGATATGTTAGAAGTATCGGTTGGAAGGACTGTGTACTTTGGCCCTGCTGAGGATGGATATTTGATGGCAAGCTGAGGGGAAGCAAAGCATGCTCTTGAGTTCGGCATTCAGAAAGACTAATGATTTACGACTTCAGTTATGTCCTACACCTTTCAACAGAAAGATCATATTTCATTATTGGTGTCACCAGTACAAATTCCGTGCTTTCAATTAAAGAGGTATATTATTTAATGAAACCAGTCCAGCAGCAGCCACATACCCTGCTCATTAGTACTGCTGATTGTGACATGTTTATGAAAAGGGAAAATCTGTACTTAAAATCATCCATTTTTTTGACAAAATAATGTTTGATGCTGTCTAAGAAACAAGTATGGCATAAGGTCATTGGGCTTTGCGTAGATCTGATAGAGTGATTGCAATTCCAGTCCTCATAGTGGCAGATACCTCAACACTCAGCTCTTTCTCATTTCATCTGTTGGATATAAAGGGACTGTAGTAGCTTTGAAACTGCACTGGGACATGGAGACCTTATGCAGTGAATTTAGTAAGCATATTTTTTCTCTTGTAGGTACAAGTAGACATTGTGTTTCACATTCTTTCCACGCTGGACTTAAACTACAGCTGATTCTGATGTTTCACATTTTACTCATGTCTGTCTGATATCTTTTTTCCTTATGCTGCATACTTACTAAATGATAGTGCAGTAGTTCACTGCAATTTTGACAACAGATGAACAGTGGTTGCTGTTCTTCTGAGGGAGTAATGGAGGGAAAGGTAGTCTATTTATTTACTTAGAAACTACAGTCAAAGGTAGAAGCTTCTGTGGAGAAATATTTAAAAATAAAGGATGAAGTGAACTGATAGTAGAGGGAACATTTTGCTATAGTTACAGAAAATTGCACCGATTGCTCTGGAGGAATTTAGGTTTAGGTTCCTGCTGCAACAGGGCTACGTGTAAGTTAGATTCTGTGCTGAAGTCTCAAGTGTTCCTTATTTTGCAGAATTACTTATGTCATTAATAAGGTAATTAATGCAACCTGTTAATAAGAGCTGCTCTTACTTACATTCAATTCTACTGTCTTTTATGTACATGGATGGTGACGAGGTGAAATGAGTAATCTGTTTGTATGGTATCTGCAGCTCTGGTATTAGAAACGTCTTATTGAAACAGTAAGCGGATACATTCTGTGTGAAGGTTTGTTAATGGCTGGGATTTGGGGTTATTACCGCTTAAGATCTTCAATGTAATATTTGATGGTGCCTTTGGGAAGGGTGTCAGCTGTGTTATTTAGTATTCTGCTTCTCTTGTACCCTAGCGGGAATATAATACTCCTATAAATCTGGTTAACTATATCAAGAGGTTTGGAATTAACTATGATGTCATAGTGCCTAAAAAGTGCTGAACTGGAACAAATCATGCACAAATCCTTATCACAAATCCTACTTAATCCTTTATATATTGCTTGTTATAAACAGACATGTATCACCATATACACAGATTATACATAATAAAATATTATATATATTCCCCTATAGAGAAAACTTAGTCAGCAGGGGATTCAGTATGACTTTTACCACAGATATTTCTAAGTACAACTTATTGAGTACAACATGAAGAATCAGCCAATGTTTTCTTACAAAAAAAAAAAAACAAACAAACAAACAAAAAAAAACTGAGAATTTGCTTTGATGTTCATGATCATTTATTAGTTTTCTGAAAGTGTCTGTAAAAACAATGTTTGGGTTATGAAAACACTGATGAAATGAGGGAATAATTTCACTAGTATTTGAGCTAGTATGCTTTCTGATCAAAGGCTTTTTTTTCTGAAGGTTTGGGTTCAATATGAAGTCTTTACTTGTGTGTTAAGTTGCTGTATTTTTAATTGAAATTTGGCATAGAATCAGAATGCAGAAGAATAATTGTGTATCCAAGGTGACGAGTCATCACAAAGAGTATATAAGCATACTAAAAACTGATAGTTAACAAAACTAAAAAGCCAGAAACCCAAGATGGAACTAGGGAAAAGAGCTATCACTCTTGCTTATTAGCAAACAAGATCTTTAGTCCTTTTGGGTCTGATAGACCTAAATTGACAACATACCCTTTGGGATTTCTGTACAAAACTATACATAATCTTGTAGCAAATCATCACCCTATTTATGGGATGCCTTTCCTGCTAGCAAGTGACCTTTCTGAGCTAAGTGAGTTGTGAAGAGAGTTCCTCCTCTCTGCCTAAGTACTACTGATACCCTGGAGCTTTTCAGTCTATATTTCACTATTTAGCCTGTAAGATTTCCTAAGGAAAAAATTACCAAATAGTTATTATGAAATGGCTTTATGAGGGTGTATGTTTTATTTCTTAAATAAGTAATATGCATCAACTCCTGGTGTGCAGGATTCATGCAAAACAGAAAAACTTACTATATATTACTATATACATATTTTGGAAGCTAACGTATGCAGCTTGTGTGTGTTTTTCTCAGTAGGCTGTGGACTGTACTCAAGTTTAAAATCATGTATAGCCTGCAAAATACTGTGATTATTTTATGCAACAACAGTGCTGGAATCTGCTGGAAATTATTGCATATTTTGTAACATTTTTAAATTTTAAAAAGCCTATTTTTACTTCCATAATAAATGACTAATGTTATTTCATTTACTGTCTCCTACATCCTTTGATACTTTCCTGTGCTTGGTGATGTAATTGCATATGACAGATTTATTTTCTTTAGCTGAAACATGGAGAGGAAGGGCATTTATGCGACCACTCAAAAATACTAATACTGTCCCAAAGAAGTTGTACTGCCATTAGATCATCAAGTTGATGTGCTTCATTGTATTTTATACACAGTAATTACTAAGTTATCAATATTAACATTTACTGTTGTCTGTGAACTTGAAGTCTAGTAAGAACTGAAGAAACCAGTGATTTGTTTCATTCTTCCGTTAAAAGCAGAGCTGTTCTCTGCAACCCTGCCCATTTAAGATCAGAGAGCTGTATTTTAACAGATGCTCTTTTGTGTTTTATATGACAGTAGCAGGTTTTCATGTTCCTCTTGTCCAAGAAGGGAGAAAATCAGCATGGATTTCCAATGGCTAAATCACTTTCTGTAGTTGCAGCTAAATGGTTCATTTGCTTCACATTTTGTTCAGTTGCAATCTTGTCGATTTAAGTGCTGTTTACCTATATCCCTCAATATGTTACTTTACTGATGTTGAAAACCCATAAATCCATCATTTCAAAATGCCTTTATTTAAATGATGCAACATGTCATAGACTGAGAGAAGCATAAAGTTGATAATTTCATGTTGCCCTGAAATTAAAAAAAAAAAAAAAAAATCATGTGAGAATTGTCTCAATTTACCTAAAAATCATCTGTAAATCTTGCATGTCAGGCAGCATGCAGCACCCATGCTCTATCAAAATCTGTCGTAGGAAATTACATCAGGTAAAGAGAGGTCCTGAATACCTCTCCTGCATCCTTTACCATGTTGCTTTTCCCCGTGTATATTGGGAGATGCCTCTGTATCTGTGGATTGTATGCACGTTGTCCCTGTGCCTTTGTTTGCTCTTTGCCCTGCTATCTATTTGCTCATTCCTTGTGCTGTCTGACTTACCTCCTTATGAGATTTTTATCTTCTGTATATAGTAAGTTGTTTTCTCAGCCTCATGCTGGAATTGTTCTCTGTACCTTTCGATAATCTTCTGTGTCAACAAAGTCCTGTTAACAGCTTTCCCCCCCGCCACTACCTTCCCCCCCTGCATCGTGGTAAAGAACTGTAATACCTCTTTGTCAGGGATCTACCCAGTTTGCCACCTTTCCCTTTGCAAAGCTCTTTTCTTCTTCACAACTCTGGAGAGAGACTCACTTTCCTTAACAGAATTTTCATTTAAGAGGGTTATATGTAAAGGCAGGTTTTGTGCTTATAGGCAAAGGTAGATTTTGTTGGAAAATTACAGAAGTAACAGCCAAAATAATGTACATTATCACTTAACTGCTGCAGTAAAGAAATCATTGCTAGGAGAGTCCATGAAGCCTACTGTAGAGCATAGGTCTCTTATCTCCACCCATGTATGAATCTATATGGAACCCAAAGAAATGGTAACAGCAGAATTCATTCTTCTTCCCCCCTCCTATTTTTAAGAAGCAGACTTACTAAGGCTCACTGAAAGAGTTGGTAAATTGCATATTACATCCCGAATTTACCATGACTGAAGCAAAAAGGGCAGTAAATGGAGGCAGATAGGCAAGAAAATTAGAAAAACTATAGTGACTTTCAGATCCTGTTGGTTTTCAAGCATGTGTCTCTGTGAAGACCAGACAGAGAGGAGAGAAAAACTTCCTAAACTGCAGTCTGTCTTCAGGCAGTGAAGTGTCCCATTAATACTTATTGAAATTAGATCTGTATCACAAAAACATGAACCAGACTTACATACTGGAAGGTCTTCTAATTAAACTAAGTTAAAATAGCTTTGTTTGCTAATGTCAGATTATATTGATGAGTACACACTGTGTACATGGACATTCAAAGCAAAGGTCTTAAAATATTTGCATGTATCATTAGTGTTTTTTGCTAATGGGGGGGACAGGAGGAGAAGCGAACTATGCATTTTTTAAGCATGTTTGAGCTAATTGTTGTCAAGCTACGTATGTAACAGTGATTACTTTCACTGCCTTAAATGCATCTGAAAAATAAGAAGGTTCTTTGGGAATATATTACTAAATTACACAAAATTTGCTTTGGACTGCAGTTTTCTTCCCTTTCATAACTGGTAGGTCTGTTCTTATTCATGCCTCAGAGTGGGGAAAGTTGTTCTGTGTTATTGTCATCATCCTCTTGCAGGGCCATCCATCATATGAGAATCTGGGGCATCCTGCATCTGTTCCAAGCACTGAAGCTGGAGGAACCACAGAGCCTCTCTTAGTTGCACTAAAGGTGGTGTCTGAGCTCTTGGTGGCTGGAGCTGTCAGTCACTTGGAGCCAGAGGCCCCCCTTTAGCATGATTTAAATAATGATGCTGAATTCTTTCTATCGCAGTTGCATGGATATAGAGCATGCAGTGCTGCATCTAGTGAATATAACAGTGCTGCAATTCATTTTTTAGGTGGTTGGGAGCTTAGTGTCCTGTCAGTTAACTCACAATCCCTGAGCAAAGTTTGGGGAGCCATGTCAAAGTTTTTGCAGCAAGTAGATATTACTTTAAACCAGCAACATTAAAGTGAAGTAACGATAATTGGGAGTTCAGCATTTCTGGTTTTGTCACAGGTTTGAGATGAAACCATGAGCCATTTTACTCTGAGTAATGAGTTAAATGAAACTATTTTACTCTGTTGAACTGCTCCATATTCCTGGGTAAAAATGAAGTCGAAGATCTATTGGATGTTCAGGTTTTATGTATGCATAGCAGTGTGTGTGTATGTGTGTATTTATTTTATATTAATTTGTAAGCCTCAGTTAAAAAACACACTGTAAGTGTGAAGCATGCTTAGTATTCAGAGAATGGTTATCATTATTATGTCTTATAATAATACACTGACTATTTTAAATAATTTTATTTTCCAATAGCTTATTTGTTCTCTCCTGGTTTGGTATTTTGGGTCTGATTCATATCTACAGTAGGCAAGTTCAGTGCCATTGAATGGTGTCTGTATATGGCCTCCTCTCTTTGAATAGCTGTCACTCATTCATTTTGGAATGGCGTTGCTATTTCCTCCCTTTATAGGTATGGAAGAATGGCATGGAAACAACACTGAATGACTCGTAATACGTAAATAGTAATTGAAAAGCGTATTGATGCTTTATTTTACTGCCATATAGAAAAGCCAGGAATATTATTATTTGGTTCCCGAAGTGATTACTTGTCCAGACATGCTCTAGGGCAGTTAAAAATTATTCCTAAATACACACTGAGGATACATAGCAAATACATTTATCTTTATACTTATTGGGAGGTTAGCTGAGCTCTACCTTGATCTTCTATGTTTTGCTCCCATCAGCATCCCTGCTTAAGGCAAACCACAAGACTGTTCTCTCGAAGGTTATTACCTTCTGCTTGGTGGCTGTGTTCTGGCCATGTCTGTCTGCCTTTCTCCAACAGGATCCTTCCATTGTGTCTGTAAACTCACGGTTCCCCTGCCAACAAAACAAATGTACATGTGTTACAGGTGTTTTCTTATGAAGATAAATCCAGAGTAACTGTTAAAACCTGTTACAATTGTCATGAGAGGTTGTTGCTGTAATTAATCTTATAATTTTGATTTGTTTATATCATTCACTTGTCTCTGGGTGGGCTTTTCTTAGTGGCCTTTTTGACTCAAAAAAAAAAAAAAAAAGTGAAGTCAAGGAAAGAAGCAAATGCTGGTATCTGATTCTTTGTAACTGATATGAAATGAAAGCAAACACACAAAATAAGGTTATTACTCTATGATGAAAGAAATATGCTCTCCGCAGATACAGTGGTGATTAACGACAGTTCTGAATTTTTAGATTAAGATCACAGAAGTAACGACTATTCACAAAAATTGAATATAGAGACTTGCAGCAAAGAACACTGAATAAACTTAATTCCCTTCATTGCAGCATCACATTGATAGTGACACTTCTGAGTGGTTAGTAAACATAACTATATATGGACTTTTGGGATAGTTATTTAGTTGTGCTAGTGTGCTTGATGGACCTGTCCCCATATGGATAGAACTGTTCTCAAGGGCTTTCCTTAGAAAGAATTTTGGTGACTGTTGGGTTTTGGGGAGGACAGGCAAGAGTGGGTTTGAACACCCTTAATATTTGCAACAACAATAAAAATAGCACTCATTAGTTTGATTTTCTGCATACTTGAGAATCAATGCAATTTCACATACTGAGAATCAATGCAATTTCACATGCTGATTTTTGGGAAGGTCATTCTTGTCATTTCCATGGTAAGCCTCTTACATTTTGGGGCTCTCCTTCTTTTTTGACTGCACTAAGTCCCGGAATTGACAATGTTTTTCTAGCTATTGCTGGGGAAAAACTTGGCTTCTTATTGAGATATTTGTTGGCTTGTTGCAGCTGATCACTGTGTGTCTTTGAGTTCTTTGGGTTTTGTTTGTTTGCTTGCTTGTTTTTTGTTTGTTTGTTTGTTTGTTTAGCTTTTGTTTTGGTTTGTTGTTTTTTGTTTTTGTTTTTTTTTTCTCCTTTTTCCTCATATTTTTGTGCAGTTTTATAGCATGTCTGGCACCCAGATTTTGGATCCATATTTTCTTTTGTCCTCAATAGACAATATTTTTCCATGTGTGAAAGAACACTTCTGGTACTTATGATGCATGTATGTAATTTGCTGCAGCCTTCTTGCATATGCAATAAAGATTTTTTGTTTCAAAGTTTGTCTTTAATCAAAGTCTGGCACAGCAGAATTTCTTGTATCTCAATAGTTACTAGGCATGTTGTCATGATCTTGCAAAGTGTCTGTCAGAATCTTACCTGGCAGTATCCCTGAAGGCATTTTCCAAGCCTTCATTAGAAATTAATTTAGTAACCACAGAATCTGGAAGTGCATATGTCTGTGTATCATGTTCATACTTCCCATTAATGTTACATTAAATGATGTTCACCAGATGGCACTGTGAAAAGCATTGATTTTACAGTATTGATAGAATCTCCGTCTCTCATTCTGTTGCTCTGTATTGTTCTCATTGATCCAAATTTACTAATGTACTTATTTCCTCTTTCTGTCCTTCCTGAGAATAGCAAAAATTGTCACATGTAATTTTAAACTCAGACCATATATTGTGTAGTTTTGTAGTCACATGGCTGAGAAATATATATTTGTTTCAGAGCTTCTTTCACAAGAATTGTACCAATTAAATGTAATGCAACTTCAGACTGTTTGGAAGGGAGGGGGACAGCATGAAAGAATCTATGTAAAATAGATTGACTGCTTGATATATTACTACGTTTATATATTAATAAACTTGATTGAGCTTGATTGACCCTAAGCTTTCAGTTCATGGAACGGGCACAGATTTTATTGTAACAATTTGGCAGTGCTTTTTCTATTGGGCTTCATATGAGGAGGGGCTAGTTCCTGAAGACTGTAATAAAGTAAATGTCACACTTATCTTAGAGAAGGGCAAGAAAGAAGATTTAAGGAACTACAGGCCAGTCAGCCTCACCTCAGTCCCTCATGGGAACATGATGGAGCAACTAATCCTGGAAGCCGTTTCCAGAAATGTGAAGGACAAGAACGTTATTGGAAGTAGCCATAATGGATTTATGAAGGGGAAATCATGCTTAACCAACTTGATATTTTTCTACGATGAGATGACTAGTTTGATGGATGAAGGGAGAGCAATGGATACTGTTTCACTTGACTCTAGTAAAGCTTTTGTCACTCTCCCACAATATCCTAATAGACAAGAGGATGAAGTTTAGGTTAGATAAGTAGACAGGTGGATTGAAAACTGACTAAATGGAGATGAGTTGTGATAAGTGGCATGAAGTCCAGCTGGTGGTAGGTCTAGCAGTGGTGTACCTCAGAGGTCAATACTTGTGCCAATAGCATTTAACATCTTCATTAGTGACCTAGATGGTGAGGCAGTGTACCTTTGGCAAGTTTGCAGATGACAGAAAACTGGGAGGAGCAGCTGAATTCCAGATGGTAGTGCCACAATTCAGGCAGGCCTAGACATGATGGAAAAATGGGGAGAAAGAAACCTCAGTGAGATCTATAAGGGGAAATACAGCTTGTCCTATTGCCTCACAACCCTCTGGGTAGAGAATTTCTTCCTTATATCTAATCCAAATCTACCCTGTTTTAGTTTAAAGTTGTTACTCCTTGTCCTATCACTACACTACTTGACAAGGAGTCCACCTCCGGCTTTCCTGTAGGCCCCCTTTAGGTACTGGAAGGCTGCTGTAAGGTCTCCTGGTAGCCTTCTCTTCTCCAGGCTGAACAACCCCAACTCTCTCAGCTAGTCTTCACAGAGAGGAGCTCCAGCCTTCTGATCATCCTCAGGACCCTCCTCTGGACTTGTTCTAATGTTTTAATGCCTTTCTAGTGCTGGGGCCCCAGGGCTGAACACAGTGCTCCAGGTGGTGTCTCATGAGAGCAGAGCAGAGGGGGGAGAATCCCCTCCCTTGCTGTGCTGGCTATGCTGCTTTTGATGCAGCCCAGGATACGGTTAGCTTTCAGGGCTGCAAGCACACATTGCTGGCAAAGAAGTGGAACTTCATCTTTTTGCATTTTTTCCTTTTCCATGGCAGTAAACTTTGCTTGTTCTGGTATCTGTTTTCACTAACAGTCTTTCTTTTAGTCCCTTCCTCTCCTCCTCCTCCTTTTTCCCTCCCCCTCCCCTGCACCCCCCCCCCCCCATGCTTAATATCAGAAAGAGCAGGGTTTTTTTGGTTCAGATAATGAACTGTGTATCAGTTTTATTCCATTAGTGTACCAGGTCTCTTTCATCTTAGAACAGCTTCAAGTGAAATTTTAGGAGGTGTTATATAGAAATGGTAAATAAAGCCTATATTTGGGTCAAAATTCATCCCTTGCAGGTATCTATCATTTCACTACCAATGCAGCCTTGTTACCAGAATCCATTGAGAACATATTCCCTTCTAACCTAAATAAATCTGCTTTCTCTTAGCAGCATTTTGTTAACAGATGTAGTCCAGAGACTGAACTTTGCAGATTGTGTATCAGAATTGGGATGTTTCAGCTAAATTCAATAAATGTTAACAGCAGTTAACTAACTGCACAGAAAATATATCCTGAAATTGTGAGGAAATGAAGTTACCATTTATGGTTCTGCTTTTTTTTTTTTTTTTTTTTTTTTCTCCCATAGACTTGTTGATATTTCCAAAGAGAAAGTGATGCCATTTGACTTCAATTTAATTATTCAAATCCACAGATCTAAACCTTGTAATAGGTGGTTGCAAAAAAAGGCAGCAAACACATTTGAAAGCTGTTGTCATCAAGCAGACTCACATTAAAACTTTATTTTTCCAAAATAACTCTTTTTCAAAGCTGTATTGGTTGAATAAATGTTAAACAGGTTGAAAAAGTTGAAAATTCATGTTAAAATTGCTCCAGGCAGATGTAAATTATATGTCCAGCACTTATGCACTTACCCTGTTCTCATTGACCTTGACAGCAATTACAGAGGTCGTATTTCTCTATGGGGAACTGGAGTCTGAACAATTTAACCACTATACTGGAAGCAGAGAAACTTTACTTATACCCATATACAACTAGGAGTCTTCCTTTTTAAAGTAAAACTTTCTGTGACCATTGCAAATAAAACCATTGTATGTATATTGAGTTCTTTCAAGTCCTGAGAAAGAAAATGCTTGACAGCCTTTTTTAAGTTTTATTTATTTATTTATTTATTTGTTTGTTTGTTTGTTTATTTCCTTGAAGTGTTCCAGGAGTAGTCTTCAGTTGTCTGACATGTCATGGGCAGTACTATTTAGTATGCTGAGGGAAAATAAAAAGCTATGCTATAAAAAGCCAGGTAACTGGTCCTATGAGGTGTGGACAAGAACGGTAGCAACTCCGAGAATTTTATGGTTGCTCTTAGTCAGGTATGGTTGTAGTTAAGTAAGTGTTTCTTTACTATGGGATCATAAATGGTAATGTATGGTAAAGCAACTGTAGGAATAACGAGGATTTGTGGTTTTGCATTTTAACTATCTATGTAATTTTATTGTGGAAGATATGCATATTGATTATATAAAGATTTATTTAAAATAATAAGCTGTTACCAACCCCTCAAACTCAGTGCAATTTGCCTGGACTATATACCTATTAAGTACTTATGAAACTGAGACACTGTTTTTCAGTATTGTTTTTGATAATATTGATTCTCCTTTTGTCTCTTACTCCTTCCCTATTTAAATTTTTAATTGAAAATTTCAATTTTTAAATTGAAAAATTTCAATTTTAATTGATTTTTTTTTTATTCTGTTGTTTTTACATCAAAAGTATAATGTTAAGAAATAGCTATGTGCTTTAGAAAGGCCACTTCCAACTTGTTTTTGTGGAAGAACAGTTTTGGATTGCTTTGAAGGCTGAAGTAAGATTTTTCTTTAGATAAGGTGAAAACAAAACTTCACTTTTCCTTCAACTGTTGTAATCAGAGTATCTCTATTGCCAAGGGGGAATAGCTACCCTGTAGAGTTTCCATAGCAGCAAGTTGAACAAGTAATGATTTATTTCAGTGTAGTGTGTCTAATTGTAGAAGGTGAAATTCAAAAGGCATGAAGAGGACTTCCTCCCCTTTTCTACAGGGCTCTTTATACAGTTTCTTTCTTGAGAAATGTCCAGACTTTTACTTACAAATGTATTGAAGGCTGCAGGCAGTTCTCTCTTACTGGCTGTTGGGACATTTTTGAACATTCTATCAAGATGTTTTTAGCTCGCGCTGAGCATCTTTCACTGGTCCTCTGCACTGACTAGGTTTTCTGCTATATCATATAGTTTTTTCAACAATTTGCCTTTTTTTAAAGAATTTTTCTAATAAAAAGCAAGAAGAAGAGAAATGAGAATCTTTTCCTTTGGGATACTGTCTTTACATCAACTGCAGTTCAGATAAGGAAGAGCTTAATGTATTCAGAAAATGATTGCATGTTCTTTCTTAAATTAAGATTTCCTGCTTAGAGATGATAACCTGTAGGAAATACAGGAGATCAATAGATAATTCCCACAATTAAGTAGTTCAGATCCTCTTTCTTTTCTGGGATTCTTCATGAAGATGCTAACTGTGTTGATTAATTTCAGAGAGTTATCTGATGACAGCAAGGACTGAGCTACCAACTCTAAAATTTTTCACTGAATTTTATACAATTTGTGTAGCACTAGCAATACATAACGGATTTCTGCAGATACCCTGGAGACATGAGGATCATAGTTCCATTAGCATCCCCATGGATTATTCATGATACATAGATGTTTTAGTTTGTCAAGCAGTATCAAATGGATACCAGATGTTTTTTGCCATCACAAACTAATTTTGGTTGGCAGGTTAAACTATAGTACCTAATAACTTTAGGTTTTTAATTTCTTTTATGTTGACCTGACTAGGAAATAACATTTATGTTCTTTCATGAAAAAGAAGATGTAAGCTAACACTTCCTAACTAACTTTGTGTTGGAGAATGACTGTAAGTGACAGTGACAGATTCTTAGATATTTAGGATAGTAAAAAAAAAAAAAAAACTATTCTACAACTCATATCCTGTATGGCATAGCATCCACAAGAGATCATTTAAAGTCTGCTTCATCTTAGTGTTTTACACTGAAAATAACTCATTATCCTGTAAATATTTCAGTAGTTTGTACAAAGTTAATATAGTTCATGTATTTTTTATGATTCATAATAGTATATATATTTACCTAGGGTTTCATTCAGATTTAGTATCATTTTAGTATAAACTGTTAAGCTCTTATTATATAAGGTCAATATTTAGGAATTGGATTTAGATATTTAATTTTATAAGATACATAGTTTTACCAAATATAAAAATATTCCTTCAATGTATCTTTCTCACCTCTAAATTGAGTACAAATTCATTGTCCCTTGGAAGAAAAAGAGCCACCTTTATTTGGGACAAGCTTTGTCCACTATACTTTTCATAGGTTACAACTAAATGCTTTTTGATAGTTCAAGCACGTCTTATGTAACCAAAACATCTTAGAGCTTTAGAGCTAGAATTCAGTAAAATGTCAAAGCTTATGCTGAACATAGACTTCTTAGGTATTCACCTTCCATACTGAATTCATGTAGTCCTCCATTATTTTTAAATATTGGTAGAGTATTGTTTAAATTTCCAGATGTGGTAAGTATGAGGTCCAAGTTAAAAATAAACAGTTCCCAAAATGTCCAGTAGCAGGGGAAGGAAGCAAGCTATCTATAGCAAATTGATTCTGTCACTGTCATAAACAAATTGCCCAGTCCCTAAATGTTGTCTTTTGTTCTGCTCCATTGGCTGTGAACAACTCTAACCTTGATTCTGAAGATTTATTACTACATATAAGTTTTGTGACAACAGCCTTCTGATCTCCTAGATCAAGATTGAATTATAATGTATACCAAACTGCTTTGAGTCTAGAGTTTTCAGCTTCACCGTTGTTTTTAAGAAACTACTAACAACATATCTTTATGTAAAAATGCTTTGAACTTTGTAGAAATTGCTCTAGTCTTCAAGAAGTCTTAAGACAGGGTTTTGTAAAAACAACTGCTCACGGAATATTTACTCCTAATTGATAATGCATAACAAGATATTAGTTTTTAGGCTAATCATTCATAAAGCTTCAAATGTTAATAGTTACAGACAAACAACTTTGTTACAGCTTTGCAAGCATATTTTCCATGTTTTATTTTTATGGGATTATTTTCATTTACATGACAGATTTACATTTCCATATTGGCTGGAAATTCTCTATCAAGTAGTATACAAAAATATGTGGCAATGTACAGTGAACTGGATATGCCTAAATAAGGTCTGCATGTTTTTTGCCCTAGAAAAAACTAAACGATAAATAGTGCACAAGAGCAAAGTGATTGATAGAATGGCACTGAAAATATCTTTTGCAAATGTGGACGCTAATGAGACTTTTTCTCTTTGCTTCTTTTTCTTACACCTTGTTTTAGGATGGATCAAGTGCCTGACTCAGATTGCCATTTGGAAATAAGCAAGCAGTGTCCAGATTTCACCATGAAGACAGGTATTTTACATCCTATGTACCTATGAGAGAACCTCAATTTATTTTATAATACATGCAGCATGCTATCCCAATATCTGCCATAATGGTATTTTTCTTTACTTGCTTGATATAGCAGGCTTAGACTGCTGCTTCTTGTTGAGCAGACTTCTCCAATTTTACCCAAAGGTTATTAGTGAAGTTGGATTGAATGGTCTTTCCTATAGTTACTGGGTTTACGTGGTTATGTTTGGAACTTTTCTTGCTAGGACATTATAATTTGTCTTAAGAAAGACAAATGTATTTATTTATTTAGAAAGCTAGGAGAGACTCTAGATTAAAAGAAAAAAAAAAAAAGGATTTTAAAAAACTGATATAGGAAACCAAATGGAGAACCTTTGTAGAGAAAAGGAGTCTTGTGCAAACTTGAATAGTTTGCCTTTATTGTGAAATTCATGGCTTGTGTGCCTTTCTACCTAATTATGCATCAGTTTTGATGGAATGGCAATGAAGCATAAGGGGATCTCTCTCTCTCTCTTTAATGCCTCATTTAACAAATATTTCTCATGAAGCTTAACATAAAATTTACTGTAATATAAAAATTCCATCTTTTTTGTGGTTTGGTTCATTTGCTTTGCAAAGAAGACATAAAACATCTTTTTCATAAACTACATTTTTCTCAAAACACTTTTAGTCATTGTCTCTTCCACAGTTGATTTTTTTTCCATGAAAGTCCCTTTCTAAAATTCTGTGCCTGAACAACAAACCAAACCAAAATGGTTATCATCCTAGAGTATGTACAGAACTTTTTTTTCAGACACTCAGGGGACTTTTTTCTTCATTTTTATATTATGATGAAAAAGATAAAATATTTTTAATATTAAGCCAGAATAAAACATGCTTAAATCAATTGGTGAAAGGTTTCTCATCTTTTTTTACAAGTGATTAGTGCTTCATACTCTTGGTGCTCCATTCAGAGCAATATTAATAAAATGTGTTTTACAACTCTGTTTTTATGTAAGATTTTTCAAGAAGAGCTGGATCTGGTGTTGGAAGAGCCAGATTTCAGAATGGGATCAACTTGCACTGGATGTAGTTCTTCACTGTGTTTCTGAAGTCATCCAGGGAAAATAGGAAGACCTACTAACAGGAAAACAAACAAACAAACAAAAAAACCAACCAACCAACAACAACAACAAAAGATTTTTGTCATGTGGTTTTAGCCATCTGTTTGGTGCCTCTCCCTTTGTAGTCAGGGGAAGTGGTGAGCCATGCCATCCTAAAACTGGTGCTCTGAATAGGCAGAATGAGTTTGCCTCTGGAATGATGGATTGCATAATAAGGTGGAATGGAGGTCTTAGAATAGATGCCTGACTTTTTGACTGATTCAGGTATCTGAGGTGAAGCCCACATTGAATGTTTTTAGGTTCGGACTCTCAGTTACACTTTCACTTTGTTGTTTTTATAAGAAAGATGTTAATCTTGATGAAATTATTTGTTTACATTATATCATCTGAAAACAATATTCTATCCTAGTTTTTTCCTCTTTATTTTCATATTTTTCCTTTTCTCTTGGTTTATACCTATCCATTTTTCCAGCTGAAGGAATAGTGGCAATAGCAAATGCAGATTTACATGTACTCAAAATCTACCTATGTAGGAATAGAACATAAAGTAAATATTTGGACATATTTCATACATGAAGAGTGCATAGTTTCATTTGTGATGTAATTCATATTTGGTTGTATATTCAGCTTAGTAGCATGTATTCAACCTTGAAATGTAGACATCTCCGTTGTGTTCAAAACTTTGTTGCAAGCCTTAACTGATTTTGTAGTTACATTCATACTATGATATTACATTTACATTATCAATTGCTGGCTGGTATGAAGTGTTTCTTCAAGTGATTAGATATTCATATACTGATTCCATTGTCAAGAATGAGTCATTCTTATTCCAAGAGAAGACAAAAAAAAAATGTCTACAGAACCACCTTGATCCGTAAGTGGCATTGTGTCCTAATAAAGTTGATAGTATATGGTTCCTGTTACTTGAACTGAGTAAATCAGGGAGCATTGTTACCTACCACCCTTTGTTCGTGTTTTTTGTGCTGTTTGGGATTTTAGCTTGGTAACCAGGATATCGACAACAGCTTAAAGTACACCACACATCTGTTTGCAATTGCCTAATTTTGATGGTGGATTTCCTGAAGAGTTATGGTAATATAAAGAATTGGGAGAGGATTAAAAGATTGTTGAAATTTCCAGCTAGACTTCTCTTACTGTGTTTTCTTTTGGATTCATGCAATCACTCACATTAAGGTCAGCTGTTTTTAAAGCACTCACAGGAACAGATTTTTCGAGTTATAAGAGTCCTTTGTGATGACTTTAAATGTCAATAACCCACTTGTTTAGCATTAAATGATCAACATATACAAAGATTCCCAGGCTAGCTAACTAACTAGAACACAGAAATGGATTAGCTTTTTTGACTGCAGAACAAATAATGTAACAACAGCATACAATTAATTACACATTTCAACACTATGAACGTGAAGAGATGTTACCAATATATTGCAGGACTGCTTGTTGACTTAATGAACTTATCAGAAGTGTTGACACCTAAGGACCAGTAAACTGGTGAATTGAAGGTTATCTACTTTCTCTCAATCTCTGGTCATTTACTAAGCAGCACAGGCATCATCTATCTACAGCTGTTGCTACTGGATACTGTGTTTCTATGACATGTCTAGGATAGGTGTAGTTGTTTTTTTTTTTTAAATTATTATTATCTTGTTGGTTTATGTTTTTGTCTTTTTTTTTTTTTTCTCCAAGAGAAAGACTGGAAAACAATCCTGTTGGCCTTTTTTCAAGCTGTTGATCTAATCTGATTCTATGTACTAGGCTAACAACTATGATAATGATCTTGTCACTTGTGGAGAGATTCTCTGCTGTATGTTATAGTAGCAGGCTCAAAGACTTTGTAGAATTTCTATATGACCAATAAGAAAATAATAAAAAATGAATATTAGAAGGAATAAAATATTCATGCAAGTACACTTGTTATAATCTTGCCCTACTATTCCTTTTTCAGGAACTTTTTCCACTGTCTGTTGCTGGCATGCCCCCTTGCTTCTCCTCCAACCCCCCACCACCCCATCCTCACCGTTGTGTAACTTTCCCCTTCCTGAGGATCTTTTTATTTTCTTTTCCAGAACATTCATACTTGTTTCCTTGTTTCATTTCTGCCTCCTTGCTTACATTCTTTCCTTTTTCCTGAGACCATTAAATTCATTCTCTTGTCAAAATTAGCTCCCCATTTTTCCCCTGTTTTTAATGAACCCCAAATCATTTGTACTATCCATCACCCTGAAACCCACAGCCATCCAGTCTACTTAGAAATGAGGATCAGAGATGGTAGAGTTTGGGACTAGAAGGAAGGGTCAGTTTCTTGGGTTAGTCAAGGGAATTAGGAAAGTTCAAAAATTGTAGCTTCTTTGTTGAAGGAGAATGAATGAGAGAGGCCTCCTATTGTTCTTTGTTTACTCAGGTGGTATGTACTTTCCACTTTTCCACTTTTCCACATCTTTTTCTGTCACCGGTGGAAAAGGTATCATGGACTGTATTCATGAGGGGCAAGGTAAACAAATAAAAAAGAATTTGTCAATTAGATACAAAACTGCGGTATCCTGTCTTGAGATTGTAAGTGAATATAAAAGAGTATTCCTAGTTAAATGATAGAGATCTGTAACCATTCTCTCAAAATAAGTATAGTATAAACTGCTGCCCATACTTGACCAGTAAAAAAGAGCAACATATGTGCTAATTTCTTTCCAGCTGTGGTGTTGCAAAGCATGTCAGAAAATAAGTCTCGTACCAGACTAACTCCTGGAAAAGTAGTAGTTAATTTTAAAAAGTTAAAAATCCAGAAATTCAACATTGCAAAAAAAATAGGGAATATTTTTTGTAATGGCAGAAGATTCATTAAATTATGCTGTAGCTTAAACTTAAAAAGTTAATGTGTATGAAATGGTAGACTCAGATTTAAGTCATGAAAAATGTGAAGCATATCTTTTAAATTTTAGTGGCAAGCCTATATCTTTATTAAAATAATTGATGTTTGTGTTGGTGATTCTAGTAAATGAATTACCTATTTTGCAATGTAATTGTTGAAAGTTCCTAAAGTGGCTGCCCCAGCATAAGCATAAACAAGGTAACTGGCATAATTCTTAAAAAGTACTGGAAAGCACAAATATTAGCTTCCTTTATTCTTTAATACAATGTTCTAGATCAACTGCATTTTTAAAAACAAAGACATTTATTTTGGGGTGTGAGAGCATGCCATTATACATGCAGTTTTGAAAACATTGTCCCTGGTGCTGAGAAAGCTCCTTATCTGGAGCGTTTTTTTGCCACCAGTATTTGGGTCTGTTAAAATGCTGTGTGTGATGGCCACCAGATGGGCCATACCATTTAAAAAATGCTTCATATTGCAGTAAAGGTAATGACATCTTATAATCTGTTTATGAAATATCCAGTTTTACCTGCTCTTTAACATTATGCTGCACTAATTGAATGACTTCCATTAGCATCTTTGAGAATTTGGTTAAAGTTTTCTCCAGTGTGATCCATTCAGTATTTGTTGTAACCCTCTAGTCAATGTTTGGAGGAAGCTAAGTTTCTTATCTACGGCTTTAGCAAAAGGCTTCCAAGGCTTCCAAAACAATGCTTCATGAAGTAGCATTCATAATACTGTTATTACCTGTTTTTCTAAGTTCTTCTCTTCCATATGACACTCTCATCGTGTGACAGAAAGGTGGACTCTGGAAAAGTGATGGGGAGGGACCGCAATGCTAATCTGCAGCAAAAGGTCTGCTTTTCTTAGTAGGTTTCCTCTGAGTGCTCAGCCCAAGTTGATGCAGCCATGATGCAAGCTGATATGCAATGCTGCAGCCTCTCTCTGATAACCAACCACCTACGTTTTGCCCATTTGTTTAGGGAATGCTAATGCTATGTGTTGTTGTCATGTGATAACAGGTTTAACTGCAGAGAAGAGATGGCTGAGAGCAATTTGCATGTGCCTTGCTTACAGTGGGGAAGATGTGACCATTTTATATTTCAAAGTTGGAATTTCATGTTCTTAGTTCATCAGATCCACCATTTTGTCTCCCTGACTTACTTCAGTTACATTTCTATTTGGGAATCTGTGCTTAATGATGTGTTGTATTAAGAAAGCCTTCTTCAGACAAATTATCTTGTAGTAAGACAACAGCAGTGGAAGGAAGAAATTAGAAAACAAAGATTTGTGGGTAAATATTATCTCACTAATTATTTGTTCCTGTTAGTAAATAAAATACAATTTTGGAGCATAAGGCTTTATTGTTAGAGTTCATTCTTACATTCTTCAGTATTTGCATGCTTTGCCTGTCCAGATCAGAACTAATTTTAAAGGTTAGCTGAAAAAGAAACCCAAACTACCTCATCTGGCATTAGCTTTTAACTCTTAAAGATAGAAGCGGCATGTATTTCACAATGCTTTTTCTTCCTGACTGCTTTTCCAGACAGACTGCTACTGAATTAAACCATAATAGTTGTAGAAGAAATAACCAAGTTAATGCACTGTATTCTTAAACTATAGAGCAGCTCCAAATCTGCCACGTGCCCCAACGAACAAGAAGTTTAGGATGGAGACTACAATATCTGCCATCCTGTCTGCCTCTTTGGTAATAATTTCCTGTCTGCACTTACCCGGTTGCTGTCTACCACCAGCTGTCATATCTGAGAGTCAGTCTCACAAGTTTGTGCATTTGGTTTTATGCTCATCTCAGCCACCAGAGAGCCAGAATGTGAAATGAGAAGATCTTGGAGCTTGTTCACAATTGTGAAGCTTTTTGTCTGACTCTGGAGCTACAGAATTAGAAAGACAAATCTCAGTTTTGGTAGTTCTTTTCCAGTCTTTAAAGTAAGAGTTGTAGAGAACTCCAATCAAGATGCTATTACTGATTTTTCCATTCCTTCCCACCCTCCTGCCTGGGATACTATGGACTGGCAGAATTAGACTCCTATTCATATTTAGCTGTAATTATCTTAAATAAACATTTTGCTTAGTCAAAGACAAAGAATAATAATTACTCTCTCAGAAGTATCTCTGAAATACTGAGAGTTGGATTCAGGTGCATACACAAGCCTTTTTTTTTACGGCCTTGGGATGTGAAATGTCTGCAGAAGGCTGGCAGACGTGAAATAGACTTCGAGGTGGTCTGCCAGGACATCTTGGGTTTTTAAAAATGGCAATAGACACACATATCTCAGCACCTCAGTCATGCTTCTCTTTGTCACCGTCAGGTTTATTTATTTTTTTTTTTTCTGACACTTTTAAAAATTAACCCACAAATCTTTGCACACATTTGCAACACTGCCAAGCAGGACTTCCAGCAGGACACACTTGACTTCTCTGTATGTGAGTGTGCAAAAGCATGTATGAAACAGCCAATTTCACACTTAGTGTAACATGGACCCTTTGTAAGTTTGGTAGCCAGATGTCCAGGTCAAGCCCTCAGTGCAATGGTTGTCCCTTTTTCATCACATTATTATTGTCCCTTCTTATTATCTTTGACCACTTTTTATAAAATAGATGGCAACTGAGGGAGTTGGACCTAAACCTACACTCCCAGCCTTCTCCACTGATCCAAAAGGTCTCATATACAAACACAGTAGCTGACACAGGGCAGATGGCATCTCTGTCTCAGGCCTGTCCTGCACATGAGCCCTCTCTTCTGCTGCTGCACAGCATTTGGGCCTTCACCATTCCTGGGGCTGGCTGCTGTGTTCTTTCAAGGAGGTGTACCCAAAAATTTGTGTCAGGAGTATAACTTCCTACATCTTTCCTTGGAAACGTGCTCACAAACACATCAGGACAGCTTACAAACGGTATACTGAGTCCAGCAGTGTTTGGACATGAGCTAGGGCAACAACCTTTTGATATAAAAACATAAAATGATTGAGTTCAGATTAAACAAAAGGTTTGAAAACAAATCTCCAATTTTTTTTAGTGGGCAAACTGAATGACAAATCTTTCGTTTCAGTCTTGCTTTCCAACCAACAACTATCAATAGCTTTTTTTGGTTGTGGTGATCTTGACACTGACTATACTGGGTCCTCAGGGAAAGGTCAGTCTTTTTCTCAGGTCTGAAGCCTGTCTACATGCCTGGTGCCTGCAGTATCTTTACATTTCTTTTTATGATGCAGGCTGTTGGCATACTGCAATTTTCATGATTCCTCCTCTTTTGTCTGCACTCCACAACCTTGCAGCAGTCAAACAGTCTATAAAACTGTCAGAAAAGGTACAATTTCTGCCTCCTCCACCTTCCCCTGGAGGTTTTTATGTGACCCAAATTGCAATACCCAGCAAAAAAGCAAACAGGCATTTTTATCTCTGCTGCCAGCAGAACATAATATTCAATAATAGATGATACATTGTGAACAAGTGAAGATCAAGCTCTACCATCACCAGCTGATTTTAGGAGATAAGGTGTTTTTCTAGATTATAGTAAGTAGGTAACTCCTGGCATTAAATGCAGGATGTTTCATTCCTAGCAGAAGTCAAATGTGTACAACGTGTTTGCTATTCTCAAAAAATTGTTGAACAAAAAAACTTTCCTCATTGCATAGATCCTGAAAGGCCTCAGTAGTCTAAGGTCATTTGATATCTGCCCGAGACTCTAAAGACTGTCATGGCCCATGTTGAAATAAATTCAGGTGGCTGCACACAGAAGTAAAAACTTAATGATGGAAAAGCAAATACAGGAGAAAGTTCTCCAACAGTAACCCTCCAAAAAAGTCTTCATCCCTTCCCCTGCACTGTGTGGGCTGTGGTAGAAGCATTCTATAGGAGTGTTGTTAAAAACACTGGGTATTGATAGACTGCCTACTGTTCTCCTACTGTAAAGCATGGGTATATTGAGGTTGCTTTCTGGATATTTTGTGGGAGGGGGCTTTTTTGGTACTAGAGGAGATAAGGGGCATTGGAAAAATCATTTCATATCAAACTTTGCTGTTACGGCTGTGGCATGATTTGTGGTGTTGTAAATCATGAAACAGAAAGAAGATCACAGAATCACAGAATAGTCTAGGTTGGAAGAGACCTCTAAGATCACCGAGTCCAATCTCTGACCTAATCCTAACAAGTCCTCCACTAAACCATATCCCTAAGCTCTACATCTAGACGTCTTTTAAAGACCTCCAGGGATGGTGACTCAACCACTTCCCTGGGCAGAATATTCCAGTGACTAACAACCCTTTCGGTAAAGAAGTTTTTCCTAAGATCCAACCTAAACCTCCCCTGGCACAATTTTAGCCCATTCCCCCTCATACTGTCACCAGGCACATGGGAGAATAGACCAACCCCCACCTCACTACAGCCTCCTTTAAGGTACCTGTAGAGTGCAATAAGGTCGCCCCTGAGCCTCCTCTTCTCCAGGCTGCACAAGTCCAGCTCCCTCAGCTGCTCCTCGTAAGACTTGTTCTCCAGACCCTTCACCAGCTTCGCAGGGCTTCTCTGGACTCACTCAAGCACCTCCATGTCCTTCTTGTAGTGAGAGGCCCAAAACTGAACACAGTACTCGAGGTGCGGCCTCACCAGAGCTGAGTACAGGGGGACAATCACCTCCCTGGACCTGCTGGCCACACTGTTTCTTATACAGGCCAGGATGCTGTTGTCCTTCTTGGCCACCTGAGCACACTGCTGGCTCATATTCAGTCAACTATCAACCAATACTCCCAGGTCCTTCTCTGCCTGGCAGCTTTCCAACCACTCATCTCCCAGCCTGTAGCTCTGCTTGGGGTTGTTGTGCCCCAGGTGCAGGACCCGGCACTTGGCCTTGTTGAACTCCATACAGTTGTCCCCGGCCCATTGGTCCAGCCTATCCAGATCCTCCTGCAGAGCCTTCCTACCCTTGAGCAGATCAACACACACACCTAACTTGGTGTCATCTGCAAACTTACTGAGGGTGCACTCAATCCCCTCATCCAGATCATCGATAAAGATGTTAAAGGACTGGCCCCAGTACTGAGCCCTGGGGGATGCCACCAGTGACCGGCCTCCAACTGGATTTGACTCCATTCACCACAACTCTCTGGGCCCGGCCATCCAGCCAGCTCTTAACCCAACAAAGCATATGACAGTCCCAGCCATGAGCAGCCAGTTTCCTGAGGAGAATGCTGTGGGGAATGGTGTCAAAAGCCTTGCTGAAGTCAAGGTAGACCACATCCACATCCTTTCCCTCATCCACTAAGCATGTCACCTTGTCATAGAAGGAGATCAGGTTTGTCAAGCAGGACCTGCCCTTCATAAACCCATGCTGACTGGGCCTGATTGCCTGCTTGCCCTGCAAGTGCTGCGTGATGACTCTCAAGATAATCTGCTCCATGAGCTTCCCTGGCACTGAGGTCAAACTAACAGGCCTGTAGTTTCCCTGGGTCTACTTTCTGGCCCTTCTTGTAGATGGGCGTCATGTTTGCTAGCCGCCAGTCGAGTGGGACCTCCCCTGATAGCCAGGACTGACGATAAATGATAGCAAGCGGCTTGGCCAGCTCTTCCCTAGTTCTCTCAATACTCTCGGGTGGATCCCATCCGGCCCCATCAACTTGCATCCAAACGCTGTAGCAGGTTGCCAACCATTTCCTCGTGGATTATGGGGGCCACATTCTGCTCCTCATCCCCTTCCACCAGCTCAGGGTACTGGGCGTCTAGAGAACAACTGGTTTTGCTGCTACAGACTGAGGCAAAGAAGGCATTAAGCACCTCAGCTTTTTCCTCATCTCTGGTAACTAAGTTTCCCTCCACATCCAGGAAAGGGTGAAGATTAGTCCTCCTTTTTGTGCTGATATATTTATAAAAACATTTTTTGTTGTCTTTAACAGCAGTAGCCAGACTGAGCTCCAGGTGAGCTTTGGCATTCCTAATTTTATCCCTGCACCGCCTCACCCTGAGTGTCCCGCCCTCTTTTCCAAAGATTATAAACCCTCTTTTTTCTCCTAAGCTCAAGCCACAACTCTCTGTTCAGCCAGGCTGGTCTTCTTCCGCGCTGGCTCGTCTTTGGGCACGTGGGCCAGACCGCTCCTGAGCCATTAAGATTTCTTTCTTGAAGAGCGCCCAGCCTTCCTGGGCTCCTCTGCCCTTCAGAACCACCTCCCAAGGGACTCTGCCAACCAGTGACCTGAACAGCTCAAAGTCAGCCCTCCAGAAGTCCAAGACAGTTTTATTGGTCCCCTTCCTTACTTCGCCAAGCAGTGAGAACTCTACCATTTCATGGTCACTCTGCCCGAGACAGCCCCCGACCACCACATCTCCCACCAGGCCTTCCCTGTTTGTGAACAGAAGGTCTAGCGGGGCACCTCCACTGGTAGGCTCGCCAACCAGCTGCATCAGGAAGCTATCTTCCACACTCTCCAGAAACCTCCTAGACTGCTTTCTCTGGGCTGTGTTGTGCTTCCAGGATATGTCTGGGAAGTTAAAGTCCCCCAGGAGAACAATCACTGACGATTTTGCAACTTCTGCCAGCTGCCTGTAGAACTCCTCATCTGTCTCCTCATCCTGGTTTGGCGGTCTATAACAGACCCCCATCAGGATGCTTGCCTTGTTGGCTTTCCCGCTGAACCTAACCCATAGCGACTCAACCTTATCATTCCCAGCCTCAAGTTCGACGACATCAAAACACTCTCTAATATAGAGAGCCACTCCACCACCCCTTCTGTGCTGCCTGTCCCTTCTGAAGAGCCTATAGCCAGACGTTGCAGCATTCCAGTCATGAGAGTGGTCCCACCATGTTTCCGTGATGGCAACCAAGTCACAGCCTGCCTGCTGCACAATGGCTTCCAGCTCCTCCTGCTTGTTGCCCATGCTGCATGCATTAGTGTAGATGCACTTCAGTTGAGCCTTTGCCTTCTCCCCCAGCCTTGCCATTGTTCCCCCTGGCACACCTCTAACAAGCTTTGTTTCATCCTCATTCCCATTCCCCTTCTTACCTAGTTTAAAGCCCTCTCAATGAGCCCTGCCAGCTCCTGGGCTAGGATCCGTTTTCCCCTTGGAGTCAGTTGGGGCCTGTCTGCGGCCATCAGGCCAGGTGCCCAGTAAAGCACCCCGTGGTCGAAGAACCCAAAATTCCTGTGTTGGCACCAGCCTCTGAGCCACCTGTTTATCAGGTGGGCTTTCCGTGTCCTCTCTGAACCCCTCCCTGCCACTGTAGGGATGGACAAAAACATCACCTGTATTCCCGCTACGTCCACTAACCGTCCCAGCCCCCTGAAGTCATGTTTTATAGCCTTCAGGCTTCTCTCATCAATGTCATCACTGCCAGCCTGGACTATCAGTAGTGGGTAGTAACTGGAGGGGCGAACCAGCTTTCTGGCAATGTCCCTGACCCTGGCCCCAGGGAGGCAGCAGACTCCCCTACAGGTAGGGTCAGGCCAACAAATAGGGCCCTCTGTTCCCCTGAGAAGGGAGTTGCCCACACCGATCACCCTTCTTTCTTTCTTGGTGGAAGCAGTCTTGAGGCGTGGAGCAGACTTCCTCACCCTAGGCTTCCTGGGTATACTTTCTACCATATCCTCATGCTCCGCTCTCTCAAGCTCCAGGGCCTCAAATCTGTTGCCTAAGGGCACCTGGGAAGGTGGGGCGGGGCAGGTGGGGGGGGGGGGGGGGGGGGCACGTTTCCTGCAGTGTCGAGCAGAAACCTGTCTCCATTCCTCCTCCACTCCTGGGTCCCCTCCCTCTGCCCGATAGTGACCAGGCAGGGGGTCAACCCCAAATGGGGAGTCTCACCCCAGTGCCTCTCCTTCAGGCCTTGCAGGGAGTTGTTCTACCAGCCTATCTCTTGCTCGCACTCCCTGATGGCCCTCAACCTCTCCACCTCCTCCTTGAGTTTTGCCACCAGGCAGACCAGGTCATCCACCTGCTCGCACCTCACGCACAGTATCTCTGCCTCCCTCAGATGGCAGCAGCAGACTCTGACACTCCCTGCATCCAGAGACCTGCACCGCCGCATTTTTGAGCGGGCAGTCTGTCTGGGTGGCTACAGACTTTCTGTAGAGAGCTCTCTGCCTAGCTTGGACCATCGTGGCTCAGATAGTGCTAGACAACCGTCAGATGAGTTGCTGTTAGGGGTGGGGGGATCGCTCTGCCCTCTCTACTCGCCCTGCCTGCGCTAACTGCCGTGCCCCGCCCTATTTGCCCGTCCTGGTCGCCGCGCTCCTGGTCGCTCGCGCTCCCTAGGGGCTGCCTTTGAACGGCCGGGGAGGGGGCGCTGTTGGCTCCGCCGACGCCTCGTCAGCCTCCCTCACGAGGGCTGCCGGGTCGTGGCGGCTCCCTCGGCTGCTTCGAGTGGCTTCGATGCCGGGAAAATAGCCCTGCCTGTCCCGATACCCCGCTCCGCTGCAGAACGCGTCTGCCCCGGAGCCGATCGCCTCGGCAATGATCTTTGATTAATCCGAAGATATTTCTGAAGCCAGGTGTGCAGAGTGATGAAAGCATTGGTGGCAGGTAGTTCACTGGTGTGCAGTGTCATCCCCTTGTTTTCAGCTGAGAGTATGTCTCCTGATGCTTAAACATGTTGTTACTTAAGAAAACATGGGAAACTACATGGAATTCAGGCAGTAGAAAAACCCTGTACTAAAAGATTAAATCAGATTTCAAATCTCAGTGAAAAATATCTACTAATGGTAATTGGTTGTACCCTGGTTTTGCTCCAAAACACTGGGCAACCAGACCTGGAGCTGGCACTTGAAGAGGAAGGGCCTTGTGTGCCACAGTGCTGAGGCCTGGGACAATTTTCTACTTAGGACTGCCAAGTGTCAGCTTGTGGCCAGGTCAAGGGGGGATCTGGCTTCCTAACAGGCCTGCACCAGCCTGACGTGGCTCACATCTGCTGTTCTGTTTGCAGCCGAATACCTTGTAGAAATAGCAGCTGCAGCTGAACAGAAGCCAGTTCCTGCAGGGTGGGGTGAGCCTTTTGAATACATTTACTCAGGCTCTGAGCTTCTTCCCACGATTTGATTCAGAGAGAAGTTTTGCCCTTTTGTTTTGTAGTTTTTACATTCAGTGTTTCACATCCAGTTCAGCTTTGGCTACTTTGGGGCCTCTGAAGAAGCTACTTGTGCCTGACAATGGCCCTGGCACAAACCTCTTACAGTCTGCTTTTTCCCTGCTGGTTCATGCAGAGTGGGTCTGACCTACTATACCCCACCTCTAAGTATGAATTTGAGTTGGGGTTTTTATTCTCACTGAACAGAGGGAAATAGAGCTTAAAATAAAAATTTCAAGGACGATATGTCAGAATCAAGACCAGGGTCTTTCTGTGAGAAAGTACCTCACCTGGGTAGGTCTTCTCTGTTCTTTGCAAATATGTTAGGTGTATTTGCTTTCTTTCTTTCTCCACAAAGAGGATATATATATATATATTTCATATATATACACATACGTGTGCACATAAATAAAATTAGGATTAGTATCTTAAATATCGAGTGACAGTGTGTATCCACTCAGTTCAAGATGTAACTACTTACAGCAGTGATTAAAGGTCAGCGTTTAGGAAAAGTATTACCTGACAGTAACAAAATTGTTTTGGGAGATTTACAGGGTGATGTTTGGTGGGTGACAGATCAGTGCAGGGTTGATACATTATTTTTAAATATGTACTTGTCTCTGTGGGTATCCTTAAGGATAGTAAAGGAATTTCCTTTGTAGATAAAGGAAAAAAGAAAAAGGAAAGGGAAGGGAAGGGAAGGGAAGGGAAGGGAAGGGAAGGGAAGGAAAGAAGGAAGGAAGGAAGGAAGGAAGGAAGGAAGGAAGGAAGGAAGGAAGGAAGGAAGGAAGGAAGGAAGTTGTAACTTATAGTTAGTTACTAAGTAGTAGGAATTTTTAAACTCAGTGGTAAACTTGTTTGGAAATTTAACAAGTAATCCAAGAAATAACATCAATTGAGTTAGAGAACAGTAATATCTCATAAAGAACATCCAGCTTGAACCGTTAGAGTTTTCACTGCCCTGCTTTTCTCTTAAAAGCACATTTCTTAACACAATGGCAAAGCTTGAAAATTGCTTAAAAGTATTTTTTCTTTGTTGGCAAAGCTTGCTTCACAGAAGTCACAGAAAGTAGGATTGGAAAAGACCCCCAGATGTTATGCTGACTATTTTTTTGCCTGGAGATGGGATAAACTGTATTTACTTCATTCCCAACAAATGTCTGTCTAACCCATTCATAAAAACCTCTGAGTGAGATCCCTAAATCTCCCTGGGCAATCTGTGGCAGTGCTTCACTGTATTTAGCCTTAAATTTATCTCCCCCCCCGCCACAACCCACCTTTTCCCCTGCCCACTCCCTCAGAGTACCTTAAATCTCACTGCATCATTCACTTTATGTGATTATCTCGAATGCAGTGCTATTTGCTTTTAGAAAACTGTATGACCAACTTGGCTGCTAGATAATTGTACAGTTACTTTGGCAGTCTTGTACTGCAATCCTGCAATAATAAATTCTTGCCAGTCCCTTGTGATCTTTATGTCTGCCTCATGATAATTGCTATTTTTCCTGATGCTGCAGTTACTGAATTACTGAATCACCAATCTTCACTTTTGTATCAGAAGGAAAAAAAAATCAAGGTGTAGGTTGTGTCATGTCCCCCTTGCCCTGCCTCAGGTGGAGAAATACACTTGCTAAACCAAAAGACAAACAAAGAAATTAGCATTTTTATTTATTTATTTATCTTTAAGCTTGCTTTATCAATTTTTAAGCTTTTAAAATGTTTGGGCTGCTCGTTACTAGAAGTTTTGATCCTACGCTTATGTGAATGTCTTCCCTGGTTTCTGTACAAGCATAAAAGTCAGCCCAGAGAACTGAATCCTAAACCTCAGTAATTTTTATCAGCAGTAATATGTTTCTAATGTTTGCAGAGCCAGTGTTGAGTTGAGTACTACGTTGTCCTGTAGAGCCTGAGATGGTTAATTAATGCTGTTTTATGAAACCATGGGAAATGGTGTTTGTAATCTGTAACACTATCAAATTGTGCTAAGGAGTGTAGTGCCTACCAATAGAAATTGAATATTAAAGAGGTTCAGAAAATATGATAATGAAGGAACTGTACTCCTAGAAAAAAGGAAAATATTGAGAGAAAGTGTTTGGATGTGGCAGATGATTCAAATCTTTTAAACTCATCCTCAGGAGGAGTTTCCCTGCTTTGTCACATTTGCCCCTAGTTTTTCAGTATGAGTGTTTATTTTCATGCAAACATTTACTGTTTATGAGAAATAAAATAATTTCATAAATATGTGAGAAATACTAAGTCATAAGGATCTGTGACTTATAAGTAATGTTTAGGATTTTCTAAATCTGCATTAAACTGAAGTTGCTTGTTTCAAATGAGTTTTGCAAAGTTCTTCAGAAAATAGTATTAAAGAGGGGATTGAGGGGAGAGAAATCCCAACTGTCCCTCAGTTTGTGTGTTATTAACACATACCAGATGTCTCTTTTATAGGATAGATTATGAGTTGTGACTGAATTAATTTTAGTACAAAACTGGAACTTTTCAAGTTAGTGAAGTACTAAAAGCTCTAGGTATTTTGCCTGTATATAATTTTTAGATTGTTACAATGGTCAAAGTAGTTAATTTTGTCCTTCCCCTACCCCAAAGCAAAATACATCTGGTATTTGTTGGCTTTCTGCAAATGATGGCTGGACTTAGTGGCTTTGACCATGTTTCATTGTGATTAAGATTGTTAAGATTTTATGTTTAAGGATCTGTTTTACAACATTTTAATTACTGTGTATTTTATTAATGTTCAAGTGGCTTGTATTTTTATGGTTGCATATGGTCTGTGTAAACCAGGCTCACATTTAAAAGGCTACTTGTCTCAGCCATGGACTGAGGGAATGTTGAAGTAAAGTGGGATGCATATGTGTCTATTGTATAGTGGTACCTAGAAAACTTCATCTCCTGGACTGGCTGATCATACCCTTATTACCTAAAGAATGGAAAAGCATTGTGACCATGTTCGTATCCTTGGGTTTGTTTATTCTTTCATGCTTCATATTTCTACATTTCAGTGGTTTATAATGTTTGCCTTGAAAATATGAGTAGTTATTCTTGAAAAGTGGTTCAGAATGTCTTCATGCATTTAAGCAGATATGCATATAAAATATAATCCCAATATGTTATTGGAATAATGTAGTTTTTTAGAAACTGAATAAGAATAAATTCTATCTGTATCCAAGTCAAGGAATCTTGTGTTTAGTTTCCCGTGACAATGGTATGATGTTTTTCTCTCAATATTCATATAAATTACAGAGTGTCTTGGGCTCAGACTGGCTGCATGTTGTATAAGCTTCTCCTACAAGCACTATTTAACTTGACTTATGTTTAATAGAGAGAAAAAAATAAAGAAAAAGGATGTTCTCATGTTTTATTCCCACAGATTATGATGTTGCCAAGAAGTAAAATAAGAATACTACAAAAGTAAATCAAAATTATACTGTATTAAAATAACTAGTCTCTCAGACTGTACATCCACTGAAAATATTCTTTCCCTTTTCATATTTCTATTATCATATCCCTTTTCAAGTGCTTATTCTAGAGCCCTGAGAATTTGATGGCAGACTCAAGGCCTGACTTTTTTTAAAAGTGACTGTTCTGTAAATTATTTGCCAAAGTACTGAAACAATTCTAATACACCAGGATGACAGCTGTTCACATGCAGAAATGCACAATTGTTCAACAAAATGAAAGATTCAGCATTACCTCTTTAAATTCTTTTCTCTAAAATCTGGTAACATTCCTGTGGATGGAATGGAGGCTTTGTTATGAGTTCTGAAGTAAGGTACTCATTAACTACTTTAGCTGGACTTTACATCCTTTGCGGGCTCCTGTGCATCAGAACTGGCCATTCTACATCAACTTTTCAAAGAGCAGATCATTAGTCACTGCACCAAGCCTGTCTGAAATTAAGAAGCATTTGGACTGTGCACTTAGTCATATAGTCTAAAATTTTGGGTGGACCTGTGTGGTTCCAGGAGTTGGACGTGATGATCCTTGTGAGTCCCTTCCAACTCAGGATATTCTATGATTCTATGAAATCTTGTTGGTGTAAAGTACTTTTAAAATTATACTCAGAGCTCTTGCTGTTAATGTACCTCAAACCACCACCAAAATTCTTTATTTATTATTTTATCAGTTTATTTCTTTTGCTCCTCCAGCACAGACTGCCTGTCCTTACCATCAGCTATTCCCTCTCTCTTCTATGAGATTATTTTTGTTAATGACTCAAGCAAGGGTATTTTAATATGTCCTACTTAGGTAAACTCATATACGTGAACACAGGTGCTTTTATGCAGATGAGCACACAAATTTTTGCAGAATGTAAGATGGAAGTAAAACATGTTAATTGATGCTGATAAAGAAATTGCACTGATAGGGCTCAGGTGTTTTTTTCATTTCCACTTTATTTTTTATTTTTTTACTTATTTTTTATTTTATTTTTTTTTTTCAGATTAGTCAGTGCACTCAAGATTTGGAGGTAGATATCAGCAACGTTGATCAGCAACTCAAAAAGGCCCTTTGCCTTTCCAAGGCCCTTTTCTGGAGAGCCTCCTGACTTTTTAGTGGAACATTGTTTCCAGTGCTGAGGCAGTAGAAAAACTTCCATGCAATCACTCTTGTCACTCAGCCTTGGAAGAAGTCATAGGATGTGTGTTTTGTTTTGGACATAAAGCTGTGTTAATGCTCCACTTACATTGAGATTGACTTGTCTGGGGATCACTTCAGTTCCTTTGCATGAGAGGGTAAAACTTGAGTAACAAAAGCTTTTGTTTTAACTGGTGAAAATTATAGCTGAAATAGATGATGCGTCACTGTGGTCCATGCAGAGTATGAGAGAGCTGAGTTTCTCTAAGCCAAGTTAGTGAAATGAAGAAAAGGCTAGATGCCTTGAAACTGCTAGATTAGCAGCCCACAGCAGAAAGTGTGGCAATTCATTTGTGTGTATCTGTAGTTTGAGAAGAAGAACTTTATGTCTGCAAAGTTTGGATCTTATTGCTGCAGGATAAACCTGACAATGAAAAACAAACAAACAAACAAACAAAACAAACAAACAAAAACAAACAAACAAACAAACAAACAAACAAAAAACTACCAAAGCTCAATAAACATTGAACATTGGCTTTTTGAAGAATTCTGTCAATATAATCCTTGGGATAGATCTGCATCTACTGAATTAGCTAGTGGCTATTGAAGAGTGTCCTGCTTCTGTAGTAAAATGTAGTATGTTCCTCTACAGGCAAGGGGACATAAGTTGCCTTCATAAAGCTTGAAGATAATTTTTTCTTTGTTTGATGTATGGTTGTCCCTGTAACTTCTGAAAAAACAATAGTGCTGTCTCCTATCACTAGTGAGCCAAGTGCAGCTGTAATCCAGGGGCTAGTAATCATAACTTTTCAGTGCAAGATTGCTTAGTTTTTCGAATTAGAAAGTCCTTTGTTACATTTAGAATGCATGTACTGTTTCAGTGTTTTGCCTGCATAAAACTATTTTCCATTTTTTTTACTTTGCTCATGCACTACCTATTGCATAAACATGATATTTTATAATTTAGTATATTATAATATACTTTATTATTACTTTCTTAAGTGGATTGTTAATTAAAACTAGTTAGCATAAAAATACAGCACATTGTGCAATTTATTAAGCTTGCTTTTCTGAAATTACATTATGTTGCATTTTATTTATTATGCTCTTAGGTCTCAGAATAACATTTTACTGCTCTTTTGAATTTTATCTGAAAATGCACAAAACCTGAAGAGGAAGTGGTTGCATATAAACTTCAAGATAGAATATTGGCCTTTGACAAGAGAAACTAAGAGATTCAAAAAGGTTTACCAGAGCTTGAAAATATTTTTACAGTCTTAGTGATATGAAAAAGGGATTCTTTAAAATGATACAAATATTAAGTGCCTTATGCACGCCATTTTAGAGGCATGCTTCTTGATAGCCAAGAAAATCATGTTGATCCCTAAATACAGTTGGTTGATGTTAAAAGTTTTGGACTCGGAAGTGTAGCAGTACCTGATTGGTTGGCCAAGAAACATGGAAAATAATGTTCATATTTTAACAGTGGTAAGTGAACCAACAGGAGACTATCAAATAAGGTCTGGTGTCATGTAGAAGAATGTGCTGCCAGCAGATGGCAGCAGAATGGAAAAATAGGCGCATAAAGATGGGATAGTGGACAAAAGAACTCAGGTTTCTAGCAGCTTAGTTTCACTAGCTCTTTTGACTATGCAAGGTAAGTTGAGGTTTAATTGGAAAGGGAAAATGTCCAAGGCATGCTGACTTTTGGTGTATAACCTTGGAGTGCAAAAAGTTCTAACCACTCAGTTCTGATGGAAGTTTTAAAACAAAGATTATTTTAAATATGTTTACACTAGTAAATGTAGTTTGTATATAAAACTTCTGACATTTAATTAGTCATATAATGTGAAGAATTATTAATTCTGATGTCCTGTTGAACAAACTCATTACAGCAGAGGAAAATGGAGAAGTACTTATTCTAATTGAGGCTGTCAATTTATGCCCACTTTAGAAAAGAAATAAAGCCCTTAAGCTGGTTCTCTATGCACATATCATAGTTAGTATTTGATTACCCTGTGTGAGAAGCTGCAGATATCTTAAATGCTATTAATATGTTTGGTATTTCTTTTTCTTTGGTGGTGTGTGGGTGTGGGTGTGTTCCCAGAAGAGAAACAAGGAGGAGTGAATGAGGTTTAATTTTTCATCTTTATCTTAAAATCTGCTTTAGTACCATCTGCACTTTAGAGAGAATATGGAATACTGTCATTGCTCTGCATGCTTTATGATGTTCTTTGCCATGAACTTTTATTCTTATTTTAAAAAGCACAGGATTGAAACCATAGGTATATGCCTTTTAATGGTGTGTGTATACAGTTTTATGCTTCATTTATGATGTGTAGTATAGTCAGACATGCCAATCCAAAGCTAAATTTTAAAAAATACTTTTTAAACAGGATTTGAGGCATAGACAAATATTACCAGTAACCCACCAAAGATGAAAAAGGTAAGGGAGAAATGTTATTATTTCTATTGTTCCTTTTAAATTTGTCTTTTTTTCTTTTTGATTTGACATATTTATATATATATATATATATATATATATTAGAGAAAAGATGTATGCCCTTTTTTTTAAAAAAAAAAAAATGAAAAAAATTTTGTCAAAAATAAAGACAACTTGGGAATCTATGAGTTAGCTGGTGATTTTTCTGTATTGCTTTATGCAAAGAAAACTGAGGAGGAAACTCACATCTATCTGCCTATATATCTGTGTGTATCTTTATGTCTGTACAAGTTGCTTAAGAATATCTTGCCTCATATAGCACAAGCTTATGCCCTGTTGAATTTTTGCTTACAGAGTTCAGCTTTTGAGGTTTTAGAGTCTTAGCCTGATATATTTTTGGGGTAAACAGCTTGAGACAGATACCTCAATTTTACTTAATACATGCAAAAAAATGAGCATATGTTTTATTAATGGTTGCAGTGGCTATGCCACTGTGTTTCTAGAGATTTTCAAATGCCAGATTTTCTTTTTGTCAGATCAACTGATGAACACATTTTTTCACAACTGCATTCAGTTCTAAAAGCACGCAATGAAGTACCTTGATTTTAATTGACCCCTGTGTAATCTTAAAGAAATCATTATCCTATGTTTCAGACAAGATCTGTTTTTAAAGCACTTTTAGAAAGTAATATCATTTGGTAATTAAAAGCAGTATGTGCAATGGAGTGGCTATCTTACTGATGTAGTGAAACAGTAAGGACCTACCCTTACCATAGTACAGTAAGCAAAGCACAGTGACTATCACACTACAGTTTACCAGCCATGGTGTAGATGAGCAGCAAAAGTCTAATTCCTTTGACCCCCATATATCATTTGCACACATCTCATGTGCAATGTGAACAATGTCTTTCATGTGAATGTTTTTCTGGTGTTACTTTGAAATATTGTCTTTTAGCTTATTGTCCATGTGAACCTGGCACTTTTAAAATCTGGAAGCAAAGAAACAAGTAGTGGAAGTTAAGAAATTCCACTGACCCAGTTAAATATAATTACAAGGTTAGAACTGGGGCCAGGATATTTGAGTTCTACATGTAATGATTCACTGCTCAGCCCCTTTTGAATGGCATTACCTCATCTTGAATCCATTCAGGAAAGGAGTTGCAAATCCCACAAGAATGGATCTGAGTTATCCAAGGTAATTTTATGAACAGAATGTGGACAATTCTTTTCACGTTTTCAGTTACAAAGGGATGCTTAAAAATACATACAAAGCAGCATTTTATGTATTAATATTAGTTGGGTTTGGGCAAAAATGTATTTGTCAAACTTGATTCTTTTGCATTGTCTTTGCCATGTGTTTGACATGTCAGGTGCAAGAGAGTCTGATCGGAGTGTTAGGAAGAAGGAGATTATGAATATGCTAAGGTGCTTTGCAAAATAATGGCTTTATGTGAGCAAAAGACATCAATTGGAACAAATTACATCCTGCTTCCAATGATGTAATCCAGAAAGTTTGAATTGCTTTTAATGCTTTCAGTCTGAATAAATTCCTTTTCTTTTGAGTTCTTCCTAGTAATCAGCTTTTATATTGCAAGCAGCAGGCTCCATCTTTGTTTATTCCTCCTTTTTGAACATTTGGTGCCAGAAAGGACAGGTAGAAAAAAAAACAATAAACTTTTTATAAAATTATTAGTCATTTAGAAATATTTAGAGGTTTAGATTTTTTTAACATTGACTAGTGAGCTGTAGCGGTCTTCTTTTCTAATGTGCATGTTTTTATAATGCCTCTAAATAGTGACAGAGATAACAGAACAAGTATAAATTTTAAAAAATTAATACAGGAGATATTTTTTAATCTACATTCATTTTTTCTATATATAGAGAATAAACATTAATTTAATAAAATGAAGTGATGAAACAAGGTATTGTGTAAAAACACAAATGTACAAATAGAGATTTTTAGTATATGTAGTGATTATGTGATTAGAGCATGGAAAGAATGGAATTTTAAAGTGCTTGCTAAAAATTAAATGGAAGCCTTAATCTTTCTTGTATGTTTTGTAGATCTTGAAATAATACTCATTGTCATTAACATTTTGAGAAAAAGAATTCATAGTTATGAGATCAGCATTTAGAAGATTCTTTAGTTTATCTGAGAATTTTACTAAATTTTCTGCTGTTGAATTTTAATGTTTATCCTTGTAAAATGCAACTACAGCCAAGGTGTTATATCAGTTTCTGGCACAACATTTGCATCTTTTGAGCCGTGTTTCTCCATTAAGGGCTTTGAAAGTAAGTGTTGATTAATATTTGTAATTTCTTGATCAAACACAATACCAAAGTAATACTGAATTGCATCCAGATATTTAGATTATAAATAAAATGTCCTAATTGCATTAATTTTCCAAGGGCTTTTCTTCCACCTCCAGAGAATCAGGTAATTCACATGTACCCATCTTGAGTAGCATCTCACCTCCAAAGGCACACCATTGACTCCACTAGAATTTTTGTGAAAATAATATATGATTGCCTAAGAGTGAAGGCAGCAGGATATAGCTTACAAAGTATTTACTACTTCAGAGGCAATGTGTATTTTTTAGAGTTCAACAGGCAAAGCTATTACAACTCTTTTGTTATTTAATCTTTCTTAATATATATATTTTAATTGAACACTGTAATTTTTAAGGGCTCAATCAACTTTTATTATTGAAGATTTTGGTTAATAAATGGAATGAGAAATAAAGTGCTTTCTTCTTTTTATTTACTTTTAATGTAAGAAATAATAAAAATATATAAGCAATGCAACAATGCCTATGCTTTTTCAGGTGTTAAGTATATTTTCTGAAATTACTCTAATGCTCTAAAGGATTAAACTGTAAGCACGTTATATCTTTAAAACAAAAACACTTTAAGGAACTAATCCTGAAATAGAATGTCTGCTGTCCAATCATTGTTCCTGAATGGATATATTTGCAGGACCCTAATTTTTTAGAGTAATCATGGCAGTCAGTTACTTAAGCTGTAGATGTCCGAAGAAGTGCAAAGAGTGAAAAGATACTGGCAAAAAAAGATGTGCTGGCAAAATTGAAACTCTGCACAGTTGTCTGTCTGTGGGTGAATGCACATAGACATAGATGTGTAGGTAAAATCAGTTTGAGAGAAGATGCACTTCACCTTTTCATTTTCTGTCAGTTACAATTCAAAACAGTAACATTTACTGTAAGAGTTCAACTTAGTAAGTTTCAAGCAGCTGCCACTACAAAAGGGGGTGGAGAAAAAAAAAATCTAAAATGTTTTGTCTTCCCTCAGTGAAATATGGAATTTCCTGCATTGTTTTGTGTGTGTGTCCAAGGTCGAGGATAGGCAAAACTCACATGTGGTTCAGAAACAAATTTTTAATTAAAATTTGTGTTGGAGTTTTAAAAAACTTTTTTCCTGTTTCATTGCTCGAAACAAATAGGAGCTTTGCACCACTGAAAAAACATTTCTCATTTCCCTTCAGTTGCAAATCCGAGTATTTCATATTTTTCAACATGAAACATCATATTGTGTGTTTCGTTATAACTTCTTTTACATGTTATTAATTTTAATGTTTCTTCCCCTCTCATCTGTGCTTGATCAAATCAGTTGTCCAAATTGCTCTGCTGTTGTCAGCAGAAACACTGGCATCTGGTATAATACATATGGCTTGATGGACAAAATGGTAAATTCACGTGAACTATAGGTCGTGTTGCTCTAAGCATTATAAGAATGGGCACACTTAAAAAGTGAATTATGGCATTTTGACTGTTGTATTTGGCTACCAGCTTGGTAAAACAACCTTTATGTGATCAGTAATACAAGCAGGAAAAAAAAAAAACATTTTAATCTCAGTAATGTGCTCCTCTTGGTGGCTGTTCCAGGTGGTAGTTATTATAATTATCATCTTGCTTATATTCTGCACTGAATATAAAGTCGAACATATACCTCTGAAACAGAAAGTCTACAAGGACTGATTTGTTTTCCATCGTTCTGGGTTTTCTGAACTACCTCTGCTTTGGTTTGACTTTCTCCTAAGGAGCAGTAGGGGGAGAGTGCATGAAGAAAACTGATTGTAGTTATTTAGTAACTTCTTGCTGCTTAAATCTCAGTGACTTAGACAGTTGCTAATTACCATTAGCTATTAAAAACAAATAAACAAACAAAAAAAGCATTTGAAACCACATGAACAAGAAGCTGAGCATCCTTGAATTGAATTTTGACTGTGTAACTGTTCTGAGTTTTAGATGTGTGCAGCAAAATAACACCAGATAACAAATTTTGAAATAGGCTATTTCTGCCCCCTGTTGCTTCCTGAGCACTGTTTTCATCTTTCCTCAAGCCTCTTCTGCATCTCAATTCATATTGATCTCTATCTGTCATTTCCTTCTGCTTTTTTTCAGAGCAACTCACATACTTTGGCAATATTTTCCAAATACCAAACTAGCCAAATACTACATGCAAATTTTTATTTGCATGTAGTATTTGGGATTTGGTGTTACCTAATTCTTAGGTATGATTTTCCTCCTGTCCACCAATCCCCTAAGAGGTGCTACAGAAGGATGCTTTGTTCCTGAGTAATACATATGCACAGTTGGCCCTTCTGTACAGCCAAGAAATGCAGACTTCCATGAAACTGCTGTGGTGTGTCAAATTAGTTTGTCACAAAGTGACTGTCTAGCTCTACGGCAGTGAAATCAAGCTTTTATTGTACGTAAGTAGTTGTTTGTTTTTTTTATGCTTGCACAGAAAGAAACTCAGGCATAAAATAATTTTCTTTGATTCTGGCAGGTTTGTGCTCTTCCTAAGCCTCCAGTTAACTGTTCTTATTAGTTATGGTAGTAGGGTAGTCTTTTTATTTCTGTTCCTTTTCAACTTCCCCATCTGTGAGGCAGTGAGGCCTGGTCAGCAAAGCAGATGAACTGCTTCTTTTACTGGCATTGGTGCTGCTGTGGTGGGGAAGCAACAGCAAGTCACTTCTCTATGCTATATATTTATATCTATAGAAACACAAAATCTATGAATGATATACTTGTACAGAAACAATTCTTTTTAAAAAAAATTCATAGTCTTTGAAAATTAAGTGTCAAAACATAACAAAAATGCTCTTTATAAAACCTTGTTGTTTAAGGACATGCATCTGGTCACTTAGCAGTCTGCTTAATTTGCCTACCAAATAACACTGCCTACCAGATATGATTTTGAGTGATGGATCCTTACTTCAGGCATCATTTTTTGCCTGGAGCTTTTCAGTCTGCAGATGTTTATACTGCACTTCTGCCTCAGTGTCTCTAGTCTGGATGTAATCAGTGATCTCATTCACACTTGAAGTCTCCAGAGAAGGGATAAACTGTACATCATGTCCTCATCCATCTGTGTCCTCAATGATGTAATCAAATTATTGGTCGAGTGCAATCTAATTCCACTGGTTGACTTGCATGGCATCAATATCAGTGCTTAATACACTTCATTGCCACTGCTACATTGGCATACCCCTGTGGAAATGTTTTGCAATGTATTCTGCATTTTGTCAAGGGACCTGTGGATTGCACTTATGTCAGCTGTCAAGCTTATAGACATAGCCTCTGTGTTTTCCTTTACTTTCTGGAGATTATGGTTATGTTTCCTGAGCCATCTAATCTCTCTGAATGTTACTGCCAATAGCAGTTTTGACATGTTTCAGGGTAGCTCTTAGTTCTTAATGTCTTGAATAACTAGTAACTTCAATAGCTAGTGACTTGAGTAACTAGCAACTGCAAAGTTGTTAAATGGCAAATCTTTCCTAAAAAGAGTCTTTTCAGTGGCTGAATAGTGGCATTGATGTCAGTCAACAAGCTTATACAATTTTTGACAAAGAACACCACAATATAAATATCACACCTGCAGCTTAATTGTCTAGTCATTTGAAGGTGATTTTTCATAACTGTTCACTTGTACCATATGGAAGACTTAAATATGATAGATGATCTATAACAGCATAATATAGTACAATGTACTGTTTTTACAGAATTAAGGGATAGGAGCTGATTTGAGCAGAGTTGCCAAGAATGCACTTGTCCTTTTCAAGCTTTAACTTAAGATCATAAATATTTTAAGGTAAAGTATTTGATCTTGTTTTGAGACAGCTGGAAGATTTTGAGGAAAAGATGTGGTCCTTAGTCATATTGTCTTATGTTCTTCCCTATTTAGATAATGATTTAGGACCTGGAATTTGCTGTTCTAGAAATACTTTCAAATTTTGGAGCAGATGTATTTTAGTCACAGTAGACAGCATGGACAGGAAGGAAGGTTTCTCTTTTCTCTTAACTTTATTTGTTCACCCCCAGAAATGATCATTTCAGTCTGATGAAAAGCAAATGTGAAAAAATTAAACAACTTAACTATACTGGAAAAAAGTATAACTACATATACTATATAACTACAGTTATAAACTATTAGTGAAACAGTATCTGGTGAGCATGTATTTCAATGAAATACCAACTTAAAAGGACATGAAAGGAAGCATTAACTTAGGATTTTTTGTTCTGGTGCTTGTCAGATCTCAGTAGCACTGAAAAAGGTGGATGTGGGTTGTGGACTGCCAAAACAAACAGGCAAAATCATAACTTCACACTTATATTTCTTAAGTGGCTCATGTCTGTGGACATGACTCCTAAACATGAAAGACAAATCTTGCCAAAACTGGGAGGTGACTCAGTGCAATATTCTGTCAGCCCTTCCATGCTTTAATAGTAACACTCCAAAATCTACTCAGCTTTCTCATGTATTCATCAAGGTTTCAAAGATCAGCCTGATGTGTGACGCTACAAAATTGTACATTTTGTATTTTCATAAAGAAGACAAAGTAAAATTCTCAGCTGCATTAACTGTTTCAAGAAAGCAGAACTTTGAAGATCTTTATTCTAACCTCTTACCATACCATCAGGACCTTGTTGTTGTTATATGTAGGGAGATAATTTTCACTTGGCTTGGGCAATTCATGTTAGTATATAATATGACAAAGAAAGTGTTCAGAGAAAGTACAGAACTGTCAAGATATCATCTGTGGTTAATAATAATAATAATAAAATTAAGTAACAGAGAAAAGAGGTCCCAGCAAATAATGCAATAAATTGCCTACTTTACAGAAGCACTGAAGGCAAGATATTGAGATTGATACCTCCCACTTTTCCCTAAGGGCAGTTTAAGGAAAATTCTATTTTTAGCACTAGCAAAGGAGAATAATTCTGTAGGTTTTCTGTGTTATAAGAGACTGTGTGTTCATATTCTGAAATGTGCCTTTTACAAAGTTATTTCACCTGCTTGAATATGAACTGATGCTGCCACTATTTATGACATATAAGTGGCTGTTTTAATTGAAAGTGAAAATTCATCTACATTCTTTGATTAAAAGTATCTCTCTAAAAGTATTCAACACTTTTTGTTGTTTTTTGTTTTGGTTCGGTTTTGTGAATGTTTGACTTCACATAGACAAAGGTAACCACTGCTTTCTCCTTTTAGAAAAAGAAATGAAACTAGAGTTATATCAGATGTTGGGTGAAAGGACTACCAAGAGCAAAAATATTTTGATATAGGGATTTTCCCAAGGATGAGTGTAACTTGTATAATCTAGCTTATGGTATAGTCCTGGTGCAGAAAGCCATGATGGCATGTAAAGATTTTATTAACAGTGGTTTGAAATAACCTGTAAGACTACCTATGATTTTATCACTTGTGGGTAATATGGAAAGTCTGTTCTCATGCCAGGAAAACTTGTGTGGCACTGCACAATGTCTTGTCTTCCTAATGCATTATTTCTACAGAAGCGTTATTTAATGCTATGCAGTGACTCAGCTGGATGACCCGAGATCGTGAGTCTCAGAGGGTAATACCCTGTTTTCCTCCAAATATGGCAATCGGTGAAAGTCTGATTAAGCCAAAAGTTCTAAACTTATCCCCATGAAAATAAAAGCTTCCTTATGAAATAGAAAAGATTTATTAGAGATATTTTTTTTCTTTTTCTTTTCACTTTCTTTTTCTTTTTTATTTCTCACCTTCTGTGCGTATGAGCACAGAAGCACATTAGAAGCGTAGCTGAGGAAGGCAATGAATTGTTCTGTGGAGTGTAATTTCATGTGGACATGCCAGTTAGCATGTTTGCAAATTCTAGCATAGACGAGATGTTGTCACTTAAATAGGTGTAGCTGGTAAAGGTGAAATTGAGTTATAAGGCCATGTAGAAGGAAAAATCTCACCTAGCTAAGTTGGAACTTGTATCATCAATGAAGAGGAGTAGGCATTACCAGGAGGTTACTCAGGTATGTGTCTCTTGACTGTAGGGAAATATAGGGAATTGGGAAATACGATCATAATTTAGATGTCTTACTTAGATTCTGGGGTTTAGGATTTGTTCTCTAAACTGTCTTGTTCTTGATGGATTTTAATGCACTAGTTAATACATTATTAAAAAGCATTCTTCTAGTGTAGCTGTGTAAATAAAAATGCACCAGTTTACTTCAGGTTCTCACTCTCTCTCGTGTTAAGATACCAAGCACAGAAAATAAGCTAACAAAAGTATATAATATGTCCTCATGGAAACAAGAATTCATTTTTTTTCTTTTAATTTTGTGCTGATCCATAGAGACAATAGATAGTATACAACAAACTAGCAATTTTAGGACTGTTTGCTTTTAAATAAAGCTACTTAATCCAATCCATATCTGTCTCATACAATAAATAATGTTCTGATGTACTAGTATAGATTAAATACAAACTAATGCCATTAAATTCATCAGAGTGGAGATGAGGACAAAAATTGACTGTTGTATTCCTGTTTTGTTTTCCTCGGTCTTCCTGACTTGCATAAATTTTAGTATCTTCTGAACATCTAAATATGTGATTGCTTACTCTATACCACAAAATACTGACAGGATATAATGCAACAGCTGTAAGATTGAAAATTTGCAATGCAATTTTTGGTTTGGTGATTTTTTCCAAAATCTAGCGGTATTACAGTATGATTGAGATAAATTGCTTACTTGTGCAAAGTTATAATCCAGGAAGCAATCAGTCTTTTCTAACAGGCTTTTTATAACTTAGCTCAGTAAAGCTGGGCAGAAATAGAGTATTTCATAGAAAAAATAATGCTCAATTTTCTTGTTTAAGTAGAAATTGTAGATTGGCTACAAATTATTGGCACTGGAATTCCAATAATACAGCTTAGGACTGAAAATGCATTTTCAAAAATTGTCAAGTGGCTATGTGACTGCACAGTATTCCTATACTTATTTCAAACTTGTGGCAAGGATATTTTAAGGATGTATAACATGAAATGTTAACAATTACTGTTAGAGTACCTTTACTCTCTATTCAGAAGATTCTTACAATACTTCAAAAATCTTTTGTTGGTGTCTTTAAAAAGCTGTAGTATACCACCTGTATTTACAATTAGATTGAAGTACACAATTCCTTTCACCTGCCACTGAAATACAGTGAATCTACAGTGATGTGCAGCAGCTGTTTAAAATCACACAGCAAATCTGCACAAAATGCCCTGTCTGGGACAGAAAGGGAAGAGTGCAATATCCCCTTGAAATTGTGAGGAAAGGGTTGGGGTATTCGACACTGGCATTTGGCCATGGTACCACAGTGACTCATATGCACACTAAGTCAAACAGGATTGGAGTACTCTGCATTATCCAGAACATACGTTTTCTAGATAGAAAAGCTATTGCCTAATACCACCTTTTGGGGCCTCTCCAAGAATGAAAACAGTTGCTCCTGTGTTCTACCCTTAATAGTCTGTAGCCATGACAGCCACTTTGTGATTACCTCAGGCCAAACACTGTGTTTTAAGAAGTAACTTCCCCTGAAGTGATTTGTTTAACTGTTTTCTAATGTGCTGGCATATATTCTTGGCAAAATCTGTATTAAAACAGAATGAAAGTTGAGAATAGATATCAATGACTCCAGGCCACAAAACATTACAGAGCTATTTTAGGTACCCTAATAAGCAGGATTTACAAAATGAAGGGATTTTAGAATTGCAATGAAACTCTTAAGAGGTCTTGACACAATAAAAGATAGGTAAAAGTCCGTGAGTGTGTGCAAACAGATCATCTTCCTCTATGTCATATTGTTCTGTACCTGTTCTTCTGAATGTTGCGGATGAGGCTCACTGGTAAACATACTTCAGAGCCTACCATCACATGTGGTACTCTTTCATCTGTAGCACCAATTGTTGTTCCGTGTATTCTGAACATAGGCCATATTCTGTTCTCTTTCATTTTTCTTCAGCATGAGGTAATTACATGCTTTAAGAATCATTTTTCTCATTCAAGAACTCAGAATCAGGATTATTTTGGCTTCATGATTATCATTTTTGCCTATTTCTTTTTCTTAACTGGATTTTTTTCAAGAAGCTTTTTATCCACTGCTCATTCTATGTAGGAAGGGCCTCATTCAGGAGGTTTTCCACTGTCCTCTATGGCAACAGTATTGCAGTTTGCCTTTGCTTCAAATGAAATCGTTGAAATAATCAGTCCCTGATGTTTTTTGTACAAACCCTGACTCTAAAATGTTGTCAGTATAGATTGACTTGTCATGAGGTGGAGGGGGACACACAGAGGGACAAGCGGTTGTGCTCATTTAATGGTCAGTTTGCACCCAACTTCTATTGTGTGTATGGAGCTTTGTTTTTTTTTAGAAAAATCACTTAATTGGAGGTAATGTCTTGGTATCCTGGAAGTCCATGGAAATAACAGCCATTTCAATAGCTGACAATTTTAAGGAAAGTCTCTTGAGAAGAACAGTTCAGTTGAATGAGAAAAAAGGCAGTTATTTTTAAAGAATAGTATCAAAACCCTACAAAGCCAACACATATAATTTGAGTAAAGCATGTATGTAAGATTTCAATGAATTTTAACTTCACAGTAAGTCTAATGAGTCTCTTTTGTTCTGCCAAGGGTCTTAGGAATGAAAGTGTTAGATTTCAAGGATCAATTTTACATTTACTTTAGTTTATAGACAAATTAATTTACTTCTAAGAGGGAAAAATAAATGCCCAACACACTTGTGTATTACTTTCCTACCCTAAGAGGAAAAGTTAATTTAACCATCTTAAAATGCATATATGGTTGTGATAATATCTCCTCAACCTTTTCTTGATATTATCTTGATTAAGATGCTCAGTTCATTCAGCTTCATCTGGTAAGTCCTGTTTTGTCAAGTCTTACCATTCTTTCTGTCTCCTGGACTATCTCGTTTGTCCACATCTGTCTGTCATTATTGTGTGCATTACCAGGCACAGCATTTCAGTTGAACTGTGCCAACTTGGTTGAAGGAACCATTCCACTTTGATAAGGACAAAGCCAACTCAAGTTAACTTAGTGCTTTAAGAAACAGAACAGCAGCTCTCAATATGGTTACTTAATTGCATCCATGTTCCATGTGATGAATAACATTTCCCATGTACGGAGACCAAAATCTGTAGACAAATGTCCTTCTTCCTCCCAATACGGGGGCGGGAAGGAACGTATAAAGATGTTGTATCTATGAAAACAGATGTGTTATTTATTTAAACGGTGCAAGCTAAACAAGAAACAGTTAAGGTTAACTTGCTGTCATCTGAAGTTCTTAAAACCACACATGAGAACAATATCTTAGACAGAAGGAACTGATTTAAGCCCAATTGTTACTTGCTAAACTTACCTGACTTAATGGAAAATAATTTGGTTGGTTGTTCTTTAAGGTGGTAGGTTTAAATAGACACTATATCTTCTCTATGTCACTCTTGTTTCTGTTTTCAGTACAGTTCTTTGAAAATACAGTTTCTTGCCTGTATAAATACTGAAGCATTTTACTAGAACTGTGAGTAATCAAATACTTGAAATATATATATATATATAAATATAAACATATATATATATAATATGTATAAATATATAAATGTGTATATATATATGATATAAATATGTATAATATATATATTATAATATATACCATATACCTTTTCTAGAAGAGTCCCATCCAATTACAAGTCTTAATCGTAATTTCTCTTCATCTACATTATATGTGAATTCTGTTTTTCTACTACCAAGTGTGCTTCAAGAAAGTGAAACCTTTATTCTTAGTAAATGGTAAAACTAGAGTTTTTGAAGTTGTTCTTCCACTGAGGCAAAAATGACTGGTAAATATAACAAGCAATCTGTAAATTTATATTGATCTGTGAATTGTATTCTTGAGACATCCCCTCTGACTTTAAAGAAGTTAATGACAGGTGGATGTCTTGGAGAAAATGGTTTTTATGTAAGTTAACATTCATTAAAATTCATATGACTCAGATGAATAATGTTGATTGGAGTTGCTTGTACTCCTCTCACCAGCCTTACCTGGCTTTGGCACTTCATTCAGAAATGAGTGGAAATTCTTCTTGTTGCTATATTATGCAGGACTCTTCTGGTGATGTGTCTCTTTCCATTGCATACTCTTGCCAAACTAAGCAGCAAGAGAGATGTGGATGTATAAGTTTCTGTTCTAGACAGAAGGTAGTTTGTTTTTATTTTCTTCCTACGATAGATCAATACTATATCTACGCACAGACTTGACTATGACTAATAATGTAAACAAGTAGTTTATTTATTTAAATGCCTGCAAAGCACCTTATCTACGCAGCTCTTATACATAGGTGCTGTAGTATTTTGTAGAAGTACATATTTCGAGTTTCATTTTACTGAAGGCAAAAATGAGAAATGGAATTGAAACAGCTTTAGCGAGATCATTCAGCAAGATAGCAGCATATACAAATGGAACCAAAGTTTTCTTTTCCGGTGCTCTGTCCACCAAGAGTATCTACTTGTTCACCTTTAACTTACGTTACAGTGATTTAGGCTTAAAAAAAAATCCCTAACAGTACCATAACAGATATAAATAAAGTATTTATCTTTTAGGTTTCTCCAAGACTGGAGCCTTATCTAACAAAATGTCACTCTTGTCTATAGCAAAATCCTGTTTCACTGTGAATTTTACATTTCTCTGTTCTGTTTAGCATAAGAAAAGAAGAAAACTAAATATTCAATGCTTTTCTTCAGCTCAACCTCTAACTGCATTCATGGAATGAGGATAATAGATATTTTTGTTAAAGTACCGTAGCAATAAAAATGGAAAAAATATATGGGGTAAAAATCCACCACCAGTGAGAGCTTATTAAGTGTTCTGAAAAAATATGGAAAATGTTTATAAATAAAAATGCAATTTAGAGTTGGGACAATGGATATACGTGCTAATTGGGTGGTAATAATTCATGTATTTTAACAATCAGCCCTAGAATGTACACAGTTCTTCAGATTTTTTATTTTTTTTAAAGAGAGACCAGCTGCTAGAAGCAAACATATTAATATTCTTATTTCTGTATCGTAGGATCATAGGATGGTTTGGGTTGGAAGGGGCCTTAAAGACCACCTAGTTCCAACCCCCCTGCCACGGGCAGGGGCACCTCCCACCAGAACAGGTTGCCCAAAGGCCCATCCAACCTGGCCTTGAACACTTCCAAGGATAAACAGCTTCTCTGGGCAGCCTATTCCAGTGCCTCACCACCCTCCAAGTAAATAATTTCCTCCTTATATCTAGTCTAAACCTCCCCTCTTTTAGTTTAAAGCCCCTCTTTTAGTTTAAAGGACAAGCCTCCTTGTCCTATCACTACACCCCCAGACAAAGAGTCCCTGCCCAGCTTTCCTGTAGGCCCCCTTTAGGTACTGGAAGGCTGCTATAAGGTCTCCCTGGAGCCTTCTCTTTTCCAGGCTGAACAACCCCAACTCCCTCAACCCATCGTCATAAGAGAGGTGCTCCAGCCCTCTGATCATCCTCGTGGATGATCATTCATCCTCTGGACTCATTCAAATAGGTCCGTGTCCTTCTTGTGCTGGGGAAGCTAGAGCTCAGTGCACGGCTCCAGGTGGGGTCTCACAAGAGTGGAGCAGGAGAATCCTCTCCCTCGCCCTGCTGGCCACGCTGCTTTTGATGCAGCCCAGGATATGGTTGGCTTTCTGGGCTGCAGTCTCAAATTGCCAGCTCATGTTGAGCTTCTCATTAACCAACACCCTCAAGTCCTCCTCAGAGCTGCTCCCAATCCATTCTCCACCCAACCTGTATTTGCACTTAGGATTGTTCTAACCCAGGTGCAGGCCTTGTACTTGGATATTTGACCCCTGCATTGCAAGGATCCTTAGGTATTGAGTTTTCAAGTCATTTTCTAGCCAAAATTCTCCTCTGTTTCACACGGACTTTATGCTATATAACAAAGGCCAAATTAAACATTGATAATATAAGTGTCTACTTGTATTACTAGCTTGTAGAATCATGCGATGAATACATAATTCTCTATTTTCATTAGAAATACCTGTATATTTTGTTTCTTTTTCTCCATTTAAAAGATTAGCTTGGAAATATAAACCAATTAAAAATAATTTTTAAAAATGCAGTAGTACTTCCTCCACATTTGCTGGCAGCCCTGAAACAGAATTTCTGATAGTCACAAACATAAAAACACCTCAAAATGGTATTTAAATCCATGCAGCATTTATTACAAGCACTGGGTCTTAATCCATCAAGCTATGCTATGAGGGACAAAGGACCCCAAAGATCTCTCTTACTTTTTCATTTTTGAGGATGGGAAAGAGCAAGGGAAGCAGGGAATTTCTGCCCTCAACCTTGAAGAGGAACATGGGGGTGTTTATCTTCTAGGCAGAAATAAAAACATGTCTCTGATGTTCCAAGTGAATTTGTAGAACTGTGGAAATTTGGTGGACCAAATGTATAATATGCTGAAGATTTGAGACTCCTTAATCTAGTCATTTGTGTTCTGTCTTGAATTAGGTCTCTGAAAGCAAGATACAGTGAGTATTTGCTGTTCCAAGGTGCTGGTGCTGTGCAGTGTTTAGTGTGGCACTAGCGCATGGAGGAGGGTTCTGTCTGAAGTAAGCTACATTTTTTTTTGACTGAACATCTGTGTAAGAGGGAATTCCTGAAAATTTTCTGTGGGAAGATAAAGAAGGATATACCAAAAGTTATTTGTTAATTGGTGTATTCACCCAGGTATTCAGCCAGCTTGAAGTCTTTCTGAAGAATTGAACAGAATGGGGACTTTCACCTCCCACTTCCTAGAAAAATGTCCAGATCATCAGACTGTGAAAATCCCGCTCTGCAGCCCAACGAACATGTAATTAAGTATGCAAACTGTAATAACATGAATAGAAAAGAATACCAAGCAGAACATGAAGCATTTTGAAGCCATATCTCCCACAGTGCAGATGAGTGCCCTAATGACTAAGCTATTGTCTGCTCTAGGGGATTATTCTCTCTAGCTAGAAATTTTATCTGGTGCACCCTTTAGAGTGACCTGGCATTTCCAAATGAAATAACATGTTGCCAGAAAACTCCCAGTCTTGTAGATTTCTGGATTACATGGATGCACATGTAATGAGACCGACACTTAAAAATGAAATAAATTGTATGCACTTTAAAGTAGATACTGTAACCTATTACTATATTAGGTCTAATCCTTGAAGTCGTTGTTCATGCTGATTTCTCTTTAAGTCATTTAAACTTTTCCTTAGAAATTATAAAACTTAATGAGACCACAGACTTCAAAGTAAGGCCTATTATATAGTCTGATTATGCTTTTATATGAAACACTTAGCAGTCTTTAGTAAGTCTTAGTAAGTCTTTAGCAGTCTTTAGTCTTTAGTAAAGACTCATTTCGTGCAGCACAACTTCAGATTTTCTTTGGATGTAGAAAGGCAAGTGATGACAAAACAGTGCAACACTTTCAGTTCCTCGGCAAGTCTACTGGCTTGTGTGCTGAGAGGGAGCGAGGGAAAATTTTATTTACTCCATCTTGTGCCTTATTTCTAAGCAGGAATATAAGAGAGAAAATCCTTTTCTTTACAGTAGATTCTGCCAAAAGATTCTTTAGTAAATTTAGCAATAGGTTGTTGATTTCTTCAAATAATTCATAATGATAAAAAAAAAATCTACCTGCTTTTTTATTGTATTTGGGAATCACGGTCTCTTGAATAGAGGTAGTTTCTCTTCTCTCTCACTCTCTTTCACTCTTTTCCTCTTCCTCTCTCCTGTCTTCCTGCCAAAGCTTTTCCAATTTTCCCCATAATGTTGTTTGACGTAGCTTCTTTTGTAAAAGTTGGCTTACTGTTTGCGAAACCTGTTAGACTCTAATAATGCACACTGTGGAAAACATCTCCTTTGAGGGACGGAAGCATTTAGTAAAATCACTGATGAAATCTTTGGTAAAGAAAATGATTGAACAACAAAGTATTCAATAAAAGTCACTTATCTCTTAATCAATTCTAATTGCATAATTGAAATCAGGGTTATGTTGTCAAAGATGTGTCTTCCCAACTCAGCGTACATGAACCGTGAAAAATCGGTTAAAAGTAAAGGTGAACTAGACTTCATTCACGATGCAAAAAAAGAATTATTTTTCATCCCCTCCTTTCCTGTGTATTGATGTAATGCTACATTGTGTCAGTGGGTATTCTGTTAACTCAAAAGATTTTCTTCTGAAGTAATCTCTCAATATGAGGAGAGGGCAATTAGTAATACTGTTGTGTGTGTAATTCACATAAAATGACATCAGTCTTTCAAAGGCACAGAGATAAGAGTTTAAAAACTTGATATAATAAAGATTGGACCACCAACTTTAAATTTATGGAACGCTTTAGGAAGAGGTTTGAAATTACCAATGAATCATTAGGTTAGCTTGCAGATGAAACTACGTCAACTTGTCTCACGCTCTTCCTTCATTTTCTTATATGGAGTCTAAAGTGTCAGGGACTCAGGTTTATCAGCCCAAGCAAGGGGCTGATGTATTGTACAATATTATTCTACTACCTCGAGGTCACAGTCTCAGGTTCAGCCTCCTATATACATTCAATTTTGTGAGCTGTTACCACATTTAATTTGAATTATGCTAGAAAAGATTAAGTAGAAGTGGTCTAGCAAGTTATCTGATTGAGTCAGATTATTTTCTACTTCATGTTCTAGATTTATTCTTGAAAGAGTGTGAGTGTTTCCAGCATATACACTGGAGGGAAGGAATCTGTATGTAGATAATGACTTTGATTGTCACAGAATCACAGAATCACAGAATTTCTAGGTTGGAAGAGACCTCAAGATCATCAAGTCCAACCTCTAACCTAACACTAACAGTCCCCACTAAACCATATCGCTAAGATAGGGTCTTGTCCTAGCAGAGTAAGGCAAAAATTGTCCGAGGAGTATAAGGAAGGGAATTGCAAAGTCACTGTTACTCATTTGCCAGAGTACTAAAATTGCCCTGCCTTTTGGGTGCTATGAAAACAAGAAACTTACTCAGTTTTTATGTATTTATGGCAATAGGTCTGCAGGAAACCCTGTGGGTGTGAAAGGACAGGTTCTTAGGTAGCTTGAATATGTAAGATTTGTGTAAACTCTGATGACATTTTGTACTGTTTTGTGTGGAGACGGACTTAGACATTGCACATAATATGTATTAGGTCACCTAACTTCTTGGCTAACTAAATTGAACTAGAACAGGAAAAACAATATTGATGTGAAGTCAGACTCTGAGATCGTTCCTGTTGGAGTACACTAGCTGATGAGCTGAAGAAGTTACAAAATGCAGGGAAAGCTGAAAGAAACTGGTAGCAACTCAGTGGCAGTTCTCCACAGGACATGCAGTTTTCAGTAAAAGAAAAAAAAAAAAAAAAAAGTCATTAAGTCATTTGTGTTTTAAAATTGTAAAATTGTTGGCTATGTACTCCAAGAATATATATTCATATGTTCAGTAGTAGTTATGGTATGTCATGGAAGAGAGGTAAAATATTATTTCATGGAAAGCTTTGTTTATAATGAATGTGCTTCCCACTCCAGAGTAAGTAGCAAAGCTAAGAGCAGCAGCAGACCAGATTCAAGAGCCCTTCAGTAAGAAAGTCAGGTCAGGTTTGCTACATAACTGTGGCCCCAGACTCAAACTGGAAATGTCTCAGATACCTAGGAACAAAAACAAAACAACAAAAAGTGAAAAAAAAGCCATTCCTAGTTGTAAAAAAAATAAGTAGAGAAGGAAAAGAATAACAAATATGTATGCAATATAATATGTTAATAACAGCTACTACTGAGAGAAATTCAGGTTGCAGAGAGAATCACGTAAAGGTAAGAAGTGTCAGTATGTGGTTGTTCTAACACATAGTAATATGTAATTTTGTCTAATTTGACAAAAATAAAAAAATGGATTCTTTAGTCAGATACTGTTGTCTTTGTATCTAATATTTTGCCTTCTGTGAACACACACCACCATTCTCAGTGTTGAAATATAAAAGACGATTTTGAAGATGTATGTGGAATATTGTCAGTCAGGCAACATTAAAACCACTGATAACGCCAAAGCCTGTTACATGAAATATGGCATGATTGATGGAGTACCTGTAACAAGAGTGGAAATAAGAGGGGAGACATTTGCAGCCACTCATCAGTGGTTGTGTCAGGTCATGGATTCACTTGGTAAAACCGATTCACTTCATTTCAAGTTTTAAAGGCCAACTTCTGCTTTTAATGGATGATATTATTAGATTTCCAACTAACTTTTATTTTTTAATTGTAGTCTTCCCACTCACAGTTATAAACCATAATGCTAAAAAGGAGTCTTAGGCTGCTGCTGATGCACTGTGCCACACCTGTTTGTCACAAATTCACATAACCTGTAGGTGCATGCATCTCTTCCTTCTCCTTTGCATGTTTCCAGTGTTATTCCTGAGCATTAGGTGCCAGATGCATTTCTCTTCTGAAATAGGCGTTTTCTTTATTTTAATCTCAGCGGCTGCTAGTATCCCTTCCTCGAGACAGATCCTTAACCTGCTGGTGACCATGCAGAGAGAATGATAGTACCTATCTAATTTTTCAGGATAAAAGCCAAAGCCTAAATACCTACCAATCAATGAGTCAGTTGAAACTGTCTTCTTCCTCCCTTCTGCCCAAAGAGAAAAAAGGAAAATAAAATGAAAATGAAAAGCAGAACCTTGAAAATAAGGAAATTCAGCAGCTTGCAGTGACTGTTTTTTCTCTTAGAACTGCATGTGGATGAAGAACAGAAGTTATGTTTTCTAACTCACACTGGCTCTGGCAGCTGGGAATAGTCAAGTGTAAATAGAGTAAGCATGAAGAATTAGAGGGAATTAAGAGTGGAGAAGTGCATAACAGTAGGGTGTACAATGGCCATCACCATGTAGCTTCTCACATTCATTATAAGTCTGAATGTGTATTAGTTGATTAAACATTCATCAAAAGTTTTGTCAGCATTAATTGAAGTACTTAAAAACACTACACACGTAATTATTTTCATTATTTTTAAAAATACAACAAATAAATACTTTGCTAGAGTAATTTTATGGCCACTTATCTCATGTGAAAACAAAAGCTGTTATTAATGTAAGGTCATTGTGAAAGAGAGGTTATGAGTGCAGTAAACTAGACATCAGCATCACATGGTATATCTAGTGCTACTTGGTAGACAAAAGGTCTATTTATATGCCAAGCAAAGGATGGGAGAAAATGAAGGCATTCAGTGATTCTGATGGCAAAATAGATCACCAGACCACTAAACAGCTTAACTGTCTAACTCCTAAAAAATTACAGTAATCTCTAAGTTTGACTTTTTACATTTGCTTTGGAGAAACTAGAAGTCAGGAGAGGACAAACAGATTTGTTTGTCTGACTCAAAAGGAAAGAGCTGAGCATCTGCCCAAGAATTTTTTGTTCATGTTCCTGAAAATAATGTTTTAGTGTGGGGAGTTTCTTTACTTATAACTAATGCCAGAACAATCTGCTTATAAATCTATTTGGAATCGGAGAGTATGTAAATAATAAGTATACCAACATTAGAAGAGAAGTAGCAATAGAGCTGTGCATGCCTTGGTCCAGTACTATTATTTTATACTTTTTATTTGGGTTCAAAATTTAGTTTCAATTGACTTGCCCCCTGTGCTATTAGGGAGGGAGGATGGGATAGCAGGAAGCCTAACGATACTTGAATAGATACCAGCAGTCTGAGGAAAGATTTCTCAAAGCATTTAGGCTCTTAAATCTTGATTTCAGTTTACTCCAGGTGATAGCTGTTCAGAATATTGATCCTAGCTTTCAAGAGTGCAGAGTGACATCCAGAGTCTTGATAAAATATGTATGTGTATATAGGCACTATTGCAGTGAGACAGATGCTTAAAGATACTAGTTATAGGGGCAAAAGTTTACTTACAGACCAGCAGCATTTATTTTGAAATATAATTGCTCTATTATGCTACACTCTGTTTTGTGACAAAAATTCTACCTTCCTGTTAAATGGAAAAAAATTCAATTTAGTTTCTTCCATTTTTATTCTTTTCCTTTAGCAGAAACTTGTGTGAGAATCCAGCAGTCTGTGCTAGAAATAACGAGGTGCTTGCTGTGCTAGTGTTTGCTAATAATTGTTGTGGTCTTCATTTTCAAACAACAGTGCAGTTTCTTATTGAGTAATTATAGCTCTGTAGTATGTTGGGGGTTTTTTCTTTGTTTTCTTTCTTTTGTTTTTTCAGTCACACTTTGTACAAACAAAATTGAGTTGATCTGGTTAAACTTCATACTGTGTTGCAAGGGACATCGCTCTTCAGTTTCAGACTAACCTTTTCCAGTTCGGTCTAAATATGATTTTATGTCTTGTCTGCACAGGGATATTTTCTGGAATTGTTATACCAATATAATTATATGATGATATAAACCAATAGTTTAATGCCTAGTGTGTTCACTCCTAGATTAATGGGAATCGTTTTAGTATACCTTAGTTCACTTACTTGACATAATCTAAACAAAATAAGCATAGTTTTAACTAAAATAATAATATCCAGAAAGTAATTTGCAGGAATTTTCCTAACACTGTTTAAAATACTCCTGAAGTATTTTGTGGAACTGTGAGCATGGACAAGCCTGCTTGCTTTATTTGTAGCACCCCTGAACTGAATGGCAAATCATCCACCAACTCCAATGGGATCTGGACTGGGATTTACATTTTATTTACCTAGAGTAAGTTGGCATCTCCTTTTGATTACAATTCTGTCATTTAAATGTGACACTGAAGTATGTGGATTAAAAAAAAAAAAAAAAAAAAAAAAAAAAAACCATCATAGTTAACAGCTTCAAGCCCTCTGATCTTTCTGTATGGTAATAGTGTTTTTATTTTAATTTTATTTTAATTTATTAGATATGGATCGTAAGGTAACAGTGCAGAGTATACATTCAAGAATATATGAAGAAGGTATATGTATGCTGGGACACACTATCTCTGAGATTTAAGAATTAGATCTCATGTCCATCTTAACATTTTATCTGCTTTCCTGTGCTTGTATTAGCTATGTTTACAGCCATGAACTGCAGTGAAGAATTAATTTCATATTGAAGAAATTAGTCTACTCTTAAGAGAACCACTTGCATCTTCCCCCACTCTCCTTAATAAGAAACAGAAACCTGTTGAGATTATGAAATTACAAATGTGCTTACATCCTAAAATGTATTTGAGTAATTATATGGCAAGCAGTCATCAGATAGTTTCATTAGAGGTCAAATGATAGTCATCTGTGGTAAGCCACCAAAAAGACAAAGAGGGAAGTGGTAAGGAGAGCCATCAGCATTCTTTAAAGGGTTTAGCTAAATGAATAGGCAAACTGGAAAAGACAGTTTAATTTTTATCATTATGTTGTCCTGAATGTAATACATATGTACATTCTTTTGACTTATGCTTCTCTTTGTATCTCCTGCAATGGTGAAATAATTCAGTACCAGTAAAAGACTTTTTTGTTGTTGTTTATGTAGGAGTGGAAATGGTAACAAATGGACATCTTAGAGACAGCAACTCCTGGACAAAAAGGAAAGGCTGGTACAGTTTGTAGGAGCAGGTAATAAAAAGAAAAAATTTTCTCAATTGGTATGGATATTTTTATTTCTGTAGGCAAAATTTCTCTTAGTGAGAGCGAACAGTAAGAACCGTGGCAGTGCTTCTCTCTCCACTGAGTTTAAAGTGTCCAGTGTCTGTAGTAATCCACTCTAAGAAATACTGCCCATTATACCCAGAGCAGCATGGCTCTGATCCCTGACTGTGGCAACTAAGTACTTCTGCTAGATAAATTGTAAACCACAACTTTCCCCCACAGCCTATCATTGATTTTTTTTGTTTCCTAGGTGAAATTTCCAGTCAGATTATTCTTTGGGTTTAGAATTTTCCATTCTAAAATCAATACAGACGGGCAGCATTTTACTTTAAATTTAATCTTAGGGGTAAACTTTGTACATTTTGATAGACTTAGAAGTATGAAGTAAGATTCAGCAATGCTGAAATTCAGTTCTTGTTACAGTTCAGTCCCTGTAATCCTGTAGTCCCTGTTTGTCTTGGTAAAGCTTCTGCTCAAGAGACATATTCCTTTTTCTGTGAGACTCCAGTGGGTTGTTGTTCTGCAGAAAGGCAGTAACTGCAGGGCTATTTCTCTACCACATATGAGAGTGCTAGAGTGCTAATTCTTTCCAAAGTGTGCTAATAGTTGGAAGAATGACTAAGTACGGCATCCTGGGAATTTTGTGTTTAATTCATTCCCTTCCCTATCTTTCTTTTTTTTTTTTTTTTTTTTTTTTTTTTTTTTTTTTCTCTCAATGACTTACAGATTCACTTTCTTACGTGTCAGGGAAGAGTTCAATTTGAAAACCACTCTATATGCTTTCAGTGTTGCATTCATTATCCATAAGATTCTCCACCTGGAATTTAGCTGGTTGTGGCTAATGCCCACAACAGAATACAGTTCAATTACTTTCACCTTTTCACTCTTGATACTGTGGTAACTATTGAAACTTTAGTGTGTTTTTTTATTTATAAAATAAGGAGCTGTGGTAAAGGAATGCTTCAGGATCCTAAATGCTGAATACTAAAATAGCAGTTTTTGTTTGCTCAGTCACCACATCCGAACAGACATAGGTAGGAACTTCACATGAAAGCAGATGGGAGGCTCTTCTTTACTGCTTACCTAATGAGCAGTATCTCTTCAGCTTTTCCTAGAGATGACTGAGAAAGTCCTAACTTCTCATGAAGCATCCAATCAAATAAGTGTTTTAATATATGTAGGAGTGCCTAGCTTTTCTGTATTAGGTAGCACGGTCTCAGTTTTTAGGGGGTTGTACAGATGGACAGGCTGGAGAAGTAGGCCCATGATAACCTAATGAGGTTCAACAAGGCCAAATGCAAGGTGTTGCACTTGGGCTGGGGCAATCCCAGGTGTTTATATAGACTGGGAGAAGAAGAATTTGAGAGAATTTGAGAATTCAGCCCTGCAGAGAAAGACTTGGGGGGCCTGCTGGATGAGAAGCTGGACATGAGCCAGCAGTGCACGCTTGCAGCCTGGAAGGCCAACTATGTCCTGAGCTGCATTAAAAAAGGGGTGGCCAGAGGGAGAGGGAGGTGACTGTCCCCCTCTACTCTGCTCTTGTGAGACTCCACCTGGAATACTGTCTGCAGGCCTCAGGCTCCCAGCACAAGAAGGATGTGGAGCTCTTGGAATGGGTCCAGAGGATGGCCACTAAGATGATCAGAGGGCTGGAGCACTCTTTCTCCTTTCTCCTATGCAGAAAGGTTGAGGAAATGAGTTTATTTAGCTTGAAGAAGAGAAGGCTCTGGGGAGACCTCATTGCAGCCTTCCAGTACTTGAAGGGAGTGGTTTTAAACTAAGTGGTTTTTAACTAACTGAAGGGGGAATGGTTTTAAACTAACACAGGAGATTTAGGTTAGAAATTTGGAGAAAGTTTTTCACTCAGAGGTTGGTGAGGCACTGGAACAGGTTGCCCAGAGAGGTTGTGGATGCCCCATCCCTGGAGGCATTCAAGGCCAGGCTGGATGCAACTCTTGGCAGCCTGCTCTAGTGGTTGGCAACCATGCCAGAGCAGGGGGGTTGAAACTAGATGATATTTAAGGTCCTTGTCAACCCAAGCCATTCTATGATTCTATGACTTCTCCAAAGTTTTGGTTTTGCTTCAATAACATAAATAACAGCAAAAGGAAGACTAGGGATAATGTGGTTCCCTTGCTGAACTAAGGGGGGGGGGGGGGGGCGGCGGGTCACAGATCATGCTGAGAAGGCGGAGATACTGAATGCTTTCTTTGCTTCAGGGACACCCCCCTGGGTCTCCTCACCCCTGGCAAGTGGACAAAGGGTCTGAGAAATGGAGGGCTCCCCCCTGCTGGACATGAGAGTGGTTCAGGAGCGTCTGAGTTTTTCTCTGGGGGGCAACCTAAACTGTAAAGATTTTTTGACACGGTGGCTGAAGAGAGACCATCTTCAATATGTCAGTAACAGAACAGAAAAAAAAAGCCTAAGTCCTACCTTCCTATGGACAAACTCTGATGGTTTTGAAGTCTGTGTTAACTTCCATCGTAGAGGAAGAAATAAAAGCAGAGCAGCTCACATTGAGTTTGAGGTGTTGTTTTTCAAAGAGTATAGGTCCTCAGGCCATTTCTAATTTTTCTTGAAGCAGTTGCGTTACAAAAGAAAAGCTGCCAAACAATTTTGCAAGATTTATTGTTAACATAATAAAAATAAAATAAAAATAGGTAGCAGCGGGAAATAATTTATTAATAATTCTGAAACACTTTTCAAAAAGTGATTTGTAATTTTTAAAATATTGTTATGTTTATAGAGAAGACATTGGATGTTGCTTATTTTCATCCTACTCAACTATTGCTTTACTAATGTTAGTTGGTCGTTTTTTTTTTTTATTATTATTATTATTATTATTATTATTGTTCCTATGAGCAAAGTATTTAGGTTTGCTCAAATTGGTTATGGTGCATAGGCTCAGCCCATAAAATAAGAACAGGAGCAGTAAGATGTCTTGCGTCCTTTCTTGAAGCTGGGTTAACTCCAAAAACTCAGGGTGAATTTATCAAATTAACATTTGTTTACATTTCTGGCAGTTCTAATATTTCAGCCCATATCAGAACAGGATGACTTATGGTTAGGTGATTTGGGTAACGCTTTTATAAGGAGGTCATTATGCTGGAAAAGAACTGTAAACTGTCTAGCTAAGGACTAGGATTAGTCACTGGACCTTACATTACTTTTATACTATTTTCATACAGGCTTCAGTTGGGTCAAGCTACTTCCCTAAGCATGCATTTTGTCTCACATCTTTGGGGAAAAGTTTGCAGGAGTGTTAATGGTATCTGCATTACTGGGCTACCTCTTCTGATTTTTTTTTCTCCTTTAAAGCTTAGAATTTGGTCTTTGGCTTTTAGGTTTTCTTATATATTTTCCTTCAGTTTACAAATGTAATCTAGGTCACATTAGGAAAGTAAATTGTTTTCTGTATTTGTAGAAACTTTGGAAGAAATGAGTGTTTTGGCTAGGCAGCCCACAGTTTCTGTAAAACTGCCTTCACAACTCAGCAGCAATAAAGCTTCAGTTTGTATTTTCTAGTGCTACAACTGGATTTAAAAAATATTAATGCAAATGGCAGCACAACAAATTTTAACAGGTGCTTTCCAGATGTTTTGGTCTTTAGCCTCCCCTTCCCTTTTCTTTTATGCTACACTGGGAATAGTAAAAACAAACCTGGAAAGAATTGTCCACAGGTTGGATCTGAGGAATCTCCTCAATGTTAAACATGTTGATATCAGGTTAAATCTGCTAATGGACACCACAGGGCCAATAAAGTTCAGCAGTATAAATGCAAATCAGGTAAATAAAGATCTTACCTACCTCTGTGTCTTATGTGTGAAATACAGCCGTCTGCAGTGCTTGCAATGTTAGTTTTTCATCTCTGGGAACTAGTCTCCATCCAGCCCCTGTCCAAACTGAAATAGATGCTATCAAAAAACAAAACAAAACAAAACATGATTTTCCAGCCAATGTGTGGAGTGGTTGTGACAGCTCTGCTAGAAACACAAGTGAAATTAAAAATCAGATTGTCACGGCCCAATTCTTAGTTGAGAAAGTGAAACAATCTATGACCCATTTAAGAAAAAATGCCATGCTGATATTTTGAAAGAGAAGTAAAACAGATGTTGATTTTTCGGTGTTAGAGTTTATGGTGCCTTTCTATTGTGAAGCCATTATATATACCAAGATGTTCATATTGAGATTAGGCCAGCAATTGAACGGAGAATACTTTTTGTTTTGTTGTTGAGCATTTTAACCATCATTTTTACCTAAACCAGTAGTGCAGTATCATATAATCATGGTGATGGGGCATTGTCATATCAGCAACTCTTTGGTAACTCCATAGTTCCACAGAGTAGATAAAAAGAGACATAAAAGCAAGAGTATTACTCCTGCAGTAATCATCACCTAATTTCCTTCTGCTTTTCATTGCAATCACAATTGAATTGTTTCTGTGACATAAACCAATGCCAAAGCAAAATTTATTTTCCACTTAGGAAGTTAAGAGCATAAATTGTGGGTTGGGAGATACCAAACTCACACCTACATGTAATACCAATTATGTTAAGAAAGAATATAGATGCTCATGCTGCTGGTGTGGCTGTATGAGCATGCCCTGTGTGCATGTGCCCTAACTTTCAGCATTTTTAACTCCAGGACTTTTCAAAGTTTTCATTTCATGTTTGGTAGACATTTGTTAGTGGTTTTCAGTAGTCTGTGCAGACATTTGAGTGAAACAGAGTTCTGTTGAGGAGTAGCATGGTAAGTGCTTCTTCAGAAAAGCTAAAATTGCTTCTTCGTGTTTTCCAAACCTATCAGAAGAGACACTATTATATTGTTTGTTTGAGCTTTGCTATATATACATGAAGATGTTCATAGACAGGAGACCTCTGTGACTGTTTTCCTACTGAGGCTATACGGGCGATTCTTCCTCCATGTGTGTACAAGATTTCTGAAGGTTTAAATTCTTGGCTAACACCACTAATGACTGCAGTGCCAATTCAGAGAAAGAAGAGTGATGGAAAAGTGGAAAAACAATGATACCCTGGGGTTGTAGAAAGATGAGATCACTCGTGGATACGTTGAATGCTAATACTATGTGACTGCTGATGACCACACCTTCCCAGGGGCAGAATCACTCGCTCAGCTTTCAGTGGCTAAAGGGAAAAGTTTCTGGATACAACCTCTAAAGCTGCAAGAATTATTTGTCCAGGGACAGGTTCATTCTTGTTTGACAGATTTTTTCAGTGCTCAGTTTCAAGAATAAGATGATCAAGGGGGTGGGGGTGGAGGTGTCAGTATGCCTCTACTTCCAGTAATTCAGAAATATGAACTACAGAAGTATGAAAAAAATAAAATAAACTACACAAAAGTTTAAAGAAAACTCCTATGAGGCTTGATGCACATTGTACACCTTCCTTTTGCATTGTGAGATACCTGCCTGTGCATCATTTCTTCTCTCCACTTCCAAAACTGTAACATTATAAAATAAGCTGGGTGACCTAGAGGCTGTTTGGGATTTGCTCTTGAGACATTGAAAGTGTTGTTGTAGAGAAGTGAAGATTTTGGAACTTCTGTAGAGCACTGTAGGGGTGATCGATGGCAAAACATATGAGCATGAGGTGTTAACTAGCATAAGTGCTCTTAAAATTTCTTTCCTGTCATTTTCACATGTACTTTTGTCCTTGAGAATCCTCACTTTGCACAGAGAGCTACACAATTGTTCAGTTTTAGTCTTTCTGCAGCATTTTTGCTATTTTGTTTTCAGCACTAACTGCATAACTGATAGCCCAGGACTTTAAATGGCTTGAAAGATGAACAGAATAATTAGTTTACAGCTCTCTTTTGAGCATGACTTCTTAAGTAGTCTCTCTCTTACTTTATATACAATACTATTGGTTAGGTTTTACATGATGGTAAAATGCTAATAGATTAGAATGGATGACTACTTATCAGCTTTGGCAGAGATTATACAATTTTTGCTTTTATTTATTTTTAAAAGCATATTTCATATTTATGTCTTATGCATGAATATAACTGTAATTTTTGTAGGAAAAAGAGTTAAGTGGTTTTGGGACATCAACAAAAACACAAACAAAAATTTCAAGACAGTTTTAAAACTCAAGCTTTTGATTCAATAGTAGCCCCTGATTTTACCCTGTGGTGAATTTTCTCAGTGCCTTGAACTCAAAGTCAGAAGATTTCATAGAAGGAACTGAAATCAGAGTTGAAGGAGAGGAAGCAGAAAACCTTTTTGATGCTCTGTGCAAAGGGACTTTGTTTCAAGAGGTGGGACTGTATGTCATGATTTTCTAAAGACCACATTGATAAAAAGCAAGTGTGCACTTTATCTTGTAAGACAGAAATGTAAAACTGGAAACACGTGGAAAAGCCAAGAAAAAAAGTCAAATTACTGAGATCTGTTATATTCAGGGAGAGAATAAAGAAGGAATCAAGTGTGGAATTGAGATGGCAGTTTGGTACCTTGATTAGCGTCAGTGGAAGAGAAGAACATTGGTGCAAGTGCCCTCATCATTTGGACTTTTTTTTTTTTTTTAATATGTAGAGGTTACATGGATATCCACAGTGGAATGCATCAAGTAATACAGAATGAAATGAAGACTGCAGTGGGAAGGCACAGAAACCTAGAATTTGTGAAACAGTAATACAAATGTTAGCAGAAATTAGGGATGTGATATGGAGATATGATTGCTGAGGTATAAAGAAGCAGGAATGAAGCTAAGGATGTTGTTCATTGGCACTGTTATAAAAAGAGAGAGTTTAATGCATGAATACATGGAGAACAAGTTTTAGAAATTCAAATGAAAAATCTCTGAGAAACAAAACAAGCAGTTTTTAAATGGTAGGGACAGATTTTTATTTATTTATTTATTTAACTTTACCTTACCTAAAACCAAACTTCAATAGCAGTTGCTTAGAACAGTGTGGTATATGTTTTCTGTAGATACTAGTTTATGAAATTACCCTTACTTTTGAGCTGAACTGCAGAGATTGTGTTTGTTCAAAGTAGTTTAGCTTGAAATTCATTTCTGAGGTATAAACAGTAATAGTTTCTCCCAATTTAATGCATTCCTGCCGTTTACCAGTTTTTCTTATTTATTTAAAGAGCTATAGGCAATACTTTTCTTGCGTTAAATACAAAATTCGTTGAATAACTTTAAGAAAAAGTACAACTTGGTCCCATGACAAACATTATTTGCTAGCTGCTGTCTCATTAAACATTCTGGCTTGTTTCATGGCATCATTTAGCTACTGAAATTTTGAAAGATAACATGAAACATAACAGGAAGCAAGAGTTTGCCTTTTTTTTTTTTTCAGAAGTGGCATTTGTACTTCTGTTGCTCTAGCAAAGCAGTGTTTCTATGAGAAATCTATGAGTTAACAAACACAGAAGTCTATTCAACTTCTCATTCCTGTGTTACATATGGGGCTTGAATAATTTTTCAATCAGGTACCATATTAAGGACAAGACAAAAATTAGTCCTGATGTTGCAATATCTCATCAAGTGGGCTATGTTCTTAAACAAAAAATGTCTTTCATTATTCCTTGATTTTTTGCCAGCTTATAATATGTTTAGTTTAGGGAATTAAAAAATAATCTTACAGTTCATGTTTGTCAAAGGGTTTTAAGACTCATTCATATTCTGTACATTCTGCAATCCCAAAAGGATTTCTTATTTCAGTTTCATTTTCTCCTGCAAGTCCTTGAATGATAAATTTAAAAGCCTACATCCACAGAGAAGATTTTAGGGGATGGAAAAGTGGGGTTAATTTGTTCAGGAGGCATGATCATAAATTCTGGAAAGTTAGTTAGTCAACCTTTGAGTTTTGAGACTGTGATCATGCTGTATGAAGGTGCCATCAGATACCTCACCATTAGATTTCTCAAGGAAAACAGCAGAGGTAACTCCTACAAGAGCTGCGGAGAAGACCCATGGGTTTGGTATGTTCCTAGCTCCTCCCTGCGAGCAGCAGCAGCCCATAACCAGCTAGGTCTCTGACAGGTACAGGAACCTCCATGCTTGTCTAATGCACTTCTGGGAGGATTTCCAGTGTTATCCACTTGTGTTTCCACATCACAGACTGCAGTCCAGTGATGAGAACAGTGCTGGAGTGTGTTAGCAGAGTTCTCAGTGCTGGACCCTGCTCCCTATGCTGTTTAAGCATTCTGTCCACTCAGACTTTCATACAGGTTGCTTCCTCAAGAAAAAGAAAGCAACAGCAGGGGACCCTGAGGGAGGGAATGAGGATGAGAACTACCAGCAGGATTTCTTCTTGGAGAGTTTCTTATTCACTGGTCTGCAAACTCATGTTTTCCTTGCCTCTGTGATAATCTCACATCTCTTTCTGAATAATAGTATGACTAAACAACCTTGCTAGTTTAATGCCATGTCCTCCTGGGTGAAGTGGCTGTACCAATGGGTGCCTAATTTAAGCTGAAGGGAGAAGAGAACCTTCTTTCCCACTTTCTGTGCACATAGTTAGGTCCTAACCTATTATCTGAAGAAATGTAGCACCACAGATCATGTTTATTAATGATAATAAGTGAGGCTGTTGTGTTTCGTGATAAACTAAATGTATTCAGGGAACACTGCTGCATGAACTGGCTACCTCATGGTTTACGACTTTGCACATCTGAGTCTAAGACATAGGCGTTAAGATGCTATCCTCAGCTGAAGAGGTGGTGATTATCGGGAAAGTAAAAAAAGAAAACAACACAAATATAAATGAGTAGAAAATAAGGTGGAACTGTTGATATTAAGATGTAGGCATAGGTTTTTGGAATTTGACTCCTAGACATGAACCTCTAAATAATACCTGAAAGGAACTTTACATCCTGAGTACAAAGGGCGCTTACCCTGTTCCTTTGGGACAAGTCTCTATGGCTAGCAGTTCTATTTGTAAGAGATATAGAAGGGGGCCAGGGTGGAGGAAAGATCTATATTTAATTTATATGGTATATTGGAAACCAGCAATAGAAATTTGAAGTTAAACTTGGAACTGTATTTCCAGCTATCCTGTACATTAAAATGGTGCAATTGGAAGTATGTGTATGATAATGTTTTGCAATTTCATATCCAGATTTATGCTGTATGTCACTAGCTGATTTGCACTCACACATCTGCATCAGAACAGAATTCTGATCCATAAGAAGTTGGTAGACTTGCAGTCACTCTCTACCCCATGTATAATTACACACTTTCTCTCCCAAATGCATAATTTTATGATTCCAGCTTTCAAAAATACCAGATCAGTTCTTTGTGGTTGCCATTTCTAGGTGAGAGGTATTTGGTGAAACCAAAGTTTGAGCTCTCTCAAAAGGAGAAAGGAGCTTTTAATAACAAGTTTGTATCCATTTGAATGTTGAGGCTAGAAGTTCTCAGTTGCAGTATTGCATGACGGTGCTGTGTCTGACTCTCCACGTCACTTTTGAATTCCCTATGAACAAACAGGACTTTATCAGGCCTACACTCTCTTGAATATTTACTCTAGAAATTGTTTGTAGGTGAATGTAGGCAACTAATCAGGATTTTCAAATGAATTTACCTCCTGCTTTTAAACTATTTAATCCAGTATCTAATTTTAATCTGCAACCTGTGTCTGTGTGTATTATGCTAAAGCACTTGGGGAGAAATGATGTAAGTCATTGTTATGTTACAAAATTAACCATACAAATTCACTTCAGGATAGGGTATAGTTGGAGAAGAAGAAGACAGGCTATGAGATGTAAGACTAAGATTCTTATACTAAGCAACACTGGTAATCAATAAAAGCATGAAGCACATTACTGCTTGTGAAAAACATGGAAGGTGTAGCATTTGGAATTGAAAGAAAATTGCCCTCATTCAGTCAAGGTAAGCGTGGTCTGGATGATCTTCTGCATTGTGTAGCTGATCAAGAAGAATAGGCCTTCTAATTCAGAGTGACTATCAAGTTTACTTCAGGTTGCATACATCTTACAGTTACATTTGGTGTCTTAAGGCCATACATAAACTGTGATTTGTCAACCCTATGAACCTCTGGGGTGAGGCTAAAACCAATTCTAAGTACAAAATCCCAGCCCGTCTGAAAACCAGAATCCATTCAATAGCTTCACACTGTCTTCTGAAAAAAAAAGAAAGAAAAAAAAAGGAAAAAAAAAATAAATAAAAAAGTGGGTTTGTCAGCACAAGCATGGACTTCTGAAATGTCCCACTATCTTGGCTTTCTCAGTATGCTAAAGAGATTCCATATAGCCATGGCTAAATGTTTTGAAAACTCATTTATTTTAAGTGTGATTCCTTCTCAATGGTCCTATTATGTATCCAGTCAGTAAGCATGGAGAGTAACTGAAATGGAGTTGATGATGTCTCAGAGGGAAGGGGCATAACTTCAGTTGTAAATAAAGTAGTTAGTAGTTCTTTTTAACTGAAGAATTCTACTGTGTGCTGGTAAGTAGAAAATACTTGTATTTCAAAAGGAAAAAATATGCTCCTGAGAGACTAATAACGTACTGCTGAAACTCGCACTTGTAGTTACTTAATGGATGGAGGTTCAATCTGTTGTAGCCACTTGCAGTATTCTTTCCAGTCTTCTTCCTGTTCTTACACAATGCTCTTCTGTGGTGTTGCTCACCATTGCTAATCTTTGCTTCCAGTTCTTTATGCTACTAGAATGAAGATTTTATTGTGCATTTCATTTACCTGTTTTGCAGACTTGTCTCATCGCTTCCAGCCAGACTACTTTTGCCTTTAGAAAGGAGTGAAAAGCAATGCTGCAAGAAGGAGGTGTTCCTGCACACAGGGGTTTATTATTTAAGAGATGTCTGATTCCATGAAATAAATATTTTACGTAACAAGCCCTTGGATCTTAAAGCTGGATAGAGCTGTCTAACTTTAGCATAATAGATTGCATTGCAAGATGGTTTTTTACAGTCTCTTTTCAATCTTCTCCCTTATTCTCAGCAGAGGTTGGGAGATGTTACTGCAGGTGTCATTTGAACTTTTGAACAATAATTAAATCCCATTCTTGTTTATCAGTATCTTTTATTTGCTGTTCTCCTTTCCCATTTTTAAGTTTCTCAAATGTTAAATAAATGTTGTAAAAACTAACAACCTGAAATACTTGATGTTATTTTTTAAAATGAGCTTTTTGCTAGGATCTGTTAATCATCTCAAACATCTGAAATCCAGTATTATCAAATTGCAAAGTTTCACTCATAGGTGGAAAATACTATTTAGTTTATTTTCTTCTGGATTTGCCTATTGTATACTTCTGTGAAGTTAATGTAAAGATATCCAAACTGCACAGTAGATAGAGGAGGGCTTCTGACAATACAGTGTTTGAATACTACATGTTTTTCTGGGTATAACTACATCTGAAGTTGAGTTCTGAGTGGTGTAACTGGAATTTAATAACTTTTTTTTTTTTAAAAAAAAAAAAAAACTTCTGGAAAAACTGAGCAAACAGTGTTTGTACTGCTATATCTCATGGAGATTCTGTTTTGATTCTTTCAGTCACTTCATAAAATCTCCTTGATGTTATATATCAACAGGGGACTACTTTGTTTTTAAGTGCAAAAGTAATCTAACATTTGAAAATAAAACCATAGTTATTAATCAGGATTCGAGCAATGTATTTAAAATAAAGTAACACATAGTAGAAAAGGCAGAATAAGATAGAAAGGTAAAATAAATTTCATCTGTCTTTTATAGATTTGCATAATCAAAAATAACTAATATTTATTTATTAATATCCACGTGTAATCCAAAGATGCACTAAAAACATGTGTGAGAAGATGTAATCTTGAAATAAGTATGACTGTAACTTAAAACAGGACTTCAGGACAATTCACTATCAAGTACGTTTGCCTTCAAGTTGTGGAAGTAGAAATCATGGTGAATATCTCAAAAAGTATTAGTTCTAATTTCCCCAGTATTTAAGGGTGCAAAATTTGGGGTTTTCACAACTGTGGTATGGTTATGAGAATTAATTAGCTTAATTGTGTGTATCATTACAGCAGTTACTTATAAATGTAAACAGGAAAAAAAAGGCAACCCAAACTCTTCTGATAGCTTCAGACATTTGGAAAGGTTAGTTTTCTCTTGCATTATATTACATAGTATGGTCAGCTTATCCCTTTTGGCAGTGATTCTTATGCTAGTCAGACATGGAAGAGGGTCCTACAGAGTTTTATGCTTCTGCCTACTATTTCCATTATGTTTATGCTGTTTCTAGATACTTTACTTCTAAATTTGATTTTCAATTACCGTCTTTATACTGTGACATCCATGTACTGAGAATTTATTTCTGTTCATGTGGAAGAAGCAGTCTTGGAAAACACTTATCTGGTCTGTATTACAAATGTATATAACGCCTACCAGCAGAAACAAGAATGTAGTCTCAAGAGCATGCAGGTATGAGACTTGCTTTAAAAAGGTTGCATGTGTTATTTTTCATCTCAGGCAATACTCCTCTTTGGGAAAAGGCTGTAAAAATCATGGAGATTAAATAAATGTGTGTTTTTATGCAGAAATTATTTTAAAAGCATATGCCATGCTTTTGTTTTAGAGAGATTTAATTGATCATCTGTAATTCTGTAGCAGACCGCCACATATAACTGTTGGTTGTAACCTGCATAATAAATGCTATAGAATATTTTCATAAGAGCTATAGTACATATTACAGTATGTAATGTATATATGTTACAATCAGTTATTAATATTTATTATTTTGAAAGCAGTAGGAAATGCTTTATTTGTCTTACTCTTTGCAGTTACAGTTCATAGCAGTACAGCAGTATGTTTAAAATACTTCAGCTAATCAGAATTGACCAGCAGTCTAAAAAGCACCTGAGTGAATACTGTATTTTAACAACTCTTAAAGAAGAAAATGGAGGATGAAAAATGACTGCTTTATGGTTTTATTTGTACATATACATACATGTACATGTACATATGAATATACACCTCTTCATGACTGAAGTTGAATGCTGTGGAAAGTGCTGAGCAGCAAACCTTCATAGGGTGCAAAGGAAAAGGTTTTGTTCATGGTGTGTACAGGCATGATAATAGTACTTGAAGCAGTATCTATGCTGCTAGTCTCAGTGATAAAGCCAACGTGTTGGTATCTTTTACAGGCATACAGCTTACTGTTTGTATGTTGAGGCACTGAATAAATAATGAATACAAATACATTATTTGGAAAGAGAAGAAGGTGACTGGAAAACAATCAGCATGGATTTACCAGTGTTACAATGATGGCCTTCTATGATAAAACAGCTGGATGAGGCTGTGGATAAAGGAGAGCAGTAGATGGCATTTATCTTAGCAAGATTTTTTTATATTTTATTTTTTTGACAAAGTCTCCCAAATATTCTTGTGTCCGTCGTAGGATGTTATGAACTGGATGGGTGGATGTATAGATACATTTTAAAAAATGCAGACGGTTGGATGATTGGCCTCAGAGGCAGTGATTAATGAATGGGCTGTACTCTAGCCAGAGGTCAGTGACAAGGGCAACACCATAGGGGGCTCTCCTGGGACATGTCTAACACCTTTGGCAGTTACCTGGACGAGGTGATGGAGTGAATGCTGATGAAATTTGCAGCTATTCCTGCAGTTGTAGAGACCATTCTTGAGGGAAGAGCTACCATCCAGAAGGACCTTGACAGGTTGGAGGAGTGGGATCTAGACAGGCAGGAGGAGCTGACCAACAGGAACCCTATCGAATTCAACAGGAATGAATGCAAAGTGCTGTACTTGGGAGGGAGGCCACACCCCACCCCCCCACCCAAACCTGCAATGATAAAGGCTGGGGGAGCAGCTCTGCAGAACCAGCCCTGGGCATCTTTGCAGACAGCAAGCTGAGCATGAGTCAGCCCTGCAACCTGGCAGTGATGAAGGCTAATGGAATCTTTGGCTGTGTTAACAAGATCATAGTCAGTAGATTGAGAGAAGATACTATCCTTCCCCCTCTCTACTTACATACCACTCTTTAGACCTCATCTAGAAAACTCCATCCAGCTTAGGGCCCTTCAGTGAAAGGCCTTGGTAAACTAGAGAGTTCAGCAAAGGGCCATCAAGATGGTAAGGGCTACAGCTTTTGTCCTAGAAGGGGAGGCTAAGAAAACTGTATCTGTTAAGCCCAGAGGAAAAAGCTTTGGAGGACATGAGGATCTGACAGAGGTATTTCAATATGCAAAGGCGTTATTGAGATGGTGGAGTCACAGCAGTGGAAAGTGTAGCATATAGACACAATAAATGTAAATTGAGATGGGAGGTTCAGAGTGGATGTAAGGAAAACTTTTTCACCATGAGATCAGCCAAGCAGTGGAACAGTTTTCCCAGGGAGGTTGTGGAGTCCCCAGCTTGGAGGATTTCAAACCCAGCTGGATGAAGCCCTGGACAACCTAGTCTAACTTAATATCTGCCCCTATGTTGAGCAGGAGGTGAGACTGGAGACCTGATATCCCTTCCAAACACAGATATTCTTTGAATATGTAGTAACTGGCTGAAATATGCACAGCTGAACACAGTGCTGGAGAGGAATTTTTCTTTATCATTGTTTCTGTATGATGGGGAGACATTGCTTCTGAAAACCTTCTGCGATACTGCTTAATATGTGAGCTTATTGAGAAAGCCTGAACAAACAGGTTACATATGGCAGAGAGTTAAAATCTGGAGCCTAGTTTTCTACCACACCACAAGTTGTGTACAAGTCCATGCCTCAGGCACAAGCTTCAGCAGCTTTCTCCTTGGGGAGAAAAATTGAGCCCAACTTGCCATGAGGCCAAGTAAAGCTGCAGGGGGTATGACCCAGTCTGTCGTCAGCTATTCCATCTGTCCCCAGGACACTGTAAAATGTCTGACATTGGGCCAGACAGATAGGCTTTTTGAACAGGAGTCCCGAATTCATATGCATGAATGGCAGTTGACACCGCGAATAGCCTCAGCTAAGGTTGCACTTTCATCTCTGAACATATGCTGCCATGTGGAGCTGGGTCAAAGAGCATGTCAGCTTTTAATCCATTTCCTGCCTCTGTTTCAATACCTGAATTGCTCTTCTGATTTGTATGTTTTTTTATCCTTTTTCAAAATATGCAATACTTAATAACATTAAATACCTTATGTATTTCCAAAAGTAAAACTTAAAAATGCACATGTATATTTTCATAGATAGAAACATCTAGAAAAAATGTCCTTGTGCCAATATAGAATGAAAATAACCACATTTAGCATACAGTATTGCTATTGTGATTCTAAAATTTAGTAATGTGTATAGAAGTCTGGCTGATGTCATCGCGGGACCTCTCTCAATTATTTTTCAATGATCTTGGGAAACTGGAGAGGTCCCAGTAGACTGGAAGCTGGCAAATGTTGTGCCAATTTTCAAGAAGAGTAAGAAAGAAGACCCTGGCCTTCTAGTCTTGAGACTACAAGCCTGTCAGTCTCATGTCAGTGCCTGGTAAAATTATGGAGATGATTCTTGAGGCTATTGAAGCACACCTGGGGGACAATGCAGTCATTGGTCCCAGCCAGCATGGGTTCGTGAGGAGTAGGTCCTGCCTAACAAATTTGATTTCCTTTTATGATGAGATCACCTGTCTAGTTGACCAAGGGAAACCAGCTGATGTGATCTTTTTGGACTTCAGCAAGGCTTTTGACATGGTTTCCCATAGGATCCTACTGGACAAAATGTCCAGCATACAGCTTAACAAAAACATCATACGATGGGTGAGCAATTGGCTGACAGGCAAGGTTCAATGGGTTGTGGTAAATGGGGCCACATCAGGCTGGCAGAAGATCTCTAGTGGGGCCCCTCAAGGCTCAATTTTAGGGACAGTCCTCTTCAATGTCTTTATAAATGATTTGGATGTAGGACTAGAAGGTGTTTTGAGCAAATTTGCTGACGACACCAAACTTGGAGGAGTTGTAGACTCAGATGAGGGTGGAAAGGCCTTGCAGAGAGATCTGGACAGGTTGGAAAGTGATCACCAACCGCATGAAGTTTAACAAAAGCAAGTGATGGGTCCTGCACCTGGGACGAAGCAACCCTGGCCATACATACAGACTGGGCAACAAGATGCTGGAGTGCAGCCCCGCAGAGAGGGATCTGGGGGTCGTGGTTGACAGCAAGTTGAATATGAGCCAGCAGTGTGCCCTGGCAGCCAGGAGGGCCAACTGTATCCTGGGGTGCATCAAGCACGGCATCGCTAGTAGGTCGAGGGAGGTGATTGTCCCGCTCTACTCTGCGCTGGTGCAGCCTCACCTTGAGTACTGTGTGCAGTTCTGGGCACCACAGTACAAAAAGGACGTGAAACTGTTGGAGAGTGTCCAGAGGAGGGCTACGAAGATGGTGAAAGGCCTGGAGGGGATGACATATGAAGAGCAGCTGAGGTCACTGGTCCTGTTCACCCTAGAGAAGAGGAGGCTGAGGGGGGACCTCATTGCGGTCTACAACTTACTCGCGAGGGGGAGTGGAGAGGCGGGTGATCTATTCTCCATAAACACCAGTGATAGGACCTGCGGGAACGGGGTGAAGCTGAGGCAGAGGAAGTTCAGACTAGATATCAGGAGGAGATTTTTCACTGAGAGGGTGGTTGCGCACTGGAACAGGCTCCCCAGTGAAGTAGTCACTGCACCAAGCCTGTATGAATTTAAGAAATGTTTGGACTGTGCACTTAGTTACATGGTCTAAACTTTTGGGTAGACCTGTGCGGTGCAAGGAGTTGGACTTGATGATCCTTATGGGTCCCTTCCAACTCGGAATATTATATGATTCTATGATTCTAAGTCATTTTTAGTTCAGATTGTGGTTTCCTTAATATTAGGTATACTTTTTCTATATCTGTTTAAAATGAAAAGTATGCAGCTCTTCTGGGATTCAACTTTCATCTTTTTATTTGTCCAAGTTCATTGCCAAGTAACTTTCTGTAACTGGAAGTTGTCAGTATATTTTTTAATTCACAGCCTAACTGTTTTACAAGAAAAATGCTACCTCGTATGCTTCTGGTTTGATCTGTCATTTAGGAAGGCTTCAAGGGCCTGACTACTGAACTCACTGAAGACTCACTGATACCTCTGGAATTATTTTTTTCATTGACTTAAGTGAACATTGGCTCACCTTATCAGTAATCCAGACTGAAGCACATTATTTTGTTGTTGTTTTGTTTTGGAAAACACAAAATATTTTTCAGACACAAATCAGGATGGTCTTCGTCTTTCTATCCAAGACAATGAAAATAGCAGAAAGCAACCTGGTCAGGTTACTTGGGCCAGTACTGCCAAATTCTTAGCAGATTCACATTAGAGGTTAGGAGTGGAACCATGTCCAGATGACTCATCACAGAGTCATCCCAGACTTTAGAGTTCCTCTACCAACAAAGCATCTGATTGGCACTTTGGCAACACCAAGAGACTCTTAAACCCCGTTTAGCATTCCTCCATTTGTCTGCAGTGTAATTAGAGAAAGCAGTGATCCCACCATGGTATCTATGTCATCCTTTCATCTGCATGAGTCAACAGTGTTGGAAAGAATGGAAAGTGTGCAGAAATTTGGGGCAATGAAAAAGAGTTCTCTATTTTTTCCATATGTACAAAACTAGAGTACCTAAACATATGAGTATGGGGTCATGAGAGAATAGGTGATATTTTGTAACTTCCTAGGCAACAGACATGTAGCTGTTAATAGTATTATTTGAATGATGGATTTTTTCATTGTCTTTACTGAATTTACAGTAAAGCTTATACTAGGCCAATTGCTTGTAGCTTGGTTTCAGTCTGACTTCCTTTACTTAAAAGCTTTTCTGAACGAGTCAGTACAGTAGCACATACACAACATTGTAAAGGAGGAGCGATTTGCACCTGATTATTGAACTACTTTTTCTATGTTGAACAGCAGCAGGAATTTTCTATCATGGGGTTCCTGGCTCTGTGCAAACTTCTAGGTGACACTGTTTACCTAATCAAAAACATAATATTGCATGTTGTTGCCTCCTATTCCATTCTTTGAGACAGGAGTACTGAGTGTGAATTTCTAATATCTTAATCAAATGTGATATTTTTATATCACAATATGATATTTTTATATCATAAAATTATATTTTAAAAATTTCTTGTAATGCCATGTTTATGAGCTATGACAGAAGAAATACACCAAATCATACTTGATATGTGAGAATATATTTTGAAGGATTTACACACATTTAGAAAAGGCTTAGCTTTGGTCTTTGGGAAACTGTGATGACTGGGAGGACCTGAGTTTAAGAGAGTAAGAGGAAAGAATTGTATTATCAGCTTTTTCACAGACCTCTGTGTGCATAATGAAATTACTTATCTGTAATTTATATCAGTATCACTTTTGGTTTCATAATCTGTAAAATATACGTGAAACCTGTTGTAAAGCATATAAGTGTTCTGGTACAAAACTGAAGTCTGCTCTGAGATGTGCCTGGGGAAAGCCCTGTGAGCTACCATAGATCTATCAAGGGTTCTGCAGCTCAGTCTGCTCTCTGCTAACCTCCCCAGTGTGGTTTATGCAGTCCCATGCATACTGTCTCCTATTCACAGTGGCATACATCTACTTTTCATATAAAGGTATATTGCATTAAGGGTATATTACATTCTTCTGTAAATAATTCCTCCAAAGGAACACTGTTGAGCATAGTGAGGACTTTGATGGTAGCCTGCAAAGCAGACTTAAGAATGAACAGAAATACTAACCATGCTTCTGGAAGTGCCCATCTGTTCTTTATCAGTATTTCCACAATGGTGGTTTTCTGTGCTACAGAAGAAAAAAGTTAAACATGAGGCTTCCATGTCTTGGGGAAAAAAAACGAACAAACATATCTGTCAAATACTATTTCAGGTAGAAGTTCATTGTTGTGGGACTTTGCATTTTGTATTAGAAAATCAGAGTCTCTCCTGGCTGTGCATGGTAAAGTAAAACCAGTTGTGTCACAAGACGCAGTTGTGTCTGTTTACAGAGTGCTTTTATTTCAGATCAACACCTAGTTCTTAAAAAGAGAACTATATTCATCTTGGAAAAGTTGTCAGATTATATTCTGGTTTGCAACAAGTATATGATGTGTCCTTTCTAGTAATCTGAAATTAAGGTAGTGTGATTATGTAGCACATCATTAAACATTTTTAAAAATTACATCCAAGTGGAAGACTCTTCAGTACTTAGGACAATGGCAACAACAAGCAATATACCCTCTTGAAATGGAGTAGGATAGTGAGATTTCAACAGGGAAAAGTGAAATCTCAGCAGAGAGTTCTCAGGATGTCTAGGAAAGCTGGTGATAGAGCGAGTGAGGAAACAGGAACTGGAAATGAATTAATTATTCTCACCCATCATCTTCCTTCCCTTACTCTCCCTACTGTGTGAGTCTACAAAGGGAGAAAGCAGATGTTTGTGGATGACTGTCTGACTTCTGCACGCACTCAACCAGCTTCTTACCACTCTACCATTTCACCTGGCTAGCAGATCCCTAAGAAAGCCTGGCAGTCGAGACTCCTGTATAACAAGGGGTGGAAGAAACACCTGTTCTGGTTCTGAGAGATATCAACAACAGTCCCTGAAAAGGAGATGTTGTTGCTCTAAAATGCCCTGTAGGATCACCCTTATGTAAGGATATAGAATCAAAATGTGAATATGCTGTATTAATATAGGGTAACAGATTGCCAAGAAGAACTCTTAAAACTCTAGATATTTTTGACTGCCTGTGTGACTAGGCTTGTGAACATTTCTATGCAGTAGGTTGAACCAAAGAATCTCTAAAAAGGGTGGTCGTGCTTGTACAAAACTTAAGTACTTTATATGACTAATTGCACTGAGGAGATTTAAGGGGGACTGCTATTGTATTTAGACTGTATTTCCACCATTCCATATGAAAAATGTTTCAGTGAAATCATAACTGATGAATAAAATGCCCAAAATGGTGAATGTTGAAAAGAAGTACTTGCTAGTTGACCTTCAGAAGTCTTTATTATGAAAAGCACACAGAGATTTGATTTGCAAGATACACAAATCAATTTTACCTTCTGCTAGCAGGGCTAGCTGTTTAACTTTGAAAATAGGTCCAAGAATCCCTTTTTATGTATTCTCACAGAGTAATGCTCTGTACTTAATCTGAGATTACTAATAACACATATCAAGTGTGTGCAAAGGATGGCTCGGGGACTGTTGCAGAAATGAGGTATCTCTGAAGTCCTTAAGACTCACATTGAAGTCTGCAGCAGCTCTGTAACTCTGGACTTTTTTTTACTTTAATGAAAATGCTTTCTTTGTAGCTTTATGAACTTAAGAATTTATGCTTTTAAACCTGTCCAATTATAGTTTAGAGGCAGGATGTGTTGTAGTTGCAAAACTAAATAGATGAAGTCATTAAATTGAAATTTTAGAGAAGTAGAGCTTTTGTGGTCTGATTCTGTTTCTTGCAAGAAAAAGTGCTTATTCTAGGTCTTAGGCTATGTTTAAAAAATACATCGCAAAATGTACCCTTTGCAAAAAAGTTTTTTTGGCAGAAGGAGATTACAAGTGTGTTCCTTCTGTTTTGATTTTTCTTTGGGAAACAAAATTGTAAGAGAAACCTATGTAAACCTTTCCATTGGAGGTATTTACTGCAAAATATGTTTTCAGCTCAAAATTTAAATTTAGATCCTATTTGTCTCTATTTTGTTCTTTTTTAAGCATTTGTAATGATATATTCTGTGCTCCAATTTGCAACTGCTTTCAGGTGGCAAAGGAAAAACTTACTACAGCATGTGAAAAAGCGATGTCCTTACAAGTGGGGGGTGGGGGGATTCCTTCATCTTCCATTATCATTCCAAAACTAATAACACCTTTATTAGTGAACAGCTGAAGAGTTCAATGTTACTCAAGTAGTATGAGATTGTATGTTTGGTCTCCACCAATGGTTACAGTTCTGATATATGTGCCATGACATGTTATTTTACGTTAACTTTTAAGCTGCTGCCAAAGTCCTGCCAGGGAGTTGCAGTGTGGAACTTTTGTAGAAGGTAAAATGGGAGCTCTGGTAAATTACCTTTTTTATTCTATGGTTAGTTGGCCCTTTCAGTGCTTATATTGGCACGGTGTGGTTGTAAAAGCTTCCAATTAGAAGATTTTGTCTTTTTACCTGAAAAATCAAAGTTCATTTTAAGGTTAATTGAAGCCCATAAATAGATTGCTAAGGAAGAGATTTCACCTAATTTTACATAAAACTACATTTCAGTTTGTGTCTCATCTGCGTACTGTGTACAAAGTCTCTGTTATATTAATTAAGCTATACTACAATCTTGTAAAGGCTATTAAAATGGTAAAAAGTCTACTACGTGTCTAATGTTACCGAAGGCTCAGTAACATTTTATTTTTAGAGAGTCTAGCTTTATGTGATTGTACTTGAAAAAGACGTTAAGTTTGCTCTCATCTGTTTTAAATTGCCACCTTTTGTCACTATAATAATTAATACAGTTCATACCTATTTTTGTAACATCTCACTTTATCACTCATAACACTGAAGGTTATATCACTGTTTTGATGAAAGGGCTGGGATTTTTTTTTGCTTAAATAGTAAAATACTTTTGGTGAAAAAGAACGCCATGTTCTGAAGAAATATTTTTTTTAAAGGTGAATATAAATTGTTGTTCCCTTTATTTTTCAAATTGAAAAAAAAAAAATAATAATATAAAAAAAATACAGCTACTAAGTATGTGGGATTTTTCCATGTTCCAGTAGTAAAGTTACTATTTCATTTTAGATATGTAACATTCTCCAACTTTTATTTTCTGTCTGAGAGTTTTCTGAAGCCTTTCAATAATTTTAAGTGGTACTTTCATACCATTTTGTTTTCAGAAAGTCACAATTTTTGTCTTTAAATACTGGAAGCTATGCCTGGCCCCTCCTTGCCACACTCCTGATACACCTTTTAATAAGCCAATCTTTGCCGAATTTGTTGGAGTGGAGACTAGGAGAACTGTTTTGTGGAATTTGAAATGCTGACAAGCCTGTAGACACTGGATGTGTGATTGTCCCTGGGAGCTTACATCCAAGTTTGTTGTACAGAACAGAGAATAGAATGTGGGAGAAGTTATTCTGAGTGTGTGTGCATGTGATTGCAGTTTCCAAGGAGATCATCTTCTTTGTCTGAACATGTCCAAAATGATTGCCTAATTGATCTCATCATGTGGGACACTGTCTGTCTTTCTGTCTGCTTCTCTTGCACCTTCTTTCCTCCACATTGTTAATCAAAAAGTAAAAAATAAAAAGCTGAATTTGAGAAAAGAGAAAAACAAAGCCATTAGCCTGCTGAACAACTAGCTTGGGCCATCCCTTACTCAAAAGCATTTGCTGGTGTGTCACTGGTGTGGATGCGAAACACGTTGCTGCGAGTGTTTCTTCCCACTCTGTGCTATAGCTCATGCATTGATGATGCTAAGCACTTCTTTGAGAGAGACAGCTGTTAATGCTACTACTGAATTTCCACTAATTATAAAATGAAAGGACCGTTTCTCTTTTCCTTCTCAAAGCTCAATAGTCTAGTTTCACTGATTAAAACAACAACAAAAAATCACCCAAAACACAAAAAGCTCAGGGAAGGAGAAGATGTCAGTTAGCGACAGCACTGAAAAGCATGCTGATGTGCTTTTTTGTTTTTTTGCTTGTGATTTTGTCAGTACTGATGATTTGCTAATGAAAGCCAAAGCTCTTTCAAATATAGTCCCTCAACACTGGAACTGGAAATAAAGAGCTCAAGTTTTAAAACATTCTTGCTAAAGGGAGGAAAAGATTGCAGAAGGCAGTAAGAGAGAGGTGCTGAGGCAAAGCCAGAGGTGGCTGGATACCAGCATTCAGATCATTCTGGAGGATGCGGGGCTTTGGCCAATCCTCCCTTTCTAGCTAAGGTTCATTTTAACCTAAGGAGAAATTTAACCTGAATTCTGGAAACAAAGTATTATTGACACAGAAACCAGAATTACAACACAAGTCAGCATGCAAAAAAGCTGTACAATTATTGAATAAATTTAGCAACTACTTAAAGAAACACTTTTAAATCCCCTGTTTTTATTTAAATAACTCATTTTTCCTGCAAAGACAGTCCTAAAAATGGTGAACATCAGTTGCATATCATGGTTTTGTTTGTTTGTTTATAAAAAGAAGTGTCTGTAATCAGTGTAAAATGGGGAGAGGGCACACTCTGTGTCAGTTTATCTACAATGTGTCACACTGGGGTAAATACCAGCTGGTACATGAAAAAGGTCCAGGCAAATGTAAGCCAACAGAAGTAAGCATGGACAGCTTGAGGAGCACAGTCTGAGAAAATAAGTGGAGTTTGCAGCAGCCACAACTCTCCACTTCCTGGTGGCATTTGTTGGATAGAATATCATTAATCCGTCTCATCAAGAAATGATTGGATTGATTGGTAGGAGCCTGTCCCTCTCTGCCCTTACTGTAAACTACAAATAAGATAGAATCATAGGCCTTTGGTCTTGCAAACTCTTACTTCTGACTCACTTTACTCATATGAGCCATCCTGTTGAGCTGACGGGAACCATTAAACATGTATGAGCACCATCAGAGTCTTTGCAACAATACATGACCTTAGCATATGAGGCTTTCAAAGTAGTAATTGGCAGGTCGTACAAGTCTTGTTGACAGAAGGATATTTTCTCTGTGTTTTATGAAGATGAAAATTCAGGCAAAAAGTAGCTTGAGGCCAACTTGGAAGGCAAGTTGGAGGTTCCTATTTGAACCTCCCAGGGTTCTGTGTGAATGTAGTACTATGGAACATAGTTCATGTTGTAAAGGCTTAGCTGTAAGGCAGCGCTGTATGAAGTTTTCCAGAGAGATGTGTTACTCTGGGAATGTAGCAACCTGCAGCACAATGGCAATAAGGAGACGGTTTGTTCAGCTCCTGAGAGTGAGACAACGAGGTAGCTCTCACATTCAGCATGTGTACCTGCACCTACCTGACCTGAATGAACAGGCCACCCAAAAGACAGATACCTGTGCTGCAAGTTTGGAGTGCTGCACAAACATCACTGCCTTTATTTGACAGTATGTTCATGTAATAAATATTTAAAATAGACCTTTCTGAGGTCCTTGATAAAATGCCTTTCTAAGCAAAAAGTTCAGATGTTTGCTCAGAAAGCCTTGCAGAACTTGGAAGAAATCTGGTTTCTCTATTTAATCTGTATAAGATTCAACTATCTTTTAACACAAAGATACTGTGTCAGGTTAGCATACAGAGCATTCAGTCAGAAGTCATAGCACTGCCATGAACATCATTCTGGAAGTGGCACAGCTGCCGTGCTATGTGTGCACAAAACCTATGAGTTCTCCAAACATACCCATCCGACTTCTGCCCTTGCTTAGTAGCTGCCAGAATAGACAATCCCAACCTTTCCTTCTCTCTAGCACTCTTGTCTACTGATAATTATCCTCCCTTTTCTTTGCTCCGGGTTTAACCCGGCCGGCAGCTAAACACCACACAGCCGTTTGCTCACCCTCCCCCCTCCCTCTCTGGGATGGGGGAGAGAAACGGGAAAGTGAAGCCTGTGGGTTGAGATAAAGACAGTTTATTAAGATAGAAAATAATAATAATAATAATAATAATAATAATTACAAACAAGTGATGCACAATGCAATTGGTCACCACCCGCTGACCGATGCCCAGCCCAACCCCGAGAGCCAGCCCCCCACCCTGGCTAGCCACCCCTATATATTGTTCAGCATGACGTCAGATGGTATGGAATACCCCTTTGGCCAGTTTGGGTCAGCTGTCCTGGGGCTGTCCCCTCCCAGCTCTTGCTGCCCCCCCAGCCTGCCCGCTGGCAGGACAGAGCGAGGAGCTGAAAAGTCCTTGGCTTAGTATAAGCACTGCTCTGCAGCAATTAAAACATCAGCATGTTATCAACACTCTTCTCATCCTAATCCAAAACATAGCACTCTACCAGCTACTAGGAGGAAAAATAACTCTGTCCTAACTGAAACCAGGACAGCAGTAAACTGCCTTGAGATGGACAAGGTGGAGAAGGTCACTCAATCCTCTCAAAGGAGGATTCTGCCTTTGAATGAAAAATCTTTAGCTGATTTCCCTCTATACTGTACTTTCCCTCTGTTTCTGTACTTTCCATCTTTTATATTCTTCAGTACATATCCTGTTGCCAAGCTTAGACCCAGTCTGGCAAAGCCTTTCTCATGTGAATTGTCCTTAAACTGAAGTTAACGAGAATAAAAAAGTAGGTAAGAGCTTTCAGCTGAAGGCAAATCTAATTTTTATTGCTGCTTATAAAATTAAATATATTCTCTAGGAGATTGATGAACATAATTCCATTTAGCAACCCATTTAAACCAAAGAAAAGATTAGAAGAGTTCCTGCACCATTTTTTTTCAACTTACAACTAATACATGTGTTTTGTATTTGGTGCACTCTTAACCTTTTCGGAACATGATTTCCATTGTGATGATAATCTAAAAGGGTCAACACATTTTATCAGCTTTATTTTTTTCAGTATTAGAAAATATTTTGAATTAGATTAGGGCAGGAGAAATACTTGCCACAGTATCAGGCAAGTCAGGAAATCACAGCATTGACTTTTTACATGGTCTGATGTCTTCCAGAAGTAAAGCAAGCTGTGTACAAGCATGTAACAAACACAGCACAGGAAGGCAAAAATGTGATCATCATTCTTTCTTATCAACTGGAAGGAAGAAGGAGTTGTCAAAGAGTTTGAATTAGATAACTCATGCCTTTTTTTTCTTTTAACATTTGATTTCCCTTTTGTGAGTATATAACTCTTTCTGTAAAGGCTTTCATATATTTTGTTCTACCATTTTCCTTTTTTCCATAACAGCAAAGGTTATTCAGTTTAAACATGGTCCTAAGGGTATGTGGAGCTGAGGGAACATAGCAAATAAGTTAGTCATGAGCAGTATTTTGTCAACTTTTTCTCTCACCCCCTAGAACATAGATATTTTTGTACTTCTGAATATCAAAGGGCTGCATTTTCTGACTCAGACAAAATCTGGTATGTTTGTTCAGACCTTTTCTGCCCCTCTTAAAGCTGTTTTGCAGTGTTCTGAGAGTGTAAGTGCTAGAGAGCAGGATCTTTCGATCAACCACACTACTCAGACAAAGGTAAGAATCAGTACATTGTCAGATTTATCTCATTCTCTGTTCTTAGTATGTAAACTTTTCCAATCTGAGAATGGGTGTCCATGGTTATAACATCTGCAAAATCAGAGCTGTGTGAACTTCTCATAACAATAGAAGAGTTTAGTCAGCCCAGCAGAGTTGGAGGAGCTAGTGATGTCTTTTCTGATACACACTTGGAGTGGGTAGTAGCACTGTATTATGTTCTGCTCATCTAATAGAAATCCACCATTCCTGACATTGTTGATGATAAATTAATCATTTACATCGCCTATTGTGAGACTGCCTTTGAAAATAAATGTTAGAACAACATTATCTGTAGTTGTTTGGAAAGCTAAAAGAAATGATTAATTCTAAAAAATATTCCTTCTGCATTTCCCTTGCATTTTCCTAATTTAAACATTTCTAAAGAAACATGGGAAACAAAAGCATTCATAATGTTACGTGTAGCTGTTTGTTTCTTGCATGATAACACAGCCTAATGTTCAGAAACAGAACTTCCCCTCTTAGTCTAATAAAGATTTTAGAGCTATTTGTATATTTTTCGTTCTGATAGCTAAAGTCATTATTTTGTGATGCTAGGTACTGTGCAAAATGAAAAAAGATGATCTGCTTTAAATATCTTACATCATTTTTTTTCCTCTACTACTTGTCTATGTTTTGTGATTGATATGATGTTTACGGCAAATTTACATGGCATTCATGATTTTCACTGAATCTTCCTCTTATGAGCATAAGAAAAGAAACCAATCAGGTTAGTCTGACTAGCTTTCTCAAGTTTGTGTGAAAATAGATTGTATGGGCATCTAGATGGTAGGAGTTAATTTAGAAATAGTAGGCTTAAATAGAACTTGGAGTTGTCTAGCACCACTGCAACTGAGTCTGCTGTCTGCTGCTGCCAAGAGATTTTTCCAGGTTGTTTTCTAAGGGGCAGAAGTCCTTTGCTTTGTACCCTGGCTCATGGTTGTATGTCCTTGCTGGAAGCTGACTGCATGTTGTGACCATGTTTTTCTTGATGAAAACCCTGGGCATATAAGTGATGAGGGAGCTGCATAGCACAACAGCAGCGTTCCTCTGGCTTGGATGATCAGGCAACTACCCCTCAGTGTGGACCGGGTGTGTGAGACAGACCAACTCAGTTGAGGAAATTGGCTTATATTTTTCAGTCTCAGCACTTCTGTTTTTTTTTTTTTTTTGGCAGCTAAGGCAGATGACTGTTTTGCTGAATGTTATCAGGCCTTCATCGTTCCCAAGTTAAGAATTTTATTGTCAAGAGAAGTAAGGGCAACATCTGTTATTTCCTGAGCCATAGTAGAGGCAACATCTACTTTCCTCAGTAGGTTTAGAATGATGGTTTACTCTTGTGTGTGTGTATGTAATGTCCTCACATACATACATATATACGTTTGGACAGTGACTGTAAATAAAGTGTTATTGGTCATAGACCTTTGACTGAGTAGCTGGCTTATCAAGACATGATCTCTGGAAGAGCTTCCGTAATCTCCTTTAGTAACATAAAGCTATTCTTAACAAGACATGTATGCATACCCACACATATATCTCTGCCAGGGAACTATTTCAATTTTTCCCCTTTGCATATGTGGAGTTTCTCCACCAAATTAGCCTAATGCCCAGGAGTCCACGATAGTAAATGGCTTAGTGGCATGTTTAAAATCTGCATGAAGCAAGTCTTTATGCTGTTGGAAAGGAGAAAGTCACAGTTATGGGGACATATGGCACTTGTTACTAGTTCTCTCAAGAGAAACAGAGCTTTAAGATTATGAGTTCTGCATATAAAAATATATATCCTAGGTTATAGTTAGTGATTTTTAAATATATTATTTCTATTTTTCCTTTTGCCTCTGAAGGTTTTAGTGGCAGACATACTACATTGTAGGAAAGCAGAGAGAGAAAAAATGACTCTCTTGATATTTTCATTGCATATGCAGAATATATGATGATATGATGTGTGGCATTAATGTTTTATTGACACTCATTCCTCATTATCTGCATTACTCTTGGCTTTACAGCTTAGGGATCTTGCAGTTAGCAGGATAATAGAGATAAAGCTGCTATTCCACAGTATTTACATTCTTCGTAACTTCTGCAGTATATTTACAGTGTGCAGGTAGAACTCACTGTATACATCACATCTCTTCCAACCTTAAGCACAAAGAGCAATGAAAAAGATTTATTTATAAACTGGATTATAAATATGCACAACATTTTTCATGAAGGCAGCTTTTTACCTGCTTAATTAGAAGTAAAGAGTTAAAAATTAATAATTGAAATATAGATGACAATCCAACTTAGATGATGATTGTTTTCCTAAATGCCTTAACTAAGATGTCATTTGTATGTGGAGCTTTATTCTAACAAGGCAGGAATTAAGACTTGTAAGTGTCTGTGTCTTGCAGCAGCTTTTTTTCCTTTACACACAGCAGAAGATTTTGGCCTGTGGAATTCCTTTTAGTAATGCACTGCAAAGTGTCTCAAACTTGTAAAGGACAGTAAAACACTCCAAAGTTGCAGTAAGATGGCACAAGAGCTTCATGAAGGTGATGTATATGAAGGGAACAGCCTTACAGAAGTAAAGCATTTTATTATATTTAGTGAAATCTGCCTGCAGTAAAAAAATCCTGTATTAAATCCTGTATTAAACTAGCAAGGCTGTGAAACTGACTTTTTATTAAAGATAACGTGAAACAGAATATTCTCATCCATCCTTGGATGTCTGCATTTTAAAATGAGGAGGAATAAACAGGAAGTGTAAGTGGGGTGAAGGGACACTCCTGTAATGAAATTTAAGAAATTTAAGAAATGGGTCAAGTATCAAAATATAAATATCATGGTGCAAACTGTATATATACTGTGCCAGATGAACCCTGATATCTTTTGTATATGAATTATTTTATAAGAGGCAATTTCAGTGGAATAAATATGAACAATTTATCTTTTCTCATAAGAGTGCATCTTCTTTCTTCTTCCAAGACCCCAAATACTTACATTATCTAAATTTGCTTGTGTGTACTGAACAGAAATCCCATGCAAGTACTGAATTATCCACCATGCATTAAATGCATGTTTTTCACATCTGATTGTGTCTCTTACAAACCATTTTAAATGTTTCATTTCAGTTGTGAGATTTTTTTCTCCAAGTCAAAACAAATTTCACTTATTTCCAGCAACAGATTTCTAAATACCTTAATGCATGTTACTTAAATATAATGAAGGTATTGTTTTGGAAACTTGCAAAAAGTGGAACAGAAGTTGCAAATCATCAGCATTTGCTGATGAACAAAACTGACCTAGCCAGTCTTATATTTATCCTGTGCTGCTTCCGTCAGTCTTGCACTTCCCTTTGTCTTTTCCTTTTAAGCCAGAGTTGAGTCCTTCTTGTAGATGTCACTTAAGCAAATATTCACCTTTATGGTGATTTCCAGCTTCAAGAAAAATAATGCAGATCTTTGAAATCTGCTTTATGACTAATGAAGAAGATATATTTTTTGTATTAAAGTAATAAATGCAAAGAAAAGCCATTGCTACATTTAATAAAGTATTCCCTGTGCATCCCTCCCATTTGTCCTTGGAGGATTTCACAAAACTTGTGAATAATTTGTGCCAGTATAAAACCAGTTTATGTAGTTGTACTGATGCATGCACATTAATTTATGTCTTTCAAAGTCATGTATCTGTATTCTTTAAATCTGGGATGTATGCTCGTTTAACAGTAACAGCTATACTGTTGACAGCAAGGGCTCAGTTGCTCAGTTCCTCTTTTTTCTTTTTTTTTTTTTTAGTGCCATGTGATCAGTCCTCACCTGTGTTCCAGGTTTCTGAGATTTGATGGCATATGAGTACTAAAGCCAAAAAACCTAGAGCTAAGTATCCACAGTATTCAAAACCTAGAGCTGAAACAGGATTTTCCAAATAGTTCAAGACCCAGAAGCTCAGCCCTTTAGAAAACATGTCCCCTCTGTTTCATGTGCGTGTGAGAGAGCTGGGTGCTTCTGCACAGCAGGCCTTCACTGAGAGAGAAGATCTCCTTCAAAAAATGTGACCCTAAAGGGCTTGGCAGTATCTGTTCCACTTACGGAGAAGAGCTTCAAATTCTTGAGTTGTCTGTTCTTGTGTTGGGATACAGCCCCTCCTACCCGAGGGAGTGTGGCCTGACAAAAAGAGCATTCAGATAATAAAAATAAAGTGCATTCCGTGATCTGAAAAAAGGGCAGATAAAAATATTTCTGGCCTAAATTGATACTGCTTTTTGCTGGAATAAATTATGCTGTAGAAGCATGTTAGACATTTACCTTGTTTGCCTTCCTTTTCTTCATCTGTTTTAGACCAAAGAATGAAGTTCACAAGTAGCATGATACGTGCATATGGGATATAAGGCTATTATAATGCCTTCAGATTTGGCCTGTAGTTCACAATGAGAATATAACAAAATAGTATTTGCCATGTGACACAGTTTTTGTAGTAGTATTGTCTGAGATAAAGTTAGCCATGCTGCTTTCTCTCAGATCAATAAACAGAGCATTCCAAGACAAATGATTCTGCAGTGCATTAATGACATTAGAATATTGTGGCAGTTTATTTTAAATACTGTTATTTGTACAGTGAACAGAATTTATAGACATATGAGGAGCGGCTGAGGTCACTGGGCCTGTTCAGCCTGGAGAAGAGGAGGCTGAGGGGGGACCTTATCGCAGTCTACAACTTCCTTGCAAGAAGTGGAGAGGCAGCTGACCTATTCTCTGTAATCACCAGTGATAGGACCCGTGGGAATGGTGTTGAGGCAGGGGAAGTTTAGACTGGACATCAGGAAGAGGTTCTTCACTGAGAGGGTGGTTGCACACTGGAACAGGCTCCCCAGTGAAATAGTCACTACACCAAGCCTATCTGAATTTAAGAAGTGATTGGACTGTGCACTTAGTCACATGGTCTAAACTTTTGGGTAGACCTGTGCAGTGCAAGGAGTTGGACTTGATGATCCTTATGGGTCCCTTCCAACTCAGGACATTCTATGATTCTATGATACCATGATTCTTTATTTCTTTTTGTAGGGTTTTACTATTAAATGACTATTATCCAGCTATCAGATATTCAATCTAGATATGTGAGAGCGACTACATCTGGAAAACTCTTACCAGCATGCATAGACCTGAAATCCGTATGCAGTGATTTCAGATGTATAAACAAAGAGTCTGGTCCAAAGCCCATTTTGATGTTCCTGAAGCACAACTTTGAATTGCCTTATATATCCATGAGTTTTTTATGTAGTTGTGCTAGAAATAAAAATGTGACAAAACATAAACGTAGAACAATGAAATCAACCTACAGAAAAGCAGAATAAACTAAAATGATCAGCAGTCAGAGAGAAGGCAATGCTTGGTTGCTATTATGCTACACAAAAGAGAAGCAATGACAGGATGAATAAACCTTGCAGAAGAGAAAGTTGTCAAAGAGAGTATGTTGACATCAATGTAGAATGATTTTTGAGACTACTGTAGTTTTTGAGAGTATTGGAGAATTTCAGTTTCAATTTCTGATCATTTATGTAGTTCCCAATTTAGCTAATGCTTTCTTTTTAAATGATCTTAGTGCAGCATACAGAAGTATTAATTTAAAAGGCAGGTAGACGTCTGCAGTTATAACCATCCAGAAGATCTTCTACAGCAAAAGCATATCGTTCTTTTATCAGATTCCCAAATAAATGAAATAAGTAGGTAGATTCATTTTCTGAATAAATATGGCTATGCATGTCTGCAAGTCTGCATGTAAAACAATCAAGAAGATTGTCTGCAGTATAAACGTATTATTGTGCTAGCTTCTTCAGTGATGGCAATAACTAAATAATTTCTTTCTTGCAATAAATAAGGGTGTAACTCCTTGTATTTACTCTAGGATTCAGTTTGTGACAGTATGTGAAGTATTTGTTTTTTTTTTTCTCCTGATGCAGTTTTTTCTAGTGTGGTCTGCCACAATCTCAAATAAAGTAAATTGAATTTATTCTACATTATCACCTGTTAGAGAACAGCCTAAAAATAAAAATGCTTACCTTAAACATGTGATTAGTTTACAATATTTTAATAGCCATCTCTGTCAAGGAAATGAGGCATATACGACACACACTCCCACCCCCCTCTCCATCATGGCATCTACAGCACGCTGTGACAAACTGTAAGCTCACAGTGATGTGGAACAACCTAGGTGATTTACCACAGCCCAAAGCAGGCGTGGGAAATGCCTCCCACTTCACAGGCATGCTACAAACTGCCTCAGTGCAGAACAATTGATGTAATTGTATTGCTTGGCTGTTAAACTCAACATTTGGAGACTTCCTAATGATCCATTCCAAATGTTTTGGCCACGCAACCCTTTTGTACAACTAGGTATATAACCCTGTGTTGCTCCCCATTTTGTGGTATTACAGATAGTATTGGACTCTGTTTTGGACTCTGTTTCTACAAATAACGTGAAACAGCCTTTTACTTCAATCTTAAACTTACTTATGGGGATATTAGAGAAAGTATCTGAGCACAAGAAAGTGTCTTAAATTAACAGTATGAATAATCAGAAAGACTTGTCTCCCTAGTCACACATAAGTGAGTCTCATGCAAGTCTCTTAAAATTTACCTATAAGCTCCTAAAGCTCTGATCTATAATTCAAGACAACAACCTGATTTATAGCAAAGACCAGAAATTAAGAGGATGGGTCCTACTTTCATCAAAAGTAACAGCAAAAGTAACAGCAAAAGTTTCACTGATTTCACTGTTACAGGACAACAGTATTCCTCAGGATCTGTCAGTATTTCCATCATAAAGCATTTTTCTTGTCTTTTCTTGCAATATAGTGTGATTCTAGTAGTGAACTGTAGCAGTGGTGGCATCAATGTAATAATAATAGTTAAATACATTTTGGTCAATTATCATAATAAGTCTGGCCCCTGCATGGATCCTAGGTCCACCACTCACAAGTCTATGCTGCAGCACCATCGCCAGACTTGACTTTTGGGTTGACTAATTAAGGGTGCTTAGGTTGTATTCAGAATGTATAGTTAAAAAGGAAGATCCTTTAATATTTTTTTTGTGAGCTTTTTGAAGTGCCACAGGATCTCTGTGCTCCTGCCCATGCTGCTGTGTTAAAAATAAGAAAATGAGCTGTAAAATTGTTCCAGGGAGACACAGCATTTTTTTTTTTTTCCCTAAAGGATTCTATTGTCCCCTTTGGCTGACAAAAGAGGACAAACAGCCCAAGGGAAACAGTGTATAATGCCATGAAGAATATGAAGAATATTCTTAGAAAAGTATTAGCAAATGTAACTGGGAAAAGTGTTTCCTGGAGATTAATACACTAAACTAAAATAAAAATTGACCAGTTTTATTTTTCTTAAAGTATTGACTATGACACAGCAAAACCCTTAGGAGTTCTATCAAATGCAAACTCAAAACAAGTCCAAAGCAGACTTTTTACTAGAATCTATTTGAACTGCTGAAGGTTTAAAATTTGATTATTAGAATTCTTGACATTAATATTTTCCTTAAGTTTTAATGTTTAAATTTGTGGGTCCTTATTGCATTTAAGCCAGCTGCACTTGGCAAGGTTCTTTTAAATATGTATAAATACCCATTTTTTTTTAAATTTATAACTGTGCGGCTTGATCTGACAGAGCTTAACTGACACTGCTTGCTCCAAAACATGTGCACAACCCAAATCCCATAGCAAAAGCCTTTTATAGCAGTCATCCAGAAAGAATACCTTCTTTACTACCCTTTTAAAATTAAAATGATTTAAATCACTTCTACTTCTATCCTTTGGTTGTTTATAATATCCTCATAAAGATGATGCCAAGAAAGATGATTGTCTTTTTTATGCAAAAGATTTACATCTTAATTTTTTTTAAGATTTACAAAATTCATGTGATTTTATATCAGGAGGTGACCATACTCCATGATGAATTCATACAAATAGACTGTGTTTTTTAGGAAGGGAATTAAATCCTAACTATGTTGTTGCTAGCAACACAACCAGAAGCTTCCTTTGGGAATTTTAGGCCATTTCTATTGCTGAGTTTGAAGACAATCTTCTCTAGAGTCCTTGTTTATTCGTTTAGATTTTTCTTTACTCCTTGTCTCAACAAGCCTGTCTGCATAAATTTAGATGCTGAATTCCAAACTTATTTGTTGTAAGCAGCCCTACTACTTCCTGATTTCAGAGATTCATTATTTGGTTTACTTATTTATTTATTTATATATCCTGGGACAAAATAGTGTGTTGAGAGCAAGATTTACTCGTTCTGTGCCTATGTGGGGTAATGTTCCTATGTTCAAAGAGTGGTAAGTTAAGCTAGAACTGAACAGCATGTGACAAAATTTGCCAGCTCACAGTAACATACAACACAGCTATTTTCTCACATTAACTTAGACATATTTAATTTTTTTAGCAATGATAACTTTATTTGTAAAGAAAGGATCCTTCTCTTCCATAACCACAGCCCAGAAGTACTCCTAAAAGGAACTATTTCTATGCATACCTACCATGGTATTACTACTGTATTACTATGGTATTCTGAGCATACCTGCCATGGTATTACTATTACCAGGCATTACTTTAATCAAGTGAGAAAGGCAAGGTAGTAACATGCAAAGAAGGAGATGAGGAGAGTAAGTGTTTTAAAATGGCGCTCAAGCACAATCTGTAATCATTCTGATTATGCTGTTGTATTGTCTATGTGTAATCTGCCTTGGCAGTAGAGATCACACAGCATTCTCCAGCCTTACTGATAGGGTCCTGGATTGCCCAAAGAGGTTAAAAACTCTGAAGCCTTAGGGATGTACAGGCAGATCTGGGTGAACGGCCCCTGAAGGTGTTTAGCTGTGGGCATGCTTCTCTTGCTTCAAAAGCCCTGAGGAGGCTCTCCCTCCTGCTTGGCAGTACGGTGTGGTGTGTGCAGTGTGTGCGTCAGCCCCTCCAGCTCCATCCCTGAAGCCCGGGACACACAGGTGTGTAACACGAGCACCTGGCTGCATTACGCCAGCTCTGACTGCATGGCAGCCGGGCCACCCACGGGCAGGGCCCATGCATGCTGAGAGACCACACTTGATGAACAGCCTTGGAAAATGGCAGCAGCGTTGTCCCAATTTTAGCTCTGACAAGCACTTGTCTTGGTTTTCAAAGGCTTGTGAACTTGATTTGAGTCAATTTGACTGTGAATTAAGGTCCTATGGTCCATTCTGCTGTCTTTAACCAAGAAATAGCAGTATGGCTGTAGCTCTAAAGCCAGAAAAAGAGCTTACATGCCAAAAAACTTGTAGTTTTGTGTTTGTTGTTGCTGTTGTTGTTGTTTGTTTGTTTGTTTTCCCCTGTTAACTATTTAGTACATTACTCCCAATCAATCTTGCCTTGCCTTGCCAACAACAGTCTTTTTCATTCTTCAGAAATGATGTTTTCCAAGCTTCTATCCATTAGCATTTCTAATATGAAGTGTTCTTCAGGAAAGCAGTGATCAATGCCTGTCTAATGACTCTGTGCCCTGTTTTAGCCTTGGAGAGCGCTTCACTAGGGAGCTGGTTGAAGCAAACCTGGGGTTCGTGTGGCTATGTGAGTAAAATTCTGTGCTGCTTTTGTAGCTAAAAAAGGCAAGGGCCTAATAGAAAGAGAGAACCACTGGCCAAGAATTTCAGAACAGCAAACTTAAAAGATAGGCTTTCTGAGGGTATTCTTAAGCCTAGAGGTATGTAAGCTCACCTTCTGCATGGGTGTCCTTTTGAAAATGGTCTAGTCTTGCTTCTCACCTATGGCCCTCCTAGCTTCCTGAGTTTTTAATAATATTCAAACCATTCTGATTATTACCTTTTTCTATTATATCTAATCTCTGCTGTTGATGATATCCCCATCTGAACTAAAACAATTTATTCAAAGAACTTTTAGACTGAAAAGGCTATTTAGTCTGAATTCAAAGTTAAATGTACTGAAACACCTGCAAAAATAAATAAATAAATAAAAATCTACTGCTTCCAAAAATGCTATGAAACTCCTTTTTTTTTAAAAAAAAAAAAAAAAATCCTTTCATGAGTTTTCTGTCAGACATAGTGTATGAAGTACCACGTGAGTTACACTCCTTTGCCTGGGTGTTTTTAGTATCCAGGGAGTATACAAGCCTATCCTGTCATCATTAATGAAAGCCTAAAAGAGTGTGCCATATCTTTCTTTGCCAGAAGTAAAAATGTTCTGTGCTTTCTATAAAGAGCAAGGGCAGAAGAAATAGAGTGCAGAGAATTGTGTTGTTTATGACTACCAAATCAGCAGTTCTATTTGTAATTAGCTGGCTGATGGAGCTGTTAAATATAGCAGACCTTTTGGAAAATATATTGTGCTCTACACTTTATAGTAAGATATAATATTAAATAGCTGGAGGTTGTATGATCTTAAAACTAGTGCATCAGTTACATTAAGTGAGTAATACCCTGGACTGAGGAAAACTAAAGGAGGTTATTCTGTATCTGATTTTAATGTTTTGGATAAACACAGTGTGCGTATTTATGATAGCCTTTTAAAAATGTGTGAGATGTCATACCAGGACAACATCATAGCTAGAGACCAGAATTATGAACTCAGCTTCCAATTATTTACATACTTTGCCTGATTTATTTTTTTCAGAGTTTCACAGGATAAGATGGGAGTTCTAGAGAAGTTATTATGTGTGCTTTTAAAACCTATTTGTCCCTGTGAGTTTTTGAATTTTTATAGGAAAAAAAATCTTTTTTTTTTTTTGTATTGGAACAAGTCCATCAAATTTATCTCTGTGCATTTTACTGTACACTTAAATTGTAAACTTTTTAAATCCATAAAATGATTTTGCTGCATTTACATTAAATCTGAAAAAGACCTTTTACATACCTTTATAATTCTGCAAAACTATCTGCTCATTGTTTCTATGCTAGAATATAAGTAATTTGCTTCATTCTTCATCCTTCATTTCATCACGTGGCAGAATATTGCCAATCCAGTGCAACACTAACACTGTTCTAACAGGTATATTCTATTAACATAGAGAAGCAGGAGGCTAGTCACTCTTTCCTATTCTTTTATTTGCCTTTCTGAATGCTTTAGCCCAGCAATGATTATAAAACCTGCATATCCAGACAAATTAGAATCAATATTGTAATCAATATTAATGCCACTGAAAAATTATTTAAGAACAAAATAAAATTAGAACATTCAAAATTTATGTAGAAATGCCACGAAGAGGTGAGTATCGAATAGTTTTAATGAAATACATTATTTTGTTTAAGTAATTTAATCCTAGTGAAAATTAATTTATTTGGGGAATGTATGGTTGCTTTATAACAGATGACCAAGGAGAGAAAAAACTCAGCCTCTAGATCAGCTGACTATCTTGTCTCTTGAGGTCATCAGGGATCCTCCTGTAATAACTGTAGAGGTAGAGAGGCCTTCTGTCATCTTGGAAGACAACTCCCATTACCTTGCTTTGTTCCACTAACTGTACTTGCAGCCAAAAAGACAAGTTATACCTGGTACCTAACATAGGCAACTTGTAGGATGAATTCCAGGATAAATAAGCCTGTAGACTACTACAGGCCCAAATCTCCCATTTCCCAAATGTCCAACAGAGTTAAGGATACATGTCACCTTTCTTAATAAACATGGCATAATGGGAGGGTTTTAGTCCATCATTGGGAATTCCTCTCCTCACAGATACCTTTTTTTAAAAAAAAAAAAAAAAAAAAAAAAAAAATTAGGCATTTTTTGCATCTATCACTGCATATAAATCAGTTACTCTGAAGTGCTTCTGCATGCTACTAAGCTCCATTTCCATTTTAACACTTCTAATGTATGCATGCATGGCAGTTTGGTCCAGAAGGGATTCTAACCTTCTTGTTACCTTCTTATTCACATTCTCACAAGGTTTATGGCTTACATTTTGCTATTAGGTAATAGAAATACAAAGTTCTCTTTTTGTACTCTCTTTTAAGCTATATGGAGTGCTAGTTTCCTCCACATTTGTGTGAACATGGGGGGAAGTTTATGAAACACTTGTACATCATACCCACTTTAATGGAAACTGAGACAAATTTTCACAACTACCCTTAACACTGTTCTTAAAGGCCAGATATTGAAAAGGTTTAAAAATGTGTCTGTCATGATCAGAATCTATAAACTTACACACAAGCAATTTTATACATGCATGTAGTTTGCTGAATGCAAAAGGCTAGTGGTGGCTCCTTCTGGGACTGGTGCTGTGGCCTGATTCTTACTGCTTTAGGGAGGTCAGATTTAGGGTCTTAATTAAAGTAGCAGATTAGGAGCTTGCTCAGACCAGGCTTCTAGCACAGGCAGTCAGTGATCTGAGTTCTCATCAGCAGGTGCCCATTTTTCTGCAGTGCTTACATACACAGCTTCAGAAAATTAGACATTCCTGAGTCTAAGTGGGAGAAATCAGATAACTGGACTTATCTGGTAGCTTTAATATGAAAATGATACAGCTTTCTTAATGAATGTTTGAGCAGTGAAAGTGCAAGATAAAGCCAAGGGTCAGACTAGAGCACTAATGACAACCGAACAAACAGCAGGACCACTGAGGTAGCACCACATTTTCCCTTATGTTAGTTTGTTCTCATTCATCCCTTCCTTTCCACACAGAGAGGAAGGCTGCTTTAATTGTCCTCTGCTGGAAGCAGACCAAGGAATGGCTGCTTGGGCCCATTCAGTCACAGGACTGTGCAGAGTAAAATAAAAGGACAGCAAGGGCATGCAGATGCTTAAGAAAAGAGCTATCCACTTCCTTCCTGTTTTAGCTCCCTCACAAAAATAAATTATTTGTTTCACTGAATAAATGTCCTACAATGGTGCCTCCTTTCCTTTCTCTAATGGAAAAGCATTTTGCTGAATTACTATATGAGTTTGATCTTCCTTGTCTGTAGCTATTACTAGGGTCATATCAAAGCTGGTAACCTTCATATAGCTCACCTCTCTGAGTAAAAATGCAAGAAGGATGGTCGTTCAAGGAGAAATGTAATCCAGGGACTTTGCAGTGGAGCAGACCTCTTACTCTGGATACATGCTTTTTCCAAAGCTCAGTACTAATATGTGATTCATTAGCATACAACCATTATTTAGACTTTGCTATTTACTGTAGGTTTTCTTTTTAAAGCACGTGAAATTTAGTAGTTGTAGCCCGATAATGACATTTAATGAAGCTGTCCTTGATACTTTTTGTTCCTACATGCCAGCCTGGTTTTAAAATTGGTCACTTTAGTTATATAGTTTGATAATTTTACTCCAAATTATTTTGTTTTGTTTGTTTTGTTTTGTTTGTTTTGTTTTGTTTTGTATTTATTATTATGGCATTTTAGGTAAAAAAATATGAAGAAAGATGGCTTTTTTTTCTGGCGTGGTCTGTGTTTTATGTCTCCGTCAAGTGCTTTTCTAAAGCTGTTTTTCCCAGACTATGTGTTTTGCATGGGTGGGACAGTGGGTTATTGTTAGCCTGTTAGACACAACTCAGTTTGAATACCCTTCAGTAGTTTGTGAGGCAAGTCAGCTCTATTTGCATTTGTTCCAGTCACAAAGGTTTATAGGTCAGCAAAGGCTGGCTGGAAAAATTCAACGTGCCAATGCACTATTCTTTTATGGTTGTCAGGAATTCAAACGTGCTGGTTTTTATATTTCTTCTTGGTCATGAATATATGATAGCACAGTCTGAAGTCGCTTTGTTTCTTTGGAGCTTGGTACCAGCTGGGACTAAGATGGAGGACGTGACTTGATGCCAGCTTTTTTTCCCCTCTCTTCTTTTGCCCATACTAATCAGCAGCAAATCAAATGTCAGTACATCTGGAGACAGTGAGAGGGCAGTGCTCACCAGAGCACAGTATTGCTGCTATTTTTTTTCTTTTCTATGAAAAAGAGTCCAGCTGAATAAAAGATGACATTTGTCCTTTCATAGAAAATATTCCATTAGCTTAATCTGCCTTCTGTTTTGGGTTGTTGGGTTTTTGTTTTGTTTTGGTTTTTGTGTGTTCACAGTTTTTATTTAGATACTTTTAGGTTACATCCTGAAATATTTCCAGCTTAGCTACACGCAAAGACTAGGTGAAGATCATCATTTATACATGGACTGACAAAGCATAGGCATGTTTCAGGATTCAGGACTTTAGAAGCTGTTGATATAGCTGTAAAAGTCACATATAAAGATACGTTATGGACACAATCCAGGGATATCACTGATAACCTGGTCTTTTGACAACTTGTATTGCCAAGTTTAAAATCTCTATTAAAAAAAGAAAGTGTTCCACAAAGAACACATATTTCCTTAGCTTTGTTTTTCAGCTTCTAATTTTAGAAGAGATTTGGTCTTCTGCAATTATTAAAATGAAATATATATTTATCCATTGTAGTTAGATTCCTTCCAAACTGCATTTTGAATTTTAAATGGTGTGTCTGAATACATTGTGAGAGATACTATTGCAGGTCTGTTAGGAGATGACATCTCAATTCCAGCCTAGCTTACAGTATCCCATCGCTCTGAAACCAGTAAGCCCTACTTGAGTTTGATTTATTTAAAAGTCAATTAAAAAAATAAATAAGTTGTTTTTATAGTTGTAGCTTGATTTTTTATATTTTTCTTATAGAAGTCATAAACCATGCCAGATCTCCTTTTAATATTCTCATTGAAATGCAAACTGTGACCTTTCTTGGTCTGTTTTAAAGAGACTTTCTGCAAAATATGGCCTGTTTTGAGTAACAGGCAATAGAGACAAGGGAGGTTGCATCTGTAAACTAGAGAGGCTGCAGCTAAACCTCATATTGATGCCTTCACTTGAAATTGCCAGGGAGACCTGTTTACTCTTGAATGCAAGATTTGCTGCCAAGTTGGCACCATCTTTCATGTTTATAGATTTAAATTCAGCACATGGCTTTAACTCTTCAGCTGCACTAGCTGCAATTACCCCAAAACAAATGCTTAGGTATAATCAGTTCTTTGTCTTATCCATGCCAAGTTGCATCTGACCCTGTAGAAATACAGTTGAGAATGCTATTTTAAAAAGCTGTGTTGGGTAAGACACATGCAAATAGAAAAAGCAAGTTTTAAATGGAAATGTTTACAAATATTAAAGCTTAATATGAAAAAAATACTCTTAAACATTTTCAAGATCATGTAATATATTACTGGGAAGATACGTTGTTTAACAGATGAATCATTTAAAAAGGTTTCACAGTTAGAAAGTATATACTAACAAGCAAAAAAGCAATTGTTTAGGAGCCTGGCTTTTTAGCCTGTGGCCAATGTTCAACTACTAACCTGGTGCAAACAGCATAAAATTGCCAGGTGTTGGAAATTCATCCGGGAATAACTTTTATATATACATATATATGCATATATATATATGTGCATATATATATATATAATTTTTGTAACCCTTAAAATATCAAAAGTTTGCTTTAGCAAATACATACTTGATTTCTGACTATTTTCACAGGCAAAATACTTTGCCACACATAGAAAATTATAAGTGATTTTTGTTGTTATTACACTTCCTTATTTTTTTCTTAACCATTTGCAAGGCATAAAGTATGCTGCATGTGTCAAAACAGTTCTTTCATTCACTAATCATTTCATTTAGCATTAACTCCTGGATGCATGCAAGTAGTGACCTATCTGTGAAGCACTGAGCGTAATAAAAGGGTAATCTGATAAGTCTGAAAGCACATCTGCATGGTCACAAGTCCTTTCTGTGGTTTTTAAGTATTTTCATAATCACAGATGCGGTTCAGCACATGGGAAGCTTCTTATAGCTAGTTCTGAAAACTGACAAATACCAAAACTATAGACTACATTATAAACATGTAATTATGTCCTGATTTTAGACTAAGAAAGAAATCATATTTTTCTCTCAAATCCTGTTGTCTGTATCAGTCATACACTTTCAGAGTAGCTTTCTTTTGTCAGTTACTTTGCTCTTAAAACTCAGTAATTCTTGCATAGTACATCAGATTTATGGAACTTTTTCTTGGCATCATTCTTTTTATTTAAGTCACATGTGTGTGTATGTGTATGTGCTCTTCGGTTGTGTCTAGAATTTTAAGGAGCTGAGAAGCTCCTCCTTAAACACAGGCTGGTTAGTTTTACTTTCTGTACTGGTTCACTCATTGTAGAATAGAGATTTATTTTTATAATAATGCACGCTGCTTTCTTACCTAGTGTGAAAGACACTGTATTTGTAAGGACTCTAATGTAGTACAAACTACATTGTTGTGTTAGTAAATGCTTTTATTCAGGTGGGTTCTATGAGTTACTAAACTCCTTGGATTTCTGGCAAGTGAAAGCAAAAGTTGCAGGCACAGTTTGGATGCCTGTGTTGCCATTGGGTATCCTGCAATTTTGTGTATTATTTGAGAGTTGCAACCCTGTCCAACAGAGGGATTTTTTGTTTGTTTTTATGGAATTGGTTGTGAATAGGGGAGGGAAAGGACAGAAATTTCTGATTGAGGTTTCTGTGCCACAAAAATGAGCAAGTAGAATACTGATGTACTGCAGTAATGTTGGATGAAGACAAATCTTTAATTAGTACATGCAGTGTGAGGACATTTGCAGAGATCCCATAGTTGAGGTTGTTGTAGGCTTTCAGTTCTCCAGAAAGAAAAATTTAAAAACCTTAACAAATCAACCTTCAACAGTTTGTTTTAAGGTAGGAAAAGAAGGGTAAATGGGATTTTGTCTGGTTCTTCAGTTTTATTCTACTTTTTTTTTTTTTTTTTAATTATTATTATTAGTAGTATTAAATGCTGATTTTGTCTCTGAGAGATTCTCACATTTTTTTTTTCCTGCTAGCTCTGCAAGCAGATTGATGGCTATGTCCAGAGTCCAACAATATGTATACCCTTGCTTTGAGGAGGCAGGATCCTTTTGATATTTTACCATTAGAACAAATGGCTATTTTCCTCATTGTGTCATTACACATTTCATAGACATTAAGAAAAGCCACTGAATGTGACAAGTATTTACATGCCCTGATACTGCCAACAGCCTACTGAGCTTCATTTTCTCCAGGCACGCTACCCCTGTCTTGGGAGAGGCCCTCCTCCCCAACCCTGTGGTGCTTCTTCCTCAGCCATGTATCTTGCCTCTCCCCAGTTTCCTTGTAGAGCTGTGACAGCCTGTTATTGACTGTCCCTCTGGATATTACAGTTGCAATTTGCTCACATGGATGCTGATTCCAAGGCCTATTTAAAAAATATATATATATTTTCTTTGTGTTTCCGGCCCAGAAGCGTGCAGTACAGTTCATGAGCTAGAGTCTGCAAAGGTATCATTGCTAGAATTTCTCTGTGATGGATAGTAGAGGACCTAATGAGAGATTTTAGTTGTGACAGACAAATTGTCAGGAAGTCTCATTTTCTCCATTCACCTCTTGCTATGACTAAGGCACAGTGGGAGACTTAAAGGACAAATTCAATTGACAAACAGAACTTGGATCCCTGCAAAGGAGACATATTCTCCCCTGTCAAATCTTTGAAAGATCAGAAAAAACTCTTGCTCCAATTAAATTTAGTGTACCCTCTTATATCCCGTGCTTCTGGGCACGCTGTGAGTACTCCGCACATACTGAGAAGAAAATTACATTGAATAAGCAAAGAACAGGCCTGAAATTAATGAAGATTCTAGTTATATAGGGACTATTTTTCATTATGAAAAGTTTTAGTCACAGTTTCTGTGCATGTAAGCCTCAGCACAAAAACGTGCTGTGCAGTTAAGTGTAGCTTTACTCATCTCACCCTCGCATTATTATTTTATCTCAATAGTATTTCATTGACCTATTAAAATAGGAAATCTTGAACACTTGCTTTCACTGAATCCAGATGCTCTAGACAGTGAATACAGATATTTTTTTTTTTTTTGTAGTTTAATTTTCTAAGAACATCATTAATTTTAAAATTGAATTATGTTTAAAAAGCATGAGTCTCAACTTTTAGAAATCTAAAATTTAAACTTTGGCAGAATTTTTCATAGTATTTTACTGTATGGTGCATGTGTTTGTGGCCTACTTGTATAATGAACTGTGACTTTTAAGTAGGTGGGTACTCTACACAACTCAACACTGCTTTACATATATTTATTTTTATTAAAGTGATAATCATGGAACTGTTTGATAATCCTCTTTTATTTCTGCTACAGGCAGTAGAATTTTAAGGGTATTTCTTGTGTAGACATAATTAAAGCAAAGGTTCTTTTGAGGAATTGCTGCAGAGAACAGTTGCTTTATGAATGCCATTGTGAGACCTGCATTTCTTTGTCCATTTCTATGAAGTTCAAGTCTAAAGCAGATGCAGTGATAGCTAAATCTGAAAAATAACATATTGAATTACATTACCATGTTAAAGGTCACCAAAGGGAGCCCTGATATATCCCATGTAAGAAATACCTCCCTTGCTAATACTATTGTTCTGCTGTATTTCACACCAAATTTCCTGCTGTAATAAGGGAATGTGTTGTGTAGTTCAAATAAAAATAAATAAATAAATATAATGGGTGCTAATTGTGAAGATGGTCCTCCTGTCCCAGTGCACTGTTCTGTGGAACGTGCCACTCAGATCTGAATGAGGCAGTTACATGGAAGAGCTGGAAGCTGCTGTGGAATGGGTGGGAGGGAGTACCAGAGCGTTGATCACTGGTCAAGACCTGGAGGAGATCCCAGGGTAGAAAACTGGTGAGGCAGAGGAAAAAATGCAACTTGCCTTGTCTCGAGATCTGTAGCAGCCTGATCTCTCCTTGTCCTTCCTGTTGTCACTGTGTTAATACCAGTTACTGCACCTTACACCCAGGTTGTGAGAAGGTGCAGGCACAGACCAAAAACGAGTAGATAAATTCATGGTATAGAAGTAGGCTGAAAAGTCAGTGAGGGTATTGCCAGCCATAAAAAATTCATTTCTTACAAAAAGAAGGATTTGCACTTGTTGCATTTAGCAGGCTTGTGTTTGCCAGACACGAAGCTGTGTTAGGTATTGTATATAGTACCTCTGGGATTTTGTTTGACATAACCAAACTATTTTCACTTTGCAGGGAATGTTGGCCTGGAGTGGGGCCAGTTCTGACCACTTTGTGTAAATTTTGGGTGTCTGTGAAGGGGAAGATGCAATGCTTGGTTGGGGCTCCTTCTGGCAGGCCTCGCAAGGAGTACTTTCCTTCCCTTGGTGGGGTTAGAGTGCTATTGCTGGAGGGAAAGCTCTAGGTATCTGCTTCTTATAATTTGGAGGGGCTATTAAAATAATAATTGCTATAAAAGATTAGTACTGTGTTTTAATTACTTTAATGACGATGAGTCTCATTCTGCAGCCATTTTCTTTATTTCTGTGCCTGCATACATTGCTAGAAAATTGTAAGTTGCAAAAGGGAGGAAGGTGAACAAAATGCTTTACACTCAGATGCATTTTATAACGCTTCACCTCAAAATGCATACTTCCAAACCAAGTGAAAATGCATGAAAAAAAAAAAAAAAAAAAAAAAAGTAGTATGATCTTTTCTGAACAACATGAACTTTTATGTACAGATAATGTAAGCTTCCAGGTATACATGTCTGTATTATATGCATGCCATAGATTTATTGTGTAATATCCTATCTAGCAATACCCATGTGATAAACCGTTTTTCATGTATTTTTTTTCATTCATACATCCATCCATTTAATAGCTTTTTCTAACATCCAGAACTCTCTTTTACTTCGGAAAGACAGAAATCTAACAGAAATCAACATCTACCACAAATGTGTTTTATTACCTAAATAAAGAAGTACAGTAGTTGCGGTATTCAGTCTCAGATCAGTGGCAGAGTTTTACGATCTGATAATTTAGTGGAATAGAAACAGGGAGTTTTATTCCTCAAATGGCACTCGCTTGAGTGCAAATTATGACTTCAAGCCTTTAAACGTCTCGAGATATCAGACTTTGGAAAATTGTGGCATTCCATTGCATAAGAAACATTTAGAATATTTTTAGGGAGTTTAACACTTTCCAGATCTCTCATATTTGCACAGCAATGCTTTGGTAACTCAACTAACTGGTTTTAAAACACAGAGGCTAAAGTAGTGCCCAGTGAAAATGCTGAATGCCCTAATGTTGTCTTAAAGTATTTTGTTGTTGTTGTTTTGTTTTTTGTTGTTGTGTTGTTTTATTTTGTTTTCCACTTCATATTAGGAAGATACAGTTTTAGGCTAGTTTGTATCAGCATTTCTGTCAGCATTGCATAACTCACTTAAGGAAACTCATACCCATAAATTTGTCTATGCCACAACTGTCTTGTGTTTAAATATACTGTGTGTTTAAATATATGAACGGCTATTTCACAGGTCTAACTCCCATGGATAGTCAGTGAGGGCCAGTTGCTCAGTGCCCCCAGTTACACACCTGAAATTCTCATTTAATGTCCATTCCTGATGTTTGCATGGGAAAGCTGTAAGGATTGTGTTTCTGCAAGGAAGTTCTTTGTCTGCCTCTCCAGCACAGTATTTTATTCTGACACAGTTCCTGATTGCAGGGAAATGCTGTATAATTGTACAGCATCGGCTGATGATAGATGCTATCATGCTTCACTCTAGCATTTCAGATGTCCAAACATTTGTCTGAGTAATATTGTTAAAGATTCTATTGTCATTGTAGTTTATTCATTTCTTGAAAGGATTTTAAAACATAAAAATGAATTCACTTACTAACTACTAACATATTCTCCAAATGCTTCTGAATAGCTGTTGGCTAAAGTCTTTGCATATAATAATATAATTGATGGAGTTTAGGCAAAATTACCAAGGGCTGTATTGGAAGTGTTTGTACTATAAATATTTATGGATTTATAAAGGTAATCTTGACAGAAGTGGACTGGACTGTTTATGGTGTGTACTGCCTTTGTAGCCTTCTAAAGGCAGAAGATGCTTAAGTATCTTATTGAAAAATGGTAAATCAACCTCCTGAATGAAATGTTATAAATACAAGGTATGCTCTTAACCTTCTGATGTGCCTTTAAAACTTATGTATATCAGCTGATTTCTGCCTTCCAACTACTAGTTGGCAGGGAGAACTCCGAGGGAGAACTCAGAGGGAATGCTTGATGGTTCCTTCTCAAGCAGGCTTCTCTGCAAAAGCTCTGTGTGAATCCTCTGCATGAATCTCTCAAACATCCTTCAGCATGTTTGAGTTTGGCTTAGCAAAGGACAGGTGGAAAACGAAGAAGAAATGACTCAAATATAGAGGGCTCACCCCTGGTTCAGCCTCTAAGGAAGTTAAAGAAACCTGAGGCTTGCAGAACTCTTCTAAGGAAAGCAATAAATATGTATATTTGGTTTTTGTTTTGCAAAGTTTGGGGCCATCTGAGGACTGGCTCTTCTATCGTACACTTATGCAGATAGGCACTGTAGTTGAAATCTAGAAAAGAAATAACATGTTGACGTAATGGGTGACAGTATTTGAACAGAATGACCAGTGTAGAAATTGCCTTTAGTTCCACAGTTTTTGATGCATCAGAGAGCAAAGAGACTGAGTTTCAGTTGATTAAAAAGTAATATGGGAGGGAAGCTTAATTAGTAGCCAGGTAGTGTAGGGGAAAATCCTACTTTTTCCAGAGCTGAAATCATATAACATTATTATCAGGGTAAAGCATTTTATCCTGTTCTTCTGGATTGAGATGGTTCTGAGGAGGTGCACAAAGCTAGTGATTCAGGCTAAGTCTTCCACACAGTCTATTTATAAGCAGCAGATGGAGATGTTTACAGATTCAACATCATAACTTCCCCATGTGAAATAGTGTTATTTATTTACTGTCTTGTATTTTAGAGAGGAGAGTCTGGGGGCATAATGCATTTTTTACAGAGACAGTTTGTAACTTGGAGAATACCATAATATCCTTCAAATGCTATTTTTGTCCTTTTATAAATGGTAATATTCAGCCTTCACAGCTAAGGAAATAGTCTAATATATGAAAGAAAACACTGTACTGAATTTTCCTTTTGAAATAATAGATGAAGATTTATGGATGACAGGCCCTCCTATTATTTAACTAATAAGAGTTGCATGAGTTTTCTTTCAAGTGAAACATTTTTAATTGCTCCTGGTCATCCTAACCAAACTCAGTTGCTGTAGTGATGGTTCCAAATCTCAGCATGACCTCATACAATGAGCAGAAAAGAGCATTATTAGCATTATTTTCCGAACTGTGCTGAGCGCGCCATATCTCATGGTCTCATGATTAGTTTTGACTTAAGTTTTGTAAAGAACAGCCTCCACATTTTGGGAGAGCAGTCTTTGATTAGCTGTATTTTTCTTTAGCTCTTCTGTCCCTCCTCTCCAATTTTAATTTGTATTTACAAATATTTGGAGATCTTAAAGTTGAAATAACAACAGATGGCAATAAAATGTAATTTACAGCTCTAGAATTAAGAGGAGCCCTGAGATCAGTGATTTGACTTTATTTCCACATTTGCATTGCTGGACTACAGAGCTTGTTTTAGCATTTTCATGTGTTTACTTCTTAGTCTACCTTTTCCCATTTTGCTGATGCAAAATCATTGAATCTGTAAGATCACACAGCCCTTCCTCACATCCCTAATTCAGTCTTGTCATCATTAATCAGTTTGACATCCTTGGTATTTACTATACCAAGCATGAAACAATAGAAATGCAAAACAGTGACAGTAACACAGACAACTAAATGCAATAAATTCAGTCTATGTATAAGCGTAAACCCAACTGGGCAGATATTGCTATATTGGAGCAAAGGCAATTTTACTCTTCTGTTCTATTACATCCATTAGCACTAAATATGATCTGAGAAAATGAGGAAAGATGACTAGCTGTCTGCAAAGTTGATTGTATTGCTCAACAAGTATTCAGGGAGGTACTACTGAGTGATGACCATGCTCTTGATCTCAGAGAAAATTACTGACAATATATGGGCAAGTTTTCCAGTTTGCTTTATACCCAGGCATTTAAATCCTTGACCTAAGAGATATGCCCCCCCCACCTTCCTCTCAGCTCCTACCAAAGACATGGTGAAACTGCAGCAAGTTATGATTGTTCTTTTTAACACCTACATGAACAGCTTTTACATTAGTCCTACTGTGGGAATAAATGGATTCTTTTCTTTGACTTGGTGCACAATCACAATGCAGATTTTGTCTCCTCTTTTCACCCCCACCCCATATTCCTCATGCTTCCATGTGCCACTATTACTGCTGCCTAGGACCAGCTATTAACATACACAAATGATTATTCTGGCTCCCAGCCTTTCTCTACATTATATTTCTCCTCATTAATATCTGCATTAGTGCTGTAAGTTTTCCAGAGCAGACCCTCCCAGGTCAGTCCTCCAAAATGAAGATGGGATCTGAACTACTCCCATAGTGCTAAGTATTATCAATAGGAAATTCTGGAGAGTGGGTAATAGTCAGTTACTGCCAACTCTTTTTTTTTTTTTTCTTTTTTCAAAAAGTGACCAGAAGTTGAAAAGCTCTGTAATGTACTACTCTGCAATCTTGTATTTCATACCTTTTCATTCTGATTTTTTTTAACCCATCATCTATACACACAGATGTATTTCTATTAAGCCATCTCTTCCTTTTGCACAAGGCATGTGTAAGTGTTCAAATACTCATCACTGAGCTTGAATTGAGGTATTAGCCAGAGATCACTACGAAACAAGCTTGAGCTTGCATTTCTTAACCACATGCTCTGCTGTTCCGTACCAAATGACTAAATTTGGTATTTCCAGCCCAGAAACTGTCTTTCTCCAGCAAGGTAATTCGATGACATCAAAGCTTCCCTCACAGTGGAATTTGCCCCCTACCTTTCCATGTACAGCCAAGGTCCCAGGCTGATGTGAAATGATCTTACTGTGATTGAATTACAGGTGTTTATGCCAGCCAAGGCATCTCTCTGAAGCCTGGAAGGAGAACAGTGGGGAAGTTCTTTTCTACAGCTTGCTTCATACAGACATGGGTTCTGCTTTGCCATTTTAGAAGCCTTCCCCTTTACAGCCAAACAAGTGTTGCACTGTGTGAAATCTTCAGTCCTCTCAAGTCTTGAAGAGTAAGCCTATTGCTTGGAAAGAGGAATCAGATCTGTAGACCTGTGGCATTTAGATACTGGCATGTGTTTTTTTGTGTCCTGTTCACAACCTTCAGTATTCTTCTGAGCCTCAGGAAATAAACGGTCCTCACAGTGCCCTGTCAGGTTGGCTACATTGGGCAGAGTGTTTGGGCTGTCTTGGCACGAAGCATCCTTACAGAGAGCTGTGTGTCAGCCTCTCCTCAGGGACACAGCTGTGTCCCTGCCTCTCCTCTTTGACAAAGCCCAAGCTTTCACACCCTCACTCCCCAAACTGGGGAAAAAGGCAAATTGGGAAAAAGGCAAACTGGGGAAAGAGGCAAATTCTCAAATGCTGCTCAAGCCATTCAGCTCACTTTGGGTGAAAGAAAACATCTTGAATAGCATCCTCTACCACGTGGTGGCTAGTGCCGGTGAGAGAAAGCTTATGGTAGATGTGGAAGTTACATGAAACTCTGCCATGAGTCATACACTCATTATTTACATGATTTTTTTTTCATGTACTTTAGTGGGGAGAGTGCCAGGGGGAAATGGAAAATGTTTTAGAGTAATTTATTATTTTAAATTTCTTTCTTTATGCCTGCTTTTTCATCATGTATACCTTTCCACCTTTTTGTAATAAAGCATACACAAAGAGCAGATCAGATGAAAAAGTGATTACACCCTGTTGTAATGTCTAAAATATGCTTATTCAGCTAAACTTGTTTTGAAATATTGGCAAAAGCAGCCTGTTAAGTTCAGGCTGCAAGCAGTTTACATAGTTTCTGAGACTATTTCCTCTACTGTTCAATATATCGAGAGCTCCTAGTGCCGTAGTATTTTCTGCCTCTAAAATAAATCTCCAGAAAAAAAAAAAAAAAAAAAAAAAAAAAAAAAAAAAAAAAATTT
>CM021731.1:71690636-71702282 GCA_011075105.1 Heteronetta atricapilla | reverse complement strand
AAAAAAAAAAAAAAAAAAAAAAAAAAAAAAAAAAAAAAAAAAAAAAAAGCAGGAAGATCAGGCTATAATAAACAACATTGAAAAATGGCAGAATAATGTTTACTTTTGAATATATGGCCTGCTGCCAGGTTGGCGCTGGTTTTTAGGTTAGAGGTTGGACGAAGGGCCAGACTAGGCGTGGCTAGCTGCTGTCAAGGAAAAAAAAATAAATACGATGTCTGCAAATTGCTGTTCTCAGCTTTTTTTTCTCTCCTCCACCCACAGCCATCCCCCCCTCCTCCTCCTTCCCCTCCCTCCCCGACCGAAAAAAGGCAGTGCTTGCTCTTAAGGCTATTAAAATGATGCAGCGTTTTAACCATCTGCTGCACTGGGTACTCTTCCCTGGTACTGCAAATCTGTATTTTTGTAGTGAGAAGACCTGCAGAGCTTTCAAATTACAAAGCTATATGTAAGCATGTAAGCGTTTAAATATTTCATGAACTAGCGCCCTTAAAGGCAGCTCATTTTTATTTGCGAAATAGGTTTTAGCAGATTCGAAGCTGTTTTAATCAGCAGCCTGTCCTTAACAGTTCGTTACACCAGTGGTGGGGGTTTGCCTAAAAGGGGTACAGGTGTACTGCTGGAGCACAGTGTATTGCTGCTTGAGAAAGGCTGTCACCAGGAGTGATGTAAGCCTCAAGAAATGGCCAGTGGTAGAAACTGATCGTTTGTCTAGCCTCGTGATTTTTATTTCTTAAAGGCTTTCAGGTTGAATGTGGGGCAACTGAATGCAAAGTCATCTCTTGGACTTGACCAGCTGCTTATGTACGTGAAATTATTTAAGGAGTAACATGGAGATGGGCAAGGAAACCCGGCTGCGAACATGGCCTCATGAGCTGTAGTGATGCATCCAGTTCACAAAGGAAGACCACTTCTAAATAATAACAGATGGAAGAAATGCTTTTGAAGTGGTGAAGCTTCAAGAAGAAAATAGCATAAATCTTTAATGTGGTATTCTTCTCATAAATTAGATTAACTGTTTAAGTGCCATAAGCAGCAAATGAAATATTTCAAATATTCATAAATCAGGAAATAATGTTTATTTGGAGTAAGAGTTAAGAAAATTGGAGGTTATTGTCTCATAATTCATCTATGTATTTAAGATCAATTAGCAAGTTAATGGATAAAGAGGTTGTAGTCAAGTATTTGAGGCATACAGCTGCTTTGAAAATGCTTTAACAGTTTGCTTTTTTCTCTTGTAAGATCTGCCAGTACTGATTATTACCTAAAGTCACTGGTTATTATTTGTAACTGGGAGGACTGGATTTTCTTTAAATGAAACATCTAAAGTCTGCAAATGAATGTTATGAAAGTCATTTAATTTGTGAAGCCAATGTAGGGGCCCAGTTAAACCTCTTCTCACAATTTTAATAATAAAAAAATGAAAGCTTTATTGTAGATATCTTGTAGATGAGGTACTTGAGGTACTTTTTTTTTAAGTTGAAGTTTGGGGGCTGTGTTTTGTCACCTTTTGCCTATTGCAGAAAGAGGGGGGGCATTCAGTCAGTGATCACGCAAGCTTGTGCGCAGAATTTACTGTCATTTCAGTGCAGTTCTGGAAGGAAAATAGCCTCTTTTCAACCCTGCTTTTAGGTGCCACATAAAATTGTACAATATGTTTGCTTCAGATAGTTCCAGAGAAGCATAATGAGGTGTTTAGTCACAGTTTGGATGCAGTATGGGTAGAAAACAGTACAGGAACTGTGGACTAGATTTTCAAGGGAATAGTTCTTGTAATCCAAGGCTGCCTAAATCCCAAACTGGTATCCAGGCAGTGCTGGGACACTACATTATCTGTTTGGTTTTTGTTGGGCTATTATCTGCTGAACATTTTATTTTTCCTGCAAGGTCCTCAGTATGGCTGGGGATTTTTTGTGTATGTGTGAACCCTTGGATTGCTGCTTCCTTTAATGCAGAGCACCTTTGAATATATGAATGCAAGCAGTATGGAGTTAAGTGAGCTTTTCTGACACAGAATATATGGATGGGAGGGCTTAGCTGGGGGTCACTGTTACAGGCCAGTAAAATACTGACACGGTAATATTTTGCTTGCTGTATTTGGATTTAAAAGTAAGTGGTGTGTACCAGAGCATTCCAGTATGGTGAAAGGTACAAGTATCGCCTAATACTCTGTAGTTAAGAGGGAAGAAAAATCTGCATGAATAAGCATGTCTATAAACACTACAGTATTGATGTTATTCTTCAAGTTAATTGTATTTTACTATATGTACACGTGTGTATACATCAAGTGTACTGTATGTTACTTTATATTATGCAGACTTCAAGATTTCAAAACTGTATATTTGTAACCTGTTAGGATGTAGGACTATGTAAATGCCTCTGTGAGCAGCCTTACTGATAAGTATATAATTAAAGTATATATGAAAGTATATAATTTATTCATAAGAGTATTTTTCTGGGGAACCATACATGAATAAATAAGTAGTAGGTAGTGAGATTACAAAATTATTTTGCATTTGGCATCATACACTACCTATATTATATGTTGTTATCCCACTAACATGTTTTCATATAACATTTTTATTTTAATATCGATTTGCTTTTTCGGGAAATACAGCATTAACATGCAGATGCTGGTCACATATTTATTTCTAAATGTAAATAAACAAGCAGCTTATTTTAATATTATTTTCACAGTCCTAATAGTAATTAAACAATAGTATCTTTGTGCATATTTACCCCTAAATATGTATTTTTGCTTTGTTGTTGAATGATGGAGCTGGTTATTTAAATATAAGTGTTTTTTTGTGTATTTTGTTTTTAAAGTACTGGAAAAGTTGTTTATTACTATGCATTTCTGTTCTATGTGGTTAAATAGAATATGAAATATTCTATTCTATAATAGTATAATTACTGTGTCATTTAAATAATAAATTAAAATAAATTAAGTGATACAATATCCAAGACAGTTTATAGTAACAATCAATTTCTATAATGTTCTAAGTACCGTAGAGTTATTGATGAAATAAATTTTATGAAATACAACAACAGTAAGTACATATTGGGTGCTGCTCTGCACTTTTATACTGACCCTGTTAAAGGTACAGTGATCCAAATAGTTTAATAGTCTGGGTGAGGTTGAGTGATATATAAGCTGAGAGAGTTTTATTCAAATATATATATATATATATATATATATTTTCCTGTAATCAAATCCAAGTTAAACAGAACTTCCCAAATTAAAATCCATGCAACCCCACTGACTGAAGAGAGTACCTCTGGACTATTTTTCAAAGTTAGTCTTGTGTTGGTTTCCATTGCAAAGTCAGTAGGCTTGTCCCAAGATACTCTGAAAAGCCTCAGATCTGTGATTTTTTTTTTTTTTTTTTTTTTTTTTTCTTCCAGAGTCAGTGAAATAAGTGCTGTATTAAATTCTGGAAGAACAAGATGGCTTGTATCTTCCATCAGTATGGAACACTTCTTAATGATGTTTCTTGTGATTTGACTAGGGAGCCAAATCAGGCCTACCAAATTTGTTTGAAATGAAACAGAAAATACAAATATATGTGTGCAAATATACTTACTAGTTTTTAATCTACTTAATTAAATCAGCCATGTGGTATCTGGTGTCCATTAAAAATGTATTTAAGTTTTTGTTGTTTTGTGTTTTTTTTTCAGTGCCTGGCTTAGAATGTATTTCATGGTCAGTAGAAAAAAATGAAGAAGATGAGGGTGTGGCTGCTGCTTTTAGAGGGTCTGGCCATGCAGACAGGGATTGGCTTTGAAGTTGTGGTCCTTCATCGTTACGAAATGAAGAATTCTTTTAGGTAAAACAATTTATTTTTTATTTTTTTAATGAGAAATCAAGTAAGCATGTAATCCTGTTATTTCTTAATTCTTATTCATTAATCCTATATTAATGCATATTTATAAAGGATGGTTGGCTCTTACTCGAGTTCAGCAGCATTATTTGCATTTCGTTTTGCCCCACATTTCTTGACTCTTTCACTAATGATAAACCTCCCAAAAAAATAGTTCCAACATTTTCAGACCAATAAGGAAAATGGTTTGATGTTTCATTTATTGCAAATATCCACCAAGGGACTGATCTTGTAGACTCTGCAGTGGATCTGTAACTAGTTCTTAATTTTTATTTCCGTGCACAGTGCTGCAGCATTAGCCCCTAAACTGGCATGTATACACACAGATAGTTTCCTCTGTGTTTTTTATATTAGTACTGACACTACATGACCATGAAAGGTTGGAATGAGATTTAGAGAATATTTTAAAGCAAAAAAATCTTGAGGGATAAGATTTGTCGGCAGTATTTCTAGTGATAATATATGTTTTGAAACTTGGGTCATGCTGTGTACAAGGGCTATTTGTTAATAATGCTTACTTACATTCTTAATTTTATGTAATAGGTGTTAGTTATTTTTCTGCATTGGTGTGGTATTACTGCTCTACTTCTTCCTCTGCTGCATCAAATGTTATTCAAGTATTTGAAAATGTGTGACTTACTAATGCTATGAGTGAAGGTGGTGCTGCAGAAACTTCTTTGGTAGTATAACAAATAGGTGTGATTACAGAATCTGTTCCATCATCTCCTGTCTTATATTTGAGCTCATCATCTCTTAATTATATATCCTTGTTTTCCTTTGAAGAGCAGCAGCATGTGGGTTGTGGTGAAGTATCGCATTTATGGTGAATCGTTAGCCACAAGACTGAAGGCTAAGTGTAGCAAACCACTGTACAAGTGGCAATATGCCAGCATCTGACACACATTTTGGAATAATTACCAAATGTTTCTTTGCATGTAGTGATGTGTGCATGGGGAAAAAAGATAATAAACAAGGAAGCACATTTGTATGGTGAAACAGTATCTTATAATTTAAGCTCTTGCTAATTATTGGGAGGAAAAGCAGGTGGCTAACTCAACATATGTACATTTTAAGTATTTTTGTGAAATATGGGCAATACATTTGTAGAATTGCATCAGGCACAGTAGCTATCTTAGATGATTAATTATTTCATTTTTATTACAGTGTACTTCTTGAGATTTTTGTTGTTACTGCTTTTGGGCATGTGAAACACTTAAATGTAGAAGTTACTGCATTGGATTAGATTCACAGTCTAATGAATGTTAAGTCTACCCTGACGGTTCTCATAGGGGGTTGATTGATAAGAGAATGCAGGGCAAAAAGGACCAACATCTGTTCCTTCTGGAATACCCTGTCCTTGTCAGAAAGTGGGCCAGCTAGATACCATGGCCAATGGCTTTGTTACGGCTTTGTGCAAGTGTCTTTCCAGCAAACAGTCCCGTTGAACACTATATTTTTGAAGGCTGTACGTAGAACTGTGTTCTTTCAAAGTCACACCAATGTCCCTTCATAATGTACCGTGGCACTGATTTCCACATGCTCAGTCTGCACTTTGTAAGATCATAAGGTCTAACCTGTAGTTTAAACTTGTAGCTTGTTTAATTTCCTTGAATGGTCTCCTGTTCAAGACTGGAAATAGGTTTAAAAAAAAGTCAGTGTACAGTTCTGGCTTCAAAAGTGTGCATCTCTATGTTCCCAGTTGTTTACATGCTTGATAACAGTTTAGTCACTTTCTCTTGTTTTATGGCTGTCTTCTTGAGAGACAAATCATTTTTGTCACCCGCACTTACACTCCTATTAGTTCTGTAGCTTTAATGAGGTAAGCTAAAAAGAACTGTAGCCAGCATTCTCCTTGAAGGTATTTTCCTGGCATATATATACTGGAAAGGTGATATTTTCAGTTTAGTTTTCTGAACGTTTTTGCATGCATTGTAAATTTTATCTGTTTTTTATTTTTTTGACAGTGCTGCATATACATGAGAGCTTTTACTAACTTGTGATGGCACCCAGGTCTTTCCCCTTTGTCAAGAGTGTTGTAATATAACTTGCTTAGTAATTATAAAATACATATTTATCATAATGTTTTACATTTGCTCAACTTTGTTAAACCTCTACAGTAACCCAAATGCACTCCGTGTGTCAATATTACCCCTATGTTTTACAGCTGATTTTTCCAGACCTCTAAATAGATGTTAAAAGCCGATGCAAGTGTGGCTTCTGCATGCAACAACTGTTAACCTTATCCTTCTAAAATGTCTTTTTATTCCCACATCTTGCTTTTGGCTGCTTGGCTCATTTTTGATCATGAGTCTAACTTTCACTTATAATTACTCTGTTTTCTTTATGGTCTACACAAATCATGTTATCAAAGCCTTTTTGAAAGGCCAAATAAATAATAATTCATTATGCGGATCCAGTCCAATTTTAAAAAGACATTTTTCATTATGCTAGCAATGTTGTTTTTCTCTCCATTAGGTAATCTCTGTTTAGACATTCAGGTTATAATATTTTAAAGTAGCCTTCCAACCATTTTACTAAATACTAGAATTCATTGGCATGTAATCTGGACCATTATTTGTGACTATTTTTAAGGAGTGCTACCCTTTCATTCCAGGTAGGAGAGTGCATTTTTTTTGGAAATGCTAACCTCAACCTTGAGCTGCTTCAGAGTTCCTTTATGTGTGTTACTCCTCAGAATGTCTCGTCTTTCAGTTTATCCAGTTATTTCATCACTTTCTATTTTATCAGCTGCTCTCTCAGCCTTTACTTACAGAAGAACAGATTAATGGGATTTGTGGTCTAGAGGGTTCAGAAAACATGATTTGATCACTTTAATATCAGTGTTTTTTTTTGTTTTTGTTTTTTTTTTTAACTGTTTCCTCCTATGATAGGCCTGACAACTTCTTTCTAAACTAAAGGCTGCCTCTGGGTCTGCCTGGATTTCTGGGCATTGAGAGAGGTAGGGTCAATTGCTCTACCCCAGAAAAGTGGACTGTTTAAGAACCTAGTGACACAGAGTCACATTACCTCCAACTCTGTTCCTGTTCTAGAGAAGGAACATTTTATTCCATAACTTCTTAGAGTGTAGTTTTACTTCCCTTTTTGGCTATAGATAGTGCTGTTAGCTGGTATGGAGGAGAAAGAACTGGAAAATGAAGGATATAACAGGCTGAAGGAGGTATAGCCTTGAGTTTCCTTGGGAGAAATAGTGGGTATAGAGCTTTCTCCTTTTTTTTAATACTCTTGATCAAGAACCCAGCTATCAAGAAATGCTAATATGGTCATACAGAGTGAGAAAGGGTGAGTTTACTCTCTTGCATGACTAAACATCTCCAGGTCATAATCAGCTATTATCTTTTCTGTAGTGTTTCCCTCCTCTTTATTCACTCTTTGTTTCCCAGTACTATTTCAAACCTACCAGACAACTGTGCAGTCTTCTAATATATGTCAATAAATTGTCCTTATGTCTTTGATTCTTTGGTTCAATCCTTATGCTCCTAATCTCAATTTTAAATATTACTTTCTATGTATATTCTTTGTCCTACTAGTTTCAGTTCAGTGCTGTTTGGTTTTGGGAAAAGGTACCTCTTTGTCTCAGCCTATTACAGAGCTTTTCTCAGTACACAGTTTGCCCTTGCCACCTACTACTTCTGTGTTTAGAGATTTTGTTAGCCTTTATTTCTGACTGACGCTATGTCGGCATAATCTTTCATGCATAAAAGCGAAGTGTTTCCATGTAAGTCAATGGGAAGATCTGATAAACATACAACATGACAATATAGTAGTGGATTTCCAAGTAGTTTATTTTAAATACCTGTTACATACTTTTGCTTTTCCTGAGGTGCTTGTTTTGCTACAGACACTGACTTTCTTCTAAACTTATCTGTCAAGGCTTTCTGTCTTCACTGTTTTTTCTTTGACCCCTTGTGTAATAAAAAGCCCAATATAAATCTAGTCATTTTATACTAGATTTTGGGGAACAGCAGTCACTGGAAATGGCATGAGTAGATACAGAGCTTCTGGACACAGAAGTGGAGAGGTGAGAAAACGTATAGGAGTGCCAGTCTTTCACCCACCTGCGGTGGGAATGTCACCAGTCTTGATGCAAACACAAGGTCTGGAAGTTTCTCCTTTTTATGTTTGGCCATTTTGGAATCAGTTGTGAGTCATCTGTCTCATTGGTGAGCCTTGTGTGTTCTAGTGTGACATGCATGCTACAAAAGCTTTTTCCTTTCAGTTTTCTTGATGACAGTAATTTTCACTCTTTCTACTGGCGTAAGGAAAGACCGGAAACAGCAGGAGTGAGGAACAGTGGTGGCAAGTTTTCATGAACAAAAAATACAATAAAGCAAATGTAACGTTATTCTTATTGGATTCTTGATTTCATTTCTCTCTTCAGATCCTTGTAAAACAATTTGAAATGCATGGGTTCCTGCTATGAAGACGCATGCAAACAGGAGAAGTTACTTCTCAAATATTCTGAGGAGGAGTGCAAAGAATCTTCCTTCTTCATCCTGCCTGATTTTTGAGGATGCAAGGCTAGTAAGAGAGTGGAAGGGGCAGAGTGTACATGCAGGCTGGATATAATGAGACCCCAGCTTGGTACATCTGGAATGAGACACTTCATGCATTAATTCATGTTGCTAGAGACTAGAAAGCTACATGTGTTGTGGTGGATTCAAAAATAGCTCTTTTGTATCTGAGAACTGAAGGACACCCTCACTCCTGTCTCATATAGTTCATGTAGATAAGTCTTGTATTGTGATGCTGCACGACCTTGTTTTAGAGCCTGGCACTCCTGGGCCTCCTTGCAAGATCTGCTGGCACGGTGGGTAATACAGTGCTCATTCCACCTGCATTTGGCCCCTGTGGGGTCTGTCTGTGGTGCTGAGCTCCCTGCTCCAAAGACTTTGACCAGCATATCTCCATGTCCGGCCTTACTCCTGGAGTAAGTTTCTTCTGGAGACTTCAGCAGTGTTTAGCTTCATCAGAAGTGTTTCTCAGTGACGGTCAAAGGGAAAATATCTTTGTCTAAACCACTCCCTTTCATGTGTTCTTTCTCCCATCCTGGCTGAGTAACTGATGGCAACAACCGCATCCTGGTGAGTGGTATCACCACAGATGAGGAAGCCAAGGCACAAAGCAGAAATTTGGGATAGTCCAACAGGCCACAGCATTAGAGGCGAGAATGGGAAGGTGACAGTCCAGTGTGCTAACTGTCCATGTTGGCTACTGTGTGTTACCAACACAGCATTAATGCAGCTGTTCCAGGAGATGCTTCTGTTGATATATCTCAAGCTTAACAATATTGTTCTAAGATATTTTTAAAAGTTAGTAACAGCTCAACAGCAAAAAGTAAGACATATAGTCTGATGAAGCTTAGCTATCAGCATACATGATTTCTCATAGGCAGTGTATTCCCTTTCCCTCCTGTTATATTCTCCAGCATCAGACACTTTTTTTTTGATTTGAATACTGCAGCTTATTTTGAAATTCATGTTTATGATAGCTACAAAGGATTATATTTTTAATAACTGTTTTAAGATCCAAACAGTTTCAAAAATCATCTCTCCTTTTCAAAAGGAGTTGTGAAAACGAAGTGTACTGAGGTGGTTGTTTTCACTTAATATATTTTGTGAACTTTAAAAACAACTTCAAAACAGCTCACTTAACTGTGCAAAAAGAAGCCTGGATTTGGAAGGAAGACCGCATGATTTTTGTATGTATTTTTGCCCAGGAAATAATACACCATTGAGCCTTGGTGGCTGAAATTGTCTCTATTTTGAAGGACTGGAGGGAAGAAAAAAAAAGGGGAATAATTTAGTGACTGAAGAGAGTTGCCACTTGTGTGAGCTCCATCCCTGGGGATATGACCTTTTAAATCCTCTTTAGTTAATGTATTGGTGATCTTTACTTAGGCAGAGTAAACAGTGCTGTTGTGAACAAAGGGGAGGTCATGCTTCCTGCATTACACTCTGACCCCGGGGTCGCGGCCTTTGTTCCCCGCTCAATGGGAATTGCTCTCCGAGGGCCACCACAAAATCGAGAACTAATTTCGGCGCGTGCTGGCAGGGAATGGCAGCGTACGGGCTGTGCTGCAGAGACGCCGTGACTCTCCCTCGCTGAGGCCTGCTGCCCCGCTGCCTGAGACTCAGTCACGCTGCTTGGAGCCTTCGCTTTTTTTCTTCCTTTTTTTTTTTTTTTTTTTTTTTTTTTTACCATTTCTCTTCTTCCCCCCACCAGCCTTTTCCAAGGGAAGGTGTGTTAGGTGAGGGCAAAAATGCAAAATTTCTCATTCTTTCTTTTACGAGAAAAACTGCGTGGCAGTTGCAGCATTGAACTTAGGCCTCCAAGGTCAGAGCCGCGTCTCAAAGTATTACTGTTTTCAAACATTGTTATTCAGCTTGCAAGAAAATGTGATGCTGTGTCCTATCAGATTGTACTCACCTTTCACATAACACTTTCTTTGTGTTGTGTGACATAAATACACACACAGAGGTTTGTGAAACCAAGCTTAGTTAAGTGTAGGATACTAAGCCAAAGTGAACTAGGGATTCCTCACGTTTATAATTAATTTTATGCAAAAAATACTGTTTTTTGTTTTGTCTTAGTTGTTGGCCTCAAAAGCAATTGATGGCAGAATGTGATTCATCTCAATTTTAATTGCTGTGACCAGTGGACATACATAAACATAGTAACTGAGATAAATTATCTGGAAAAATTGTACAGGAAGCCATTACCTTTTACTAGAAAATATTTACTATTTTTTCACCTCTATGTGCCTTTCTTCTTCAGCAGTAATATTAGTGAAATAAAAGGATAGATCATAAAAATAAACTGCACATATATCTTCAGATAAACCTTCAGTTGAAATAATTCTTTTCCACATTCCTTTCTTTTATCAAAAAAAAAAAAAAGCCATTAATTGCTGTTGACAGACAAGTTGTCTCAAGCCCAGCAGGGTTAGCACTGAGCACAGAAGGGATGTGTGTACGCAGGGTGAAATTAAAATGTTGCCATCACAAAAATAACTAATACTACAGTAATAAGCTTTGATGCTCGGACAAATGTGGACACAGCTCTATCTAAACATACCATCACAGTAAAAATGTGCATTATAGTACATGTTACTTCTTAGACTCAGGCATTTCAGGGCTTACTGACTTCTCCTCTTTTTATGTTGCTGTAAATCCCTGACAGGTTGCAGTGTTGGCATAACGCAGTGCGGGGTGGGTTTACCTGATATTGCTGGCTTTGGGGATATTGCTGCTGATACTAGCTGCTGCAGTGTCTGTAGTTGTGTTTCTCCTGACTCCTTTTAGGCTGCTTGAGCAACAGGCGGGAAGCTGCACAATAGATGCTTCTTTGTCTGCCTCTTCTCTATGGTTTTGAACACATACCACGTTGGTGGAGCAGGAGGCTTTAGCCACCTTGGATGTCCACAGCACTGCTGCCTTTCCCAGAGCATCCTGCTCCACTGGCTCTTCACAGGGCTGGACAGAGAACCTGCAGTAGTGCTGCTGCGTTTGCTGCACAGATCTACCTTCTCTACCATGTTCTTCTCTGGAGAAGAGAGCACACCGCTTTCTTTAACTGTTGCAGACTTCCAAGCCTCCTTTTTTTCTTTTTGCTCCTCCTTCAGATTATGTGCTGCAATATGGATTTGCTCAATACAGAGTATTGTAACTGTCTCTTGTGTGAGACAACATTTCTTTCTTTCTCTCTGTCTCTCTCTCTCTGTCTCTCTCTCTCTGTCTCTCTCTCT
>CM021731.1:71678147-71689580 GCA_011075105.1 Heteronetta atricapilla | reverse complement strand
TTTTTTTTTTTTTTTTTTTTTTTTTTTTTTCTGAGTGCATTAAACATTTCAACATATGTATGAAAATAATCTAAGATGTGGTAGTAAAAGTGCTTCTTCCAAAAGCTTCTTAATGAGTGGAGCTTTTTGGAGTTTTTCTGCTTCAGATACACCTGAATAAAAACTCTCAAGATATTTGTGGTAAAGTTATCTTTTCCTTCCTTCCCTCCTTCCTTCCCTTTTTTCCCCCCTCTACAGTTTAAAAAGAGCTTTATGCCTGGCAAAGTTTGCGTGAAAAGAGCAGGGCATAGTCTATTTTACTGTGTGAACTTGAGTCCGTAGCATTACTGTTTCTGTCCATATTTATCCAGCTAGAATACCTTATAAAGCTTAACTGTGTCTTTGTCTTTTCAAGACCTTTCTTATTTTCTAGACAAAAATTTAACTGAAATTAGAGATGTGAACTTCTACGTTATTTTTTCTAAACTTACTTTATCAAACTTGTTTCCAAATGTAACCCCTGCAGTGAAAACTAAGTAAAAACTATTTGAATTAAACAGTATCCTCTGTAAGCTACTGTTGTACACCTGCCTTTAATATTAAGCCATTTCTATTACCCATTGATTTTATTATTTTTTTTTTTTGATTCTTTGGACAATGATTTGCTATATTTCTAAGGAAAGAAAAATTTAAAATTAAAAAACTGTCTGGTAGAACATGAGTTTGGTCAGACTTCAGATGTAGAAATTCCTGAGTCCATTCTTTACTTTTTTTTTTTTAACCTTTTTCTAAATACTGAACTACCAGATACATATTTAGGCCCATTGTAACTTAGTAAAATTCATTTGAAGTAAATGCTTATTTGCCCATTTTGTCTTTAGGTAAAGTCTCTTATTCTACCTCTTTCCTTTAAGTACTTGAATTAAAAATAAATATGTTAAAGTATATTATGTTAAAGTTGCAAAATGCTGCGTGTATAGATAGCTGCGTATCATACAGTTATGTATGTGGGGTTTAAAATTAATATTGGGGTGAACAGAAAATAAAAGAGAAACTTTAGTTGCACCTGTAAAAATTAAAATGCTTCTTCCCTGTGATACTACTGTGTTACATTTTTCTGCAGTACAAGAATACCATCCTTATGCTTTCCACAGGCATTATCCCCTTTGGACAGAAAAATGTATGACAGCCTCAAAATGGCATTCCCTGCTAGGGAAACACAAAGACAAAAGCTATAATAACGCAGTAGTTCCAGCACAAAATGGTCTTTTCCAATGGATTAAATTTCTTACCCTGATTAAGGTTTTGGCCACTTGCTGGCCAGTAAAAGGTGAACACTAATAAAGTATATCTGATATTCCTATAAAAAATTTCCTCTGTATGAATGGGATAGCCATTTGCTATCTGAGCATGTGTGTAAGTACAGTATTAAAGCAAAATCCCCACAATGAATCTCAAGTATCTGTTTTGCTCTCCCCTATGTGCTGAAAGCTTACAGCACTGCCAGCTGAGTGCTGGAACAAAATTCTGGTTTGTGTGTGCAGTGCGTTAGTAGATGATGATCTTCATGACAGTTTCCCTAATTGTTTCAGGTCTATTAAGAGAATGAAGTCTTAAATTCAGGTAGTTACAGAACAGTTAGTTGGTTGTACATGTTCCCTGAATGTAGTGGTGGGCTGTTATGGTAATGGTGAAGGGATAAAATTAGTGTGGTTATAGTATGAACTTTTTTTGTATAATCCTTATGCTACATTTTAGATATTTTGACATTCTTTAAATGCCACGTTTATTTGTATAACTAGAAAAAACAATTAGTCCTAAAGCATGTCTCCCACGATTTTCCTGTTAAAATTCAAATTTAACCCTTTATTAGTAACCTCTAGGTTGCATTATTAAATTAGTGTGATTTATACTGAGCAATATCATATAAACAGAACAGTCTTACTCTAATAGTCTTTACACTTACTGGCCTGTTGTAACATGAGACTATACAAGCACTTAGACAAATAAATATCTCATCATTAGGTCTACCATGTTATACACGTGTGCACATATACACAGAAGAGAATGAAGTATGACATTTTTTCAAAACAGTTGTTGGGTGGAGGGGGAATTGTTTCCTTTTCTTACAGCTAAATGATGGAAGCTATTTAGGCTTTGGATGACAACTTTGATTTTGGCATTTTGGCTTTAGAAGTTTTTGAAAAGAAGATGTATTTCTAATTGAGTCAGGGAGAGTTTCACTGTCTTGTTGCCAGGAGACAAAAGGTGTCTGTCTTTTTTTTTTTTATTTTTTTTTTATTTTTTTATTTTTTTCTTCCATGATTTTCTTATTAAGTTGCTTGTTTGTACTAGAAAAAAACACTGTTCAGTTTTCTTGAATTTTATTAGTGGACCAAGAAAAATTGATTGCATGATGTTTCTGTTAATAATGTGTTCTGGGAATACAAAATTAAGAGCTGACCTTTTAAGATCTCAATCCACCTAAAATATCCAGTAACACATATTTATGCCCTGGCAAAAAAATGGTTAAGTTTGAAACTTAAAATTTCCATGGATTAGTCACTGATATCCCCTGAGAATTTTCAGTATTTTGAAAAGGAAGTGTTTTTAAACAACTCAAAAAATAGCTCATTAGAAAAGTCTGGAAGCAGTTTTTCATAATTTTTTCTTTTAATTTTTTTTGGTGATGTCAGTGTTATTGTTTGTATTGCATTTTATTAGCATAGATAGCATAGTAAAAACCAAGTAAATATTTTTCTTATAAGAGTGTTTGTAGAAGCTTTGTCATGTTGCAATAAGCTTCATTAAAATAATGCTTATTAAATTATGGCATACATTTAATCCCAGTGGATGCTGATTAATCTTTTACAAAGGAAAATGAGAAATTACAAAGAAATATATTTTGCCATAAACTCCTGGTTTGCTGGCAATACCAAAATTACACTCTCTTTTTAAAAATATTTTACACGATATCTAATGCCAAGGTAGCAGAATGCAAAGGTCTCTTCTTTCCATACAAACATAAATGGTTTGAGAGACAGTGATATGGTTGAGATGGTGATATTCTAAACTGAGGCCTTGCTGCTACATCTGCTTTTGAGCTCCACAGCCGAAAGTGCACCACTGCAGCTGGTGTCAGTGGAGTTCACTTGAACTTCCACTTCTGCAAGTTTCATAATGCTGTGCATTGTTCACAGCATGTATTTGGGAGTTGGGTGGTAGCCCATTAAAATCTTCTAAGAATCTTTATATGAATTCTGTCATTTTTGTCAAATGTGAAATGTGTGTGTATATAAATCACAGAATGCTTAAATGTATCTCTGTATGGGAATACATATTTCTAGACAAAGGAAATACAGAATTGCATATGTGTGTGACATTTTGTTTACTAAAACTGAAAAATTGCAGCATACTGTTAAAGCCGAATATGTAAATTTAGACATCCTTTCAAAGTGTAAGAAGTTTGATAATGAATACAAGTGTGACAACTTTATAATATGTATAACATGACAGAGGGGAAAAAATGATTCCCAGGAAGACAGTTCATGGAACACAAGTTTTATAAAGTATTGAATTGAAGATGGTGGTTTTTATTTCACAATTGTAATCTATGCTTGCAATGCCTGTATTATCTGCACAGATAAATACATTAATACTTTCAATGGGACTATTATACCATCGACATATTTTGTGGCAATAACAGTAATGTGTCAATATCGTTCATGTTACGAAATTTTTTTGTAAGAGGGATTTAAATTTAACAGTGCCGATATATTCTGCTACATTCTGAGACTCCAGTAATATTTTAGATAGCCAAGTGAGACAGATGAATCTAAGATGCACCTCACGTACCATATATTTTAGTTTTAAAGGGTTAAAGAGAAATATTTCATTTAACTGTAAAAATAAAGTTGCCTATATAAAATAGATATTATACTAATATTGAGTGCATAAAGTGATAATGTACCTGTGAATTCTATGTCTATAACCATTTTGGATTAAGTATTTTTGTATGTACTAAATTGCAACTATGCTATGAATATATTATCACAATGGACAACCCTTTTTATTTTCTTCCAACATATGTATATTTTTCACCCTTACTAATATTTCAATACAAAAAAGCACATGGCAATTTCTGTCGTATGTTCCCTTTTTTGTTCCCACTGCAATTTACTTTTTTCAGCACTGTGGCACCCCATTGCAATTAAAAATCAGATACTCTTAACATATCACAAAAAACTTGTGAGTTGACAGTTCTTGCCTACTTGAAAAGCCTGTGAGTAATTTGCAGTCTTGAAGGTATTTAAATCCCCTTTTTTTGTAGACCTAAGAAATTTTAAATTTTCATTACAGATGTCGTTGTGTGCATTTGCTTACTTTTTGCAGTTTATCCTTCTCTAAAAAATAGCATATTATTATTTTTCATTAAGATATTTACCTTATTTCTCTATTCTTCCTTTTTTTTTTTTAATTTCCCCCTCCCCCCAGTAGCTGTTTCTGCAGGGCATCCAACTTTAAGCAGACCTGCCCATTTAAATAAACAGAGGGGTGGTGTGTTTTAAAATCCGGTAGCTCGTTTTAACTCCACGTACCTAGTGAATTCAGGAGAAAAATATTGACAGAAGCAAATGTTTGTAGTCAGGGAACTGGAAATGTCAGTCACTGCCAAAGGTGCAGTAATAGTGAATGGTAAGAGTCTTGACATTTCTAGGTTGCGAGCTTTGCATGTAAAATGTGGCATATCCTAGGAAGAGTGCTGTGTCTTTTCCCTCTGAGCGTAGCTGGAGGTCCTGCAGATGAGGGAAGTCTCTGCTTTTTCTGTCGGAGTTACAAACCCTTGGCGGCAATTTCTGACTCCTGGGCTGGCCGATGCCTGCCACGAGTGGTAGCCGGGATCGAGAACTCCTGGGCACCCTCCGTGTGGTGTGGGGAACCGGGGGCTTCGGGGCATTTGCACCTGCAGGGACTGCAAGCCGGCCCAGGTGAGCGGGGCCGGGGCGGCAGGAGTGCCGTAAGCTCCAGAAAGAGAGCAGGAGACAGCGACCTGCAGCGTGGAGCTGCACCATCAGTGCTCAGCGTGAGGAATAGGGTGCAGTCTGTCAGAGCATGAATTGGTATGAATTCAGGGGAAACTGGATGTATTTTAAAGCTTAGTTACATCATCAATAAAACAAAATTGTGATGCTTTACAGCTGAGGAGCTTTCATCTTATCTGGCAATAAAACTAGATGTGAGTGTACCGCTGCTTAGTTTCCAGTCTGCACCTCCTTCACAAATACATGCTGCAGTTACATTAGCCTCCGGGAACTTTGTAACATATTTATGATAAATAAGTAGAAGCCAGCAAGTAAAATCTTATCTTGAGCTATGATTTGTTGCTTGTGATGTAAATTTTCATCAATAAGCATGGTATATAAGCAAAATATTAATACCATCAGTTTCAGGCATACAATTTTGTATAGTTAGAAATAAATAAATAGTTGCAAGATAAACAAAATTGTGTTGGTAACACTCTTTTAAAAACTGCTAATGCCATGCACTGTTTAATGCCTCCTTTCCTTGAAAAAATATAAATAAATAAATAAAAACTTTCCCTACTGCCAGATTTTCATTTCTGTTGATACCAGTTTAATGCCAAGTTTGCTGTAAAACATTACTGTTAAAATACAGTGTACTGAAAGAAATGTTTTTACAAAATGCTTCATTATGTTTTTGTAGGGAAGGATGTTGGAAATACATCCTTCTTCAGCAATGCCTTTACAGTTTGGATTGCTTACTTCAAAATTGTCCTTATTTGGTATTTGAATGTTTTTCCCCCTTAAATTAATACACCACTGATCTACTGGAATTAATGTGAGTTAATTCAACAGTAGAATAGAACTTTCCCAACCTGTACAATATGTAATTACTTCCTTTCTATGAAGTGTCCTTTCTATGAAGTACAGGTATAATCCCACAGAGCACCTTCGATCCCTTTAGAGAACAATATACAAAACTGCTTTTATTTTATTTTATTTCATTTGTAAAAAGTGTCTTTAAAAAAAAATGCTCTCCAAATGTTAAGTATAGCTATTCTTAGTGATAATTCTTATATACTGGAATTATTTTAATTATATGATAAGTAAAAATTCAAAAAAATGAGTTTGCACTCTTATGGATAGCTTTATCCTCAAAGTCTAACATGTTTGATAGGATTATTTTTCTAAAAAGATACATACCTGCTAATTTTTTATTAAACATTTCTGGAGGTTGTTAGGTTGGAAAACATCCAATCTTGAAAATGATCTATATTATTTAGAAAGAAAAAATCACAAGTCTCTTCAGAGATAGTTTGTTGCCTGTATTGCATAAAATGTAAACTATTTTTCTTGTTAAAATACAAGAAGACGAATTAGTGTATTAGCAGAAGTATCTATTAATGAGTTTCCAATAGACAGAACTTGTGATAAGAGGAAAGAAAAGGGTTATAAAATTATGTAATAGTATAAACAAACTTCAGTGCAAAACCATCACCATATTACCATTTTAGTAATTTCAATTTATTCATGGATAATTAATGTTGAAATAATTCCTCCACTTTGTTTTTTGGAATTCCATTTCTCTTAAGTGAAGCTTGAAGGTTAGACTTCACTTAATTGCTTTTCTGAGTCCTTATTTTTTAGTACTGTAGTAACCTAAAATTAGATGACTTGCAATCTTATTTTACAGCTATGGTGACACATATAATGCATTTGTGTATCTTGTGTAAAGAAGGATAACATACAGTGAATGAGTCTGAGCCACAACTGTGTAAAAGAGTTACCTTTAACCCTCCAAATGTAGTACAATTATCTCAGTTATGAGACAGGCAGAAGCAGAGATGAAACTCAGGTGCCTTCACATTTTTACAAAAAGTAAGAAAGAAATAGGTATGGAAAGTAAAAGAATAGGGAGATCTGTATTTATATATTATATAAATAGAATAATAAATAATGTGCTGAAAATAGTATCCGAGAGAAAGGGTGAAGAGTCACTCAGAAATCCTGTTAAATGCAAGTAAAACACTGCCAGCTAAGTTATTTATATACTTGAGTCTAATCCTTCCTTAAAAAATAGGTCTGTCTTCTATATTACATTGACATCAAAAGTTGTTGAATGCACTATCCCATGTAATCTCTTTTGTGCACGATTAACATTCTCATCTGTGCATGTCTGTTAAAATAAATACTATCATGAGTGTCATTATTTTTAAACCAAAATGGTAAGAGTTTTAGCTGGACGCTATGGCTATCTGTTGCAAAGTCTGTTATCCAGAAGTTCTGCTTGCTTTTACTTTTTAACTACCCAGAATGTATGAATACATATCCTCCACAACCCCTACACAACAAATACCTCAGTTGTTAGAAGAAGAGTTCATAATTGCTAGATGTGACATAAAACTTTGTGGGAAAGTTGCTGTTTAAATATCTTGTCAGCTACATCCTGATAATCTCAAGTCTGTTTTTACTGTAATTCTCAAAAAATAAATATTAAAAAGATTTTGTGGTTTCACACTCTTAAAAAAAAAAAAAAAAAAAAAAAAAAAAGAGAGAGAGAGAGAAAAGGTGGTAGGGGTAAACCATAAAACATACTTGGCTTACAAAAGAAATGTTTATTATCCTCAGAATGCCAGTGGTTGTGCATTTTCTTGAGATTTGAGGCTGGATAAAAATGTGCAACAGAGGTTCCCTAAATATGTCACTGCAATAGTCATTCAAGATGTAGCACAGCCAGCAAGTTCTGAGAAATCCACATGTGCCACACTATACTTCCTACACTTAGTTAATATTGTGTTTTAATAGAATGTATTCACAGTTACTGTGACATGTCTGAAAACAATGAAAAGGGTTTTAATATACTTTATGATGTATAGGTGGGAAGTGTGTCCCATCAAATGCAGGATACACTGTTCTTAGTAATTCTTGCTTTTGCCAGCCTTATCAGTTAGGCAGAGTGCATACAGCTCTTGGGACGGCTGCTTTACAAGCTATTGTAAATAGCATTAAGGCTTTGTCACTGTCCTTACCACAGCTGATCATTTAAATACTTTATTTTTAGAAGACAGTAAGTTTATATGAGGAAAATACATTGTAGAAAAAAACCTGTGAAGACGTCTGCTCCATTTTGCAGGATCATGCCTTTCTAAGCAGAATGTTGGAGAGCAGCCTCTCTGGATGGGATCTGAGAGTTGTGAAAAATAAAAAATCCATTGCATTTTTTTTATCATCTCTTGATCAATATTTAGAGGAACAAAACATCAATATCTTTTTGTTTGTTTGGTTTGGTTTTTTGTTTGTTTTGTTTTGTTTTTTCCTTGGAGTATTTTACAAAGTCTTAGAAACACATGGTATTGACTTTTCCAGTTAGTTGAAACTGCCTAACTGTTTTAAAAAAACATCAGGAAAGCAATGATAGCATAAGCAAAATAAATATTAATTCAGGGGGACAACTATGACTTTCCTTAAGTAACCACACAATCCCTTTTTTCTTTATGGTAACGTATTTTCCACAAAGAAGACTCTTCAAGGTTGAATCCTGTACAGTCTCTCTCTCTCTCTCTCTCTCTCTCTCTCTCTCTCTTTTCCTTTACACAGGGCAAATCAAATGCTGAAGAACATTTTTTGTTAGGAAAACACATACAATTTTTTTGAATATACCAATAACAGAAGAAGTATATATATTTTTACTGCAACACAGAGATCTCATTGGTTGAGTGAAATGGCGAGATGTGACGCAAAAGGACACTTGGACGGGTAGAAATGCTGATGTATGCCAAAGCAGGCGTACCAAGAAATGCTGTTGCTATGAGAGAAACGGAGAGAGAGAGAGAGAGATTGTGAGAGAGCAAGTTGTGGAGGCCTTATTTTCTTCTTTTTGGCTCATAGCATAGAGACTGCAACATCTCCAGTTTCTAGCAGGAAGGGTTTAGAAGCCTTAGGTGGGTATTTTCATCAGACTAAGCATTTAGAGAAGGGGAGGGAGGAGAAAGAGAGGCAAGCCACCTTAGAGAATGAAAGCAATTGGAAAGAAGGAGACTGTATATGCTAAACCAATGATCTGTGCTATGATAGATACACAAATTAGTACAACAGATGAAGCAGCTTAGCTCGTTATCCACCTGATGGCATTAAGACTTACAACTTAAAATTACAGAATTTAAATGCATAGACATACACAGACACACGTACAGTTATTATGATCCCACCTTTTCAGCTCGAATTATCCAGCTGAGATAGCGTTGTCTCTTGTGTAGCATTCTTAAAGAGCTGCCATGAGTTCACCTTATGTGTCCATTAGCCAGAAAAGGGGGAAAATAATTTGCAGGATTATTATTATTATTTGTCTCTCTTCTTCGGCAAGGGGAAAAAAAGTTTGTGCTATGAACTTAGCCTAGCAGCTTCTGGAACCGGAGCCAAAAGGGGCAGGAAGTTGTTTTACAATAGCGTTACAGTGATCTGCCACAAATGGAAAAAGCCAAATGTTGGACTCTGCAAAGAGAAAAATTATTCTTCACCCCCTCGTTTCCCTTCTTTTGCCCCTTCAGAGAAAGAAAGAAAAAAAGCAGAAAAAGGAAGGTTTCGCTAGACGTTCCTTTCCTTTTTTAATTACTTTTTGTAAGTAATGGAAAGATTATCTTACTTGCATATTCCATGGCAAGCATGAGGGAAAGAAGTATCAAAGGGACGTTGAAAAAAATGCACTTGGTAACTAGCAACGGGACTTTTGGCACGATTCCTTGAGTTTGCTTGAGGTTATGGAGGGGGGATGGGAAGAAGAAAAGCAAGTCTACGCAGTACGTTTTCTTTAAAAAAGGGGGGGAGGGCTAATGGAGGAAAAAACTATATAAAACTTTTTTTTAAAAAAAAAAAAAGGGGGGGGGGGGGAATGTGCATTGCTCCTCTGAAGCTGAATCCTCAGGCATTTGTGGCCCGTCTTTGCAGTCCGATATGTTTTTTTGTGAGTATGTGTAAGCGCTCTCAATCAAACAGCAATCATGGCAGCTGTTTTTCTTCCAGCACAGCAGTTGAGCTGTCTCGCCCAAATGCTTATCAGCTTTTGACTCTGTGCCAAGATAGTTATAAGGGCCAAGCAGCCTGCGCTTGGCTGTGCAGCTGGTTTAGAAGTAAGGGCATGAGAAAACAAAATCACCAAGCTTCTTTGTCACATACAGCATTTACTTTTTTTTTCTCCTCTCTTTCTCTCCTCCTCCTCTGAATCTCCATTTGGAGCTCGTTGCGTTTTTCGTGCCGCAGTTTGGCAGTCCTCATGTAGTGCTTTACCATACCTAGGTGGGGCAAATCAGAGGAACCCGGCGCTCCCCCGCCAAATCCTGGAAGATATTTTCGTAGGGCCTTCCCTTCTATCCCACCCCCCAGTTAAAAGCTTCATTAGCCAGACTGCATGGCTGTGGATCCCGGCGCGGTGCCGCTTCCCGGGGCCCTAGCCCACCCCGCGGCCCGGCTCTGAGCCTGGACCCGGGCCGCGGGCGCTAAGGCCGAGCCTGCTCACTCAGGGCCGTGCCTCTCTTTCATCATCAGCTCTGGCCCTCTGTGTTTCGCTAGCACACATCCTCCTCCTCCTCTCGCCGAGCCAGATTGCTCCAGTCGCGCGCAAGGGGGAGGCTGGACTCTGAAAAAAAAGGCTGCTGCTGCTCGCATTCCTGCTGCAAGGGCCTCCCCTTCAGACGGCCTTTGCCAGAGCAGAACTTTTAAAAATGCTGCAAATAGGAAAACAGGAGCTTTTTTTTTTTTTTTTTTTTTTTTTCCTTTTTCTTTCTATCCCATCCTTCCACTCTCTGCTTTATTAAGCCCTCATCTTTCACTGTGTAAGAGCTGGGCTAATTTTCTATCATCTCTTCTGGGCTTTGCTTGGCTGTACTGTACATTGCAATGTGGAGGTTAAAGCTCCAAGTATTTTCCCCTCCGCTGATCCTTTTCTCTCCCTCTCCTCTCCCTCTCTTTTTCCTTGGTTAAAGAAATTGATTTCTTTGACTGAGCGATGAATCGGGCTTTGCTAGTTTGTATGCTGTGAAGAACGAAGCCTTTTACTAGTGATTCCCTCCCCTTCCTCGCCCTCCCTCCCCCCCTCCTTCCCGAGCATCAGTGCACCGCGCTGCCTATGGAACAAGCCACTAGTTCTCTGGCTTTCTCTTTCTCTTTAGTAGGAATATATTTTTAGTGGCTTTACGTTATCTCTCCCACGTGAAATAGGGCTGTTAATGTCCCTCCAACCCCCCTGCAATCTGAAATGGAATGGGGGGGGGGCTGCTGTGGGGACAGGAGGTACAAAGGCTGCCTCGTCCCTGCGAGCCTCTCCCTGCTGAGAAGGGAAGAGGGGATGTGCAGTAAAATGCCGTCTCTGGGACAGGTGCCAGCTCCTAGACAAAAGAAGTAAAATAGGCGATAAAGGTGGGGGGGGGGGGGGGAGGAA
>CM021731.1:71625493-71678047 GCA_011075105.1 Heteronetta atricapilla | reverse complement strand
GGGGGGGGGGGGGGGGGGGGAGGAAATTAATAGCCAACAAAAATAGGAGCCGCAGATCTCTGAGAGGCAGCCCTGGCAAGAGTGGTACTGCCTAGCCGGCCTTTTTTTCGGAATATTTCCGTAGCTGTGGGTTGAAAGGGGAGAGTTGCGGCATACTTTTATTCTCGTTTTCTCTGCAAATGTTTGAAAGCGTGAAGGCAGGGTGGGGGGGTGCCTTTTTTTTTTTTTTTCCCTTCCTTTCCTCCTTCCTCTCTGCTGAATTATTCATAGTGTCAGTGGTGAAGCCAGGACTATTAGCATGCATCAGACATGCTGTTTGTCTGTTTGCTAACATTCTTCATTCAAGACTTGTTAACTACCAGACAAGCTTAACACGCTTCTCTCTTTCCCCTCCCTCTCTCCCTCCCTCCCCTTCTCCCTCCTCTCTCCCTTCCCTTCTCCTCCATGCCACCCCTCACAGCCTCCCATTGTTGTCGCGGGGAGCTGGCAGCAGGGGCACTTGTGGCAGGGGCAGCGTGCGGAGGAGCCGCCGAGGTAAGGACCGCCTGCCCTTCCTCGCAGGCCTGCGTGTTCCCCGGGGGGGAGGGTCGCCGGCTCGCAGCCTGTCCTCCTGCCTGCCTGCCTCCCCTTCCCTACGAGGTGAAGCCGGAGCCGGCACTGGGCTGCCCCCTGCCCGAGCCCCGCGGGGCGGCAGCAGCAAGTTTGGGAAAGTCGGCGTGCACCGCGCTGCCCCTCGCCTCCAGCCGCCTGCCGGAGAGACGCGGGGCTCGACACCCCCGGGGCTCCCTGCCCCCCGTGGGTTTGGGATTTATTTATTTTTTTTTTTCGGTGGGGGTTATTCGCCCTCCTTGCTAAGCCGGCCCCTCCCTTCGCTCGGCTGTCGAAAGCCGGCGAAGCTTCGTTTTCTGCGTAGACAAAGGTCGATCACAGCTTTTATTTCTGAATGCAAATGTTCTAGGACTTGTGCCAGTCGCGCCTTCATTGATTGTAATGTAGCTTCGTGCTTCAATGGAAATTCTCCCCCGCTCCCCACCTCCTTTTTTTTTTTTTTTTTTTTTTTTTTTTAATAGAAGGAAACTCAAGGAAAGATACAAACAAAGTTGGGCGGTGCAAGTTTTTTTTTCACATCTATTTTATATTTCAGCGTGCTTGCAGCGTTGTTAAACAACAGTGTGCAGAGCAGTTACAGCGCAGCTGGTAACACGGCCGTAGGGCTTTTTGCCACTCGTACGCCTGTGCACCAGTTTACACGCTCGCCTTTCTTGACTAATATTCCTGAGGTAACTATGTGATGATCTTCAGTAACTGTAGCTCATTGCAATTGACTTTCCTGACTGTCTTAGCAACGTGAATTTGGACGTGAAGATTTCCAGGGTTCGTGTTTAAATTCTTGTAGTACCTTGAATTGTTCAGGATGAGTTTATAATTGCCATTTTTATCATCTGCTTTTAAAATACTACTTTGGATAGCCTTTAAAGGTCCGTAAGTGTATTTTCTCCTTTATCTCCTGTGTGTGCACACGGGCACATGCTCATGCTCACTCCCACTTTCCTGCTCTTCGGGTGTTAACGAAGGAATTTATTTAACTGTATTGCTTCCATATTTGAGTAATGCCATTTATAGAGCAAAGTAGCATATGGTTATTGATGTTCTGAGTTAGGTACAATCTGGCAGAGGGTTGCACATTTAAGATTTATAACTACTCTGAAATAGGCAAACCTGTAATACTTACTCTGTATGCTTTATTTAGACAAGTGCATGTGCAAATTAAAGTAGCTAGAAAAAAATATGTTTTAAAGACCCTCTATGAGAAATCTAATCCTTTCATATGTATTTGTAAAACAGAATGCTTTCCTCTACACCGAAAAATCTGGACACTTAAATAAAATATTTGAGTCTTAATCCTTTAATTTTATTTATATCCACAAATTATTTATAATATATATATATATAATATAAATAATATTATATTATAAATATATATAAAGTATAATAAGAAAACAAATCCAAATGAACCCCTCCCCCCCCTCCCCCCCAACTAGAAAATACCTAGTGGCCTGTGCAGAATTAGCTTTAAATTCAGGCTACTGACAGTATTGTATCAAAATTGTCTCTGTATTGGCTTTTCATTTGAGCTGTTTTATGGCAACATAATCCAAAAAACAACTCATAACTTTAAGCAGTAAAGTAGTATTTATTGGCTGATCAAGCTCAAAGTAAGTAGAGAATGTTTTGGTGAACTGTGCAGGTTAAGAAAGAAATTTAGGAATGGAACGTATGGCTTGGTGATAGCTCAGCTAAAATTAATTTCTTCAAAGTACCTTTTAGAGGCCTGTAGTAGCTCCACAGGAAAATGCAAATTGAGTATTAATCAACGTTTTTAACTTGTAGTACTTGTTATAAAATCAGAAACTCCTAAACACTCTTCACTGATAAATTTCAGAGTGCTCAATGATATTGCCTCTAATGATGCTGTATATCTAAAGAGTATTTTTTTCTTAGGTTGTAACACTTGCTGGGGTTGTTTTGTTGCTGAGTGGTAGTACTTCAAGGGATATATGATAGCTTCTGATGTATTAGTTCATTATTTTGTGGTGGCTTGCCAGAAATGGTCATTGTGAAAGTAAAAGAAGCAGAACTGACTTATTACTGGGTTGTTTCACTTTGAGGATTTCTTTAAGCATGCTGAATATGGACATAGCAGTGCATAAAGAACATGTGTATGTTAATTAAAGAAGAGGGATTAAAATCTGTTCATTAGTTTGGGGAATTCTGGTTTTTGAATTTAAAATTATTTTAGCATAGAACATGAAATATATCTGTTGATAGAAATGTTCAGCCCCTCAGATGAATGCATTCAGGAATTACGCACGTGAGCTAAAGTATTTACATTTTGAAAGTGTTTTGTGTTGGACTGCCAAGTGTTTTTGTAAAAAATTGGTGTATAGAATAAAAAATTAAAACCATAGGCAATAGTTCCCAAATTTGAAGAATTTTTATAGGTGATTAGGATGAATTTTAGTGTATTTTCAGTTAATAATATAGTGAAAGATGGTGAATATAATCTAAGATGCACTGTTACAGGAGGAAGCTGGTTTTGCTTCAAACTCTGGGGGGGGGGGGGGGGGGCGGCGCCCCCGGGGGGGGCGGAGGTTCCAGAAGGGTGTTTAAGGTGTTGGTGGTAAATGAGCATTATATTCTTAAGCTCTCTAAAAGGATGGCTTTTCCCAGATGATACTAACACAGGCGAAGCAGGGAACACAGGAGAGAGGTGCTTATCTTCTAGGCCTGTAAGACAAAGTGCTCTGCAGAGAGCACAGTTACGTGAAAGGGAGAGAGCAGCTTGCAATAGACTGAGCACAGCCCACGAGGTTTTACACAAGTTGATAAATTATGATGTGTTTGTTATTTTCAGAAATACTAAATTGGATGTGAGGCATCCTTATTCAGGCTAAAATTTCTGAAATGCATTGGAATTTTGCATGGGTGAAGACTGTAAGGTTTGGATCAGGTTAAGGGTGATTTTATTGTGGGCAGATGGGAGGGAGAAAGGAGCAGGTGGAGTGAAGAAAAGGAATGGAGCAGGAGTTCCTGCTTTCAAATGTAGGTGCAGCCCTGAGTTGTTTTCACTGAATATTGGAGGTAACATAAGGCTGGATCATATTTTGTACAGATGCATTGGTACAGCAGTGACTTCTCCTCGTGTGTGCCAAGTAGTCCTAAACATTTTGTAGCAGCAAAAGAAAAATAAAAGGATAAGTGGAAGAAATGCTTTGTTTCATCCAGATTACGTTTATTATTTTTGTGTGTGTGTGTATATGTGTGTGTGTAATTCACATCCACGAAGTGTTTCAGCAACTCCCTTGCAGACAGCCTGGCTTCACTGCATTCGGACCTGGTTCCACAAGAGGCATATTCCTGTGGCGTAACAAACCTCGGCAGGGTCCTCCGCCCCATGCAGCAGTGTTCAGAGTCTCCTGTGCACATAGTTGCTCCTGGCACTGGCAGGCCTGTGATCGTGATATCTTCCCTCAAGAAAATGGAAATGTGGTCTAACTAGGCATTTTTCCTGCTAACTGCATCAGTTGCTCTCAGCTTGAAACAGGTGCAGGTAATCAGCCCTCCCTCCTTTTCCCCCTGCAATAGTTGTTATTGTGGGGGTCTAATATATATAACAAAGCAATACTGTGATACGGTTTTAATTTTGGCTTATAAAGCTAGTATCAGACTGAAAAAAAAATAGAAATATGACTGCATGTCTTTGTCAAAATAAGACACATTGTAGAACATGTTTCATCATAGCTATGTATGTGTTCGTATAGTGTGCATAGTCACACAATGCATTTGATTTTTGTAAAGATACTTATTTGTTTATTCAGTATGTGTGCAGCTAGCTAGATTTAGGATTGCAGCCAGAAGACAAAAAGTTGAAATCACTGTAGCCAGCACAATAGATGGTCCTGAGGAGAGTGATCCCAGTAGATGTAAAATGGCGGGGTTGTTTTTTTCAAGTGCACACGCACTTTTGCAAGTCCTAAGTTTATACTACTGTAAACCATACCAACTGTGTAAATCTGTACTTGTTTATGCATTTAACCATGTGCCTGGGTGAATTTGGTTGAGCTTGATGGATATGGGTTCAATCCCTCTCTACTCGGATATTCACTAACATAGTATGTGTGTTTCGGGGGGATCCCTAGTAAATCTGGCCTGTAACTTACCACTAGCAAGCAAGTTTCTTATTCTCCTAAGAATGCTGCAGAACTATGTCCACAGCTATCACTGCATTCATATGGAATATTTTAAATCTCCTAGTGATCCCAGTATTATCAGGTTTTCATGAAAATTTGCCGTATGATCTCTAAAACTGAACATAGTTCTGTTTATGATGCCTCAATTCCTAGGTGTATGTGCAGGAATAAAACACCCAGAACTGGGCCCTTTGCAGCCTGGCTTTTAAAAATACATACCATCAAATGTATGCTCTCATCGTTCTGAGTTGCCCTTTGTAAGAACAGTCTTTTTTGCGCAGAAGATTAGTGTTAGCAGTTGTTTAGTGGTTGCACGGTCTTCCCTCTTGCATGCATTTGAAATTTGCTATGCCGTACCTCTGGAAACAAAGGGTCTGATCCAAAGGCCTCTGAAGGCGATGGGGGTTTTTCCATCGACTTCAAACAGGATTTGGATTAAGCCTATATACATTGTAGTTAGCAATAATGATCTGACTGCTGCAGCGGTTTTCTGGGCCTTCCATAAAACTTTTCAAAACTGTTATAAATATTGTCCAGGAACGATGCTCTGAGCTACATGTCAAAGCATGGATGTTTTTTTTAATTAAAAAAAAAGGGGGGGGGGGGCGGCAGGCAGGGAGAGCCTCCAAAGAGCTGCTTCTCACTGATGCACCAAATGAGAGTTATATGAATGAAGGAAGAATTAATAATGACTTCATGTTAGGTGTGTAGTTATATTACCTTTTGCATTATTTAAGTTAAGGCAGTGTTTTTAGGAGTCTATAGGTTTAAGGTGGCAATGTACTAATTTATTTTTATATCTGTAAGTTTAAATTTACCTCTACTGTCATGTCCTCTTACCTGCCAAGAAAAATGTTTAGCTCCTGTCCAGTTTCTCTGGAGTTTTAAAGTGATTTGCCCTTCTCAAACTTGTTAAAGCAAAAATAGAAAAATAAACTGCTTCAGATGCTCATTAAAGATTTTGCAAATGGTAAGGAAGAGGAGCTAAGAAAAAATGAATTGGTTGTTATAATAACCAATATACCTTTGTTAAATATTAATTAAATCATATTCTATAGTCCTTGATTGATTGTGTCTGAATTGCTCACTGATATTTTGCTGATGTATACTCAGCATGTTGCCCATGTATTCAGATACCTGCATGCAGATAAGTTTACCGTGGCGTTTAGTCAGCTCCTGATTTTTTTTTTTTTGTCAATGTAAGTGGACATTTCTAAAAGGAGAACACATCTTCAATTTTAATAATAAGAGGTCATGTGCTTTTATAAATACAGACTAATACTTTTAGAATGCCAAACTGGAAAAAAATGAATTATTTAAAAGCAGCCTTGTTTTATTTTTCTTTATTTTATTTCTCCTTGTCTTAGTTAATTTCCGAAATAGAAAGTTTATCTAGAGACTAGAAAAACAGAAGCAGCACCATCAAGTCTGTATATTACTGTTGAATGAGGGTGTGTGTGTGAGACATGGAGTAGCTTAGAGAAAGTTACGGTAGTATTTTTGTGATTTACAGTCATAATAAAGGCCAAGATACTTCACACCTAAGTTAAATTCATCAGAAATAAATGTCGTCTTTTTTTTTGTATTGGAGATACACTTAATACTGGCATTTTTGATACAAGTTATATTATTTTTTTCTAATATATTGCTCACAGTAACTCGTATTACAGAATTGCAACAGGCAAGGTGATAGAAGGGACTTTGGCTGGAAGATAAAAACATAGAAGTATTAATTTCTGTTTTATGGGCAGTTACTTTTTTTCAGTTCAGGAAAAGCACAAAGCTTTGGCATAAATTTTTAAATGCATTCTCAGTCTTTTCAGAATTGGTCTTGATTGTTGTTGGAATTCAGTATGTAGAAGGGTAGGAAAGCTATTCGATTATATTCAAGAGATTTTGTTCTGTTTTGTTCTGTTCACTGTATTTATTTTTCTACTCATACACAAACATCTGTAGTGTATTTACTTTTACATTTCTATATCCAAAAGGCATTATTTTGAAAAAAAAAAAAAAAAAAGTACTCTTTGATATGTCTTTTTTTTACATTTATTTTTCTATTTGGTGGCAAGGTTTTTGTTGGTGTGTTGTTGTTTTTTGTTTTTTTCTTAAGAAAGAAAAGAGTTCTCATGATTATTAGTGTTACCTTTGGCAGATGAGATTTATTGTCTTATTTGACTATAGGAAACAAAATAGTCTGTTCAGTTTTGAGTCAGTAGAAAGTCTCCCACAGATATCAGAGTTTTGGATTTTACTCTTATACCAAAGTAACACTAATTTAAAAACCTGATACAGGAAGCCTGAACTTTAATGACTCTTAAAGTACATTTAAAGAATGCTAAATTCTGCATGACCTTGTAGACTTACGCAGTTAGCTTTTTTCCTTCTTTCTTTGTCTAGTTTAAACTGATGAATATCAAAGTCCTATTTCCTACTTTAAGGGACACAAAATTGATATTGTCCCTCCTCCAATGTGCATTTATGAATTTCAGGATGCATGGGAAGGAATTGATCATGTTATCTCAAAATGGATGGAAACTCTGTAAGAAACCCAAGGGGCATGAACATAGAAATTCTGCTGCAAGGGTTCATCGTGGGTTTTATTTTTATTTTTAATGCTGGATGAAATATGGTATTTCTCTGCTTGGATGTAGGAACAAACCATTTACATTTTAAAATATACTTTTATTAGTAACCTTTTTTTAGTTTTCCAATTCAGTCTGTTATGAAGATACCAGTTTTTTAATAGAAGGTTATACATTATCTCATTCTATAATTATTAAAGAAGGAGGAATTAACACAATCACATGGAAATTTTGTGTCTTAACTGGAGATTTACATTGATGGATTGAAGGTTTAAGGTGCAGATTTACATTTAAATTACATATTACATGACATTTACATTTTAAATGATAATAAAACAATTATTTCTACTGTCTCCTTGGTGCCTTCTGAATGTATTTGTAAAATTACTTCATTTAAAATATAACCTGCTCTACAATATACGTCTGTTTAACCTATGAGACTGGTGTGTTTTTGTATGGATGCTCTCTTGGTGTAAATAAAACTGAAGTTGAACATGTAATATTCAGGTGTACACATTTAAGATGTTATTTAGTAGTTATCTAGAGTGGTGGCTACTTTCTTCTCTATAACACAAAGTGCTTTCAGGGGGCCATATTTAACAGAATAAAAACAATAGCCATCAAGTGCTTGTGGTTCTTGCCCCAAATTGCTTAAAGGAGCCAAAACTTAGTGCGGCTGAAGGCAACCAGATAAGGAATAGCACTTGACTGCAGATACAGCCAGAAGAGAACAAGGTGATCTAGGATTTTTTCCTGAGTACAGAAAAAGGCCTGATGTGGGGAAGAAAAGCAAATTGAAAGGTGGTTGTACCTGTTACTAAGAGAAAACCAGTTGAGTGACCACAGAAGGTAGCTGAGCTACCTTCATCAAAGGATTTTTTTTTTTTTTTTAAGAAAAATCAGCTTTAACTTCATGAAGATACTTTCAGGCATATAGAAGATAATATATGTACAGGCATGTATTTACTGATGAATATTTCATCAGTCTGTGCCATTGCAGCCCACACCTCACAATCAATTTTAGCAAGTTAGAAGGGACTTGGTGTGCACATAATTCTCTTCCCCAAATAGATGGGGAACCTATATAAGGTTCAGGGTTGGACACAGAAGCGCTACAATTCCATTATTGTCAAAATAATTGCTATAATCCTTTTAGCTTTTGAAACCTGCTAAGCTGAATATATTAAAGGGCACATACCTCTGTGGTGGTGCACCAAAACTCACATGGAAAAGGAAGTGAGGTAGTATCAAATCCCTGAATTTTGTAACTTTGGTTGTCCTCTCTCTTCTTTCTGAGATGTCCTCTATCCCAAAATACAGATTAAGGGTTCAGGAAGAAGCACCAGCAAGCTTTCCTGAAGATCAGTCTGAAAATGTATGAAAATTCAGGCCTAACTGTGCAGATAGTGGAGGAATAAATAGAAAGTCTCACAATATAATTAGCATTGTCAGATCAAGCTGGAAAATTACTTTGGCAGTGCACTTACAGAGTTTGTTTCAGCTCTGTATGCATACTTTTGAAAAATGTTCATAATGAAGTTTTATCCAGGTGATCAATGGCTACATTTTACATTGCTTTCTAGTGGCTATTACTTCTAATAACAGTTTTTTAAAAAGTAAAGCCATTCTTTACAGTTTGAATTTCAACTTTTTGGAGATGATTAGTTCAAGGCCAACATAGCGTTGAAGTCCCACTCAAGACAACTTAAGATAGTTCACAGTATATAATGTAAAGAACAAATAAAGCTGTGCACTATTTCTGGAGAAGCCACTGGGAGAAAGCACAAAGAACTATTTTTGTTATACTATTGATTTCAATGGGGTTAACTTTATATTTATGATCAACAACTTAAACTTTTAAGTTTATGATCAACAGAAGCTGCAGTGCCCAGAGTTTCTCTATTTACTCTTCTATACATAGTATTGTTTATTTTGTAAAATATGTTTCTTAAATACATTGTGGTCTAGAAACTAGGCCACAATGAAATATTAATACATGTGAGTTGTAGTGCCCTTGTCTGGAAGAATGTGTGAGAACGGGTAAGAAGTTGGGAGATGCTTTTACACTGTCTTGGGTTCAACAGTGAGAGCCTTTTCAAGCTTCCTCTGGCTGAGAACCTCCACTGGTAAGCTGGATATAACTCTAATGTTGAGCACAAGATTTCTTCTGTGAGAAATGGCTGAGGTCTGAATATAACAAGTATAATACAAGCATGGAGAATACCAGATTGAGAAGGGCTAAGTTGTGCCCTGTTTTTGAAAGGCAGTGCTTACAGAATTTGAGGGGTTAAACACTGCTTTGCATGAGGCTGCATCTCTAGTTTTGGTCTGTACTGCAGCTGCTGTTCGAGTCCTCCATGCCTTTGAATGGAGACTCCCTCAGAGCTTCAGGAGGAGACTCCTCTGCCCCCCAAAGTCCCGGTAGTCTTCTTTACCAACGTGGAAGGTTATGTGCCACACTTACTTGTCACGGCATTTTTCTCATCACCACTGTCTTGTATGTTAGTTGCTCTGTTTTATGCATTCATAAGTAGTAGGAGAGGTTGTAACATGCACAGAAATCTTCATAGAAATACCCCAAATCCAAGCATCAGTCTGATCAGAACAGCTCATAGGAAGATGCTGTGAAATGGCCTGGCTCTTCTAGTTTAGGATTCTGCTGTACAAGTAATTAAAATCTAGTACATCATAAGATTGTATGAAGAAATTAATTAGGTCATTTTGTTGGTGGTGGTGGTTTTGTTTAAGTCAAAACAAAACAGAAAAATAACCTTACAGACTACTAAAAAATAATAATAAATCACGGAAGTAAAAACTTATAAATTATAACATTTCACATGCTCCCTACAGAACAGCAAACTGGGAGGAAACTTTTTAAAAATAATAAAATATATTTTAAATCTTCTATTTGCTGACTGTTCTTCTCTAATAACTCTGTTATTTTTATCCTACTGCTTGCCTCAGTGTAGTTTAGGATTTTTTTTTTTACTGCAACCTCTGCTCTGTTGGTACTGTGAGTGTTGAGTTTACAGAAGACTAAGTGTCCCTAGCTTCTGCTGTATTGGTGTTGTGTAGCAAATGACTCTCAGCTCAAGTGAGCAGGCTTTCTCAATCACTCTGTCTAAATTTTCATTCTCATCAAGGCACTGCTACACCTGGGAGTGCCCTGGACACTCATGATGCACAGTGTTGGGAACCAGATGGCAACTGGATGGAGTGCAGTGAGCCACGCTGGTTCTGCCACGTGGACAGTTTCAAGCCAGCTAAAGCTGTGCTGCTTCAGTCGCTGCAGAAGGCCAACTGTTTTAATCAGTACTGTAAAAATGGATCATTTCCTCTACGTTTCTAATAAATGTGTCTGAGACAATCACATTCTGCAGATGTATACGCATAGGACCTACTTCTGCACTCATTGTTAATCTGGTGGAGATCTTCAGCAGAATTATCATCACATTTCCCAGACTGTAGAGCTTGTTTGTCCTCTCCCTCTCCTACCACTGCTTTCCCTCTTCTTCCCTGGTAAGGAGGATATAAAAAACAGTCTCCTGTATTTTGACTTTTGGCTCAAAGCACTTATAGCCAGAGTTTTCTGAAATGTTCCCTAGTAATCCTCTGCAAGTGCTCTAGTTTGTTTGTGCTGTTCACATGAATTTTTTAAACTTTTTTTTTTCCACCACCCTTTCCTTCCCTCTTTATGTCAATTCACATATCCAGTCTTCCCAAAATTACTGGTAGGCAAGGCTGTTATGGCTGCTGTAATTGTTTTGGGGTTGTACATCTCCTCTGTAGTCAGTGCCTGCCTTTGCCTGATGTTCAGATCAGAAAGGAAGACAAAATTAGAAGTTCCTCTTTCCTTCAGTTAGGAAAATGGTATGCTTCAAATGATGAGCAAGTTTCACCACAGTGAATCAAAGACCTGGGAACTCACTGTATCGCAGGCCATCTGATGTGTTTCGAATGCACTTTTGAGAAACAGAGATGTTGATTGCTCCAGGAGGTTATTGTCAGAGTTAATGAGTTCTGCAAGTACATTAGAAATCTTAGCTGGGGAGAAAATCAACAGTAAAAGAGTTTCAATCTGTGGTCTCTGTAAGTCATTTATTTACTTTGATGTAATTTATTTACTTCGATGTAATTCTTCTTGGAGTGACAACTTTTATATCAGTATTTCATTGAAGCACAACATTTGAATATTAATTTAGTGCTGGGAAGGATTTTATATTTGTAAGAAACCTTTCCAGTATCTCCCCAAACTCTTCACAGCTACTTTCTTTGTATCTGTTTTAAAACTGTAGGAATTTTTACAGGATACATTTTGATTCTACCTCACAATCAGTAAAAGGATTCCTCTTCAGCATGGGATGCACACAATACAAAATATGTTTAACTGAAAGTCAAGTTTTGTTTTGAGTGTGTATTTTGTGAAATATTGCTATTATTTTTTAGCCTCACGATGATATACTGCTGCAGATAGTGTGGTGACTTACAAGGTCTTTGCAAGGAGTATGAGGGATTTTGTCTGTTACGGTGTTAAAGCACTCCCCAGAGATATCTGGGCACTGAAGATACTCAAACAGTAAAGACATCATTTTTTTTTTGGAAAGAGAAACATGAGGAAAAAAGTCAAGGTAGCTTAGTGAAACATTTTTCTGTGATTTAAGAGTTCATATTTCATTTTGCCTAGCAATTAGGATGCATTTTTCTTTTTAGGAAATAAATATCTTTTTGGCTTCAAGTTTGAAAAACCAGAAACCCTACATTTACATATTCCACAGAGTAGAATATTTTCCCCAGTGTTTAATTTTTGCATTTGAAAATTATAATTTATATTTAAATTTTGATGTTGAAATCAACTGCTCTTGTAAATTATTCTTTAGGAAGGATAAAAATATATTCTTGTGTTCAGAGATATAAAGTAAAATACATGACTCCATGGCTTCTTGTGGTGAAGAAAAAGTACAATAAAAGTACTGTAATTGAAGCATCAGATCCTAAGAAGTTGTCTCTCCAGTAGCAGGCTTCTGTTGTGTCAGGAGGTGAGAGAGGCTTCCATAAGTAACCTTGATTGATTATATTGTCACTAGTGATTTTTTTTGGAGTTACTACAGAAGTCAGTATGCTGTGTTTTTTTCCCTATGTCTTAAATAGCATGCAATTCTGTACCATTTACCATACCTTTATTTAATCTGTCTCTTCTATGACAGGCTTTTCTGAAGAGTTCAAGCTTTAGATTAAAATGTATTTCTCAGGCAGAAAGAAACTTCAGTAAAAGTAGTTGTACTACTAGTTCATCCTATGATTAATAGCAAGACTTGCTTAGAAGTTAGTCTTTGATTTCCTCTGTTTAATTGTAGCCCTAAGTGAAATGTTTTTTTGATTTATAGAAAATGCAAAATTGGGTACAGAAAGTTTTAAATTACAGTAACAGTAAAAAATTTCCCACAATAATCATCCCATATTGTTTCAATTCAAAAGAGCTAAGGCTCGATTTGTGTGGGAAAGAACCCATAGCAGCCAAGTTCCACATTTGAAACTGGGGAGAGGGGAGGATGTACTTCACAATGTAATACTTTTATCATATATTCCCTCTCTGGAAGGGTGCTTGCCAATTAATTGAGGCAGAATAGCCATTTTCTTACACAGAGGCTGTGTAAAAGTAAGTAGAAAAAGTTTTGTTAGAACATAGTAAAACAATGGGGGGGGGGGGGAAGAAAGAGGAGCTTTAGGAAAAGTAAGGTCTTCTAATCATGATTGAAAACTAATAGCTACTTTTGGGTGATATTTACATTATACAGAACGGTTTAGTATACTATAAAGCTTTAATAACAGTAGCTTTAATAACAGTAGTTTAATTCCTAAAGTACTTTTTGGAAGTTCTGCATGGCAGATCTGGCTTTTGCTTCACCATGTTTATGTTGACTTTTTCTTTCATTAGACCACAGTCACTATGCATTTTTACAGCACTAATTCTAGATGTAGAAATTCTAGATAGTTAAAAGATATTCAGTATCATTGAAGCATTTTTGGGTGAAATGACTTAGTTTTAACAGTGTGAGACCAAATTCTGCTCTGTTTACAGGGGTAAATCCCGAACCTGAACAACACTATTCCAACCCATGGAGGTTTACACCTGAGTTCCTAAGAAATTAGATCTGCCCTCCCGCCCCCCCCTTTTTTTTGTATCAAAATATATTTTGAAATCATTTTGAAAATAATAGTGCAGTTTTTACTCTCTTGGCCAACTTACTGATTTTTAAAATCCTGCTTCACAGTTTCTCTCTCATACAGTTTTTATTTGTAACATGCTGAGTTTACAGTTTGAATATAAAATAGTGCTTCTATTCTGTCTGATTGGTCATGACCAAAATTTAAAAGTTAAACATAGTGTAGTATTGATCTGTTCATAAGGTTTTAAAATTGTACTGCACTTCTTGGATAATTAATTGTAGTAACATTTTAAAGTTAGGTAAGCTCTGCTTTTGTGCTATAGTCTGACGGTTTAATCAAGATAAAAATTTAGAAACAAATCAGCACTGTCTTTTATATAGTGCCTCTAAATCCATGGTAATTGGTACCAGACTTTGGTAAAAGAAAAGGATCACCCTTTCATGCTACCAATACCAGTGGGTGTTGCTCCACAGCTGCATCATATAAGATGAGAAGATGCAAGAAAAATTAAAGAATCCCCACATGCATTTTTGTGTAATATACCTTTTCCAGAGTACAAGGTTGGTGGAAAAATCCCTTGAATTCAGTTTGTTCCTGCAGTAAATAGAGCCATATGTTCTGCACTTCAACTCTTACCTTTTGATAGCACTGGATAATTTTAAGTCAGCTTTCTTGACTTCGTATTTTGAAATATTTAAAAACTAAGAAGCCTGTACTTAATAAAATCAGAATAGGGAGCATTGCTTAAAAGTGCTGCTGGTGCATTTGGATTATATTGATGTAAAGTAGCTAATTTAGGACTCTCTAGAAAGGCCTATTTTGGCTAGATTTGTTATGTCAGAACGCACATTGCAACATGAGCTACAGTGCCATTTACATTCCTGCTCTCTGTGTTCTTCTAGTATTCATGCTCGGAGCATATACAAGCTATATGAGGCTGTACGCTCTGGCAGCACAGATGGAGTATTCTGTCATTAGGACTGTTTGTTGCCGGTTGGAACACACAGCATATTTCTAGCGTGGCATCAACAGTTTCTAAGAACTGAGGTCAAAATAAACAGGTTGCATTGGATACAGGAACAAGCTGGGAAACAACTTAAAATTCCTGCTTAGGCATAAGTGTATTCCTAGATATGTGGGTATAAAGGCATTTTTATAGCAAGGTTTTTCCTTTATTTATGCTGGTGTATACAGATTAGCATCAGTTTTTGTGAGTACAGTTAGGAAGTTTTGTGTGGATGTTGGTATATGCATGCAGCATTGACCATATTTTAAATAAGCAGTAATTTCTCCTAGCAAACATGTAGTATTTTAGTAAAGTGAAAGTGATGTTATAGCAAAAGTTTTTTAAAAAATCCATGTCTTAGTTGGGCTTCAGTCTTCTCTGTAAATGTGGATGTCAGTAATTGCTCCAGTGCACACAGTCCATTTGATGTCGATAGGGTTCTTTACAGGAGCAAAGCTGGGGTGCTGACAGACAAGCACTGGAAAACCTTGAAGTGATTTAAGTTGTTCCTGCCCCAGACTCCCTACTCCACCCTTTCACTAAGGATTAGTGCTTCCTCAGTAGAATTTGCAGAAGGGAGTATGAGCCATCACCTTAGCTGCCTCATTGCAAAACCCACAGGTTCAGCTCAAACCCTGCAAAATTCATGGCTTTATGCTGCCGGAGTCTTATGCTGCGGTCTGTGCTTGCTGATTCAGCATGGAGAGCCATAATCTCCAGCAGCAAGGAGGAGCATACCACTGGGAAAAGTGACTTAGATGTGTGACAGCAAGATCCACCACAGCATAATGTGTCAGTGTCACTTCTATCACATGCAAGTATTTACAGGATCAGTCCATACAGAGACTCAAATGCTAGGTGAAATTCTGTCCCCAGAGGGTTGAACAGTGTTTTAGCCAGGGATATCAGTGAAACCATAGTTTCATTTGCAGTGATTAAAAAGCCAACACATTTTTATGTAACAGAACGCACACTTGTAATGATTTTGGCTTGAATAGAGACTTAAACAGGTTTGCTTTCTGTCAGAATCAGCAACAGTCACTTGCAAAGGTTTGTTCATATTTGCCTAGTAACCATTCATTTATATTCAATGTAACTCTCTCTTACCTGTCTACTGAAAAGCAAAAACATACATGCATGGCAGACTTCTTGAAGTTAGAAGTTGTTACTTTTTGGTGCAAGGGTTAAATGTGACTCAAGTTTCAGTCGTTAAAATTGAAAACATAAAATGTTTATTTTTTTCCTTTTCAGAAATGAAATATTATTCTTTATGGCACACATAGTAGCAAATATTTAATAGGGATGTGTTTTGTGGCCAAGTGAAGAGAGATGTCAAGAGTGTTAAGAAAATTTATAGGACTAAACTAGAAAGATGTTTTAGTTCTTTAAAAGAAAAAGTAAAAAAGAAAGTCTCCCCAAATTCTCCATTGCTACCAGTTTACTGCCATTGCCATTCTTACCTTTTTGTTAAGGGTTCAGCGTTCTGTGTTACAACCAGTATAATAATATCATCCTTTCTTTACCTCCCACCACAGTAACAGGGAGAGAGCTCTTCTAGAAAACTTTTTATGAGCTCATCTTTTTGTGTTGGCCATGTTTTCTTTGTTCGTGTTTCTCTGCTCCATGTACCATTTTCCCCCATGCACACTGTGTATACAACAATATATTTTGCACCCTTTACAATGACAGGTCTTGTACATCATTCCTCATCCCAATCCACCAGCTCTCTTGCTTACAGGCAGCTCCTTGGTCTCAGGATCCTCACTGACTGTGAATGCAGCTGGGAACATGGCCTCGCTCCAACTTTTTTGAGTCTGGCTCTCAGAGCCCAACGCAGATGGTCTGTACCTTATACATAATAAAGAGTTTTTCTTCTGAGGCAGGCTTCCATAAATGTAAGAAGCAGACACTCTGTCTAGCTTAGACTTGTATTTCTGTATTTTTTTCTAAGTGAGCCTTGGGAGACTTGTTTGGGACTTCTTAATAGTTTATGGAGCTCCGTAGCATCTTGGTGCCAAAGGTGGACCTGTTTTGTCCACTTGATTTTTTTCTTAGGGAAAAAATATACACATTAGCAAAATTAAGCTGGGGCACAGACAGACAAAGAAAAAGAAACAAAACAAAAGCACTCCAGGAACTGATGAAAATCATTTGGGTTAGGAAGGTGTCTTCTAATAAAAGTACAGCAGGTTTGAGCTTACCGTGTTCAGAAATACTTTGGGGTGGCCTGCTTGTATTTTGTATTTTGTAGTAGGAGTTGGATATTCTGACTTTTTTTTTTTTTTGAGTTCCACTCTGCACTATGTTTAGACTTCGATAATAAGCTATGAATCAAGATTTACCCAGATCTTTAGGTAAGAACCAATCCAGAGAATTTTTGAATGTCAGGTGGTTGCAGCTCAACAGTCTTCATTCCCAGCTTGTTTGTATGTTGTCATATTTGCTTTTTCAGTTGCTGTATTATAATAGTCATGCAAACAGGTACTTGTGTAGCAATCTATTTAATAGGTCTTGCTGTTCCTGTGCTGTGATTTTCTGTTTTGTGTGGAAGCTGCCTGCCTGTCTGCAAAGCAGTGTGCTCCGGGAGCTGAAAATGTAGAATACATGCAGGAAAAAATAATGGTAATACATTTAAACCAGTAGTTTTAACAGCTGATTTGACCTCCACAGGAAATGATTGCATGGGATAGTATTTCTTGAAAAGATAGGGAAAAACAACCAGAACTAAGCTGGATTGTTATGAGGCAAAAAATTTTACAGGTATTTTGTTTGTTCTCTGTTTTGCATCTTGATGCTGTAGGATTACTCATTAGATAGTAACAAATACAGTTCAGAATCAACTCATGGATTTCAGAGCATTTGCTGAAATACTTTGGGTTTCAAGTGCCTGAAAGAATAGATCTCTCAGAAGAAAATGCAGCGGTGTCAGATAAGACTCTCATTTGGAGTGTCAATGCAGGAGCTCTAAGGAGTGAATAGAGCAATTGTAATCTCCTCAGTAGAGGTTAACTCCAGAAAAGATGCCAGGTAGGCAGTGGTAATGAGCAACACAAAATGATGACAGGATCCTTCAGGCATGGAGAGACCTCAGGAGGGCTCTAGTTGAGCAAGCTGAGGAGTGACAGGAGGCCTCTCACATGCAGGTCCATGTCATTGTTGTAGCCAAGAGAGGGCTGGTGGCTGCAAGACAAAGATGCAGTTCTTGCCCTGTGTGCCTAAGCTATGTAGATATTTTTGCTGACCATCGGCTGGAAGCACTAACAGGAAGCACTATTGCCTGGCCTCATCTTGGTCTTCACGTTAGGTTCCTTGGTTAACCACGTAGCTTTACTGATTTCAGGTCAGTAGCCTGGATTCAAAAATCATGACATAGTTTAAATGCTGTAAGATGTTAACATTTCTTTTAATTTGCTGGGTGGTTTTTGAGTGGCTGAGATGCATGGTTTAAGCATGTATCCATAACAGTGAGGGTTAGAGGTATATTTAGCTTTAAAAATCGCTGTCTTTTGTAATTACATAACTGCAGGAGACAGGTCTTTAAGAACAATACCAGATACCATGACATTTATTTCATTATAAAATTAAGCAACACTTATAAAATCAAGGGTCTGATGCTTTTCTGTTTAGTTGAAACTTTGGTAACACAAATATTCATCTAATGAGTATTTTTTCAAATCATGAACTATGTCTAAAATTCTAAAATTATAGCTGCTGTTGTGCGCTCATCTTCTTGGCACAGTAGTTAAGGTATACAGTAATACTCAGAGACATAAATTTGGAAATACGAATTGAAATTAGTCATCCTGCCACTATATAAATTGCATGGCGAGAATAGCAGCATCTAGTTTCTATAGAAAAGTATGTTTCCTATAGAAAGTTATGTTTCTGTATCATATATAGATACCATTAAATTTAATATTTTATATTTTAAACATATAATTTAAATATAAGAATGCATTTAATTTTATCAAATATATGTGGGTCCTCAGTTGTCCATATGCATCTATGTGAGCAGTGTGACAGGATTTCCTTTCTCTGCAAGGTTTGAATAATCTGAGATGACGAGTTTACACATACACACTGCAGATGGGGATGAGTCTCCCACAGCATGCCAGGCTTGGCCCCTCTTTGGCAAACTGCAGAATGGATTTTGGATTTTTACCTGGAGGATGCCTTTCTCTCGTTAAAAAGCATGATTGTTCTTCAGCTGTTAATTAATCTTATCTGGAGCTAGATTCAAGCCTGTGATGTTGATTCCACCTCTGGCTTCCTGAATGTTGCGTCCTTGGGATATCTCCAGTCTGGATTTATGGACTGCATGGTTACCAAGCGAAGTACTGGCACTGTCTGAAACATAGCCACTCTCCATGCTGGAAAACAGCCCTGTAAGAAATAATCCATGGCATGTCTTAGAAATGGTTATGTTACTCCTATGCTGGACAATTCATCAGATCAGATTTACTCTGTTATTTCTCAGAATACATGACTTGTAAGTCAAAAAGCAGGTGTCTATCCTTTTCACATCGCTGAAATGCGTGGGGCGTACAGTTCAAAACAATTCTGTTGTCCTGCTTTACAATGCAGATAACTTCTTTTCTTTTACAGTTTGCCTCACTGTATAGAGAGCAGTTTGAAATATATGTGCAAACTGATTGATCTGTTGCATTTTCCTCATTGGTGCAGGGCAGCCTCCTGACAAAGGCTGTCATTCTGTGCAGTGCCATCATGAAGCTAATGGATTAAGATAGAGAAATATCTAGCAGTGTGGTGATAAAAAGGACTCCAAAAGAATAAAATCTTTGTGCAAGGAGCTGTTTGAGAATTGCTGCCCTTGCATAGTTCAAATGTGTGCACTGGAGAATGTCTTGTGCTTTGCTGCCTACACTCTGATATGGGACCCAATTTTTAAAAATGGTTGTTTCTGTAAAACTTTTTCTTAGATTTGCACTTCTGTACTTATCTCTTTATATATTTGAGATATAAATGCAGTGCACAGGTATCTTTTTTATGGCTAACAAAAAAGCAGGAAGATGAAAAACCTGACAGACATTTGCTGATTCATTTGATACATGTTTCCATGTTTATGCATGGTGAAATTTCATTTTTTTCCAGTGCCTGTATGTAGCTCTGCTGTCTGTGTGAAATCTACAGCAGCAGAGCTACAGTTCTGAACTGAAAAAGCTCTTCCTCATCAGAGTCATCATTCAACATGCAGGATGAAAGTATCTGAAGGGAAATTTCCTATTGCATCATCTGCAGGACTCCCAGAAAGTTATTCTGCAACTTGGGGTAAGATTATAAACAAAACAACTTAGTTGTAAAGTAGAAGCTGATATGAAGTGTGAAGGTATAATCTAGGGCAGAGAAGATCCTGTTTGTAGATTGACCTTTGTACTGAAATGTCTTTCAGAGCAATTGCTCTGAAATGTCTTTCAGAGCAATTACTCTTTCAGAGTAAGAAAATTTTCATGGGGTATTTCTTCATATGATGAAAACAGAAATAACAATAAGTCCAAGTTTTCTACCAGGTTTACATATATATATTTGAGTGTTTTATTTGCTATTCAAAAATGAAAATATACATAGTTTTCTCTATTTTTATGGTATATTTCAAAGCACAGAAATACTGAACTACAAAATACAACTTTTAGTGTATTGTATTTTAGCTCTCCAAGTATGGAGAGCATGAACCTCTAAATAATACCGTAAATTTTGGCTTGCTTAGCTCCTGAGAAATAGCTGAAATTTTTGCATTTCATGCAATTAACATCAGTCTCATTCTTAGTGTTTTTGTTTTGTATTCAATGATAATATCCATTATCTTACATTAAATGAACATTGAATCATATGATCAGTCTTCTGATTTATTTGCTTATTGCAACATCAGTTTGAGGTGTCATCCGGATACCTTCTCTGTGACTGTAGTTTGTCACATGCAAAACATTTTCCAAAGGATAGTAGTATTTTCTCATATACATGAATCTTTCTTCTGCTTCTGTTTCAGATCATATACATATATATAAAACAATAAAATTCATGCCAAATACTTTGTTGTCTAAATGTATACAGTTCTTAATACTGTAGGCATTTACATTCATGGCAGTATAACAAATAATAGAATGCTCACTTTCTAGCTTTAGGATTTTGGCTAGGGCATACAAACAATTTATTTTTCATTTGTTTGTAGTCAGACAAGTTTATAAAGACAGTAGTGGGCATACATATTCCTGCAGCCTTTGCATCTCATCTTTCTTGCTGACATCAAAGGGAATATTTGTGGTAGAAGATATTGCAGTTGGTAATTAGTGTTTGTGGGAGAATCAATAGTGTGAGGATCCTTTCTTGTAACCTGGTTATCCTCTACCCCCTATCATCTTTATGCCTGCAATGAAGGAAAAGCATGCTTGCATTTTTGTTATCATTCCAAATGCTGTAGATAAAAATGATAGCTGTACACCAGTGCCAATTTCTGGGCACACCCCAGACCACCAGAGATATTAAGGAAAATGTGCTTATATAAAAGCACGTTGTATTAAAAGACTTATATAACCATCACAACAGCATCTGATTTTTTTAGAAAAGTGTGGTGTGAATTTCTCTTTCGCTTATGAATTTGTTGCACTGATTGTTGCCTGTGTGGTCCAACTATAAATAAAATCAAGAACTGAATATAACTGGAGGTGAACAGGTATCTTGACACACTTTGTTTAGTACAGGGCATATAGGTAGGTGAATACATGTGTGTGCATGCCCATGTGTATATAAATATGTAATGGTTTGGATTCACTGTGTCTGAGGACAAAACCCTGTGTGTAACAGGCCTTGTACCTTAATGGGTTGTGCATCTTTTGCTTCAGTACTGACACAGAGGTTGGTAGAAGTACTGGTCCTGGATTGTCACTGGTGTGAGAGAAAGAGGGTTGCTAGCAATGCTGTTTTTCTAAGGGCCATTTGAGTCTATGATTCAGTTCTACCACTGCTTGGCCCTAATGCATGTATTCATTGGCTGTGAGGATTATGTGTCTCTGCAAAACCTAGGGATGGTTTTGGGGGCTTGGATCTCTACTGGAAAGGCACTGTGGGGTTGAGTTTCAAGGCTTGGAAATATTTGGACAGGGTCATAACTTCTGTTGATGGAATATTATCAGTTTGATGATTTCTCTCTTGGTCTATGTCCTGAATTATGTGCCAGTGATGTTAAACAGCTGAGATTTGTGTCCCCCTATATTTTACACTGAATTTAATATATAAACAGCTCACCATAAGATATGATTATAAACATACAAACAAAAAATGGATAAAGATGAAAAATAGTCCAGTTAAGAGGTTCATTGTTCTTATTAAAAAAAAATAGGTATTACCGACACCCATGATGTGCATAAGTCTAGTAATATATGCATCTCTTCAGAAATAAACCTCAGAATAAATTGGAATATCAGAGACTAGATTGCAGTCTTTTAAAATTTGATCCTTGTATGTTTATAATAAAGTGATCTATTACAAGTACTCTAATGGCATAAAGATTTGTTAGTGTCCGCAGATTAAGGTTCATTCTCAGAGGAAGAAATGTACCTAATGCTAAAAGGAGGTAAAGCCCAGTGTTACTGCCACAAATAATTAAAATAAACTTACCCACAAACCATCTGCTGTAGCAACAGATGCTAATTTGGTGAGCAGTAGAGTAACACTCTCTCTCTTTGTGGTTATTTTGTATCACAACTTTCTTAGTAATAATCTAGTTTCTTCCTGAAAACTAACTACTATATCTTTGGTTAACTATCCGACAATCAATACTGTTGTTACTTTCGCATTCTGTTGGTTCTCCTGATTTATTTTTATTTTTTGGAACATAGCTCAAAAGTCTCTTAATGCCCAATGAATTTTCTTCAAACACACTTCTGCTAGATACTCTCAGGGGAGGAGAAACTGTTTTCCACACTTCAGGTTTCCTGGATGGATAGAGTTGACTCTGTCAGCAGTACTGCTGATACTGCATTGCCCCGCATAAAAATAGAAAGCAAAGTAATTAAGTCCAGTTTTATCTCACCTGATGTAAAGTGAGAAATGAGGCATTTTGAAAACAGATGTAAACACAGATTCAGTTTAAGTTTGCTTACTCTAATTTCTCAGGTTTTTTACTGAGGGAGCACAATGATCTTAAATGCTCAAACCGGGGAAGGGAAAGGCTGACTGAAATAAATGCAGCAGTGGTCTCCAATCTATAGCTACTTTTTCTGTACGTTGTGCCAGTGGAAGAGGACCCTTGAGAAAACGCGGCTGAGCTATAGTTAACTTTTAAAGTAAGAGATTTATTTTGAAGATTCAAGGAACAAAAGGAGCTTGCAAGATGTAAAATAAATAGGTAATTAAATTCACTATGTAACTGGAAGAAAAGAAAAAAGGCAGTTTGCTTTGAAGTATTTTGGTATAAGTCATATTCCTTCTTTCATTCTCCGTAAAACTTATCTTTTTGTAAATTATCAAACAATATTTTCAGTCTCTCAGTATTAGTTGAGTACTTCCAATATTCGTTTATATTAGTAATTAATGAAATGGAGTTATTAAACAATGATTAGCATATATGAATTCTCATCACTGGAAACTACATATCAAACTAAAGAGGAATCTGAGGTACATAAAAATCAAATGTGTGTATAGTTATATTTAAAGCACTAGATATAATTTCTGTGTATGGAATGAGGTGATGTAGGTGATTTTTTGCCACCTACCTCAAAAAGCAGTCGTAGATGGTTTACCGGGAACTTTATCTTTGCTCTCAGTTACCAATCAGTACCTAGCACTTACTTCAGATAATGTGACTCATAAGAACCACCCAGAAGCTAATCTTTAATTTTTCCTTTACTTTTAAGCTTTGATAAGATCAAAAGTAAGCTGTCTTCAGCTGGCCTGAGAGAGAGGGACAGTTTAAGTATGCTTTTAAGAAACCAGCTCTATGTGCTGGGTAGGGCTCTAACTATATTGAGGTCATTATCATTCTGCTGTCTTGTTTCTGAAGACGCTAAACCGTTCCAGCCTGATATGACTCATGGGGGACTGTAGCAATTCTTGAGATTGATAGGATACTAAGAGAAGGTGGTTATGTTGAAGATACTGGAGCCTTTCTGCAGGTGGTATCTGGTTTTCTTTGATTTGATCTAGATGTGATTTTCAGGATATGCTTTGTGTATATTTTTAATGAATTTGTTTTTAATGGTTGAGAGCTGCTCTTCTAAGTGAAAGCTCCAGACTACACGACATTGCTGGAAAGTAAATTTAAGGGCATGTTATTTCTGAAGTAAATGTGGAACTGCCATGGTCACAGATGTACAGACTGCTCTAAATTCATAGGTTCAGGCAGCACTACTGCTCTGACTACAAATACTGATTATAGGATAATAGTGTAAAGAAAGTGCAGTGTGTTCTTTTCCCATTTTTAGATACAGTTTAGCAGCTAGAAATGAAATTAATGCCATTTGTGGATGAGCTTCACAAATCAGAAGTGAGTCTGCTAAAATGGTTGACATAATCAGAAGGTACATCTATAAATCTGATTTTTTACAACCCAGGATCAAGGAATTATCTGGCCTTTCTGCTCTTTTCTGATTTCAGTTCTCTTGACGTGGGCATTGTTGGGCTATGAAATTAGGTGTTTACAAAGATCAGATTGAGTAAACTGGCCACAATAAAAATTATTTATAAATAAAATAATGAAATATTAAACAATTTTACATTTGTATTAGAGTTAATTGCAACATTTTTTTTTCTAAGATTCTAGAATGAGGCACTGGAACTGGCATAAATTGCTCTGAGTATTCACTGGATTTAAAATTCTTGCTGTTCGGATTCTGTCATGAAATGGTTGGCATCTCAACAATCATGACAAGTGTGTATGTTGGCAAGGAATGAAAAATGGTGGTGCCTCTGAAGTTTTGCAGGAAGTATACTGCCTGGAGATGGTAAACATTTGAGCTGTTACTAATGCCATTCTGTTGGCTGTGTTGGAGCTAATTTCTAAAACAAAGAAATATTGGTCACACATTCTACTTGGTAATAAGAACTGCTGTGTTTGTATTTTTCAAGTGTCTTCTGACACTGGAGTTTTCATGTGCCCTCTTCTTTTGTTGTTCTTTTGATAATAAAATAAATCTGACTACAAGCTCTCTCTGCCTTTAAACTGAAGTAGGGACTGCTTGAAAAAGCATGACTCTCCTAAAAGTTTTCCCCTCTAGAGGAAATGTCTGATTTTTCATTTGTCTTTGATCCCATCTCATCAATGCAATTTTAATCCTTCAAACAATTGAGCCTGCAGTTCATTATAGTGCAAGACTGGAACCCTTCTATTATTGTATTTTTAGCAACAATTATTTTGAGCCTTCAAATTGCATTTGCAAAATGAAAGGCCTGCATCGACCCCAAATCTTAGCCCTTAAAATTTGCTGTCACTTATGTAGGGAAGACACTGGAGGATTGAATCCAACACCTTTGTTCTCCTCCAAAAAGACCAGTTAGATGTGAGCTTTTTCTTTTTTTGGCTTGATATGTCTCAGTGGCTAAGTCAAATTAAGCATACAGTAGCCTCTCAAAACAATATCCATTCTCACATCTTTGTTTTCAGTATTTCAATTTATTCTCTAAAGAACATTAATCAGTGTTTTTTTCTTTGAAATGCAGCATGTTTACTGACCTAAGAATGCTGTATTTGCTGTACTGTGTCGTGCCTTCTGGGGGTTAAGTGCAGCATATTTTGATGTGCTGAGTGTCACAAGAATGGTAATGGCCACCTCCACATCTGAAACCAGAGCCCACAAGTGCCATGAGGCTGTGCCTGACAGGTGCAACCATGGTTCAGCAGAGCTTCTCAGCTGGAGGAGGTGAAGTGCTCAACACCTGTGGAGCGACTCAGCCCAGTAGGAAGGACTGAAGGAGAGCCTTCTTCCTTATGGGTTTTACCATCTTTTCTGAGCAGAGCTTCTTACTGTTTCTCAGAGCTTATATACTTGATTGAAACATAATTTGCCTTCTGCTTATGGAGCTCAGATGCTCTTAGAGGCACAAATTAATGGGGAGATAGGTTGTCTGCTGCCGAGTTGAAGAGCTGTGCCACAGAAAGGAAAATCATTTTGGTAGGTGATTTGTTAGGCTTAAGCAATGCTTCCAGAAATTTTCAAGAAAGGATGTTTACCTGCAAATGAGACTGACTGTCACATTTTCTTAGGAAATTCTCCATTAGTCAATATTGAAATTTCCTTAAATGTGGTCATTATGTTTCTTTTCATAGGCTTCTAATGTTTTACTTAGAGAGGAAGGAGGTGAGGGAGACTTCAGAAGATTTGAAGGTTTTTGCTAAGCTTGTCAAAACAACTTCCTGCCACTGTGGCTGTGGCAACCCAACTGGAACTTGGAAAGACAAGCACAGTTTGTCAGTTAGAAAACGTGGAAATACTGTTCTCATTGCACCTGACTGATATACGTATGTATTGTACGTATTAAAGCTTTCAAAATATCTGCATTAGAGAGAGGCTACAAAGATATGGAGTCCTCATGTTATTTACCTATCATGCTGTGCACGGAAGGATGGTTAGCATCAGGCAAGCTATGAAAGACCTACAGAGAAGAAAAATCTGATTAACAGCACCTAGAAGTGGGATAACAAATCCCCTGCAAGGAACTGGACTGTTGGAAACACTAAACTTTCAGACCAAGAGGACTTCATACACATATGGGAGAACTGTGGCTGTGACATGACAGCAACAATGGGAATAAAAGTGGCAAAATGCAGGTATGGCTTTTTTTATATATATTTCCATAGGATAAAATGAAGGAGTAAAATAAAATCACTGGGAGGGAATATACAAACTCTGGAACAGCTGAGAAAAGTATTTGAGGAAAATATACAGCAAGGTAGCAGCGGGATACTTTTCTCTAAATCCCAAAAGCCTGAAGCAGAGGAAAGGATAGATACTTGCATCATGGAGCTGAGAATTCTGGCATCCACATGTAACTTTAGAGACATAAAAGATCTCCTAATTAGAGACAGGATTAGTTGTGGGACATGTGATTCCAGTTTACGGAAGGAATTGCAGAGAAAAAAAGACATCTAACCCTAGAGGAATGAATCAAAAAAAAAAAAAAAAAAAAAAGGCAGCTTAACTGTCCAGGGAAGGGAATAAAACAATGACAGCCACTCTTGCAATGCACTACATACACTCAAAGTGAAACCAGGAGACATGACAGAGATAGGTACATGGAAGATGCCACTGTGGTAGTGCATAGGTACTGTCTTTTGAACAGATACTGGAAGGAGTGTGGAAACCATCCCTACTCAGGCCTTAGTGCTGCATGCAGCCTTTTCTGTGAAAAAGCAGCTGCACATGCAGTTACAGAGAGATTGCCAAGGTACGGGAGAATATCTAAAGGAAGACGTAAGTAAATTAAACATCTTGTAGCACATGTCCACTGCAGAAAGGGCAAGCTGCCTCATATTTTTTCAGCTACTGATTGCAGCAACTGCATTTGTGCTGTTAGTTGATCAGCAGCCACTTGACAGCAGTAGGAGCATGGAGCTTGCAGCACTGCTGCTGGAAGTCACAGCACTGCTTCTAACTGCTGAGGAGCAGAGGGCATGACAAGTGCCACCACGACATGGTGAGGTAGTGAGGAAATGAAGGCAATGAATGGTATGGGAAAGGTTTGTGGGAACAGATTCACAAGAGTGTAACTCAGCAGTGAGCATCAGGACTGTGGCACATGTATGGCTAACACCTCATGGGCTCTTCCACCCTCAGTCAAAGACAAGGAGGTCAAGAGCAAAGCCAACGGGCATTTCAGTGGGATACAGATGATAGTTTCGGAGTTCAGCATATATGAAGGAGTATGAAATCAAACCGGTTGAAGTGGGCTGGTGGTAAAGGCCAGCTTGTAGGTGTCTTTTGGTTAGCAGCCCCTGGCCTGGCTAGTAACCAAATCCTTGCTTGAAAGTTACAACAGCAGCTGTCAGAAGGGAAGTTGTGGTGACCTGCCTACAGCTTGGAGAGGACAAATAGGAAGGTAGCGTTTGAAAGAGGCACCAGGAAGTTTAATCTCTTCGAGCATGACCTGAATGTTACCCCCATTTGCTGTGTTTCTGCACGCTGTTCTCTAAAGAAAAGCCAATTATATCTTGGAAGAATAGATGCCTCTCATGTTGCTAATCAACAACAACCAGAAATTGTGAGTTAACCTTGTTCTTTCATCACATATGGTCATCTCACCCCTAGACTGGTGACTGCTCAAAGCTGCCTGAAAATAGTTGGGCCCCAGACAATTAAACTTTTATACCTTTTATACTTTTATATCTTTTATACTTTTATACTTTTTTCAGTACAAAAGGAGCAAAGAAGATGAGATGGAAAAAGGATTGTCTCAAGGGACACAGCATAGTGGTTTGAGTAGTTCTGCTTAGAAAGTCACTCGTGGCTTTTATAATGAGGAACTTAAGGTTTGAATTTCCAGGCTTCTTAGCTGTACATTTTTATTTTTATTTTTTTATTAGCTTAATATACTGTGTGCCACATTTTCTTTGGGGTATTGAGTCAAGTGATAGATTCATCCAGTTTAGCTCTAAATTCATGTGCTTTCTTTTCCTTAAAATTTTGAACAGATACATCTCAAATTTCCATAATGACTTTATTTTGTGCCTGTAAATTTTTGGTACAGCATCTAATGTTCTCTGACAAGTAATCTTTCTGAGAATGTGCTTCTGGCTAACGTAGAAGGGTATTATAGTTTTTGTTTGTTCTCTTTACTGAGCAGTGAGAATTGAAATTGACTTCTTAGGTGAGTATACACAATTAAACCACCTTAGTCTACAAAAGGATCACTGGAAGTTTTCAGCCCCTGAGCTCTCTGCTCCAATAGGAAAGAAAAACAAGTTTCTCAGACTTTGAAAAAGTCTGAGAAAGGCATGGCTATTAAGCCAATACAGTATACTTCATATAGCTGCTAAAAACCTTGACTGTTAACAGTGATTAAATATAATTGCATCAACTGAGGTGTTGTTTAAAAAACATAATTAAAAATAAAAAAAATTTAAAAAATTCACCCTGAGCTTCATTAGAAGATATCTTTAGGAAACCCTGATTCCTTGAGTTTAGAGAGTTGTATGTAATATTGGAGTTTGATTTTGGGTAGTCCTTTGAAGTTTTTTTTTAACCAAGGAATATGTAGAAAGAATAAATAAACCATTGAAGAACAAATACACATTTCTGAAGTATTCTGCTAGGTTTCATTATATAGCTACAGTACATGTGGTATTTTCAAAAAGAAAACTGTGCATATAAAACTGAAAAGTAAATGGAAAAAAACTCAGACATCTTAAAGCTCTGACCAAAGCATAAAAATATTTGGAAGAATAAACAAACAAACAAACCACCAAAATTTTCATTGAATGGGATGGAAGGGCTCGGATTACTTTCAGTTAAAGCTATTGAATTCATTCATCAGTCTGCACGTTTCTAGACGTTATTTGATATTACTTGATATGTAAAGGAATCAGTTTACTTCACAACCTGCAAAACAAAGTTTCAAATCTTTTCATTTTTTCCACAGATTTAAAATCTGTGTTATGTCATGTACATAACTCTACAGTGTCTTCCAGAGGTGGTACAATTTCTCCAAATATATGTGCTCTGAAAAAGTTATTCACAGATGGTACAATGGTAACAAGTTAATCAGTTTGGTTGTTATGCAGAATACCACATGCTCTTGTGTATCCTTGGAGCTGAAGTGGGTATTTGCAGATTTTGTTTTATTGCACAGATTGTAAGAAATGGATGTAAAGTGAAAGGGGCCTATAAGACCTCTTTCAGTAAAATACTTTTAAATTTATAAAATAATCTAATTCTTACTCAGTTTTGTCTCTGCCAATGTTAAATATTACTGCAAGTATTTATTGCACGAACCTCAGTTACTACTAAGACAAAAGTGTAACAGTGAGCCCAGTTTGCTCAGGGAAATCAGATACTACAAATGGGTTCCAGAAGAATAATTGTGTGTTATTTGTGGGTATTCAAAAGAAGCGATAATTTTTAAACAGAGAATGCTATTGATAATGTTTTTACTGGGAAACACTGTAAAAATGTATTTAGCTATTTCCCTAAAACACCAGAGTTTTATGTCCACATCTTGAGGTGGCCTGGGGTAAGGTGCTGAACTAAATTTAACCATTGATAAGTCTTTTCCAAATATAGGCACATTCTGCTCTTAAATTATTAAAGATATTAAAAAAAAAAAAATGTGTTGATACTTAGGGCATCTAATGAAATGTTCAAATATAATTGTGTGGATACAAGGTAAATGTGCACTATACAAAACAGAAAGATAGTGTGGATGATGAAAACCAAATCCCTTGTGAATTTATTATTCCTATTCTGCTTAATTATTAGCCTTTTATTGTGAGAATCTCACTGTGGAAAAACATTTTTGTAATCTCTGTTTGGCATTTTTGGTCCTCATGCAATTTTGATTCATAAGATGAAATCCTGTTTCCATGGAAATCAGCTGAATTGTTGATCAGCTTTGGATTTCTCCCAGAAATCAAGGCAATGGGGGACATCATCTAGGCTGATTCGGTCCATAATATTGGCCACAGTACTTAATCTGTTACGGCATACAAATGAGAGCTTTTTTCTAAGGACAATATATGTCTAGATTCCCAAATGCATCTCTAAAAAATTCTCTTGTATCAAGAGAGACACTAATTTACCAAAAATAGAATATACACGTACACACATGCTTAACATCCTGACAACATACACAAAGTCAGAGGGGGAAAAAAAAAAAAAAAAAAAAAAAAAAAACAAGGGCAGTTGCAGTCATCATCACAATTTATCTTTTAAGTTTCTACTACCAATCAACCTCATTTTTACTGAGACTGAGTTGCAGATCATATCCTTTTTCTATTCCAGAGACTTAGCATATTTCAGAGACACATTTGAATTGAAAGGGACTGAGTGGATGCTTGCTGGACATAAACCTTGCTAATTACCTTCCCAATATACTGAGCAAGAGGAAAAGCAACATGTGACCAAGACGTGACAAAAAGGTATATATATATTTCAGTTTTCTAGAAGAGAAAAAGCTAGCCAGCAATTTTAGGATTTGTGGGGGACATGGTCCACAATTCATCCTAATCACCTGGGTTAAAAGTTGATAGATGTGACACAATCAGGTAATACCCAACTGTCCAAGTTCTCAGGAACATACCACAGTGATCCCACAGAGCCGTGATCTCCATGTCTGTCCTGTGAAGAACTCGGGCAAGTAGAGTGAATCTGCTCAGATGCTTGAACCTGACTTGTCACAGCACTCTCAGCACTTCTGACCAAAAGTAGTTGTTTGTAGGCAGTTACTGACTGGTTGTTAGCATCAAGTGACTTCTTGTGTGACAGCTGTCAACAATTTCCTCAGTAGGAGCCAGCAGATCTGCCTCTTTTCTGTGCTGTCATTGCTAGTAATGAGTGTAGTTATTCTCTGATTACTTTCAGAATAGCTGAAATTACAATAAACACTTTACCTCTTGGAAAGGAGAAAGAAATCAGTGCTTGATACATAGCTTGGGTAGGGGAGAGGATTAAGGTAAACCAGTTTTATTTGGAATAGTAAGGTAAAGTGAAGCTCAAGATGTCAACTTTTTCATACCCTTAGCTCAAACTCATAACTCAAAGAACTGGATGTAGTAGAAATTGGCTACTGTGGAAAGGGTGGGAAAATAATATGATTTTTTACTGCTTTGAATGCGTTCTGTTAGTCAGGCATTTGAGTGGGAGGGTGTCAGTGAAAACAGACCCTTCCCTGTACTGGAAATGCCAGGTGCTTTACTTCAGCAATATTCAGATTATGAATTTATTTCTGGCTTTCCTAATCTTTGATCCTGCCATTGAATCCGCAGGGGTGCAAAAATCCACCCACACAGATCCGATTTCCAAATCCTGGCCTTAATTATTTATGGTTTGGTTTGGACAAATTACTGTTCTCCTAGTAATAACCACAATTATTACCAGAAATACAGAACTATCCAAAACATATATACATTATGTATATATGTACATATTTTTTAAGATGTTGCCTTTAATAAAGTGTTTTGAGGCTTCACTGAAATTCTCATTACTCAGTCTTGCACCATGCTGCTTTTCATCTGACCACATTGGCCTGGATCCATAGCAATTAATTTTCAGAAAAAAACAGCACATAGTATTTATAACCCAGAAGCAGTCCTAGAACAAAAAGAAGAACATCTAGCTTTAGACACTGGAGAAAAGATCCTAGTGTTTTGTTAAAATGCAAATGGACTGTACTATTCTTTCTGCACAAAACAGACCCCACATACACACCTTTTATTTTTTTTCAGTATCTCTGGGTCCTGTTCATAAGACTAACTTATCTCAAGCTAGATGCTTTTCATCTGCATATAAATTGAAGATGAATCCCTTACAGGAAAAACAAACAAAAACTTTTAACCAAAGACAGTATTTCATAAAACAATAATAAAATCAGAATGTACTGAGCCTAGAAATGCCAACCAGGACCATTCTTACTGGACTAAGGCAAGTTCAGTGATTTGTGTTTTTCTCAGAGTCGTATTTTTCCTGCTTGTTCCTGAATCTCTAAAAAAAATAAAAAAATATGTGCTAGTATATGTGCTGTAATAATGCTTAGATATGGATTTCCAGCATGCAAGTGTTGCTTTAAATTTGGATTCTTTATTTTGTTCCTTAATAGGCCTAAACCAAAGAAATACACTGTGTTCAAATATTCGTACCATTGGACTATAGGGCTTCCTTCCAACCCAAGGCCAACCATTCTGTGATACAGCAAGCTAGGTAATTTCAGTTATTCTCACTTGAGACTCAACTGAAAATTAGCAAAAACCTTCACATAATTCCTGTGCCTGCTTAGAATCATGTAAAACTGAGTTATATTTGTAGTTAGAAACCTGAACCCCAGCTTTCAATGAGGTGCAGTCCAGGTACTCTTAAAAAAAAAAAAAAAATCCTATTCCTCAAGTAGCTTGTCATGTGTTAGATGGATAACCAAACCTGGTAACAGCTGGATGTGTTTTTCTCTTTGTGAGATTTTGAACAGTTGTCCTCCTAAGTGGTGAGGTAAAAGACTTCTCTGTCACATGTCCTGAGCTCTTCTCCAAACAGAGAAAATGATTCTGAGTTTAAAGCAATGAGCTTGGGCTGGGGTTGTGAAGGCTGTGCTCCCAGCAGTGCTACAGACTTCCTGCACAGCCTTGTGCGGCCGCTCATCTCTCTGTACCTTGGTTTCACCATCATGCTATGCTACTAGTTTGTGGGAGATCTCAGTATTTGTTGAGCACATGGATGTTTTCAGGTGGAGAGCTGTAGGAATGTAAAATACCATTCCTGGGTGTTCTTTGCTGCCTGCAATGCACTGAGAAATCACATGCAAGAAGGCCATTTGCGATTTATGTAATGAGAGAAACGTTATTTTTATTTTCATCCAGTTAGTGTATGTTATAGGATCTGAGATCTCAGTCCAGTGCGTGACTGCTGTGGACTGCAATTCCAGTCTCAATGTCCAGAATACTTGCTAGAGTAATAAGCAATCTTTGTTTTGCACATTTTATTATTGAGGAAAAATAAATGTCAATAAAAGTATACTGGAACGGGAAAAAACTTTCCAGTAAAAATCATTTTTTCATACAGTTGGCCTATCTGAAAATTCTGTAACCTCACAAAGGACTGTATATTTGTCTCACAGAATACAATGTATTTGCCTTTCAATAAATAGTATTTTTTGTAATTAAAATAAAGTATTAGCATTTTACCAGGTTATTAAATAATGCAAAATACTTTTTTTTTTTTTTTTTTCAGTACAGTTAATTCATATTTCCAAGGCATCTTTGTGTTTAGTACTTCTTAAAAAAAAAAAAAAAATCCCAAGATTTTGGAGTTGCCAATTCCATAGCTTTGGTACTCTCTCGGCAACCTGTGGTGGAACTAGCTGTGTTCTAAGCCTAAAATACAGCTTTTGAAGAGATCCTCAGTTCTCTCCCAATGGAAGGAAAAGTAAGATAAATCAGAGGCTCTGTTTAAGGGTCTTAATGATGAGGAATCAGTTACAAAATGAGGAAGAACTTTGCCCTTAATACATGCTTACAATGTTATTTCCCTAAGTAATTAGCAGATTCTCTCCTGGATTGTCATGGGTATTAGGAGACTTTCCTTTAAAGATTATGAGCCAAGGTTCAAAAATGACTAGCAATTCTGGAAGCATTGCCTGGGGAGCCTTCCAAAGGTTTCAAAGCGTCCAGCTCTTCCTAGAAGTTTCTTTGATGGGGTGTCTCAAGTTGGGATACAAAAGTCCAAATTTGTCACTTCCCAGCTTTTGGTCTCCATTCACTTTTATAAGAAAGTGCCATAAATGCATACTTGCTCATTAACAAAAAGCAATGTCTTCTATGTTTGTTTTTCACATTAAAAAATAGTACATTTTTTGTATGGGAAATGTGGGAAATGTTATACAAACAAGAAATGTTTTGTCTTTCAAGCTACAAGTAGATTATGGATTTTCAAAATGTGAGGATCAACTCTATAAATTAATCTTTTGCTATCTTTTGTTAGTATCTTTCAAGTTCTATCAGCTTCCAACTAGAAAGCTAATCATAAAGCATCAGAATTGCACCCTTTTCAGCCAACAAAAGAAGGGTACACATCTGTAATAACAGTGTAATGACACCAAATTTATGCACGTACAGTTTAGTATTATTTACCTAAAAGCTTGTTCACTGGCATGTAGACAATTTCTTCAATACTTTATCTTCATATTATGTTTTGCAACACTAGTTTGGCATCATTAGACATCCACCCACAAGCATTTTAAAGATTTTTCCACACAGCCATAAAATTGCACCTTCCTTATTGAATATAAAATCAAGTACACCTGTAATAATAAAGCAGGGGAATACTATGCATCTCTTCCTGGATGTTTAATTGCATTGCAGTAGAGCTGTGGTGGTTTGGCTTCCCAAACTCAGTAAAATTAAAGGTCATGTCCTAATGTTATGTCTTCCTGTTTAAAATGAATAGCTTGTAAATGTTTATCTCAACTAGAAGTGAGAATGTGGTCTACATTTGTGCTTCCAATTCCCATTTTGAGAAGCTGTGCCAAAAACTAGCTGCATAGCCTTTCATGTCCTTCTCTTGCTATTAAACATTTATATCTTTGATTTTAGTTCTTTGCTGGGTTTCTTTCTCCCGTTTGGATTTCTAGTTGAATCTTGAAGTAGTTCTGTCTAGATTTACACTGGGTTGCATTGTTTTCTTCAAAAAAGAACAAGAGAAAGAAAGAAATCCAGTGCAGAAGTACTGATAATTCATGTACAGCATCATACAGTATATGGTTTCTTTGTGTTATGCCAATATGCATTTCAGTTTAAAATGTCTTGAGGCTGGTTGGGACTATTTCTATAGAGAGAGGACCAAAGTATACAGTATATTGGCTGCTATTTTGCTGGTTTTGGACAGTCAGGGCTGCTTTCCATTTCCTACAATGTTCCAATATAACTAAATCACATATACACTGTAATGGACGCTTCTGAGACCTGAGGCTTCTGTAAAATGTAAAAAAGCAAAGTAGTATTTATACAGTATAATATTTTGATTTGCTAATGAACTGTGAGGTGGGTGTTATCATGAACTACTGTACAGCAAGAAAGGTTCCTAAAACATGCATCAGCTTACTCCATCTCCCAATCATTGCAGATAACACAGTGTTTAGTTTCTAATTAGACTTGTGTTTTGCTAATTCTCATGAGTAGTGTAAGTGACTGACATTCTGTGTTTTAGTGACAAGTATTAGAGCAGCTGATTTCAACTCCATGATGAAGCTAGCATACAGCTGCAGAGAAAAGCCAAGCCACTTGCAGAAGCTGATTTGCAAAATGAACACATACTGATTGATACAGCCTTATTCTAAGGGGGAAGGAGGAAATAAGGCACGTAGTCTTGAATTAGACTAATGATATTCTAGTCCTAAAAGGATTAAGAGGTAAATGTTTAACTGGAAAAAAAAATCCCATGCATAACATTTCACAAATTGTACATTTCACAAAATATACTTTGGACAGTCATTTGTAATATTTCTCAGGACAGAATGAATATTCTTATTCCATGCTTCAGTCTGTTATATTTAAAATACAAATGACATGTCTTAAGTCCTGTTTTCTAAACTTGTGAGTAATAAACATAACCTACAAGGCAAAATGTTGTGAACTGTTTCTTGAGGGAACATGCATAGGCATTTTATATGGCTAAAATTATTTCTGAGGGATTTTTGCTAACGTGATTATTCAGTGGCCATCTCAAGTGGGGAAATAAAAATAACAATACAGATTTGGTATAGACCATCTCACTGAACTAGATGTACCTGTTGTAAGGATTGGGTTATTATAAGGTGCATTTTCTAACTTGCAGGTCTCCGGTCAAGTCCTAATCCCATTGGTCAGATTCTAAATGGTAAGTTTGGCTTTTTCAAGTAATAATAATTGTATTCAGCAGCAATAAAGACAGTGCCTGTGGCTCTTGGATGCCATTCTTGTAGCATTTGAGTTTTTCACAGCCTTTGAAACCTTACTCATGTGAAGTACTGGAAGTGCCTTGTGAGGCAGGACAGTGCAGTTACTCTGTTTAATGGATTGGAGACAACTGGCTATGGTTAGCCCCCTTCCATGCGTTACCATGACAGGCAAGGAAGGGGCTGCCTAGGAAGTGCCATTTTCTCAGGATGCTCAAGCTGTGTCTTGCTGCAAATCCCATCTGCCCTCTCTGCATGCAGTATTGGAGGCCCTTCCTGGAAACAAGCTCCTTAGGTGGTTTATCGGCATGAGGTTGCTGGTATGGTGTCACTGGAAGGGCAGATGGGACGAATGATGGCAGACTTGAACTCGTTGGGTTTGGCAGAGAACAGATCTATGGATTCAGACAGTCATATCATGGGTCAGATTTTCTGTTTAAATGGTATTCCTTGTGGATTTCATCACCCAGTCTAGGATAATGTATATGTTTCAGGGAATGTGGAAGTGGTTGGTCACTGAAAACAGCTATAACAAGGATTTGCTGAAGCATCCCTATTCCTCCAGACAGATGAAGGGATGGTCTGTAAAACAAGAATTTGCTGTTTCTAGAAAGCCATGCCTGTTCAGTAAAATATTGATGGAGAAAGAAGAGGCAATCATGTCATGTCTATTCTATTTATTACCATGTCTTAAAGTGGAAGGACATTGATGCAAATTTTACCCGTAGAAATGTACTATCCCCATAAGCAAAGCTTACAGTTATTCTCTAAACTAGATATTGTAATGGAAAACACAAACGAGTCTGCTTTTGTCACCTTCTCTGACAAATCTTGTGTACTGTTCAGGTCTGGGCAGAGGGTGGTCATGAAGAGCATTCTCAAAGTAATCTCCACTCTGTTACATGCAGAGTGTGACTTTGATCAACTACAGCCTGCTCACTCAAATACCTTTTTATATGTAAACTCAAGGTTACCCAGAAAGAATTGATGCTCTAAAGAGGTAACAGATCACATGGCAGTAGCTGTATCTCACTGTGAGCAATGAGCACTGTTACTCAGCTTTTGCCAGTTAAAGTCCTGTTATCTTACTGCTCTGCTTCTCCCTTGCCTTCTCTGTGCATTCCTCGTTAGAAGGCAAACTGTTTCTTCAATGTCTGGATCAGAAGAGATTGTTTGTGAAGTAGATATACTGAAACTCTTTTGGAAGATGAATCTTTTGATATTACTGTTGCAGTGTGGACTTCTGTATGTCTTGGTGCCATATCATTTGCATATTTCAGAGAGAAGCTGCTCTGTGTTTGGAGGAAGAGTCTCATAAACCTGTTACTCAGGCACTTACACATAATCCAGAGAAAGACATGAAGTGTGTCTGCATTTCTACCTGTTGGTATTCTGAGTTTGTATTAGAGTTTAGGGAAGGAAGGACCACCTTCTCTTCCCACGGTACAAAATTGGGTGTTTCCTTCAATTTGGAAGGTGAGGTGTCAGCAACTGCTTCAGTATGTAATAATCACAAATAAATCTCTAAATCTAAATATTTGCAATAATGAACTAATGTATCCTGAGTTAGGCTTGGGCAAAGCACAGATTGAAATGCAGAAACTTCAAGGAGGAGGTATCTGTCTTTAGAGTTTCCCCATGGGCTTCTCCACCACAAGACAGCAGAACTTGGGTTCCATCAGCAGCTGTTCTTTGTGCACCTACCACTTACTGTGCCAGAGAAGAGATGTAAAGGAGAACCCAACAGTGAAACCTCAGCATTGCTGTGGCTTGTATGAAGGGAAAAGCATGTAGATAAGTGCACCTTCCAGAAACCCACATCAGCAGCATGGCAGGAGAAAAATTTCTCTTGTTCTCTCCATATGAGATCATCCTTAAAATTCTTCAGAACAGTGAAGCTTCTCTGCAAGCTGCAAAGAGCCCTAGGGCCTTGTCAGATGTTCTTGCACTTCTCAGCTTATTCTGTTGCACCTTGATAGAGATAAGATCAATTATTAGATCTTCAGCTTTAGACTCCCTACAGTTATTCAGTGCTCAGAGTTTTCATTATCTATCCTTTTCTACTCAAGCCTTACAGTTTACTTTAATGTGATTATATACCTGCTGCTAATGGCAGAATTTGGTTACAAGGAAAGGATAGGGTTTTGAACTCCATTGGATGTTACTGATGTGTAAATGATCAGATCTCTTCCAAATATGGTCCACTCCAGAACTTTTCACAATGTATCTAGCCTTGAGATTGGAAAATAATTAGTGAACCTGGGTTGTCAGCCTCAGGAATCCTCAGAAGGCTCTAAAGTCTTCAGAAATTGCTGTTAATGGAGATTACATTTTTCAAAATCACAGTGCCCTGGGTTTGGAAAATTTTAGGCTTGCAGCAGTATTCATTAGAAATTCAAACTCACCAATATTAATGAAAGAATACTCTTATGAAAAGTCCTTTGCCTGCATGGTGGATGTATTTTAGAACCTGTTTGAAATCCATGTGAAGATTCTGATGTTACCATAGAGGCAAACCTAAGCAAACAGAAGCATTTGAAATTGGGAACTAATATGTCAGTCGTCTGGTACTGGAACTGGGTTTGAATTAGACCTACATGCTGCTGTGTGACCTTTGAACATGTAAGACATTGGTCTGCCATCTGTTGTAATCAGTATCTAGCGATAAGGAGAGGCAGAGACCTGAAGCAGCAGCAGGTAGTAGAGACTTAGGCTTGTGCCTGTTATGGGCCCTGGTAGTGCCTGGTATGGAGGGCTGCATACCTTCAGTGACAATAAACTTTTGAAGGTAGAAGAAAACAAGTATTATACACAACTAGTAGTTGTAATTGCAATATATATGATTTTTAACAATGTACTTGCAGTAGATAAGAGAGTAAGGAATGTTCAAATGACGATCACGTGGATTGCTATTTTTTTCAGATGAACAGGAACCTTAAATTGATAGAGCATGTCAGCAATAACTGCTTGTGTAGGTAAATTGACACAAGTGGTCTGGAAGTGATTATGATACACACATGATTACTGGTCTAGCCTACTGACCTCGGGTGGGGGAGTGTTTCAGCTCTGTATCAGGTGATGTCTACTAACTGCTCTATACCACAGACTAGCAGGATTTGGAGGAAGCAGTGAGAAAGGGAGTGTGTTTTATTGGATATTCAACATTTTGTTTTGACTAGGTCATACCCAAGTTGCTTCCATCAGGGAAAAGCTCACAGTGGCCTGGGGCCCAGGGATGTTGAAGGGAAAGACAGGTTTTGGATTGGGTTTTTGAAAGAAGACGGAAGGCAAGGAAAATACAGAAGAACAATTGAAGTCTGCTTGGGACACTGTAACATTTTCATCCTCATCCAGATCTATGTGAAGTTCCAGTATTTGGATGTGTGCTGATTTATCTTTAAGTCAGGGAACTGACTCTTTCACAAAAATTTTCTCTGTGTCCTGGAGAGAATAGCATTCTCTTTGGTCTTGTGTTGTTTGGTGGTAAATGTAAAGGTATTTCACAGAGGTTTTCATACATTCAGTGACCAAGTTCTCTGCTTGTATGAACTGTCAGATCATCATTCTACTCAGCGCAAGCTTACACCAGTTTACATGGAAGACAATTTGGCCTTGGCATACAGCAAATGGTTTCTGCTTCTCCCAGCTCCTGAACAGAGGAAGGTTTTTATTTGTTTTCAAGTGTAATTACGCCCCAAAGTGTATACTCTGGGTCAGTAGTCTGAAGCCAGGTAGGTGTCTGTATATAAAAGGGAAGATGTGCTTGAGCTAATATGCTTTTCTCGTTCAATTGAAGAGGGGGGAAAAAAGGGGTGGCAAAGAAGCACTGATCAAGCAAAGCATCAAGCACCGCCAGTAATCTTGAATGCAGCCCAGTTCAAAAAGTTCAAAACCACTGCTTAAAGGAACAGTGAAAATGTTTTCCATCATTTTCTATGAAATGACATGGTTTGTTTACTGTTTCTTGTTTATCTGCTCTGTATAATATGTCACATTTATCAGTAAAACAGACTGTAGGGGGTAACAGTTTATATATATAACATGTTTATTTTTTGATGTTTTGGCTTTTACTGTGTTTATTCTGCATTTTCTGACTGAATGGGTATTCAAACAGCTTTTTCTTCTGCTGTTACAGTGTATCTATCTCAGCCTGTCCCCAAAAAGATGAAGTAGTAATCTGGCAAAGTGAACTCAAAAGGCACAAAGAGAAGACATCAGAGACTGATCTGCAAGGTGTTCAGGTAGTTGTGATTTCATTATGTATACCAGTAATTGGTGCATGGTTGAGGTACTCTGCAGTTTATGCACTTACAGGCTTGAAGGAACATGTTTGTGATGACTCACAAAAGGTGATGATAAAACAACATAAAATGAATGAAATAGTTACAAGACACATTAAAACTGTTTTGTCAGAATGCCACCATGCAACTTAAAGATGAAGCTATGATTTAAAAGGTACTGTGTAAGAGTTGCAGCTTGAAGGTCAGTACATATTTGTGCTGCTGGATGTTCCATCCAATCTGTTATCTAGGTCAGATTTTACCACATTACTACCCAGAGAATTGATGGCCATCCTTGGAGCTGTGGATAAAGCTGGCTGTTTTCTGACTCCCACTTGAGTGTAGTGTACAGGCTTTCTCTGCTGAAGGGCTCATTCAGCACCTGAAAAAGGCACTATCGAACTCCCAGTAACCTCGGGAGCACTGAATTATATTCTGGGATCTGTGTAAGTTGTAGGCTACAGTAAGGGTGAAATTGCTTTTGGTGCCCAGAAGGTCTTGTGTATCTCAAGGATTTTATTGAGATTTTAATAGCATAAATGTATATACAGTTGGAAAGAAAATAGGCATTTGCAGTTATTCCCAATGTAGAAATGGGACTTTGCAGTTGGATAGGAAGGACAATTTGCAGAAAGGTTGTGAATTTCTAGATTATAGGAAAAGAGATTTTTTTTATCAGTACATAAAGGGAAAAGTAGTAAAGGTGTCTGTTTAGTCTGTGCTACGTATATCTAAAGCAAGGAGAACAATTGTGTGATTACTTTTCAAAGCTCCTTGTGAGCAGGTGATGACAGGGGTGCTATGGATGTGCAAACTGATAACACTAACAAGTAATTACATACATTTTTGTATTATGATAATAGTGTAGAGATATTGCCTGTACACAGCTAGGTCCATTTATAACCAATTAATTTAGTGAAGCAAATGGGATTGCTAACAGGCTTGAAGGTAAGAGTTGTGTTTGCAGAATGCATCAATACAAAGTATCAATGGTAACAAGCTACTATAGGTAACAAGCTACTTAAGAAAGGAAAAATATTTTTTTTCTTTCTTTAAGGAAAAAATTACACTTAATACTCATTGCAACCCTTTTCTATTTCTAACAGTACTCCAATGCATTATTTTCTAAATAAATTGCAATTATAGTATAACAAAGCTACTCACAATTGTTCCTGTATTCTAGAGATGTAAATTTTAATTCATTTTGGTTTTCAGAGGAGTACTTCTATTTCACAAATTTTATGCAATTTTGGTACCTAAACAACTTGAAATCAGTATATTATCACAGTATTTCTAGAAGATGATGGCATTTTAAAAGGAACTTTTCCTAAGCAGAAAACATTGTGAAAGAAACACTTAAAGCCTTCATCCATCTCATTTCAAAACACTGCACTGAGTGTAAAAAGTATTAGTATGGAAGTACCAATACAGGATGTGATACAGGATTATTCCAGTTAATTGTATTAACCACTGCTTTCATTCCTGTTTGCTGTATCGTGTAACCAAGGCAATGGTTTCAAAAAGTGCGGGAGTATTGGTTAATTTTTTTGAAATTGATTCAGTGTTGAATGGTAACAGAGATGTCTGGGTGCTGCTGGTAATGTTCAGATATCTGTATTTTAAAATGACAGCTTTGCACCTGTTATGCAGCCCAAGCATGAGCAGACCTACTGCAAAATGAAGGTTAGATAGCAATGGTAGTTAAATTTCAGCTGTAAAATCCAAATGCAACAGACACTGGGGAAGAAGAAAATAAGAATTAAGGTATAAAGATGATTTAGTTGAGTGCCTTCATGCTGCAAGTTCCTGAACTTGTGGTGTAACAGTTTGTTTTCCTTGGTAATGTTCAAAAAGACAAATTGATTTCACCCTCTCTCCCTTTTTAAATTTTTTTTCTGGGAGGCAGGGCATTCATTGGACCTAAGTATCATCTATTGAACGGTAAAGTATAATGTGGGGATGGAAGAGAATTTCAAATGTGAACTAAGTCTGAGTTATAATGACTCATAACTGACAACAGAACACCCAAGAAGAGACATGAGACAGGATGAGATGAAATGAGATGACATGAAAGAAGAGACAGATTTATGAGTTATCAGCCTACAGATGGAATGTGAAAATATATGAGTAGAGAATGAGATCATCACAGGGAAGTATGCTAGGGGAAAAGAAGGGGGTTCACAGGACAGATCCCAGTAGCCTCTTATGGATGATGGGAGGATTGATTTAAGCCACAAGAAAATCAATATGAAAAATGATATAAAGATGGGTAGATTCCAAACCTCAGAGGGGCTTGATTTTTCTCTCAGTACACACACACACACAAAACACGAAGAATTGACAGCTAAGCCTCAAGCAGTATGCGAAATCTGTGCACCTTGATGGTAATCCCACCTAGCTAAGATCTCATAAACATGCTTTCAATTTTGGTAATGAAAGGCAATTTTAAGCATTTTAAGGAAAGTACTGCATTGCTTAGAATAAAGACAGGAGGCAGAATTCTCGCCTTCAATCTAAACAATGCAGTAGATTTCTTAAAAAGTTAAAATTTGCCTTTCATTCCTGAAACTGAAAGCATGTTTCCAAGTAACTGTTTCCTTTGTGTTACACTGCAGCCAAAGCATTTCTTATGGATTATAAGTGGTGGAATTGATTGCCAAGTCTATTCGAATGAAATTTCAGTTGGCACAATTATAATCCATTTCAAGATTCAGCATCTTAAAATTTCAACGTAAAAGATGAAAATAGATACTTGGTTGCTTACAAAGTATTAAATGACACATACAGATATGTCAAGTTTCTGTGTTCCTTTAGTCCCGTAACACTGTAACACCACCCCCCCCCCCCCCCCGCCCTTTTTCTAATTTTATTCTCATATCCAGTTAAGAGTGATCAGGAGAATCTGTTCAGAGAAGTGCACAGAAGTCTGTTATTTAGCTGAATCTGCAGAATCTACTGACAGTCTTATGAGGAAAACTTCTGGTAAAATTTCTTCTTATATCTAGTTCTGATAGGAATAAATTGGAATTTGGAAGAGACAAAAGAGTGATTTTCACAGATTCAATCATTTTTGCTCCATGTTTTCACCAAGAATATTATGGGACATCTGTATTGCTGGTCAGATTGAGTTAAAACTCATTAAACATAGTAACTGACACATAGGACTGAAGGTAGTCAGTAAAGCAGTTTTGATTTTTTAAAATGTCATTGACTTTTTGTTTTAATCTTCATTTTGAATATAAAAGTGAAATACATTTAAAATTCATGAAAATGTATTATTCTAAAATTGCATCTGGAGCTACTTAGTTTTGGGTGAAACTGAAAAAAAAGATAGTCTTTTTCTGAAAATGGGAAAATTAAAAATACTGAAATATTTTTGCTTCCTTTTAACCAGTAGGCTGAGACAGGGTTGGTTAAGATTTAGTCTTTAGTATTTTATATTTTGTTTATCTATTCCTCATTCTCTCACAGCAGTGTGCAGAGTAGGAACTCATGTTATGGTACCTTATTAGGAAGGGATGGAAGGTGTGAGCATAAGTGTGAGCCCATGAGCTGAGTCCTGGGACTCATCCAGCAGAGAGGTAGACTATCCACTCCTTCTGACTGTCACCTGTCCTCAGCACTGGCCAAAACTGAATGCCTAAGGAAGCGTGTAAGAATGAGGAAATTATATATCATATTTCTAATAAGTAATCCCTCAGTGTTCAGCCATCCCAGAGATGTACTCAAGCAGGCATAGTTTCTTTGTATTTAGTAACCGCAGTGGATTCCTGTTCTGTAAACTTGTACAGTCTTCCTCTGAGCCTTCCTCCGAGCATCTGCGTTAACAAGGAGTCCCACAGCTTAAAACACGTGTTATGAAGAACCAGTTCCTTTTGTTTATTTTGAATAAAGATGGAAGGATACATTATGGAATCTGACAGCAAAGCTGGTATAGTGTTATTGAGATTATATTTTGAAACGTGATTCATTCTTGGAAGATGTTAGATTAGTGGTATAGACCAAGCACAACTAAGTAATCCGTGATAGTGTAGCCTTGTAAATTAGATAACTACTTGCCTACAAGGTCTGCACACCAAGAAAATTTATGTCTTAGATACCATATCAATTCTAAGCATGGACATGCTTGGAAACAGCAGCAAAATTCATGATAGGTGCTAGTTAAAGGAAGTATTTAAGCACGCTTAGTTCCATTGCTATGTTTCAGACTAAGTATGTGCTAGGGTAGTTTACTGAATCTGGGTCTTATTCTTGACATATTTCTGTATTTCTAAAATGTAATTTTGCTGAAACATGTATATTAAAATTATGTCTTCTACTTGCTTGATAAATACCATATACTTTCAACTTTGCTATCATCCTTCATCCTTCATGATTTCCTTCATCCCTTCCTCCCAAACAATTGGGATCTTATTGAGAACATATTTAGTAACTTCCAGCTTTCCAGTGATTGAGATCTAACCAGAAGAGAGAAGTGGGAAGAGGAGAGGAAGGGTGCATCTTGAACACTGCAATTTGAAGAAGATAGAAAGACACAAATCATCAGTTTGTTAAATATTGAGACCAGCTTTCCCTAGGATGTGCTAATAAATGCTTAAATACTACTTAAGTAGACAAAGAAGATCTGAAAGACCTTTAAATTAATTTTTTTTTCCACTTTCTAAGATGGTGGTGGTAGCTTTTCTTTCCTTGTAAAGCAGATGTTTTATAGACATATTCATGGATAGTGAGTTAGGATGTTGCCAAAAGTCACAAGGCATGTTTAAGGTTAGACTGTTCTTAAACTCTGTGGCACATAACATTAGAATCTATGGAATCATGTTACCTTTGTCCATCAATGAACTCTTATGTTATGGGATGGAAGGAGTGAGCAGGTTTCTCTATCCTTCGGAATGGGCATAGTGCAGAGCTTGAAATGAACAGGCTGCAACTGCCAGAGCTGCTCTTTGTTCTCATACACAGTCACCCCTTTGCGGCATCTTCTGCTAAATAAAAAGAATGTCTCTTTGCTGTGTTTGTAAAACTTATTAAGAGTATTGAATGCAAAGCAGTGTAAAGAGCAAAGTATTAAAATTATTATTTACTCATATGGTTTTTCAGACTGCTAAGATATCTCCTGCAAAACCAAATGACCAGCCAAACACACATCCTTACAAAATCATGACATTGAGAGGCTGATTTTAACTAGTCTGTCTGGCTATGGGAGTTTCTCCTGTTTCTCCTTTTTTCCTTTTTTTTTTTTTTTTCATTTTGAGAAGGTTTCTTAATGCAAACAGACTTTGCAAGTTTTAGTGCACTGAAACTGAACTGTCTTAAATGTCAAATGCCTTCTTTTTGGCAAATTATTATAGTAAGTAGAACATATGACATTACATTATGTAACAGTGGTATTCTTTAATGAGTCTTATAGTAGAGTTCCAGGTTGAAACTCAAGACAAGCTGTGTGTAGTACAATATTTGATCATCTGTACCCTAAATTCTTTTCATGCAAAGATAAAACTTGGGACAAGGCAAATACCGTTTTTTATTTTCATACGGCATACTGGAACGCTGAAAGATTAGGACGAGAGTGACAAAAAATTTGAAATCCTATTTAGGCAGCAGAACAAAATGCTGCATTTTTAAAAATGCTCAGCTCTATTGGCACTGTCTGATAATAAGATTTGAAGCTGGAACTAGTTGATGCTGAGCTCTTGAAAGTCTGATATCAGCAGTGGGCTTTTAGCACTGAAATATCTGCCTGCAATTAAATTTCCTCAGGTAACACAAAAACTATGCTTCAATGCAGGAAATGAACCTAGACACTCAAACCTATATTTTAAACAATAAAAGTTTCTGGGGTTTTGATTGTGTTTTTTTTTTTTGTTTGTTTGTTTGTTTGTTTTTGTTTTTTGGTTTTTTTTTTAAGCATAAAGTAAAAGGAAAGGAAACACTTCAAAAGGAATAGAAAACTCATAAAGATGGAAAAAAAAAACTGGAGAAAAAATGTAAGAAAATGCCATGAGCAAGTACATTGTTGGCAGTGAAAGATGGAAGCCATCAAAAGAGATGTCAAAAGTAGATAAAGATGCCAGGAGAGATAAAAGATGGGGGTTATTATTCCTACGATGTGTTCCTGCTGAGGCGAAATCAGAAGGAAACTGTGAGGATCGATAGATTCAGAAAATGCTACTGCCCATCAAGACACTGTAAAAAGACACCATGAAAAACATGATTGTGAGATTGGTTAGGGCCAGAAATGACCAGATTTGGTGTATAAGGAAGATCACTAATAGCTGTATTATTTTCAAATAAGGGAGGAAATGAGTTTATTTCAAAGTTGAATTGTTAAAATACTCTTTATTATCACAATTAATGCAACCTAAGCAAAAAGTCTCCAATACAAATCTCCAGTACAGACTTCTCTATATATCTTCTAGGGAGCATATATGTCTCATGTATACTCAAGGTCTGTACAGATACAATAAAAGTGTCTTAACCCAGAATACTTATGTAATTCTGTCCGTTTTCTTTCTTGAAGCTGTTTGCTGCATTTCAGACAGGTTAAAATGGAGTGTTTTTCTGACTCTTGGGACTGACATTCAGCTTTCCTATTATGTCTTATTAAAGGCTCTGTCAAGTTTGAAAATCACTAATGTTAAAATATAAACAGTGTCTGGAGTGAGAGGCACAATATGCTTTAGTTTTCCAGCCTGGTTATTTGCGAAGAGTGGGAGGAGAAGCAGGGTTCACCGCATGACTTAAGTCTACTTTAGATCCTTGTTTAACTAAAAAGGGAAAAACGGTGCTTATTTTTTAGAGAACAGCCTGTATTGGTATGTACTCAAAATACTGATTGATTTGCTGATATTATTGACAGACACTGCATGCATTTCAAGTCATTGAACAACAATTTGCAGTAATTCTGTTTTCCTTTGTGGAGATAATTAAGCCACACAACAGCTGTCTAGCAAACATTAGCGCTCTGCTACCGAGGAGAACAGAGGCAAAGCAGGAGTGCTATGACCAAGCAGCTGCAGTTACTGGATGGCAGAAGTGGCATGAGAATCAAATCTTACCAACTCTTGAATTATTAAGTCATATATGTTACCGCTGAGGAGGGTGGGCTCATGTTGTTTATACTTAGAACATCTCAATCAGTGTGCTTTGTGAATACAGAAGAGTAAGTCATTTTATGTCTAGAGAAAAACTATATAGCTGTGCTAAGCACTGTACAAACACGTAGAGGTAATCGTCATCTCGACTCTGCTCAGTCTTACTGTATGAAAGCGACAGAAGTCTCCTGTAAAGTTCTTTTAAACCATAATACAAGGTAAGCTCTGTACAAATTGAGGGAGATTTAAGTATATGGTCTTTTTTTTTTTTTTTTTTCTCAAATCAAGATCATACATTAGCTAAAGAGGACACCTTTCAGTCATAGGTGTACTTTAATACCATTTTTGAAAATGTAGTAGAGTGCATTACATTTTGCACAAAATCACAGCACCGCTTAGGTTAGAAGCTGAAGCTTACTAAAACCTCAAATGGTTCGTACAGTATCATCCTTTTCTATAAATAAATAGTATATAACCTTTGTACTCTAGAAGCCTAGTAAAGACCCTGGCAGGACATCACACAATCTCTTAATTTAACTTCCCAGTTATTTGTGGAACTCTGCCTCGGTGTCACCGAGAAACAGAGTTGGAGGCGACAGTTCAGATTTTGCATCCTCCTTCCGGAAGCCATTTCAGTCATGCAGCCAGTTATGTATCTTAGTGTGCATTTATAGCTTAAGGGAATCATTTGCTGATGCAAATAGTCCTGGGCACAGCAGAGATGGACAGAGGGTGAAGGCAAAGGTACAGCTCTGTTATTACTTTAAGGATATTGAAATTCAATGTATATTTACTAGCTTTCTGTTCTGATGAAAATGATAAAGATAATAAATGTGAGTATGATATAGTTCAGAGAAGGTGCAATTTAGAATGTTGAAATATTTATATGAACTCTCAAATACCATCCTAAGTAGGTATTATATTAATATTGCATATTAAAATAAAAATTTTTCCTTTCCCACTTACGGTTAGTTACTGTCACTTTGACTATTAAAAATATTCTTAATTATTTTTCTGTTGCTGATTTTTTTCTGCTTAGATAAATAAACTTACAAATCTAATGAATTTAAACTTCTAAATTTAGATACTTAATCTTCTTTCTGCTTAGATAATTACAGTAAAATATATAAAATGCAGACATACCATTTTCACAAAGCCATACTATTTTCAGATGTTCATCCACGTTGCAGTATTCAAGAGCTAATGTGTTAATATCAGAAGAAAACAGGCGTCCAACTACAGGAAGGCTTTCTTGAGTCTTTTCATTGGGTATCAGGACTCAGGTAAGCTGTTTAACTTGAGAGTATGAAGTCGCCAAACCTGGCACATGCCAGTGGATTAGTGTTTGTTTAAAGGAGTAGTGTAGAAACTCTCAGTTTGTACCTGCTAAACGCATTCCCCAAGAGGAGTGGATACTGAGATCCTCCTAGGTTTTAAAAAGGCTGGATTTCTGCCCAGCATGTATGAACTTGGTCTCTGAGCCACTTGCCATAGAACTCATTCTGTTTGCTCCTTGGGCCACAGATCTCACACCAGCCATCCGGTAGGCAGAGTGATAGTCTCAGCAGCCTCTGAGGGATGCAGAGGCCAGGAGGACATAGTTTTCTAAGCTCTTCCGTACAGACCAGCATGTAGGCAGGTCTTGGTGGTGGAATTGAAACTGGATTTGAGCAACAAATGCACTCGTTGCAAGGACTTTCATTTTTCTCTTGGCCAGGGTTCGGTGACTTTCTGGTGACTTGCTTCTATGAGATGTGGAGGACCACTCACATGCATAATTAAACTAAATAAATAAATAAAAGCTAAATAAAAACATCATCCGATGGGTGAGCAATTGGCTAACGGGCAGGGCCCAAAGGGTTATGGTGAATGGGGCTGCGTCAGGCTGGCGGGCGGTCACCAGTGGGGTCCCTCAAGGCTCCATTTTAGGGCCGGTACTTTTCAATATTTTTATAAACGATCTGGATGTAGGAATAGAAGGTATTTTGAGCAAGTTTGCTGATGACACCAAACTTGGAGGAGTTGTGGACTCGGATGAGGGTGGAAAGGCCTTGCAGAGGGATCTGGATAGGTTGGAGAGCTGGGCGATCACCAACCGCATGAAGTTCAATAAGAGTAAGTGCCGGGTCCTGCACCTGGGACGGGGAAACCCTGGCTGCACGTACAGACTGGGCGATGAGACGCTGGAGAGCAGCCTAGAAGAGAGGGATCTGGGGGTCGTGGTAGACAGCAAGTTGAATATGAGCCAGCAGTGTGCCCTGGCAGCCAGGAGGGCCAACCGTGTCCTAGGGTGCATCAAGCACGGCATCGCTAGTGGGTCGAGGGAGGTGATTGTCCCGCTCTACTCTGCGCTGGTGCGGCCTCACCTCGAGTACTGTGTGCAGTTCTGGGCACCACAGTATGAAAAGGACGTGAAACTGTTGGAGAGTGTCCAGAGGAGGGCTACGAAGATGGTGAAAGGCCTGGAGGGGAAGACGTACGAGGAACGGCTGAGGGCACTGGGCCTGTTCAGCCTGGAGAAGAGGAGGCTGAGGGGAGACCTCATCGCAGTCTACAACTTCCTCGTAAGAGGGTGTCGAGAGGCGGGAGACCTTTTCTCCATTAACACCAGCGACAGGACCCGCGGGAACGGGGTTAAGCTGAGGCAGGGGAAGTTTAGGCTTGACATCAGGAGGGGGTTCTTCACTGAGAGAGTGGTTGCACACTGGAACAGACTCCCCAGGGAAGTGGTCACTGCACCGAGCCTGACTGAGTTTAAGAAGCGATTGGACTGTGCACTTAGTCACATGGTCTGAACTTCTGGGTAGACCTGTGCGGTGTCAAGAGTTGGACTTGATGATCCTTAAGGGTCCCTTCCAACTCAGGATATTCTATGATTCTATGATTCTATGATAATTTTAGTCACATGCCTAACCTTTTCGAGTCATTCCTGTGTTGTGTGAGTGGTGAACAGTATAGAGTTCATTGAATTGAAAGTACATTTGCATTGTACTTTTCATGGCAGGGGTACAGTTTAGGAGAATGCAGAAGTACAATCGAGAATGAAAGTTCAATTTGCATTGCACTACTTCAGTGACACTTGCTGAAATAATATTAGAATGCAGAATGCAGTTAGAGCAGTTGCTAAATTCAGTGTAATATTCTGGAAAATGTAAGAATACTGTATAAAGCAGTGTTTACCACTAGCTAGGAGAAAGCAGAGGGCGATCTTTTTGTTAACTGAATTTTCCTGGATTTCTACTTGCATTTAGTAGTGCATATTAGTTGATACATCATTTAATTTACATATTTCATCTACATCCTTGGAACTAGATAAGGGTCTATTAGTGTCTAGTAAGCGTGTACTCAAAGGATTTTTTTTAACACCAAAGCATACAAAGAATAGAAGTTTAAGATTTTCTCTTACACTTTGTGATTCTTCCATTGTTTTGCTGTTGAATTAATGAATGTTCTGTGCAAAAATATAACTGAAACATTAAATGTCACTGAAAGGGAAACTCCAGTGTATTTAATGGATAGTTTCCTTTTTTTCTTGGTCCTCAGTGGTTATACAAACATTGTGTTTTGGGGAGGATGAGAGAAAATGCTAAGGGTGGATCTTGGAACCAGGACACAGACTTCTTTTAGTCATTTGTCTTTGTGCAATTTGACTGCTCTTGAGTTTGCTCTCCGTTTTTGCTGCTTGGAGTTAAAAATGGTTAGCAGCATTTCACAGTCCCAGAGTATGTGGCCTCTGTTACATGGGCATATTCTGTGAAAATTAATAGAGATGGTGGAATTCAGAGTTGATAAATGCTACTACTATTGTACAAGTACCTATTAAATGTTACCTGCATTACCCTCTTGAGACAACACACTGCACTCCCAGGGAAGAAACACATAACATGACATGAAGAAAATGAGAACATATTTAAATAGGATGTCTCTAGAACAGTCTAGGGAGAAATTAAACTGGAATTCACTTCTCATGTTAGGTAGATGTGCTAGTGAAATATTAACAAAATCACAGAATCACAGAATCACAGAATTTCCAGGTTGGAAGAGACCTCAAGGTCATCGAGTCCAACCTCCAACCTAACGCTAACAGCCCACCACTAAACCATATCCCTAAGCTCAACATCTAAGCGTCTTTTGAAGACTTCCAGGGATGGTGACTCCACCACTTCCCTGGGCAGCCTGTTCCAGTGCCTCACAACCCTTTCAGTGAAGAAGTTCTTCCTAACATCTAACCTAAAACTCCCCGGCTCAACTTAAACCCATTCCCCCTCGTCCTGTCACCAGGCACGTGGGAGAACAGGCCAACCCCCACCTCACTACAGCCTCCCTTGAGGTACCTAAAAAGAGCGGTAAGGTCACCCCTGAGCCTCCTCTTCTCCAGGCTGAACAAGCCCAGCTCCCTCAGCCGCTCCTCATAGGACTTGTTCTCCAGGCCCCTCACCAGCTTCGTCGCCCTTCTCTGCACCCGCTCAAGCACCTCCATGTCCTTCTTGTAGCGAGGGGCCCAAAACTGAACACAGTACTCGAGGTGCGGCCTCACCAGAGCTGAGTACAGGGGGACGATCACCTCCCTAGCCCTGCTGGTCACGCTGTTCCTGATACAAGCCAGGATGCCGTTGGCCTTCTTGGCCACCTGAGCACACTGCTGGCTCATATTCAGCCGACTATCCACCAGCACTCCCAGGTCCTTCTCTGCCTGGCAGCTTTCCAACCATTCCTCTCCCAGCCTGTAGCTCTGCTTGGGGTTATTGCGCCCCAGGTGCAGGACCCGACACTTGGCCTTGTTAAACTTCATGCAGTTGACCTCAGCCCATCGGTGCAGCCTATCCAGATCCTCCTGCAGAGCCTTCCTACCCTCAAGCAGATCGACACACGCACCTAACTTGGTGTCATCTGCAAACTTACTGAGGGTGCACTCGATGCCCTCGTCCAGATCATCGATGAAGATATTAAAGAGGACCGGCCCCAGCACCGAGCCCTGGGGGACGCCACTAGTGACTGGCCTCCAACTGGACTTGGCTCCATTCACCACGACTCTTTGGGCCCGGCTATCCAGCCAGTTTCTAACCCAACGAAGCGTGCGCCAGTCCAAGCCAA
>CM021731.1:71463386-71615493 GCA_011075105.1 Heteronetta atricapilla | reverse complement strand
TTGGCTTGGACTGGCGCACGCTTCGTTGGGTTAGAAACTGGCTGGATGGCCGGGCCCAAAGAGTCGTGGTAAATGGAGTCAAGTCCAGTTGGAGGCCAGTCACTAGTGGCGTCCCCCAGGGCTCGGTGCTGGGGCCGGTCCTCTTTAATATCTTCATCAATGATCTGGATGAGGGCATTGAGTGCACCCTCAGTAAGTTTGCAGATGACACCAAGTTAGGTGTGTGTGTCGACCTGCTCGAGGGTAGGAAGGCTCTGCAGGAGGATCTGGATAGGCTGCACCGATGGGCTGAGGTCAACTACATGAAGTTCAACAAGGCCAAGTGCCGGGTCCTGCACCTGGGGCGCAATAACCCCAAGCAGAGCTACAGGCTGGGAGATGAGTGGTTGGAGAGCTGCCAGGCAGAGAAGGACCTGGGAGTGATGGTGGACAGTCAGCTGAATATGAGCCAGCAGTGTGCTCAGGTGGCCAAGAAGGCCAACGGCATCCTGGCTTGTATCAGAAACAGTGTGACCAGCAGGGCTAGGGAGGTGATCGTCCCCCTGTACTCGGCTCTGGTGAGGCCGCACCTCGAGTACTGTGTTCAGTTTTGGGCCCCTCGCTACAAGAAGGACATGGAGGTGCTTGAGCGGGTCCAGAGAAGGGCAACGAAGCTGGTGAGGGGCCTGAAGAACAAGTCCTACAAGGAGCGGCTGAAGGAGCTGGGCTTGTTCAGCCTGGAGAAGAGGAGGCTCAGGGGCGACCTTATCGCTCTCTACAGATACCTTAAAGGAGGCTGTAGTGAGGTGGGGGTTGGCCTGTTCTCCCACGTGCCTGGTGACAGGATGAGGGGGAATGGGCTTAAGTTGCGCCAGGGCAGTTTTAGGTTAGATGTTAGGAAGAACTTCTTTACCAAAAGGGTTGTTAGGCACTGGAACAGGCTGCCCAGGGAGGTGGTGGAGTCACCATCCCTGGAAGTCTTTAAAAGACGTTTAGATGTAGAGCTTAGGGATATGGTTTAGTGGGGACAGTTAGTGTTAGGTTGGAGGTTGGACTCGATGATCTTGAGGTCTCTTCCAACCTAGAAATTCTGTGATTCTGTGATTCTGTGATTGGTGTTCCATTGGGCCCAAGTAGCAAGTACAGACTTTCCATTAATCATTATATCTTACTGATGACATTTTTGTAAAAGCAATGGAGAACAGATTATGTGTATTGGTGTATTGGTGGTCTTCCTACACTTTCTAGCCTTTCTGATTTTGTTCTAGTCACACTGTTCCATAACCTATTCTAGTTGACATTAGTTGTCCTCTGGACTGTTGTGTATATGTGTTTCCTTCCCTGTACATGCTTTACCTGTCTAAATAGAAGCATGGAAGACATCTCGTGCACCATAAAATAATGCTTCTTGGCAGTGCAGTTGAAAGAACATACCCAACATGTACCATAATCTGGGATGCAACCAGAAGAATAGACGCTAGGTAAGAGGATTCCCAAAATATTGGTGTATTTCTCATGGTTCACACATGAGAAAAAGACATCTGAGATTTACATACAATGTAAATGCAGAGCCTGGGACGGAACTGGAAACAGCTGTAAACAGCTGGAAACAGCTGCCTCAGTGAGGTACAGCTGTAGTGGTACAGTAAGTACTACTCTGTGAGGTAAAGCTGTAGCTCTGTTTCTATAGGGGTGCTACCCCAGCAAAAATAAATTGGGCAACTCCTGATCTAAGATCTTAACATTGTATTGTCATGATGTTCTTCTGACACCCACACACAATCATTACATTACTACTGCATCAAAAAAAGGTCATAGTTGCTTAGTTATGTAACATTGGTATTTTGCAAATGAGCAATTATGAACCTTATTTTTGTATAGCTGCTGGCATTGATCCTGCTTTGCATTATTTAACACCAAGGAATCCAGAGTGAATTCCTTTTGTCAGCCATGCAGCATAGCTTTGATGTGGTAACATCCCTTGTGACCTCCCCAAGCACACACAGAGCAGACTGCAGGCTAATAAAAGTAATAAGTTCTGCACTTATTTACAGTGCAGTTGCCTTGGTTGTCCTCACATCCTCTCTATTCTCTTGCTCCCTTTCTCTCTTGCACCATTCCTTCAGCACTGTTTTCCTCTGGTTCCTGGCACAGAAGTCTTTGGTGTCAGTGCAGTGTGTGTCCTCTGCAATAGCTGATTTCCGTCTCAAAATCTGCTTTTCCAAGACTCCGAAAACATTTGTTGCCTTCCCCACACCTCCTCATTTGTATCTCCAAAGCAAAATACTGCACAAAATTTTGGCTTGATAGAGGTCCTATTACAGTAGTCACCACAGAGAAGAGTGGTGAGCCTAACCTCTGAAGTTGTAAAAGCCGCTTGACAAGTGGTGATGTCCCCTTAAGTATTGCAGTTTATCAGAAGGGATTCCAGGAGGGAAAAAGTTAAAACAGAATTCCTGTGAAACTCAGGATTGCATTTGTTTTATAAAAAGCATGAGTCAGTGTTTACTGTAAAGTTCTTTTTTGACTACAGGATGAACAAGGAAGGAAACAAATCATTTGAGCTCTCTGTGTAAGGCAGCTACTTTCTCTGTGCCTTTTTCTTTCCTCTGTTTAATTCCCAATACCCTAGAGATACAGTTTCCTCCTTTAGCAGGACCTTAAAAATAGCCAGTTCCAAAATAAACACAGCAAAAAAAGCCACTTCAATTGTTTCACATACATGGTAAGTAACCAAAACTGCATCCTTCCTAAAGCCGGAATTCATAAGCTTTTGGAGCTTTTGTTTCTCGGAGACTTAGCATTACTTTCTGTTCACACTGCATGTTACTGTTTCTAACGAAATTTGTTAGATCTTAGGGTGCCATTTGCCCATGATTTGTTTCTATTCTTATCTCTCTTGCAAAGTTTCCCGAGGATGCACTTTCACCTCAGATGAGAGTGGGGTGGGACTCGCATCACGCAGGGAAGTGGCAATCCCAGGGCCCTCTTGTGCTGGTGGGCATCGCTGCTGCCCAGGACCAGCTGAAGAAGTTGATGGCTTATAAAGCAGAAACCTTTTTCTGCCGCTTTTACTTCTAGTTTTAAAGCTCTGTTCCCTGATGCACTTGCATGAGGGAGGAGGCAGGCCCGCCCCCTGAATTACAGCCATGGCAGTAACCCCGTCCAGGAGACCTCTGGGCTGTCTCATCACCACGGCTGCCGCTGCTGCCTTCACTTCCGTCTGCAATTGGACCAGAGTTCATGTTCATACAAAAGCCTTTTCCAGGAGAACTTATCATTAAATAGATACAATGGGGTAAAAAACAACTGCTAACCTACTGCATTATTGGAAGGCTTGTGGCCACATGTTAAAGCCATTCCCAGCTCACTGTTGTTAAGGGCTGTACCAATCATTCAGGAGATCTCCAGCAGTGTACAACCAACCAGTAAGGAGAGAAGGACAGGAGAAAGGACGTTAAAGTCCACTAAATAAATCCCTCTGACAGGCAAGAGGGATCTTTTTCCAAGTCTGGCCGGTGAACTGTTGCATGGAAAAGTTAGTCATGTCTTATGAATACTGCTCAGGGGTCAGAAGCTTTTTGTCATGCTTAGAAAGGTGGTTGAAATATAGTACAGATTCAAGAGTAACAGGCTGTTGGGTCTTCAGGAATATTTCAAGTCTTTCTCCCAGCAAACACGAAGTAGTGCTTGTGCAGATTGTCACAGAATGCAGGTATTCATGGTAGTTTTCAAGGCCTGAGCTTATATGGCAGGAGTGAATTTTCTTCCGTTTTCCACATGAATATGCTAGCTGTATCTATGTGGTATAGAAAATACTTTAGCACTGGAATACTTTTCTGTGAATATAGTCTAAAATCTTTTGTTTACTTAGAAAAATGTATTACAGCATTTTGAAGTCTCAGGACAGGACTATGGAACTATTTTGATTAATGCAGACAGCTTGGTTCTTTCAGGTGTAGAGGAAGGAGGAACAGCTAGCAAATGAGTAGAGGGAAATAGCACAAGAACTTTTTGTGTACTTTTCCATCTAAGAAGTAACACGGTTTGGGAAGGTTTTTAATCCATCGTGTTACCCAAATCCACGGGGAACTCCTTTTGAAATTAAATATACCAAAGCATTTATGATTTACAAAGAGGGAAAAAATAAGAGCCTTAAAAAATATCTTGTGTTTGATCTATTTGTCGCTATGAAAATATTGACAGAAGGCAAAAGAATGGCCTTCATTTAGCTTATTATTATTGGCTTGCTTTAATGCTTTCTTTTTAAGAGCAAACTCCCATTTAGATGTGAGATTAACTCTTTCACTGTTCCAAAGGAATAAAAGACTGAAATTTGGAACACAAAATTCCTGCAAGTAAGGATTCTAACCTAGGTAATCTGTATGTGATTCCTACTCAGAAATGTGTAATGTATGAGAAAGAACCTTTTGAAAGTAAAAAAAAAAAAAAAAAGGAATAGTTGAATAGTTTATGCAACATGTATGCTTCAAAATATCTTTAAAAGCAGCCTCTTCTGTGAACTTAGAAACATAGTGTTAATTACACATTCATAAAAGTAGTTCAGAAAATAAATATTTTATGAGGAACAAAGGAGCATTAAAAATCTTACACAGAGACTGCATATGTAGTCTCAGGATAAGTCCTGAAATAAATAAGGATCTGTCTTCATTGAAACGTTAACTAAAGACCCAACTCAAATATTACTGGTAATTCATTGTCAGTCACCCACAAAAACCTCCAGTTTTGTCAAGTGGTGCTTTTCACTTGAGTCATCTAGTCCTTCAGCTTCAGAAGCCTGTTTGGAAGAACAAGTGCTACTGATGTTTAAATTGGTAATGCAATAGAGAAGTGGCGAGAGACTTCAAACTTGAGTTAACACAGTGCATCAGCTGCTAATCCAGTCATGCTGTGCTGCTAATCAAATCATTCTGGTAGTCCAAGCTCTGTTTTCCAGTGTAGAATCAGTACACAAGTAAGAACTAGGTTGAAGTCCATGCCAAAAATGCGTCTTAGCAAAACTTACCCAAACCAGCTTCTGGCTGGCCAGTCTGGATTCCAGAAACTGTCTGCATGTGGCAGTGCAAGGGATCAGCTTCTAAGACAGATAAGCCAGTCCCTTGCAAACACCATGCTGCAGTAGCTGTGCTACTGCTATTAGTAGTCATGCTTGCTAGTTTGAAGCCCACTCAGGTTGTTAAACTCATTAAGGTTGGCAGGAGAAAGATTACCTAGCTCTGGGTTAGTAATGTGATGCCTAACTTTGCAGAGGAGGCAAACCACTTTAGCTTAAACTGTCTGATAAGAAGTTTAAGCTGTCGGTTGTTGCTTTACAGGGAGACAGATGCTACTGCTGCCATCCCAAAATTCCTAAAAGAAATTGGTAATTTTAACTATTCTTTCCATTAAATTCCCACTGAATTAGCATTAATAATAAAAGTAGCTGTATTGTTATCACTGGAGTATCTGAGGAAGCCTGTTGGCTAGAATGTCATATGAACAGGAATGTCTGTTGGGATATTTAGTTTCATCTCCATCAATGAGGTGTGGTTGTTCTCTTTTGTAAATTTTCTGTTAACTGTTAGTGTGGACTGTGTAACTTTGTAGAATAGGTAGCAGTTACTACAGGCCAGCACAAAGCACACAGAAGTCTCTATCTGAAGAATGCCAACATGCATGGAGAATTTAGAAAGTTAGCATTTCACTCTAGTGAGCTAGTGAACAAGATGTTCACATTTTCCTTCTCATAATTTCCGACCGGGCTTTGTTTTTTTGTCACTGAACAATACATTGCTATGTCTCTGTAACTGAGAGTAAACTTTAGGATTCCTTCTTAAACTATGAGGACCTCTTCCTGCAAAACCCCATCTCCTCTAGCTCATCTGTGTAGTCTTGTTTGCAAGCTGTTTGCTCAGATGTTCAGGATCAGCTGTGCCTTGACACTTCACGAAGCTTTCATTACTAGCTCAGATCAGAGTTTAACTGATGCCTTGTTCCCAGTAGGTATAGAGCTCTTAGTGTTTAAGACTGTAGCATTACAACACCTGCATTGTGTCATGCATATTTTATTGGAGTTCAATTAATAGACACGATTTTGACTAGTTTGCCATGGGGACACAGAATGTAGTTATGGATGTAATAGGTATTGGTAATAAAGCTTATAATAAACAGTAAGCTTGTGTTTGGCATTGTGGGCCAGACATACCACTTCCATGCAAAATTCATTCACTGTGCAGGGTTCTCCTTTTGTTTTTTACTTCTTGGTTTCTTTTTGTGTTGTATTTTGTATCTTTGGAGTTGGAGGGTAGATTTCTTTGTCACAGGAACGTACAGTATTTAAAATATAAGGGGACATTGCTTTATTAAAACAATTCTTTTAGTTGTCATGGCAACAGGTCTTACATAAATGAAGAGGAAGTATATAAGGAGATACACTCAGTCATAGTGATAAATCCACTATTTTTTAAATGAACAAGGAGGCACACTTGGGTTTGGTTTTGTAGTTCATTTTATTCCAGATTATTTTTACAACTTGAGTATTATCTAGGTTCATAGTCAAAATTACAGCACTCATATACTCATAGTTATGTCAGTTTTGCTCTCTCTGGCCTATATAACAATTAAGCTCCTCCATTAGGAAACAGATTTATCAAAAATGAATGTAGGACTACATTCTAAAAAGACAGACATGATACTTTTTGGTTGTCTGCAAAATACTTCTCTGCCCTTCCCTAAAACTTCACTTAGTCAGTCAGATAGGCAGCAACTACAGCATGAGGGAGAATGCTGTAGTGACCCTGAGCTTGTCAGTTTGAAGCACTTTTTAACAAATATTTAATTTTCTTACATCTTAGCTGTGTTAAAGGATAATTGGAGACTAGGGAGGACTTGAAGGGGGATGTTTTTTTTACTGTCAGCATATATGATGTCCAGCATATACAAGTGGTTAAGGAATAGTTCACCAAAGAAGTGGAACCCCAAAGCCCAAAACAGTGCTGACAAAATTAGGATTTGTTTCTTTCTCTAGTGATTTAAGAGTAGAATCAAATTTAAACAATACTAGTATTTTTTTTTCTGCTGAAAAAAAATTTACTACATTTAAAAAGATGTGTCAAAGAAATATGACATCTTGCAATTAACATCCTTAATATTTTTATCCCTATTACTTGATTTTCAGTATGATTTCTGAACTGCTGCCCTAATTTTTGCCTGTCATTTTTCAGTCTCTATTCTCATCTGTCCACAATAATTTCTCTTTTCCTTTCATTTTTCCACTTTAAGTCCTTTACTTTTTTTTCTGCACGCCTAAAATCATTTTCTGTTTTTCTCTTACAACTGTAAGATCTTCCTGTTTTCAGTACTAGTAAGAAAAGCCCTTTCAAAATATACCATAAATGCTTTACAGTATATGATTATTCCTATTCTAATGTATAACAAACCAAAGCTGATAGGTTAGCTGATAGGCTTTAGACCACTGGTCACAATGCAAATGGTATTCCCACACTCATTTCCCTCTGGCTTACAGCCTGCTCTTAACTGTGACCAGAAAACTGGGGCTGTGCAAAGTTCAGCATCAGCTGGCTAACTGACACCAAGTATCACAGAGATAACACCTCATGGAAATGCTGAAAGTACTTGTTTCATCAACCTTGAAAACTTGCATTTACAGAGGAGACAACTGAAAGGTGCTGTTTTAAGATAAATACTGCTTCAAACCTTAAACCCATGCAATTGTTTTGCCTTCTTAACAGTTGTCCAAATGTGAGGGCCAACACCAACTTCTCTTTCATGCCCTCTTGACTGCTGAAAGTAAGCCTTGGTAGCCTCAGTGAAGGCTGCAGTACATCCGGTTTTCCTGTGGGGATGGCACTGTATAATTTCTAGAAATATGTAAGTAATTGCAAAAACAGGAGCAAGCAGGGAAGTTAACAAGGACTCTACAGTCTACCCACACATTCCTCACTTAGGTAAGTCAAAAGTGTAATACAATTGTGCCTCCATCATACCTCCCTAATGTTTTTACTTGAACAAAAGTTGAATGGTGGGGTGTGGAGACTTCTGGTTTTCTGAATGTCAACAGGTGAAACTCAGTGTATTCATTTCCCAGGAGGTCAAACAAACATTTTTCTCTTAATCTTTGTCTTGCTGTGTTTAAGTTTGCAGATGCTGGATTCTGCTTTGAGTCTCAAGTTCAAAGGAACCCAGACACTCTTTCTGAAATATCACAGAAACCACTGAACTTCACCTGGCTCTGCAAGGAAATCTTGTGAAACCATGAGTTTCCCACACTTCCAGTGTGAAACCTTATGTTAACTCAGAGCTTTTTTCTCCCACCTCAGATCCTCTGAAGGATCACAACCCTTAATGAACTTCTTCATGAACTTTGGCCTGTTTTCAAGTTTGTAACAAAACTCAGAATTCTTCCCATGATTTTGGGGTTTTGTAAGAAAAGCAAAGCACAACTGTAATCCATGTAGCTTTTAAATCAATGGGTTTAGAGATGGTTCATAACCTTTGAACATAGCATGTGTGTACTAAGCTTGGCAGCCATCCTTATTTTGGCAGGTTGGTTCAAGTTTTGAAAGAGCTGTCCCACCTGTTGTCACAGCAGTGTGGCAGATTGCTGGCCCCACCACAAAGATACGGGACGCTGCAAAATAAATGTCTCAGGGAAATAACATCTCTCATAAAACACAGAGGGCTATATTGTGTTGTAAGACTCAGCCTTCACTGGAGTGCTGGGGGGGTTGTGTAGCAGCTGGGCTCTTCAGACGCGTCTCTCACAGGGCTGACTGCAGCACCGTTTGGAGTGGAACCTCCACCACATGTTAACAGCATTGCACATATGCAGTCCCGGATGGCTCTGGATCGGCTGAGGGTACAGACTGCAGTAATAATTCTCCTTCTGTCCTCTTATATACACTACAGGTCTAACCAGCCCAAACAAATCTCCTTTCACTTGCTCTATCTCTTAGTTACTTGTAAGGGAAGGTTCAGTGTAGGTTGGAAATTTCTGACATGTGAAGGCACAGAGAGACGCAGTGTTACTGGTAGATTTGTCACAGTCATATGTAAACTGTAGGCTAAATTCTTGCTTTTTCTGAGAACATTTTACCTCCCTGTCTCTGGGGGCTCAGAGTAGTTTTCTTTCAATGTAGCCAGGCACACCAACTTCCTCCTGTTTACCACCAAGGGACAAAGTTTCAAAATATGCCTCCCCAGACTATTTATGTATTCATCCAGGTAGCTGGTTCACTCTGCAGCCTGCATGCCAGATACGGTGACCTGACTTGTGGCTTTTGACTGCTGGCCATATCTTCCCATTCAGTTGACCTCCTTCCTTGCCTGTTTTGTGACTTGGTTTGTTGAATATCAAGTGTTATGCTGGAGTGCAAGTCTTCGTAAGAAAAGAGAAGCAGAAACAGAGATATGTAGCTTTAGTCCAGCCTCTTCTAATGCCAATATACCTGTATAGCGCCTGTGATGTTGGCAAGCCTGTGTAGTTATGCCTTACCTGCTCTTTTAATCTTCTATTACAGATACATCAGTCAGAAATACACTAAAAGGAATAACAACTTTTTGTTGTATAATTTGAGTGTTTTTTAAACTATATCCCCATCTTCAAACATAACAGTCCACTCTGTTTGCTTGTTTTCTATCATGAAAAAATGTAAGCAAAATCCCCTCAACCATGTTTGATTTATAGAAGGATGACAAAAACATAGTTTTTTTGTTTTGTTTTGTTAAAAGTTGTAGTTTGAGGTTTTTTGTTGTTGGGTTGGGTTTGGTTGGGTTTTTCTTTCTTTTCTTTAGGGAGCAGTAAAAAAAATGTCTAAATGTCTGAATCTTTAAACCTAAAAATTTGGCAGGTATCTAAATCTTTAATAAGTTGCATGTGCTCTGCAGTTTTTTCCTAAAGATTTGCATATTTGCTTCTTAGGATGCATCAGTCACTAATACTTCTAGGAACAGTCTGGTAGGCACGCAACTTTAAAAAAAATATTTTTTTTGCTTTCATTTGCTATGGTATTACCTTCTATTGCTTTTGCTATTCCTAGCTTATTACACATTAGAATGAAAAGTTATCTGGAGAGACAGAGGTAGATTCCCTTTAAATGTTCATTTGCTAGTTTCGGTGGAAGTGCTTTAAAAGCTATGCTGAGCATTTTAAAGTTCCTGGAGCTGTAATAGAAAACATTAGTGTCTGGACGTTCAAGGGAAGAATGTGGTTAGGATTATAGCAACTGAGTCGCTGTCAATGGGTGGTCTTGAATTCATATGGTACACAGTAGATAGGGACACAGAAGAGCCTTTGGTTCGATAGGTGAAAAGCTCTACTCAAGATTAAAAAGGGCCATGCTAGACTATATTTTACCTGCATGGGGCTTATATATGGTCGGGTTGCGTCTCACTGTGGCTTTGTTTCAACTTTACTGCAAAGTAAGATAAAGGATCTGCTTAAAAGCTCAGTAGTTGTAATGTTACGTGCTCCTTTTGGCTCCTCAAATTTCTTTTTTTCATTCACTGCTTTTCCACTGTTGCGTTTAGCTTTTAATGAGACAGTTACAAAATGTCTGCCTCACTCTGACCGCCATTTTGTAGCCTGATTGTTGGATAATGAAGACTGAGAAATAGAAAATACACAGCATGGCATGGAGGAGATTTCAAAAGGAGTACAAAATCTGCATGTTTTATTTAGATGCTTAATTGTTGCCGACTGGCTGCATTTAAACAAATGACTTTACAGTGTCTGGAAGAAGACCAGCTCCTGAATTTGAGGAGCTGACCTTGGGTAGATGCCACCAACTGTTCTTTTCTATTGGCATGAACGTGCTGCTGGCAGGATCTCCCTGTATCTGCAGTTGCTAACCCGGCTCTGAATCAGAACCTGCTTGCATTGCACTAGGCCACCAAATCATGCCGTTTGTTCTGAATATTTTTCACAGCCCCTTCAATAACAGAGATTTGATCTAGAATATATAGGATGTTTAAAAATAAAGACCTTCAAAATTGCTATCATTAAGCTTCTCCCATAGAGCAAAATATAATGTTGTTCAGAAAAAGGGGAGGAAGGGAGGCTCCAAGTCTGTGAAAGCAAACTGAAAATGCACTACAGGAATTGAAAGGATACTATGGAATTGTTACTGTGGTCCTATGGACAGGGTGCTAACTGTGTGAGGAGTGCAGTTAGTAGAATTTATGTGCTTCCTGTACGAAAAACTCCTTTTTGTGTGTAGAATGTGGGCAAAGGGGGATGGGGAAGGACTCTACATTCACAGTAGGGTGTATATTCAAACCTGTTTAAAATTCTGCCATATCTTAATGATAATAGTTAATCCCAGTATCAGAACAGTACTTCTATTTTTAAAATGCAATCAATCAGTCATTTTAATACATTGTGCCCTTAGTGCCAAACATCTCAGAAAGCAGTCTGTACAGTAGTGAAAATAAAACGTCAAACTGCTTCTATAGAATCATTCTTCCTTTCTTCCTCACCTATACATGTACAGTAAAATCTCAAAGCTGCTAAAAAAAAAAATCTGGAATTACGTAATAGTGACTAAGTCCTCCAAACAAGACCAGTTGCCATGTAAGGAATGTGGCCACAGACTGAGCGAGGAGTTACAGACTGACTGAAGATCTCTCTAGAAAAACTGCATATGCTGGGCTTTCTTGGGTTTTGTTGTTGGTTTGTGGGGTAGGTGGTACATTCAGATGCTTGACTTTCTTTTAAGAGGATTACACTGAAAATTGCTTCTTTCCTTTTTTTTTTTTTTTCTCAAGACAACTTTCTGTCTACCATGCTATTTCACAAAGCTGTTCATATGGATGTAATAGAGATTGTAGGTAATTTAAGTTCAGTTTCTGCCTCTGCCTCAGTGATAACACAAAAGCACAGTATTCGATTATGCATATGTTATTCACGTGCAAAATACGGATGCTTCCGTATCATTAGTGCTTACAAGTTAGGTTGAAGTTCCTCCCATGCACTCCAAATCAACTATCACTCTTAGTGATAAAAATGTGAACTACGTGACTCAGTCATGTTAGTGGTGTATTAACTGGGAGAAATTTTAAATACTTGAATGTAAAAGTATCAGCCCCGTATTCAGAGAATAACCAACTACAATGAGAGCATACTTACATAAGCGTATTATCTACATTTTTACTCACGTGTGGATTCTCTGAAAAGTGAGCCTTTTCTTCAGTCATTTACTTTCTGAGACTGAGCCTCACCCAATGTATTGATCAAAGGCTTTGTGTTTTTTAACAATCAGCAAGAGACAATGATGTTTTCAGTCATCGAACTGATAGGACCATTGTGCTGGACCATCCTTCCTTTTTTCATTGTCTTTTCAGGTTCTTTCCATGCCAAGAGTTCTCCATGCCAGCAGGCCTCTGTGTCTGCAGAAGTCATTTCCAGTCTGTATTAGTTCTCTCTTAGGTACTCTAGGAGAGTACTTCTTCCAGGTTTGGGTTTTTCTTCTTTGTTGTTGTTGTTGTTTGTTTGTTTCTGAAGAGCACTCATAGGCAGAGAAGATATGTAGATTATTTGCCTTTTTCTCACATTTACCATTGCTGCTCTGTTTTGTTAGTGTGGGTTTTTTTCTTAAATCAAAGTCAGGGCTGTAGTGCGCTTTGCGCAATCACTATGGGGAATTTCTTAAGTAAAGTTAACTACGTACAAGTATAACAAAAGAGTTGGTATCAACTGTTACCAGTGTTTTCATTTACATGTTCCACATGCATCTAGCCAGCTTCCATTTCACAAACTCACTCTGTTTTTTTGTCTTTGTTCATTGTCTGTGTTGAACAGAATGGATATCTGGTGGCACTTGAGTCAGATTTTATATTGATTTCTGATTTTTTTTTCATTTGGTATTTTTTTATTTCTGTATGAAATACTCCTTCTTTGAGAGTTTTATCCATTATATGTTGCAGTCCTGGTGTACTCACCTAAATACTGCACTGAAGATCAAAATGTGTTGATGTTAGATTTTGAAGAAAGATGTGTTGAACCCACTGCTGTCAATGAATAGTAAGGACAACAAATGCATGTAGTTTGGATCAAGCCTCTCTGCGGACTCAGGCACAAGGCTGCCCAGTTTGTGAATCCTTTATTGGCTTAGGTTGCAGGATAGTGGCAGATCTGGTTGTACAGGTAAAAGAAGAGTCCAAAACTTGGAGCATCTTTGGTGTTCCAAGTATGGAAAGGGCTTCCAAGCTTCTGCAGGTATCATTCTTTAACTTGAGTGCCTGAATTCCATTAAAACCTTCCTTTAAATGCCTGTGCACTTCTGCGGGCCTGTGTCTTCCCCCTTATTCTAGTCGTAATGTCTGAGAACTTCTGAGTCACTCTCTGCCCAAAATCATCTCACATGAATTATGAATTATGAATTAATTTCAAGCATTTCTGTCACCTCTTCTGTAAAGGGGGAAATTCTGAAAGAGATTTTGTTTCAGCTGAATGGTATTTTCCACAAATAGGTATTTATATAACAAAAAATAACTCAGTATAAAGCAAGTTCACGTGAGGTGAACTAGTAAACCTTACTAGTTAGTAAGGTTTGCTTTCCTCTTACAGAAGGCCATTTTTTATGCAGTGTCTCAAATTACCTTCCTTAGGGGATTAATAAGTGTTTTTCCCATTAATTCAAGATAGCCACCTGGAACTGCAAGGCAGCTTATGACAGTACTTCTTAGCCTTATGATTATATAACTGTAATTTTTCATGATTTCTACATATAAAGTCATCCTTCCTAGGGACAAGTATCTCAGAAAAAAAAAAAAAAATATATATATATATATATATATAAGAAATATATATATATATATTTATATATATGATATATAGATATATATATATATATAGCTTATTTTTATATATGATATATAGATATATATATATATAGCTTAGGCAGTATCTCAGAAGATTTTTTTAAGTAGCAATAATGAGGGCCTGTATTTCTTGTTTGTCTATGGCAGCAAGAGACTGGATCCACATGATCCATTCCCATTGGATGCTTCATTTTAATAGGTAGCAAGCATGTTCGTCTGCGCCCTTGAGATGTTTGATATGTTGACATCTGGAAAACAGCTATACAGGGTTCCACACATAGTTTTTGCAAACACCATTTTGCTGGTGGAATGAGCCAGAGCAGACACCTCTTTTGGCAGAACTTTGTTGCCATCTATTTTTAGTTGAACTCTACTACATCACATTACTGTGTGTAAGCCACCAAGGGTGTGGCTCTTAGGCAGGCACTCAAAGAGGGAAGGCGGCCTTTCTGTCTGCACAGCGGCTGCAGTGTTTGGGAGTGAGTTATCCACACATTCTGTGACTTGCCTCCTCATTAATACAATGTCACAAACTGTATTCTGTGTTGACAAACTGAAATGTAAGTGGGATTTGCACTGTCGTTTTGTTACCCTCATGGCACATGGGAGCACATACAAACTTTAGAGGACAATGCAGGCCAGAATATGCTCGTTCTGAATTAATAGAAATGATATCCTCTTAACAGAGCATGCATACAGAACAATGCATATGGTAGCTGAACAGGTAGATAACTCTGGGTTTGGGTCTCTCAGCTGAAGTCCATTATATAATCCTAAGGACTGTTGACTGTTATTCTGCCCAAAGGAGGAAGAGGAAGGCCTACAGTTTTTCACCCTGACTGACAGGGCAGCAGAAAGGATGAAAAACTTCGCAGATTCCCTGCAAAATTTGACAGTCTCTGTTTCCATATGAAAATGCCTTTCTCCGATGTTTGCAGAAATACTTTATTTTTGCTGGTTTTGATGCTTATTATGCTTTTGTATGTGATTGTACCTTTGTATGTCAGATAAATTTAAAATTATATGCTTTTAGTTCATCATACCAAAATACCTATGGCATAAATGAAAGACTGGGGTACACTAGGGTATACTGTTAATATATGTTCTGATATTCATCATACAGTTACATGCTTTGCTTGCATGAGTGGTACAGGACAGGTTGTCACGGTGGAGTGTCAATCAAATGTCTTGATTTTTTTCTGAGTGTTTTCTGAGAAGATGTTGGATATGGAAGATGCATGGCACTCCAAAGTTTGAATTGTATTTGAATATTTGAAGTCCTGTTTGTGCAAAATATATAAATATATTTACTAAACAATTGTCTGAAGCTCCAAAACAGATAACGAACTTCCACAAAAAAATATTATTATTTTTTTATGAAGATGCTTGGGTTTATTTTGTAATTGATTGGTTTTTTTTGTTTGGTTGTTTTTGTTTTGCTTTGCTTTGTTTTTGTTTTTAAGTTAAGTAAGAACTTTCCCTTTTGAATGTAGAGTGCAAGTTTTTGCCGGGATTTTGCAAGCAGTTAGCTTGCACAGTGTTTGGACACTCAGCAGGTCTCTACAGATCAACAGTGGGTAGGAATGTAAGCCAGTGCCAGGTGAATGGCTAGCTTTCATTCCTTTCCCATAGTTAATGTCAAAGGGTCAGAGATGATCACATCAGTTTTTTAAACAAAAATTGTAAAAATTGCAGTGACTATGTTTCCAGAAGTAAAAAAGCTTGCTAACATTCAGCATTGGCTGTATTATGCTTCCTGTGGTGATGACTTTTTAACTGGGTATTTTTTTTTTTGTCTGATTATTTGCTTCTCAGCATTACTTTACCAAAATCACTAATTTAAAAAATCTCGGGGAGAAAACCCCCCAACAAATGCCAGTCATTACCATTGTTTCCCCTTGATATTAGATACCTGTTTTCATGTAGCAAGAAGCATTTTTTTTTGCTTCTACTTCATCAGGTCCCAATTATAATAGTGTCTGTAGCTTGAGTAGATAGAGTTTAGATCTAGTCTGGTATCCCAATATAGCTATAATACTTCAAAAATTATTGTGTATGCTGTACCAGTCTTCCTATCTATATGGATTGCTTTTGGATAACAGATCGTTCTGAGAGCACTTTTCATATTAGAGAAGATATAAATGATTTCTTTGTGTATTTTCTTATGCCTTATTAAGTCAATCCTATGTATTATGTTCCTATCTTACTCTAGATATTATAAAATACCTCATTTACTTGCTTCATCGTTCTTTATGCATTGTGGATAGCTGAAGTCATGACAGTCCTATTCATCCTTCCTACTTTAATACTTTGTAGTAGGTTATGTTTACATTAGAAAGATCATATTTTTTCTTCCATGAATTACCAAGTAGGTGAGTGTTGTTACTGAAAGCTTAGATGATTCAGTAGTGATGGAATATGGTGTTCCCTTCTTAAATGAATGGGCTGCTTATTTACAACACTCAGTGTTATAGCTGTGTTTCCAATGATAACAATTTGGGGTTTGGTTTCTTTTTTAGCAGCTAAGGATCATTCTAGCAAAAATTGTTGGTAAGCCACAAACAAACCTTGCAGGTTCCTTGTTTCCTAGCAGCCTAACCATTTGTACAGACAATATCAGCTCTCTTTGGAGGAATCTGATTAGCATGCTGCAAAAAGCAGAAGACTAAAATGTTATTGAAGAATTAGGCAAGTCTGAGAGATTTTTGTGCTGAATCTTTGCATTTACAAATTCTTATTCACTTGAAAAATATCTGTGAAAGTCTGTTTACAGTGGTGATTAAAGTATTGTGCATTCAAGATGTCTCCTACTGGACAGATTCAGTCAGCTTTCACTGAAATAAGTCAGTATCTGTTCAGTGGACAACTGTGCACCTGCAGTATCCAGCAACTCAATTAGAGTGTGTTCTGGGTGTGAGGGATTATCATACCCTAGCATATGTAAGTACTAATGTTCTTGGAAGAAAAATTACTCCACTGCAGACTTGTTATGTCCCAGCTTATCATCCACATTTTATTTAAATATGTGTGGCATTTTTGTTTGTTTTGATGAAGGTGCTTTCTCTGTGCACTGTTGATGCTGCAAGACATGGAAATTAGGAAATTTGTATTTTAACTTTTCCACAACACCATAAAAGACTGTGGAAGATGTGCATTTGACAACATAACTTGTATACAAAAATGATGCATGTACAGTATGTGGACAAGGAATCATTTAAATGATAGTAGGGGAAGTTATGTTTTTAAATCTCTTAGGTATTATGTGTTTAAATGCTGAACTTTGACATTGCATGAATTCTGGATTTTTTTAGCTTGCTTTTTCCTCCTTGCTTGCTTGCTTTTTATTTTACCAGCTCTGATTTCCTGACCACAATAAAGCAGACAGAATTACGCCATGTTGAAAACCTTGTTAATTTTATGGCCCATTTTCACATGGAGATCAGCATTTATGTCCCCCCTCACTCTTTATTCTTGATTCAATTGTCAGTAAGGTTTGTTGAGCAAAACACTGGATGCATTATGGGAAGAAATCTAATCAATGCAACACCAAGGGACAGTCCTTCAAAATCCTCCCTAGTGACTGTGAGCCAGACTAGAGGTTACTATGAGGTTACCCTGTCTGACTTTAACCAAAATACCCATCTACTTCTGAAAAGGCTGCCGGCAGCCTTGTGCATGTGTAACACAAGCCTCATTAATGTAAGCTCCCAGTATATATACACCTGTTTTGCTAGCCACCAGCACAGAGCCTGTGTTTCCTATTTTAAACACTTTGCATGTCTGTCTACATTCCCTTCTGTCTGCAGTTGCTTCAGTGTGGTACTGCGGAGCAACTCATATGCAGTACCACCAGGGAATGCAGAAGGCTAAATAAAGTTGTGGCAGATGTCAGTGGACTTTGCCAAACACTATTTTTCAAGTTAGATAGTTTGAAAGATTCATTGACTAAGCCAGATTTTGTAATACAGAATTAGCCTCATTAGTGCATAGCCTATTAAGTATACATTTCTTTAACTACTCCTTTATCAGGTATCGATGAAGGAAATTGCATTGACAAACACGTGGGAAATTTTTATTTGATAGGCAAAAGTCTGCTCCCAACACTTGATCCCCAAACCCCAACTCTCCTTTTTGTGTATGGAGTATAATTCCTCTTAAAGTTAAATTCTTTGAAAAATGCAGCGCTTCCTTAGGGCTGTTACCTGTTTTGGCTCTGAGTTCTAAGAAATCATTTGACAGCAAAATTACTCTAAGCTGAACTTTTCCTCTTTTATGAACTATTTGTTCAGCACATTCCAGAATAGGGTTTTAACTCAAGAAGTTACATATCTTCTTTGTTAAAGACCAAAAAAAAAAAAAATCAAAAGCAATATAAGATACAACTGCTGATTCAGCATAGGAACAAAGCCTTAGAAAACCCATTGAGCCATGTTACCTCTGGCTGCCTAGCTTGGTTTTCCCGACCAGTGCACAGGGAATCAGTTGTGTCAATACCTCTGATAGGTCCTTGCCATATTTCGCAAAAGGAGCAGTAAGTTTGCTTCACACAGCTCTCGAGGAAAGCATGATGGTCCCCCAGGCAGGTCCAAAGATGCTGCAAAACAGTGATGTTCTGGTACTCACACCCAGGAGCCAGCAAGGTACTCCTAGCCACACAGGGGCTGGTCACAGGGGACATGCTTCCGGTAGTTGTGTGGCTCCTTGTTACACCATGTGTAGAACGACATTTCCGTAAGCAGGCACATCTGCTATTGCATTCACACTTTTCATAATTGTTTTCACAATGCACACTTGATAATGTCTGTTTTATTTTTGTTTCCAAAGCCTTTTCTGTAGAAAATTTCAATAGGGTATGAATCCTAGCACTAGATATTGATGGCTACCAATGTCTGCTGTGAAATGTGCTCTGCGGTGAATCAGAGAGGCACTATAGGAACTGAATTAACTGTACTTCAGTTTTAGCATTTCTCCATCTGCAGTGATGGTCTTGCTTGTATTCTGTTGCAGCAGTTGATTGTGAATGTTGTGGTTTAACCCAGCCGGCAGCTAAACACCACACAGCCGTTTGCTCACCCTCCCCCCTCCCTCTCTGGGATGGGGGAGAGAAACGGGAAAGTGAAGCCTGTGGGTTGAGATAAAGACAGTTTATTAAGATAGAAAATAATAATAATAATAATAATAATAATAATATGTACAAACAAGTGATGCACAATGCAATTGCTCAACACCCGCTGACCGATGCCCAGCCCAACCCCGAGCAGCCGGCCCCCCACCCTGGCTAGCCACCCCTATATATTGTTCAGCATGACGTCAGATGGTATGGAATACCCCTTTGGCCAGTTTGGGTCAGCTGTCCTGGGTCTGTCCCCTCCCAGCTCTTGCTGCCCCCCCCAGCCTGCCCACTGGCAGGACAGAGCGAGGAGCTGAAAAGTCCTTGGCTTAGTATAAGCACTGCTCTGCAGCAATTAAAACATCAGCATGTTATCAACACTCTTCTCATCCTAATCCAAAACATAGCACTCTACCAGCTACTAGGAGGAAAAATAACTCTGTCCTAACTGAAACCAGGACAGTGAATTATTACAGCCTGAGAGATATCTGGCGATTTTGATATGCACAATGCGATTTTGATATTAAGCACAACTTTGGGAAGCACAGTATCCTCAATTAAAAATCCTAAGAACTTAAAAATTCCCAGTCTGGAATGGACCAAAGGTCTGTCTGGCCTACTGATATGTTTCCAGCAGTGGTTAGCATAAATTAAAAGTTGTATGATATGCATATGTATGATAAACTAAAAGTTGTATGTATATGCAATAAAAAGGCAGAAGTGGTGTGGTTATTCAAGTTAGTCACACTGCATATTAGAAATCATCTTGGTCTATAGATGCCATTGACCAGTGGATTCTTACGCTAAAATCTTATTTTAGCCTATGGACCTGCACAATGCATCTTGTCAAACACTAAATGTGTCTGGGCTTCAGTCCACACTTTCCAGCCATTTGCAAATGATCTAATTGTATGAGCTTTCTTTTTCAATGACAGTAAATAGAAGTTCGCTCAAATACAGTCAATAACTGTCTTAATTATTTTTAGTAACCTGCTGCTTTACATAATGGTTTTGATTTATCTTGATTGTTTCCTTTTTATGTCAGAATAAGACCCATTCTTCACAGAATCACAGAATCATCTAGGTTGGTAGAGACCTCCAAGATCACCGAGTCCAACTTCTGACCTAACACTAACAAGTCCTCCACTAAACCATACCACTAAGCTCTACATCTTTTAAAGACCTCCAGGGATGGTGACTCAACCACTTCCCTGGGCAGCCCATTCCAACGCCTAACAACTCTTTTGGTAAAGAAGTTCTTCCTAATATCCAACCTAAACCTCCCCTAGTGCAATTTTAGCCCATTCCCCCTTGTCCTGTCACCAGGTACATGGGAGAATAGACCAATCCCCACCTCACCACAGCCTCCTTTAAGGTACCTGTAGAGAGCAATAATGTCGCCCTTGAGCCTCCTCCTCTTCATGCTAAACAACCCCAGTTCCTTCACCTGTTCCTCATAAGACTTGTTCTCCAGACCCTTCACCAGTTTTGTTGCCCTTCTCTGGACCGGCTCAAGCACCTCGATGTCCCTCTTGTAATGAGGGGCCCAAAACCGAACACAGTACTCAAGGTACAGGAATTCTTTTAGTATTTGTGGACTTTGACTGTAGAAGCATTTTTGTTGTTGTTGATAGAAGCAATGGCATGTCACAAAAAAAAAAATCCTTTTGTGAAGTGTTTTAGTACGGTTGCACACTTTTGGTCAGACCATAGAGCTAACAGTCATAGGAAGCAGCTTATAGCTGTCACCATGCTGTTTTTGAGCAAATATCATAGTGCTTATTCCAAAAAAGATTTATAGCCAGCACTTTCCTAAAGTGGGATTAGCTGTGCCACTTCATGGAGGTCCTACTTGAGCACTGTCTACTGCATTTTAGTAGGGTTCATATAAGAAATGTCAGCCATGTGACTGCATTTGACCACAAATGCTCTTTTCTGCTTTTTGGATGTTTTCTTCCACTGAGATTATCTTGTACAGGTTAATTAGAAATGGGTTATAGTTTGCCAAGATATATTTAGGAGATCACCCTTGCTTTTCTTGAAAGCCGAATAATGTTCCATAAAATTAAATAACAAAAGTATAAGATCCAGAAACCTGACACTGAGGTCACCAAATGGCTCATTTAGAGCTCAAATCACTTTTTGTTGATTCAGACTCCTATCTCGAAATAGCAAGTATTAGTAAACCATTTTAGAGCAATAAACTCCATTCTAGTCATGACAGTAGGGGTAACATCTTTGTATTTGGTAATACAGATCTGTACTTCCAGTTGTGGTTAGGTTGTTGGTTAAGTGAACCACAGTTGTCTCACTGAGCAAATTCTTTAGTCCACATGAAATATAAATGAGCATTTTAATTCGTTTACATGAGTGTTATTAGTTGGATAAGTTCAGGAATTTCTTTTTAATAGAATTTTAATATTCTTAATAGTAGTTATTTATTTGAAGCAAGAGTTTTTGTATGGAAAGATAATCAACAAACTGTGACTCTGTGAAACTTCCATGTGATGTATTAGATTAAATTGAAACCCAATTGCTACTAGCTGTATTGACATTTTGAGTATGTTTCTGAAAAGAAAAATTTCCCTACAGAGAACCACTCAGAGCACATTGTTTGTACAAATTCGTTGTTCACATCAATCTTAGCATTTTCTACTTTATAAAAGCAAGTATTTTCAGTCCATTAATCAGGTAGCATACACAGGGAGCCTTGGATATGAGAGAAGAAAAATTCTAAAATTCCTCAAAATAGATGAGTCAGGGAGAAGGGAAAAGAAGAACCTGTGAAAGTAGTGAAATGCAATAGTCTGCTCACTTTAAGTTGCTGCTCACTAATGTTCTGCTGCATGGAGGAGATAATTCAAGTAAAAGTGAAGAAATGGAGTTCTGCTTTCTGAAAGTAATCTGAGAGGTAATGTAAATTGAAACTTACTGTTCTCGTTGTCAAGTCCTCAAAAAAAAAAAAAAAAAAAAAAAAAAAAAAAAAGCTTGGAAGCTTCTCCATAAGAGGACAAAAAGAAATAACAATGGTGCTCTGGTCAGTCTTGTGGTGGTGTGGTTTTTTGTTTATTTGTTTTTGTTGTTGTTTGTTTTTAATCAATTAGAAAGATGCTCTCTCATTTCTGTATATAAATGAACATCTTCCAGTACTGTGCTGTGAATTGTGGCTTTCCATTTTAGTGGATGGCATCTGTTAGTTATACCACATATTTGGCATTTCGCGTTGCACTTCCATCATTATTTGTGAAAAGTACATAAGTGAAACCATGAGCTAAAAAGGAGGAGCTGAGTGTGGCTCTGCATGTATCTGCATGTTCTGATGTACCTGCATGTGTCCATTGAAATGGACTAGCTATACTTCAAGTCACAAACCAGCGCATTTTCTTCTTCAGTTTTAAAAAACATCTACTCCTAAAGTAGACTTTTAAAGCAACTGTTCACATCAGGATTAAGGAAATAAACTTATTTTAAAAACTTTATACTCACTACAATATGTACAGTTATCCAATGGTTGTTCTCCTGAGTTTGTTCTCCTGAGTTACATTTTGCTAGGTTCCTATTCAGGGTGTAGGTTGCTATTTCAGGATGTTGTGAACAAACTAGCCATCTTTAATTTGCTAATTAACTGAACAAAATGGCCACCATCAGGTTTAATTTCTATAATATATTGAACATGCACGATGCTTTCTTCTTTTTCCCTGTGTCTTGTTATAAACAGTAGCAGTTATCAAGAAAGTATGGATTAACTTTGCAGAGTTAAAAAAGAAAAACTGTTATGTCATACATAAAATCAACAGTATTTCAGATTGTACACAATCCTTCCCTCCCCCTAATATTTTAGTCTTTTTTTATTTTTCTATAAGCTACTCTTCGTGACCAAACCGATAAAATAGCCCAGATATTTTTAAAATATGGATTTAAGCACATAATAAACAAATAAAAATGAAAGACAGGAAATGTAAAAGTTTGTGCACAGCAGAGAAGCCAAAAGCTCTCATTATTGAAATCTACCATTGTAAAAGGATAGCTTATGCCAATGACCTTCAAAAATATTCTCAGTTTAAGCTAAAACAGGTACACTGATTTCCACTGTCAGCCACTAATCCATGAGGTTGTGTTTTAGCACCCTTTTTTGGTGCTTTGGATTAGTGAGGAACCACCACCAGCTCTGGGACTTCAGGTAAAAATAAGTGTAGAGTAGCTTAACTACCTCCTTGTGCAGATATTAAGTACAATGGACAATCAATTTTACTCTCTTTTCCAGATATGCATTGTTGTGAGTTTCCTGGCTCTCAGTCTGTATCACTTTACTGTCTCAAATACTGTACACTCCTGCTGTTTGTCTTCTCTATTTTGCTTTTACTCACAATGGTAATACAGTTCTTGCTAAAGAACGTAGTATTTTTTGATAAGGGAGCAATATATCTGATATTCAGTAATGTCCCAATTCAGAACAATACAAAGAAACATTTAATTTGAATTGCATATATAAGTAAGTCCTTGAAGGCCTTGAAGCATAGAATGCTTAATCAGAAAACAGACAGAAGTTTAATACGGTGTTTCTTGTTGTACATTCTCATGCTTCAGGAAAAGAAGTATCTGGCAACTGCTGCTCTTTGATTATGAATATAGGAGTGAGGTGGTTTCTTATTAACTCTCTCAAGATGGAATTTAAGACACGATCATGAGAATACTGACATGACTAAGTTCTTCATGTCTAAACATCTGCAAGATTGCAATCCACTGTAATAATAAAAACAGTCTGCAAACCATGTCTATAAAATCTGAGTATGGCATTATATCAACACATATTCTTTATAAAGCTTTAAGGCAGTCAAGTTTGAAGCATTTCTTTATTTGCAGTATTTCTGTCCCATCTTGTGTCTGGACTGTTTGCTGTCTGTGGGTTCCCATTTGCTGTATGGTTTGACTGAGGGTAAGGACTATATCATATATATTTTGTATAGTACCTGTATTCTCTTTTAAGGAAAAATATATGCATGCATTTTTCTTCTTTATTAATAAACTGAGTGACAATTTAAATAAATTATTTCAGCTGTGCAGGATGGCACACAGATGTACCAGCACATTTCAGAGTAAGTTAAATAGAAAGCAAATTATTATGTCACCAAAAGAGTAGAAGAAGAGGAGCTGATCTCTGATCACAAAAGCAAAGTTAAGTATTGCTATGATGTTGGCTTTGACAAAAATAAGCCAGACTATTTTAGTACTTAGGTGAACTATGGAAGCAGGAATAAAAGAGATAAAAATCTTACCAAAGGAAAAATTTGAGAGACATATAAAGGTAAACTGTGGAATGAAAGAGCAATAATGATATGGGTCAAAATAAAATTGAAAATTAGTTTGGGACATAATACAAAAAGAAAAAAACATGTTTATAGAAACATAGGATTAACATGACTGATATCTTCACAGAAAGAAAGGGTTGGAACTGTGAATAGACATTGGTGTGAAAACCTATCAAATATCCACAGTGGGGATGCCAATCTGAAGTCCTTAGCTCTCCCTGCAGATTGTACGGAGAAATCTGATGCCTTACTATATTTCATTCCATGGCCAGGTATCTAGTGGACTCAGCTCTTTGCCTTGCAGTGAAGGGGATATTGACTTGAGTTTAGATACAGCTTAGGTGGACATATAGGTAGTTGCTGTTCCTAAGCTGCTGGTATGAAGACAGAAAAAGAGAGTCTCCTAAGGGGTTGATTCAGGTTACCTATGTTAGACATGTAATATGGATTTTGCCCTGGACCCTGTACCAACTGACATGATATACAATTCTATCCTCTTAAATTAGACAGTTAAGTGCCTAAAATTAGGTGAGGTACATCCTTTCTCTCTCTTCATCTTTTTATTCCATGAGCAAAGACAATACTTTTTCTGCTGTGAAATTGTGAGGGTAGCGTGCAGCAGGAGTAGTGAGGCACTTGCATATTATGGTGGTCATAGGCAGAGAAGTGCCAAAACGGGAGGATTCCAATCTCTCCAATCTCTCTTTGGAGGAAATCAGTTTTCAAGGAGATTTGGTGGGCTGTCTTATGTATACAAATTTTAAGGACATTGTGGGTAAAAGTAACCTTTCTTCAAAAAAGTAGCAGAATTAGCTGAAGAAAACAGGAGTCAACAATAAGTAAATAGAATTAAAATGCAATCTGGTGAACAGGCAGAGAACAATCATAGCGTCACTTCTTTGGGGATGACCTAGAATAATTTATCTAGTGTTGTGTCACATTTCTGGTAGTTCTATCACTATCACAATGAAAGAAAACAGATTTCATTATATTATATGTATATTTATGTGTAATTAGTGGTTTCTATATTTAAGTATGATTACAAAGTATTTTCAAAGGTATTAATTATATAAATGCATTATCCAAAAAATATCATTCACTATTGAGACTAAGCTACTGAATACTACATGTTATGACTATACCTCATGTATTGATGTCCTTGCCTGTTTGATTAGTCAGAGCACAGTTAATCTTTCTACTACCAGTAGGCATAGTAATTTCAAATGATTGCTAACAAGTCCAATATTCAGAAGTAAAGGTTTAAAAAAATGTATCTCATAAATTTTCTTTAAAATCACCTGGCTGTAAAAGTAAGGGACACTATTTTACTTGAAGCTCCCAAGGTTGGTAGCAGCTAAATTGAATAGTCTCAGTAATCTTAACTCATAGTACTTCCCTGAGGGTAAAGTCATCCATCTACAAAGTGCCTTTAATACCTCACTTATCCTCAATTAAGGCTTTCAAAATAAGTTTGAAGTGGGATACCGGTCTTGTACTGAAGCACATTCCTTGAATATAGAAAAGGCTTTGGAAGGCCTGCATTTAATATCTGAATGTCAGTTTCTCACTTTTTTCCCTCATAATGATAACGCACATATTTTTTTTTTCTTTCTTCCTTTTTGAAACAGAGAATGACTTACTGGGGAACCAAGTTGTAAGATGAATGCTAACCAAACTAGAAAAGGAAAGATGTGAAGATTGGTCACCTATGCAAAGGAAATGGCAAGATATGTGTAGCAATCATACTGGAGGTTATTTCTTGCTGGCATGTAGGTCTTTGTGGTAGATTAATTCTGGCAATAAAGTTTAAAAATAGTCCTCTGAAACCTTGAAGAAGGTGTTTATAAAGTAACTTTTTTCTTTTGTTTGATTGCCAGAGTAAGCACATATCTTTATAAGTACCTTTGAGATACATCTTTAAAGTCATTACTGTGTTGAATTGTAGCTGTATTTCTGGAGGTAAGAGGCAGTCACATCTATGAATTGTGTTTTTGGCAGAGGCCAGGAAAAACAACCCTTCTCCCAACACCAGAATAAAATCCTTCCAGATACTATCAATGGTCATTCCTGAGGCTTCAGGAGCATTTAAAATAATCGTTTTATGGATTCATTTAAATCACTTCACTTTGACACTCAGTGCAGGAGTTACACTATTTCCTCTTTCCCTGTGTATATAACCACTACAAAGAGATGTGCTAGCATGTGTTTTGCACTGCTTTAAAGAATGTGTTCTCTTACATTTGTTGTTCTGCAGATTTGTAACTTGAGGAATGCAAAATCAGCACTACTAACAACTCACATCCCTCAAATATTTTCAGTAATACGAATATATAATATTTATACAGTGGCTGCTAAGAGGCTGGCAAAAGGCTATATGCCACTTAAGATCTGAGGTTAAATGGTACTTCAGTGATGCATAAAATTTGTTTTGACCCTCTGCCCAGCATTGAATTGAACCCATTAATGAACAAGCCTTACAGTATCACTGTGAGATAGGGAATTATGAACTTGATTTAACAAGTGATAAAACTCTGAGCCCCAAAGGGCTCATGTAATCATTTCAAGTTATACAGGTTATTCAAGTTATTCAAGTATTACATATAATAGAGCTAGCAATCTAAGCCAGCTCACCTGACCTGCTGTCTTTCTTATTTGGACATCCAAAATAATCCCATCTGGTGTGCCTTTCACCATATTCTTTCAGGTGTGGAGCATGTATATCAACAGCTTTGCATTCTTTACACACAGCTTTAACAGTTATACTCTCTTGCAGAGTAACTTAAAACACACAGTTAATGTGAACTGTGAATCATGCTTATCCATAAAGAACAAAATAAGACACAATGCAAAAAAGGCCAGCATAAACAGCACCAGATGGCCTTCATAAATTGAGCAAGTTAGTACAAAATGCCAAAAGGGAGATCTGTTATTGTGACTTCTCTATTTCTTTTTATATTTTTATTTATTTATTTATTTATTTGCTTAATGCTGAGATCTTTCCCTAGTACAGAGAGGAACTGCTGGTGTAGGACGATTAATGTTTTTCCTTTAGTAATCATGCTGAACGTCTCTTTAATTCCTTTAGCAAAAGTCAGGTCACATGTTGACTGCTTGCATTCTAAAACTGAAGTATAAATCATCTTCTCATGTGAAAGAAACTGTTATTTTTCTTTGCAAAATATTTTTCTAACTGTATCTTATGTAACTGTTACAGTTGTTGACATTTCCCTAAAAGCCCTGTTCATTTGACACTTAAGATTTCAGTATAAAACTATAGACAAGAATAGAGAATTCTTTTGCCTTTGCTTGTACCTGTTTCCTTTACCATGAGTTGAAGAAAAGAATATTATGCATTTCTGAGTCATGCTGTAGAAAGGTACTTTATTTTTAATATCATTAGCATTTTAAAAGAAGGAGAAAAATAAATCATACCACGGGTGAAAGCAAGAGTTAATATGCTTCAGCTGTAGACAGTTGCTATTAAATTTTGATGGGATGCTATCACTAATACTTCAAATAAAATGTTGATGTGGTGATGTAGAGAGTATGGATAATGAGTTGAATGCTACAGAAATGGCTGTTATTTTTAATGGAAAATACATATAAAATATATGATCATCAACCAAAGACGTTCACGTGGATCTATACGTAACAAAATATCCAAGTATGGACTTCTTATGTGTGCCTTGAGTTGTCTACAAGAGTGCAGCCCTATATAGCTGTGTCTTGTCATAGATTAAGGTTGAAAATACATCATTTACATTTTAGTATGCCTGATTCCTGACTGGTTTAAGGCTAATATTCTAGCATTAATAATCTGATTTCCTTTTACTCATACATGTCTTCAGAAAGCTGTTGAAAGGTCTTCCTGATGGGCCTTTTAAATCAAACTTAACAAATGTAACAATATCTCAGAAAAAAATGGCTGCAGAATGTGAAGTCAGTGGGTGTTAAACTCCTATTGGCATGGCCTTTTACTTGCAGCCTCTGCTGAATCCAGCTGAGGCATGAAAGAGAATTTTTGCAGGTGTTTCAGGTCACCACATGTGCCAATATCACCATTATTGGCAGTGAATTAAAGTGTTTCCAAATAGCTCTGGAAAAACATGTTAAAGAAATGCTGTGTTCCTTCTCTTGGAATGCTACTTTTAAGCTCCCAGGATGATCTGGAGTACCAGGACTTTGGTCTTGAGAATTGATACATTACTCCTAAAGTATGCAAGCCCAAATCTTTTAGTTAGGTTTTAAGCAAGCTACAGACCTTTATAGGTAGATGCTTGGAATTTTAAGACATTTTTAGGAGTTTAAAGATAGTTTAGGATGTCCATATAGACATAGAAACTTAATCTTTCAAAACAAGGATTTGAATTGTTTGTTTGAGTATCCTGTTGCTGTCAAAGAGCATTGCTGAGTTTAGGAAGACAAATCAGATCTTGATCTAAATGCCTCTCCTTTATAATAAGGTACAGTATAATAACAACATGCACAGTGAACAGTTGAACTCAACACAGACACATGTGAGAGGGGGCACTTTTCTCACTTAAAGAAAGCTGTGAAAAGTGTCTGCCTCATTCATGTGACTAGCCCAGAGGCTAGACTCCCTGCAGAGTTTACAACAACCTATTCTACCAGTGCATCTCATGATTGTGCTTTCAAGGTTTATAGAATTACAGTTCAAAGCCAGAAGTAGGATGTGGGTCCCCAGGAAACAGATTCCCCCATCAGTCTACATACTGACGTGATCTTATCACTGAAGATTCTCGAAGCTGGTTCATGGACATTACAAATTTATTCTTCTCAGTTCATAAAGGTAGGGACGTAATATTTTACAGGTGTGGAAGTGAAAAACAGATGTGAATATTTTAAGATGTATAGCCTGGACAGTCTAAGCTGGATACTTAAAAGCATTCAGCATGGATCAGCTCATATTGTAACATTTCCATGCAGACCAACAGTTGGTTTGTAGTTTGCCTCTGAAAATCTAACTAGTTACTGAAGCATCTGAAGGCAGGAGTGCTGCCATCTTTCTAAAATCCTTATCAGGTTATTTGCACAAGAGGATGAAGAAAATTTGTTGTACAGTTGTGAAATGAATACAGCTCTCTCAAGTTTCTGAATATCTTCCTCCCACCTTACCCTTTTCCCCATTCTGAAGATTTTTTTTCTAAATTATTGGAAGACCATACATCTCTTCTGTGAACTGTCCTCATTAAATCTTTCTTTGTCTTGCTACAAGCTGTAATAGAGAGCTCTCTTGAAAATCCCCTAGTGCACATTAAACAATACTGGGTCCTGAGCCCTGAAGTCTCCAAAGGCTTACTGGATGATCCCCTTTTAAGATCTCTGTTGGTACCAGTTGTCCTAAATTACAAAACATTGGCAGGTCTCAAAAATCTCTAAGAGCAGGTGTCTGCAGTTTTTATGTATCTCAGGAGATCAGCTAAGAGAAAGAAGATGATTAAAGTTTATGGCTTGAGAAAGAGGAAGTCAGGAGGAACATTTTCCAGTGTTCTTTTTATGAGAATTTTTAAAGGAAAAATATTTCCACTGACAGGCCTTTCTAATGATTGAATGCGCTGTGAGTTCCGTATTTGCAAGGAGGCCTAGAGGAATGCACTTCTATTTTCTGCTAGAAGACTGCAATCTTTAGCACTCTCAATATTAAGATCATTTGAGCCAGGGTTCCCTGCTGATGTTACTAAAATGAACTTTAATCAGTCTTGAAAAAAAGACTTTAATAACCTGACTTAGGCCCCCAGTGCTAGATCTTTGATAGGGGTGTGACTCTAGCAGTGTTGATTTCCTCATGCTCAGCGTTTCTTTTGATATTTTTGCCACTTGTTAGCAGTGTGTATTCTAATAAAACTTCAGTGTCTTTTCCCAGCAATCTTTCTATGTTTAAGTGGAGTATTTTTACATCATTCACATATATTTTTCCTCATTTCAAAACAATTACATTTTTTGTGAAAGACTTGAGATTCTAAAATCAATCTAAAAATGGCCACTTGCTTCCTTTCTCTATGACACAGCCCTTGTCAGCCCTACCAGCTAGGGAAGATAAGCTAGAAAGTAGCATGGATAGTCACCAATGTTATTCTTCCATTTTCTCTTTCTCTGTGAGATAGCAAAATTTTTTAGATTTTCCTAACTCATACAGCATTTTAAGTCTTGGCCTTTATGATTAGAAGAACTTAGAACTGGTTTTGATAAAATAGCCTGAACAGTTTTAGAGAATTCAGAGCTTACCTGAGATAATTGCAAAACTGAAATAACGGAGAGAAAGGGGCTTTTGGCCAGGAAATCTGATGGGGATTGCACATGAGAAGTTTACTAGTAAATAAATGGCAAAAAAAGCTGAAACTACTAACTTTTTTCCAATATTTTTCCAAATTTGTGTTCTAACAATGTGTATTGCAGCGAAGTTCACAGGTGGCATCTTGTATGTGGCTTGCAGCTTTCTGACCTCCTTCTGAAAGGTGGCTTTGTGGTTTGATAGATTAGGTGTCCATGAGTAAGCTGTTACTGAGCAGACCACTAATGCTTCTCCACAGCACTACTGCTATACCTTTATAGGGACTGCTAAATGACGTGGTATGTACCACAGAGACCACCATCCAGAGGAAAGTGCTGTCAAAGACTGAGAGGGGGTTAACCACAAAATATTTACCCCTTTAGTGTGCACTGAAAAAAATGTAGCTGAAAACAGTATTTTCCTTTTGCTCTCTTTGTGCATTGTGGTTTTACATTGGCTGCAAAGAAGAGTCCGTATAGTGTTGATTCTCTGAAGAAGGTGGCAAACAATGATTAACCAGTTCCTTCCAACTTCTCTTTAATGAGCAGAAACCAAGTTGAACCAGTTACTCATATTGAATTAAGCTTTAAAAAAAAAAAAAATCATGTAGTTACAAGCTTAAATGCTCTCATCTAAATCTAAACTTTCCCAGAACAGTACAGCTGGGGCTGGATATCTTTTTTCAAGGTTATTTCTAGTGGCAGAGGATATAAAGAAGTAAATGATGGTAAAATATGATTATAGTTCTTTATTTAATTTAAAATTATTCCATTTTAAGTGAAATACTGATGCACAAGGGTAGGACCACTGAACCATGTGCTTTTACAAGCCAGTCCTATGCAAAAGTAAGATTTTTTATGCTGCTGTTGAGACTTACCTTGTCATAAACTAAAGCTTCTTTAAGATTTGAGTGGAAACACTGTTCTAGCAGTACTATCATAAAATGGTTTGGGTTAGAAGGGACCTTAAAGACCATCTAATTCCAACCCCCCTTCCATGGGCAGGGACACCTCCCGCTAGACCTGGTTGCCCAAAACTCCATCCAGCATGGCCTTGAACACTTCTAGGGATGGGGCATCCACAGCTTCTCCAGGCAGCCTGTTCCACCTCGCCACCTTCAAAGTAAAGAATTTCTGCCCTATATCTAATATAAATCTACCCTCTTAAAGCCATTACCCCTTGCCCTATCACTACACTCTCTGACAAAGAATCCCTCTCCTGCTTTCCTGTAGGCACCATTTAGGTACTGGAAGACTAGTATTAGGTCTGCCCGGAGCCTTCTCTACTCCAGGCTGAACAACCCGAATTCTCAACCTGTCTTCCCAGGAGTGGTATTCCAGCCCTATGAAGGGTTTTAGTTGTATAGTATTATAAGCTAAGGTAATAGGACATACATTTGCTATACATTCACATTCCTAAGCTGTTTTACTCATGGTACTTCAAGGCCAAGAGAGGCCTAGGATTGGATGGTCTTTCAAATTTAAAAATATATAAATACATAGATAAAGTAATCTTGATAATTTGAGAAGTGGTGTATATACTGCCATCAGTGAGACAATAATGACACAGGCTGGGGGTCACCTGTGTAGGAAGCAGTTTTGTAGAAAAGTATCTGGGGTTTCCGGTACACAACTTGAACATCAGCCAGCCACGTGCCCTTCCAGCAGAGCCAACTTGCATTCAGAGCTGCAATAGCAAGACTATAGCCAGCAGTTCTAGAGAAGCCATCCTCTCCACTTTCTAGCACTTAAGAGGCTCCATTTAGAGTATTGTCTCCCTAGTATTGGGCTCCCTAGTACTAGATGCCAACCATCATAGCATGAGTTCAGTGGAGGACTGCCAGGCTGACCAGGGCTGGAGCACATGGTGAACAAGGAGAAGCTGAGAGAGCTGTGTCTGCCCAGGGTGGAGAAGAAATGGCAAAAGGGAGACCTATTGCTGCCTACAGCTATCTGATTAATTGCCGGGTAAGGAGAAGACGCCAGACTCTTCTGAAAGGTGCACAGTAATAGAATGAGGGCTAGTGAACACAAGTTGGAACATGAAAAATTCTAGTGAGATATAAAGAAAAACTTTTTTTACCAAAGAGTGGTCAAACATGGGGACAGGGGCCCAGATCGGCTATTGGATCTCCATCCTTGGAGATGTCTAAGACCTTAGAAACCAGATCTAATTAGACCTGCTTTGAGTAGAAGGTTGGACTAGATGCTTCCAGAGGTCCCTTCAAAGCTAAATTTTTCTATGGTTCTTGAATTCTGTCATAATTAGTACTAAAACAAGAATGATATAGCAGACTTGGACTACCGGAAGAGGGCAAAGAATTTTTAACATTATTTAGACTGTCTTTTTAAATTGGCACTTGTCAGCAGAGTGTATGTAGCCTTGTTGGTATGTTCATATGATAAAAAATGTCGAGTGTGTTTCCTACTCTTACCTAACTTACCTATTGTACTTTATAACGTTGCGTATAGTATTGACTACAATTTTTTAATTAGGTGCAGTATGTGCGAATGTGGATAGTGACAAATTCACACTGCCAGTCTACACAGCCCCTAAAAATTTTATGCAACTATAAGAAGAAGTTACTGCAACTGTAGAACCATTTGGGAAACGAAAGTGCCTGTTTAAGCAGTCTGGGTGTGATCCTTCAAGGCAGTCAGTATTTTGGATGAGTGCAGGTGCACGTATGATTATGAATGGTCCAGGAATGTTTAAATACAACAAAATACCTCCAGTGTAGAGGTTAATTTCTCGATTTGGCAATTCTACCCAAATCTTCATAATACACCTTTCCATAAGAAAAGTCGAGATCTAAGAAATGTCTGCTAGTATGTTACACCCAATTCCACTGTTTAGCATTTGTTGTGATTTTGTAATAATATTAACAACATTTTTTGGATTCTTATTTGACAAGTCTTCAGAACTTGTTTCTTTGAAATGTTTTCCCTATAGTCATGAGGGAATTTCACATACTTGTAGAGAATCTGACGTAATACATTAGTCCATTAGCTGTAGCATTAAAAAAAAAAAAAAAAAAAAAAAAAAGTAACATAAGACTTGTGATTCTGAGAACTGTGAGAACTGGTAATGCTGCTTTTATGATTTAAGATTTTTTTTTAATGGAGCATTTATATTCTTGTTTGTGAATCCGTTACGTGACCTGCAACATGGTTAGCAACAGCTTTTGTGTATCATGGCTCAGGTTCCCATACACTCCTGACAGTATGTTTATTCATGAGATTCATGACATTTTACTGCATCTGCTTTTATAACAGATTTCATTTCAAAGCAGCACTTCATTGATGCATTTTACGTATAATCGCTTTTCATCTGGTTGTATGATTATTTTGTGACACCTAGTGGATATACTGATAGTAGTGCCAATTTGAATTTCCTTTTTTTTTTTTTTTTTTTTTTAGATTTCTTGATGTACATTCTGGCCTGAAAACTCAATTCACATTACAAACACGTAGACTCTCTTTCTTGCTTTCTCTCTTTCTCCTTTTTATTTTTTTTCTTTAACTTTGCTCCTGTAATGACTTGTTCATAACCAGGTGAACAGATACACAGCACCAGTTTGAGGAAATTCCATGAATCCCAACATTTGAAATTTTAATGATATCCTGTAGTCAGAATCTGTACATGTGCAGTGTGTGGTCTTCACACATCAACTTTTTCTACTCTATCAACTTTTTTGTGTTGTGCTTCAAATATGCTGTTCTCTTAGGGACTGAACATACATCATAAATTTATAAAAGGTTACAAAGAAGTACTTAGACTTATTACCTTATGAGAACTATTAGAAATCCAATTCCTTTTCTGTACTTAGAGAATGAAATGTGATAAATAATTAAAATATTATTCTATAAACACAAGAATATATTTAGAATATTTGCATCAAGAAACAGTCTAGAAATGCCTTAAACACATGACCTACTTTCACAAGTAAGATATATCTTATGGAGTATATGTTAATTTACATGTCATGGATTCTGAGCCTGAAGCTTATTTCAAAGTCATTTCTCCAACAGGAAGATGTTGAATTACTGTCCAGTATATTTGCTACAAAAGCTGTGAGATAGGAAGGCAGGTATTTTCATATGACTCTGTCTTTTATGTTGATAAAGGGAGAGGAATTAATATATTTGTAGACAGTGGCCTCAAGTCTGCTTGCTGTATTGGTGGGTTGATACTGTCAGTGAGCATGTTGCTAACTTCACAGAAGGTATAATATACTACTTGCCCAACAGGTTTTTAATTCTGAAATCTTCCAGTGTCCCAGTGCAGATGCAGAACAATAGCTTACATGATAGCTAGGATACAATTTTAGTTCTTAAAAAGGAGATAAAAGGAATGCAAGGTACATGAATTTGTGAGATTATGTATTTTTCATATTTGGGAATTTGAATTGGGTTGTGCAGATGGCATAAAGAAATTGATTTTAAAGACCATCTTCAAGATTTTAGGTTTTAGCTTGTCACTCTTCAGAAAAAATGTTTAATATTTCTGCTCCCAAGAGGTTTCAAAATCAGAAAATGTAATACTGAACTGTGTCTTTAATACTAACTGATGTGGTGTTCTTTTCCTGTACTCTTCACAGTTGCTCATCGTAACATTTCTCTTGTGACTTTTGTTTATGTAAAATTAGAGCCTGTAGCAACAGCATCATGAATAATGGACACAAAGGATCTAACACATCACTGAACGCTGCCAAAATGTGCTTACTCTCTATCACCTGAAGCCGTGGTTTGAATCAATTATTGAATGTTTAACTAGTGAAAGCTTTAGTCTCAAGTAAAAAGACTTAGACTGGAGTAAATCTGTTGAGTGCCCCAGCCACCTGAGAAAACAAAATATCAAAGAGTAACAAAGCTGTTACTGTACATAGAGATCATCTGCTGGTAACAAAAGAAAAACAATAGCTAAAAGGAAAAATGCATCTCAGTAGTTAGCAGTGTTGTTAGCAGTAAATTCATTGAGGTCCCTGGGACCTGTAGACATGAAACATGTAGGGCCCACTTCAGGCTCCAAAAGGAAGGCAAAAGAAGGGGATGAAAGGCAGGATGTGAACCAGAGTTGCAGACTGCACAAGCATTTCCTCTGTGTTAATGTGTGTAAAAACTTCCAGGCTTCGGCTTCATGACTATTGGGCTGAACCAAGCCCAATGGCTCAAGCCAACATGCAGTCAAGACCTCAGAACATTGTTCTGAGCTGGAAATTAATTTTAAACTTTTAACAGTGTTTTAAAACATACTACATAAGTTGTTGATTATATGCCAGTTTTTCATGTAATTCTACTAATAATTCCAAATGCTATGGGTCTAAATTGATCATGACAAAGTGAACAGATTTTGCTTGTCTGCCTTAATACAAGATATACTCTTTGTTAGCAGTCAAGTAACTTTATTGTGTTTGTGCTGATAGTAACTGTATGCGTGCATTGATGTAAATACAGAATTTTAATTTTAGGCTAAATTCACTTAATGCTGGGTTATTCAGATGACTGATCTAGTCCTAGGTCCCAGTCTACTAACTTTCTCAGTCCTACTTGTCAGCTGCCTGATCTTACTAAGGGCTAAAATTTAAAATGGAAGTGTTGTGGGGCAAAAAGCAAAAGACATTTTTTCTACCAACCACAGTTATTAGTGCAGCTGCATTTCTGTAAAATGAATTTTAGTTTTGTTGAGGCTTAGAACATATTCTGTCTGACATTCACCCTTGATGCTTAAGACAGAACTTGCATGTACTGGTTTATTGCATGTTTTAAAAAGGAAAATAATTCCAAGCATATAAATCCTTCTGATAGTGAAAATTCAGCTTTCCCAAGAAGGAATTTGCAGGTTGAGATTGGGGATTTTCAGGTTGAGATTGGGGATTTTCACGAGGACATCAGGATAATATTGTTTTGACAATTTCTTGCAACTCTGGTTGATGTTATTCACCTAACTTATGTATGGAACTGCAATTAATATAGCTTCCTATCAGTGGTAGCTCATAGGTTAGGTGTGACACTATATGAATTGCAACTATTAAAAAAGCCAAGTCTGGTTGTCTTAAAAAGCATATCACTTATTTAAGATTCTATGTAATAAGCATGTTGTTTTGTTTTGTTTTGTTTTCCATCAGAAAATCCTTGGAAACATTATTCAAATAATTGCTTGTGGGATGGCCAAGTACGTAGCAAGATGGGTTGAAAGATGCTGATCCTGACTGTTCCCTGCATCAGTGATTGTGCCCTGTTGGATTTTTTATTTTCACAGGGCTCAAGGGGAAGTGGAAAAGATGCAGTTTTGAAGAACTGGGTATTACATGTAAAATCAAAGGTAAGGGTTTAAGTATCAGATTTTATATTCAAAGATGTTAAGTAAATCCAGGGGATGTCAGCTGACTTTATGGGAGTTCAGCTCTTTCAAAAAAAAAAAAAAAAAAAAAAGTCTAATATTCAACATCCTGAAATAAGAGAATACTTGGGGGAGGGAGAGTAATTAATATTTCATTTTTGTGTCATCTGCATGAATTCAATCTGATACAGAGCGTGAAGATGAATTATGAATGTTTAGGAAATGCTTACTGCAAGAAAGGTGTTACTTGTACATTTATTCTTAGCCATCTCTGACTAGAAAATAAAGCTGACATGCTTTCTTAGCTCTTAACAAGAAGCAATCCCTAATTTGTCACAGCTTCATCCCCTCTTACTGCAGATACTCATCTCCCAGATAATCCTCCCATGCTTTTCTGTTTTTACGCCTGCTAAGATGTGAAGTGTACCTGTAACATTTGTTTTTCATAAGACGTGTCTCAATTGCCCCTGGTGGATTTGCCCTTTCTACACAGGTTTCATCTCCCCTGGCTGCTGGCCTCACCCTGATTTCTGGGCGTTGGGATCTGGTGATTGTCATTTCTACCATCAAGAGCTGGGAAGCGCAGCCCAGTGTGAGATCCTGCTGCTGCTGCTCCTGCAGCCATCCGTGTCACGCCTGGCAGCCATCTTAGGCTGGGCAGAAAGCCCACCAGGGCTAGCACAGCAAATCGGCTGGTAAGTGAGCAGACAGAAAGATTATGCTAGGAAAACATCAAGGGTAAATATTTAAGTTGTATAAAACAAATAGCTCATAATACGCTAAACAGTTCTACTTTCCTTATGGAGTTTATTTTATATATAAAAAATATCTCCTTAAATTTTTATTTGCTAAGAATATAAGTGCAACATACAAAGCAGCTGGTGATTAGCCCTGGTTTAATTTCTCTTTTTCTGGAAGCTTTGAGAAATGCTGAGTGTTTTCATCAGTCTCATGAATACTAACTTTTATAGTTTTTTAGCATTTGGAGTATTATGTAAGCAAAATTCAGAAACAAACGCTATAGAAAAGTAAAATATATGGCAATGTAGGTTCTTCAGTTTGCATAAACAAAAGAAAAGATCAAACATCCCAGAAAAATAAGGTGTTATTTTGATGGAAAACTGTCTTTTTCCTACTACATTTCCCTTTGAAGCATCTTTTTAACATTCAAGACATTTCACAGCAGTAAGGCTATGAAATGTCTTTCAAACATGGATAGAACATGTCCGTGAAGGTGCTGAACCCTGTGATGTACACCCAGCACAAGCTCCTTGTCTTTAGTGCTAGCCAGATCCCTATACACCCATTCAGTATATTAAAGTAGCAATTACTAAGCATGTCTCAGTTTTGTGTAGTGTTGTAAACATTTTCTGAAACATGTTATATGAGCATTCATTTCTATGGAGGAATTTCATTGAATTAGCAAGGGTCCAGGTAAGAGTAAGGAATCTCTTGTGCAGGTCTGTAGTAGTCAGGATACAATGTGTCAGACTGAATTATTTACATTTGTATGTTTTTTCATGCTGTTGCCATTTTTTTTTCCATACATAAAGTGTTCAAGATTTTAGGAACATAGTAAGTTACTACAGAGCTCAGAGACATGTATCCACAGAGTTCTGTTTCATTTCATGACTGCTCCTTTTTGCCAAATATTTCCAAAGAGTTTGATAAAGACAATGGTTTCTGTGACTTTGTAAAATTATGTAATAGATAGAATCATATTACAGTACCTATAATGTTCTGTGTATTAATGAAGGTAAACAAAGGTGGACAACAATTACATAACTGATTTTAATTGAATTACTGCTCAATACAAGCACTCAGTTGCTCCTAAATTCTATTCTGATGTGAATGTTTTCTGAGGATCCAGAAATGTTACCTTCAATATCTGTGCTTTATAATCTGTGCTGTACTGGATCATCAGGACTATTTTCAAAGCCACTGAGATCATATGAAGGCATACTGTTGATTTCAACAGTGTATGAATTGCTCCCCAAGCCCACTAAGTATTTTTTCTTTTAAAAAGTCTTCTGATGATTTCAAAGAGATTGTTCCAGAGCAAAACTGTGGACAGAGTTTGTAGAAACCAGAAGAGTGCACTTGTACACTGTAGTACCAAGTAACCTCACTACTGAAAAACATGACCAGAGCTGATCACCCATTTTTCAGTCTCCCAACTGGCATTGCACCCATGAGTGAAAGATAGACAGGCAGTATAAATCATTAAAGCATATCAGGTTTTCCAAAATTTTGCCATTGTTTGGGTCTGTATTTTCACATCTGTCTCTTGGAGTCACTGGAATCAGCTGCAAGGATCTTCATCTGAAATTGGTTGGAAGTGTTTGGGTCTGTGGGGTAGGCTGAGCTTTTCAATGCTGTAAACACATCATTTTTAATGCCAGGAGTTAGTTCTTTGAACTGTTTTCACTGGACCATCCAGCATAAAGAGCAGTTACACTGAAGTATTACATTGTTTTTCTTCTTTCACTCTAAAACAAATGCTTATCCAAAAGTCTCACTTTGAAGTAAATCACACAGTACACAGCTTTCCTCCAATTATTATGTGCTGGTTTATATTTATATAAGCATAGGGTTTGTTTTAAACTAAAGCCCTTTCTGTGAGGTGACTGCATAGTACACAGGTACACACCCAGCATTTCTAAAATTTACCAACTTCTGCACATAATTTAGAAAAGGCTCCCATACAAATTCTAGGCTCCTAGGAAAAATACTGAGATCCCTGGCTGCACACATAAAGAAGGTGCTTGTTTTTAAACAAAAAACAGGCTCAGGAGAGGTTTGGTTTTTTTTTCTTTTTCAAGTGATTATTCAGAGAGTAGTTGACCTTACCCAAAAGCTGGCACTCAGAAAATGCAGGTATTTAAAACATTTAAGTGTATAGAGAAAACTGTCATGCTTTCTGCTGCAGAGGTTTCCAAAGAGGCTTTCGGAAATTGAGGTTAGAGAGAGCTTTGTTACTAGTTGTTACCGGTTTATCCTAAAGAGATGCTGAAATCTCTCCTGCTACACTTTTTTATATAACATACAAATAATATTTTAATGAATATTTGCTTTGGCCTGCAAGGGCATCGATGTTATAAGTTGCAAAATCTGGGGTTGTACAGTATTCCCTCTCAATCAGTGGTCTCAGAGAAGTCAAGGTGGCACCGTTCCTGTTTTGTGCCACAAATATGCAACATGTACAGGTTGGAGCAATCAGTAACCTCTTTCTACATGTGGTCGCAGTCCAGTACAGTGAAGTGATCTTTGAAGTTGACAGTATAAAGTTGCCTTTTATAGATTAACACATTGCTCTCTAATTTGGTTGGCGTTTGCATTCTCTTGTTCCTTGAAGGTGAAGTAGCTAATACCTCTGCCTGTCTCTGCAATACTCTTAACATTTGAGTTAATCTAAAAAAAATATCTTTTCTTTTTTTTTCACTGTGCTTTGTCTCTTGCCTGTCTCTTTCAAATTGGGGGTGCCCCCGGGCTGTGGAATGATTGGGGTAATAACAACTGAAAGAGAAAGCTGGTGCTGTGCATGGTTGTCTTTGAGAAAATGTACAGAGAAGCTGCTCTCTGCTTTTTCACTTGCTGTCACTCACCTTACAATTATTTTAGTATGTACAGAAATGAAGTTGATACATGGATTTCCTCTTGCTGCTCTCTTTTTAGGTTCCTGTATTGATTATGCTAAGAGCAGTGATAGATCAATTCAGTTGCCCTGAAATGTGAACTGCCTCCTTTGGGGTGAGATCTGCTTCACAGTGAAGCATGGCTTTTTTTTCCTGTGTGTATTATTTATTGCTTTCTTTAGTTTACGATTAACAAATACTAAGTTAGCTTGTGAAGTTGGGATATTTGCTTTGAAAGTCTGCTTATTTATTAAAGCAGTATTTATATTACACTATGGACTGGTATTACAGTTCTTTTCACTTCTTTGGATTTTCCCTCAATGGGATGTGTTGTGGTACATCAAACCAGATGGCAGGCAATAACAAGCTGCTCAAACTCTAGCATAGGTGTGAGATTAAAGTAGATTATACTATAGTGGCAATTTTGCTAGTCATATTAACCAAAGTCTATGTAGTACAGTAGTGTATGTTTAGTTTGGCCATTGATTCAGAGCTGGGTTACTGTCCTTTGAGGAGTAGCATGTTGCTTAAGTAAGCCTTAACATTTTCTAAGAGTCTGGACAAATTATTGATTCAGTCTTACGTATTTATCCATGCAGAACTTGGGAAAGTCAGTCTGAGAAACTCAGCTGTTCCCCATTAGGGTAACAGAGGAATATCTAGAAGGCAGTGTTAAACAATTCCTCTAAATCAGCATCCACTCTCTAAGTCATTGCAATGCCTTTCTTAAAGTGACAAAACTGGTTAGATAAGATGCAGTCATGCAGCTGGAAGTACAAAAGTGCATTTATTAAAAATGAATGCTGTATCTTCTTTCCCCTTGTGTATCTTGTCACTGACATGACTTCACAAGTTGCAAATCTATTAAACGTTTCAAATGTGAAAGTAGAGCTCATTAAGCAAAATGTCAGCTGGTATGTAGCAAACTGCTTCAGACTATACTCTGTTAATATTTATCTCCAGAGTTTTCTGTCTTCTAGGTTGTCACCAAGTCATCCAGCTGTCTGGGAATATAGTTTGTCTTTCATCTGATCAGAGTCTGACTGTCCTTTGGGGTGAGGTAGTAGGTTGTATAGTTTTAGGGTTATGCCCTGCCTGTCAGATAACTATACAATCTACTGTCTTTCCTGAAGTGGCTGTGATATCATCGCTGGATATGTTTTCAAAAGGCAAAGTAAATATATTTCAATTGTAACATTCTCTGGCTCTGACTACCTGTTGAATTTGGTTCTTATAGCAGGGTTATGAAAGAACACAAATGTACTTATATTGTTTAAATTCCTGGATCTGTCATTTAGATTCAAAAGTAATTTCCTTTTTGTCATCTTCTCAGAGGAGGTGTGTAAGTGACCGGGCACAGAGATACAACTCAGTCTACTATGGGTTTGCTCATGCTCAGCTTTCTCCAACTGCCAGCATGCTCTGGAGAGTGGTTGTTTGGAAAAAGCTGACCCATTTCTTCATTACTTTGTGGCATTTGTGTTAATACTTAATGCAAAATGCAATTTTTGATTGAGAAGTTTTTTAAATCCACTTTGCATAAGCTGTTTGACAAACTAAGTGATGAATTGGATAATAAAACAAAGAGGATGTCTTCCAGTTGCTCATGTTCTGCCCTGGAACCAGTAAATGCTAAGTAAAAAAACCCTAAGTCTCTTAACTAACTTTAGCAAAATCCTAAGTAAAGAGATTTTTACAGTTTATGAACACTGATTTAACTTACTTTTATATTACATAATGCTAACTTGGGAGGGCATGTGCTTTCCACTGCAGTTCTTCTGTCTGTGGAGTCACCCGACCAATTCTGATGAAATTCCAGGAAGAACACTGAGGAAGGGTTGACAGGACATAATTATGGTCTTTTTAAGACTAAGATACACATGGGCTAGAAGGTGTTAAGGAAATCTTACTTGCAAATGATGAAATGCTAGTATTCTTCAGAAGATCCACTTGATGCTTTAACAGGATGAGGTAGTAGGTTGTGTGGTTTCAGGGTAGTGATTTTGCCCCAATCAGGAGATAACTATACAACCTACTGCCTTCCCTGATAAGCAGCACAACATCAGTGTCTTAATTCACAGAAAATCAAGGGCTAAAGTAGACTTCTGTGACCAGCGCAGTAAGTCTACGTACAATTGTTGTTGCCCTGTCCCTAATAGCTCTAACTTTCCTGTCTTGCTTTGTTTCTAATAAGTGCCTGCAAAATAATGATATTTTTTAAACTATTGGGAAAAAAAAATGAATTAAAGAAATTTTGCTTATTCCAAAGTTTGTCTATTCTTGATCTGTTTTGTTTCTGGTTTATTTCAGTGGAATTAAGTTATTGTGGAAAATTATTCCAAAAATGCTGTGAACTTGCATTAAAGATGTTCATGTTTCCTTGACATCTTAGTTTGAGTGCAACAAATTTTACTAGCAGAGCACTGTTTTTGTTCAACCCTCCCTTCCTCCCTCCCAGGGAAACATCTTCGAATGTTTCACAAATAATAGCAGATTAACTCACACAACACTCTTAAATAGATCAGCTTTGTATTACAAATAAAAAGTCATAACAATGAAAATCAAGGACCAGATTTAAAAAAGAAAAACAGACATTGTTTTTTTACCCTCGGTTGCTCATAGGCAGACTCATTTCATGACATTGAAATGGTCCCAAAAGAGAATTCATCGACTATCTAAAATGAACAAATTGCACCTGGAAAACCATGGACAGAAAATATTATATCCAATAAAGATGTTTTGAGAATACAAACTGTAGTCTTACACACACCCCCCCAAAAAAAAATCTGTGGAAGAAAGGGGAGATAGCAACAAGGTGGTGGTTTTAGTTGTAGGCACTGAAATCATTCTTCCATGTGCAAAATGTATCAGGAAATGCAAATCATGTAAAACTTAAGGTTACCTTAAGATCAGGGGTATCAAGCTGGTTATGTAGAGCCAGTTGTGTATATTTTGATTATACAGCATCTGATTACTGTAAAGAGGAACAAAAATTTAATTTAGTTGTAATCCTCTATTCCTATTTCACTTGCTATACAAAATAAAGCCTTGCTCACATAAAAAGCATTACCTTCATAGCTATATGTAGGCAAGCTCAGGCATCCATGGTGAGAAAAAACAAAAAACCCTGATGTTACATTCAGCAGCAAAACTGGGTATTTTATTGCTTCTCTCATCCAAAAATATCACACATGTCTGGACTCGAAAGGTTTTTGAGGTCACTCAACACTTCAAAACAGGGCCATTTGTTAATACCTTTAATAAATGGCTAGAAATGTTATTTGACTCATGTTCATAGGAATAAAGGCAGTTGGTAGACAACTAAAAATTACTACGTGTCTGAAAAACATAGGAGAACAGGCAATACTATGGCTGGTTTTAATCTTCTCTTTTCTTCTTGCTAGAGGATCTCTTAATTTAAAACTGCTGTAAGGATACTTACTATGCTGGCCATGTTCAAGGGCTCCGGGACATGCGTTGCAGATCCTGAACTCTTCTGCTGAAAATGCAGAGTCACAGCTGCAGCATAAACATCTTAGATGAGCGTGAGTAGTGATTGCACTGTGTGTAGCTTAAAACATCCTGCTCCTCTCCAAGATGCAAAACTGCCTGGAAATTTCTAGCTTAGATTTACATTCAGTAAATATATAACAAATGTTATGTACTGGGGAAAGAGGTGAAAAGAGGGAAAGTACTCTCCACATTCTACAACAGCCTTTTAGATCTTGTTTCTGAAATCATTTTAAAATCTTCCATCTCTGTCTGGGTCAGCATTTCGTTCTTGGTAATGAGCTGTGAGTTTTCAGATTCTAGTCATCCTGGCAATCCCATTAAAACAAAGGGCCAAAAAAATGCATAGCGTTCTCTTCACTAAGATCTACAGTAAATGCAAAAACATGTGCCTATATTTAGCAGTGTGCAAGCCTGCAGTTAATCAGGTTTGTCCTTAGCAGTAGGTGTCATTACAGCTAATGGGAACAGCAATAGAAACTTGAAAGAACAACTCTGTGGTGCCAAATATTTTCCAGAGTTGTATACAGAAAAAGTTTTTACCAAAACATTAGTAGCCTGGGCTGGAATTGTTATGAAAAGTGTTTTATTTTGTTTTGTGTTTTGTTTTTTTTTAATTCAAGTCAGCTTTTTTTGGGGGGGGCGATTGTGTTGGTTGGTTGGTTGGTTGGTTAGATTTGGGTTTTTTCTGAGGTCATGCACTCTTCCGTTGTGCAGACTCACTAGGTGTGAGGAAAGCACATGATCATGAGCTACGTAGCATGCAATTTTATAATCTGTGTCTGCTTAAACATTGTTTTTTAGTCCAACAACAACATTAAGTAAAGAGAGGCTGAGTATTTCTAGCTGGAACAAAGCCTGTGCATTTGGTTATAACAGACTAAGTGAAAAGGAGTGGGCACAGAATTTTCTGTGAGGCCAGGATTTCAGTTGTTCATTCCCCTTCTCTGCCCAGGAGAAAGTACACATATATACAACATAAACATGAACAAGCTCCCTGCCATAAAGGCCACCATTTACAAATTATAGATCCCTGCTGCAAGTATGTGTGAAACATTACACTTCTTCTTCCACAAGGCTGGTAAGTTTTGGAGTTTTGTTTTAACATGTGTAAACCTCCTTATTCTCCAAAAATAGATGCCCAGCATGAAAATTTTGACTCAATTTGCTCAAAGACTAAAACAAATGTAAATGTTTTTAGACAAGCTGGGTAACTCTAACAAAAGTCTGTGCTACCAGCCACACTTGCAAAAATCTGTGCTGCTGCTGTGCATAGTTATAGGTACTATGAGTTGCCCACTGCGGGGCTGTTCCTCTGGAGCCACTCTGGAGAGGACAAAAGCCTTGAACAGAGAAACAGGTACTGGGAGCTCCACTGAAAGAGCAAATTATAAGGGGGATTTATACTGGGAGAGGATCCAAAAATGCAGTAAGGCCATAGCTGGTATACCAGTCAGCATTGATACAGATTTGGTATGACAACAACATAGTGCAAAACAAGAGTTGCACTTGTGGTTACAGGGAGAGAGCTAGTGAAAAAATGCTTGCCTTCCCTTGTACTTGCATGGCTTCCCCAAACTGCCTGTTCCCAGGATTGTTCTTCAAACAGGAGACAAATATTAAATGAGCACAAAGTAAAAATTTTAGCAGAAGTCATCTGTGATAAAACAGTATGCACCATTCAGAGAATATGAGGTCTGAACATATTGCTAATTACCATGAATGTGATCGTGCACAGCGGTTACCTTAGAGTTGTCACAGCTGAAACCTGTTTGGGCTTGGAGGTTTTCTGTAACTAATGGTGTGCAGTTCTCAGAATATGAATGCATATTAGTTATGGGAATAATGGTTATCAAGATTACTAAAGAAATCGGTTCTGTCATGCAATACAACAGCAAATCAAAGGTGGGAAGGGATGGGAGAATGCAGAATTGGATTAAAATTGAAAAAGTAGTTGGCAAAAGCAGGGTGGGGCTGGAATTTGGCCAGGTGTCTGCAGTTAAATCACATACTCTTTGGACAGAAAAAAAATACCACCAAATGGTCATCCAAGCAGGGAGATTCCACCTCTTACACTGACCGCATTTTCCCCCAGGTGGGCAGATCAGAAGCAGACATCCAGCTGTAAGCTGGCCATGTACTTTTGCCGGTCAGGAGTCAGGGCAGCAGCTCCATTGGCCATGTCTAGCAGCTCCCCACATGTCTTGCATTGCTGTACACAGAGCAGAGAGACGTCCGAGCACTGCAGGAGTGACACACAAGGCATGTTTGTGTCTTCACATCTCTCTCTACATGAGGCATGTTTGCTCTGTTGGGCTGTTCCCCTCTAGCTCTACACATTGGTCTGTGTTAGTACAGGAATTAATACACTTAATGGAAATGAAGTTCCATCTAGGCACATACAAGGGCCAGTCAAAAACAGGATGAACCAAATTGTGCCCCACTCACTGACTGTGTTTGGAAGTTTTTGGAGTGAAAATACTGGAAACCAACTTTACAAAAACATACTAGGAAAAAAATCCAAACACTTTCCTCTTGTGATTTGGTAACTTCATAAGGATGTTAGCTTTGAGGCGACAACCTACTTCTGTGCACCATGATAAATCCTGCTGATGCTATTGATTTTACACAGGTGCAGCTGGGGTTGGAGTAAACAACACTGAAAAAGGCCATTTAACCACATGCACAAGCTCCAAGAGCATGCCTGCTTACAACTGCCAGCCAGTCCTTTGGTACCACTGCACTGCCATCAAGGCGGGCATGCCTCTTCTTGGCAGAGAGGTGTATGCCAGCAACACCCAGATGTGCTTGCATGGCTTCCAAGCACAGCTCACAGTCCCTGATTGCACCCAAATGCCACTGTCTTCTACAGTGCTGAAACCCACAGTGGCCAGGTTTGGGCTGTAGCACAGCCCGGCTCTTCCAGCCCAGGCTCATGGGTACAGCTGCCCGCAGTAAGGCTGGAGTGTTTGGTTGTGCCTGCCTGCCTTGTTCTCACCAATGCTGTGCTGGTGTTTCACAGGGGGCAATGCCAAGGAAGGAGATCTGCTGGGCTAGATACTTCCCACACTGTGTGCTTTGCAGTGAGGTGTGGGATGTGGGCAGCTGAGCTGCAGAAGTCTTCATGGCTGCAGTGCAGATGCAGCAAGTGAAATCTGTGGGAAAAAAAATAAAAATAAAAAATAAGGCCTCTCCTAAGAGCAGCGTACAAAACTTGAAGGACAGGAGGATTAATAATGTATTTTAAAGCTGCCCTGGCGTGGCACTGATAAGTGTGGCTCTTGTTAATCCATGAAGGTAACTTCCTTTAGAACACTACAGCAGATCTGAAGATGTCTGCAAGGCTATGGGACTCAATATTCAGATCTTACTAAAAAAATCTGTGCCAGCAGTGCTGAAAGAGCAGAAAAACAGCACCAAAAAAACTAGGCCAAAAGTACATTGATTTTCAAATAGATCTGTGCTCCTAAGTCACTTTGGTGCTTTTAATTGTTTTACAATTAACAGTAATGATTAACAGTCATGCTCAGCATTTGATTGTAATAAGGCTTTTGTCTGGTTGTGGAATACTGTTCATGCCCAGTCTCCAACACAAATCAAAACCATATGAGTAACCAGGTTAAGAGACAACCAAGCTGTAACCAAGTTGCCTGATGTGGCTTATTTTTGTATTCCAGCCAGGGCCTGAAGCCCTTACTAGAGATTTTCCCTGTCCAGCTTGCATATTCAAATGTAAACAATAATATTTCCATCCTTGCGGAGCCCGAGTGAGATTTTATAACACAAACAAAGGCATTAGTGTGTTAAAAAGGTCTCTGAATCAACTGAAAGTGTACAGCAGTTTGCATATTAGTGCATGTTTTTAATTAACACTTGGAAGAGAGAAATACTTGATGCACTTAGGAGTGACACAAATAAAAGTGCCTTTCGTACATTCTCAATGTAAACATCTAAACTGAAAATAAAATAATTCCTGCTCTCACAGAAGGCAGCTGGCATTTAGCTTTTATGAAAAGTGTCAGCTTAGTCTTTTTTTTTTTTTTTACACTGCCAGACAGGTTTTTCAACCGACTCGCTTTTGGTGATGAAAACATCTCACTTCTTGTGCAACTGTGAAGAGAAAATCCCCCTGTGATGCACCCCAGGGCATGGGGGGGAGGGGGTGTTCCAACCTCATCTCAGCCTTCCTGAGCAGATGACTCCCATGTGGTTGCATTCACACACTCCTCTTTGCATTTCATGTGAGTCTGGTATTGTATCTTTTACACCTGCTAAAAAGCTACCCTGTGAACTTGCTAAATGGTGTTCCAGAAGCAACTATTTGAAAATTAGGTGGGGAATCCCAAAGGTCCCATTTTTGTTTAGGTTTGGCTTACTGTCATATCACAGTGATCTCCACTGCAGTTAGGCATATGATACAAGGTAGAATGTAAAAAAATGTAAAAAAATTTGCCCCTCATGTTTCAACATGTCCTGCAGTTGTATTTTCTTTTTCTGTTTTTTCCATTTACCACAAGTAAAATTTAATGGTCGATGGTCCAGAATTTAGAGATTAAACTCTTAATTCCTCTCCTCACCAAAACTCAGAAATGTTTTGAATTTTGAATTGACAAATAATTTCCACTTCATTCCCTTGCACAGTTCAATATTTTTTCCAAAGTTAAAGTTTTACAATATTCTGTCATAGCAAGAAGAAAACTTCTGAATATATTAAGTCTTAGACATTCATTTTTGTCACACCGTAGCAAGTGACAGAAAAGGCAATAAAAAGAAATGATCGTTCCCAAATTTTATTAAAATATGAGCAAAAATAGAATGAGAATAATCTTTAGAAAGTTCCCACACTTAAAAGACTATCCATATTAGAGCAAAGAAAAGTAGATTGTATTATCCACAATATGGTACTGTGTCTGTTATTCAAGCTATTTCCAAGATTCTGATGGGGGACCTGCAACTACATTACTTTGGGTAAGTAAGTGAACACAAAATAAGGAACAGCTTTTGCTAACATTAAGCTAAAATAGCTGCAGAAGGAAAATACACTCAACTGATGATCGTGTGTTTCTGTGTATAGCTACTTGAACTGTGCCGAACATCTGCAGCGGGAAAAAAAAAGAAGTTGTTTGACTGTATGTGAGCCAAAGCACATGATGACTTAGTTTGTGCAGGTAATGCCAAGGGGAGGTAAGCTCGTCAGAGTACTTGAAGAGGGCAGGGGCTGAAGTTTGCTTCAGCCTGCCCATGCCCACTGAGTACAGCACTCGTGTTAAGCAGTAGCAGGTCTCATTCAGCAGTTTTCCACCAAAGTTAGTAACAGAATGAGGTGCAATTTTTCAACAATGTTTAATGCACTTCTATCCCTGTTGTCCAAGCCTGAAGAACCCTAGAATTTTTTTTTGGTCAGTTGTTTTGTTTGGTTTTGGTTCTGATTAACCACAGAATGCACTTTCTATCACTAAAGAAATAAAATAGAAAAAAATGAAAGAGAAAACAAACAAACAAATAAAAACCAAGCAGAATGTGTTGGTCATTTACTACTTGCAATTTCTAATTTAACTCACCTCGTGAGGTCTCTCCTCTGCTATTTAGCTGTCCTGGTGAGTTTGGGAGGGATCAGCTGAGGGAGAGGATGAGAAAGCCAGCATGGCGTTGCACTGTTACTGATGTGGGAGAAGATTACGGGGAGTTGGGTTGAGGTTACTTTTTTTTTTTTTTTTTTTTTTTTGGAGGGGAGGAAGAGGAAGAAGAAGGAAGATGCCACCCAGAAGTCTGCATTATGCATTATTAGCTTTTACAGCAGTCTGCTCATGAGGCTGCCTACAGTCCAGTTCCTAAATATACCCACAAGTGGGCAGGCCCAGAAGCGAAAAGCTCCTCACCAAACACCATCTGGCTGCTGGTGGCAATGCCTAGGCTGTGGCTACCCTGGTCTTGCCCGGCCTTGGGTGGGTCTTGTCCAAGCTTCACCATGCTGAATGTATGTAAACATAGAATCATAGAATATCCGGAGTTGGACAGGACCCTTAGGGATAATTGTGTCCAACTCCTGGCTCCACATGGGTCTACCTAAAAATTCAGACTATATGACTAAGTGCACAGTCCAAATGCCTCTTGAACTCCTACAGGCTTGGTACCGGTGACTACTTCCCTGGGGAGCCTGCTCCAGTGTGCAACAACCCTCTCAGTGAATAACCTCTTCCTGATGTTCAGCCTGAACCTCCCCTGCTGCAGCTTGATACCATTCCCTTGGGTCCTATCACTGGTCGCCTGCCCTTCCACTCCCCCTCATGAGGAAAAGAATAAATGATTAAGTCATAGCTTATATGACTAATTATTGCCTATATGTTACACATGCCTATTTGATTAGTTCTTTTTTTTTTAGAATAAAATCCTATAAAGAAATTTAAAACATTGAATGAATACTTTAAGTTAGAAGATGTGAACATTTTTATAATTTTTTTTCTTTTAAAAATAACCCTATATGACAATTATTCTTTCAAATAATAAAAGTATTTAATTTTATGTAGTTGATTTCATATAGCTGAGGCTGGAGGAGAATTAAACAAACAAGGTACATCTGTGACTTCAACTGAAGCTTACATGAGTTCCAGTCAGCTAACTGGACATGGCAAAGCCCATCTCAAAAGAGAGAAGGGGAGAAAGAGAGAAAACGTAAATGACTGAAAATCACAACCATGATGACAAACAACTTTGAAAGGATATTACTTCATGGAAAACACCACTTTTAAGAGAAATACTAGGAAACTAAGAGTGCTAAGAAATGCCCCGTAATCCCTTTTAGGCCTTTTTACCTGGCCTCATTTCTCTTGCCTCATGTACATCACAGGTAATCCCTACAACTCTTCCAGGCACCTGCTTGTCCATGTCCTTCCCACATACCTGTTCTTTCACTACTCTACCTCCACCATCATACTTGTAATTCACCCCTTTCCCTAAATTCCATTTAACTGTGATTTCATTTATTCTTTTTCCCCTGAGATGCTCCTTGCAGAAAGGCCAGGCCACTGCAGGTGGGCGCTCTCCAGCAGCCAGGGGCTACCACACGTGGGCAGAGGGTAGGGGGAGGATAGAGATTGCTCTCACCCCAGCCTCCAGCCCACTTCTCCAGCGGAAGCTTTGCTTTGCTGATTTATGACTGCTCCTGAGCGCCTCAGATAGCGTTATAGGCCCTTGTATTACATGGTGCCTTCTCTGTTATTCTTGCTACACACCATAGATTTATGGTGGCTTTTAAGCCAGGCAATGCATGAAGAAATATGATCTTAACAAAACATGGAAGGGACCAAGGGAGGTTGAAGTGTGGGAGCTGAACACTCTGCGGTGATCCAGGATTTCCCTTTATTTACTGCTCACACCTTTTCAGTCTCAAGTGGATTTCAGCTGTCTTGGACAGCCCTAGCCAACAGATGGGGAGGAATCTGCAGTCTGGTGAGCGGAGAGGCTTTGCCATCAGTGGATGACTTTTATTATGATTTAGCACACATAGGAAATCCCAGAATATCATTGGTGAATTAAATCAATTTACACACAGAGTGCCAGAAAGATGCATAGCATCAAGGAAAGCAGGAATCTCACAGTACGAGTGCCATCTTGTACTGCATCACTTACCTGTGTTTTTCTGGGTAACCATGTCCTGCAAAGCTCTGCTTTTGATGCTGAAGGGAAAAAAAAATGTGACAGACTTTCACAGAGAAGTAAAGCAAAAGCTATGCCTGATTTCCTCAATATGATAATGTGACAAGGAAAATAATGCTGTAAGTAATTTTCTTCTATAGTATTTTTTACATGTATTCATAAATTATACAAAAACAGTAACATATAGAAAAAAAGGCAGGCACTGTCCTTAATGTATAGATGGATAATGTGAGACTGAACAGCACACACATGAGGACATTTGCATGAGGGCAGAGCTGCATGGAGTCACCTGCAGGACCACAGCCTGCACTGAACACTCTGTGTCAAGATGCAAAGTGAAACAGCTGGCAAAGAGGGAAGAAAGGTGTAATTACAGCCAACAAATGACTCCTGAGCCAGCACCTACTGATGAGGCCCTGGCCTCAAAACAGAAACCAGGAACAGGAGCTTTTTTCCTCCTAGGTGAGTGTCATAATACCCTTCAGCTACAGCATCATTCTCTTTGTTAATAAGACAGCTCCCTCTCAATCAATGAAATATGTCTCCCTTCTGCTTAGTCTAGGGCTATAGCAAGGATCCTATGGCACTTGGTTTTTGAAAGGGACCCAGCAATCCAAATGGACACCTGCTCTTCCAAGCTTCCAGAGCAACAGTCTCTAATTCTCAGATGCATCATGCTGCAAGCTCTTCCTAAAGCAAGGAAAGTCAAAATAGGCCAGGCCTTGGATGCTTTTTAGTAATTCTTGGTATTTTTTTTTCTTCCTTTGTGCAGAGCCTTGAAGCCTGGGCTTTGCCCTTGAAGGTTGTGACTCAGGTCTTCTCATGAGATGCTCTTCCAGAATGGCACTGAAAGAATGGTGAGTGATGTAACTTTGCAGGAAGGGGAGATGTGTGCCCTCTTGGGACCTCCCCGGTGCAACTATAAGCTATTCCCCCTCGTCCTGTCACCAGGCACATGAGAGAATAGACCTCACCTCGCTACAGCCTCCTTTATGGTATCTGTAGAGAGTGATAAGGTCACCCCCGAGCCTCCTCCAGACTGAACAGTCCCGGCTCCCTCAGCCGCTCCTCGTAAGACTTGTTCTCCAGACCACTCACCAGCTTCGTTGCCCTTCTCTGGACTCTCTTGAGCACCTCCGTGTCCTTCTTGTAGCAAGGGGCCCAAAACTGAACACAGTACTTATGGTGCAGCCTCACCAGAGCCAAGTTTAGGTTGACAATCACTTCCCTAGTGCTGCTGGCCACACTGTTTCTTATACAAGCCAGGATGCTGTTGGTCTTCTTGGCCACCTGAGCACACTGCTCAGGTCCAGCCTATGCAGATCCTCCTGCGGAGCCTTCCTATCCTCAAGCAGATCAACACATGCACCTAACTTGGTGTCGTCTGCAGAATTACTGAGGGTGCACTCGATCCCCTCATCCATATCATCGATAAAGATATTCAAGAGAACTGGCCCCAGTACTGAGCTCTGGGGGACACCAATAGTGACCAGCCTCCAACTGGATTTAACTCCATTCACCACAACTCCTTGGTCCCAGCTACCCAGCCAGTCTCTAACCCAATGAAGCGTACACCAGTCCAAGCCAAGAGCAGCCAGTTTCTCAAGGAGAATGCTGTCGAAAATGGTGTCAAAAGCCTTACTGAAGTCAAGGTAGGCCACCTCCACAGCTTTTCCCTCATCCACCCAGTGTGTCACTTTGTCATAGAAAGAGATTAGGTTAGTCAAGCAGCACGTGCCTTTCATAAACCCATGCTGACTGGGCCTGATCACCTGTTGGCCCTGCAAGTGCCACATGATGACACTCAAGATAATCTGCTCCATGAGCTTCCCTGACACTGAGGTCAAACTAACAGGCCTATAGTTTCCCGAGTCAACCTTTCGGCCCTTCTTGTAGATGGGCATCACATTTACTAGCTGCCAGTTGACTTGGACCTGCCCTGATAGCCAGGACTGCTGATAAATCATGGAAAGTGGCTTGGCCAGCTCTTCTGCCAGAAATATTAATACTGCAGCAGGCATTGAATATAGTGATTGTGTATTGTGAATATACTATATTATGAATATAACATATGCCCAAACCTCTCACAATCTGAACATGCTATCTCCCCTTTTTTCAATGTTATGATGACTTACCTCATCTGAAGATCCTACGATCCTCTGTATCTATGATCCTCTAAGTGGAGTTTCACTCAGCTTAGTCTTTGATTATTGTTGATGTGGAGAAAGCAGGGAACAACAGTGTCCTGCCCTATGCAGTAAGAGACCTAGGGAATGCCAGATTCAAACTAATCAGAAAGAGATGCTTCTTCCCAACCTGTTGAGGTTAAGCAGTGGAGATCTTTTCTGTTAAGTGTACTATGGGGCCCTTGGCAGGCCTACAGCAGCAGCTCAAAGAACAGTATGAGTGAGAGATGTATGTGGATGACCACAGCACATGTAGCACTCCTGTCTCAGCTCGGGATAGATCCTTGGAGGGGCAGAACCTAATTTTGTGAAATGGCTTTTTCATTTTAGGTAAAAGTTTTCAAAGGTGTCTCTCATGGTAGGAGCACTAGCTCAAATGAGCTTTTTCAAGAAGCAGTACTGAACTTGCTTTTGTTTAGATGTTTTTCCCTTTGACATGCTTGTTTTGCAGTAGTGACTTGACTTGAAAAGAAGATTGTAAAGATGAACATGGTGAAGGCAAAACTCAAGCTACTGCAACTGTGGGGGCATTCCCACTTTGGACAGGAAGTAGACAGTTGAAAGTCATCTCAACTTCATAGCAGATTTTGTGAAGGGTGAAAGTTAGTTACTTCTGCATTAAGCTTCAGCACCTTTATTTTAAAGGTGCTCAGTTTATGCAAGAATCATCAGGCTGTTCCTCTGATTCTGTTCTTTCTGTCAGGAACTTCTTTTCCTTGCACTTGATTTGTGTGCTCAATTATAGCTGTTTCAGTGGGATATATAACTTAGATTTTATAATAGAATGGAAATACAAAGGCATAGCTTAAACTGTATTACAGTAGCACTTCTTTCTGGCCTGTTATGCATATTTCAATAAAGAAAGGTCAAAATACTGCACCACCAAAGAAAGGGGCTCATGATGTCTTTATTTGTAGTGTAGGGCTAATATTCTTTGCTTATATGCCAAAACTTGCTGTAAATTTAGATACAAAACCTGAAGATTTTTAGTATGGCTAAAATACATTGTGACAACTGCCAGATATAGGTTAATTATCAGTGACTAGGGGAGCGGTGGGGGATGAGGGGGAGTGTGTGAACCTTTTATTCCTGGTGTTGCTGATCACTTAAAAGTTTCAAATGAATGCAGCCTTTTGTTTCCTGTGAAACAAAAGATTCTGATATAGTCCATGCTGCTGCTGAAGTAATGAAATAAATTACTGGTCAGTTCTAAACTTTGAAAATGATCGTCTTTTGGTGGCAGCTCTAGATCAGGCTTCTATATGTGGAAAACAACAACAACAAAAACAAAACCTACCTCCTAAATATAGCTTTAGTTTTCTACTTCATAACTACAAGAAGAAAATACCCATGAATCAATAATGGCGGCCTGTAAACACTCTTCTGGCTCTATAGTGTACTTAATGTCAGCCAGGGGCTGTAGTAAGCCACAATTTCCCAGCTGCAATAAATGCTGCAGGCTCCAGAGCTGAGCACAAAGTTTAATTAAAAGCAAACTGATATATATAAATCTGCTGATGCAATCTCTCAGTCTTGCATCTGAAATACATAGAGGCCTCTTCCTGGAGACATTGGATGATTTAGAATTCAATTTCACTTAAGAAACCTCTCAAATAATACTATCCAGTGAGTCTCTGTGCACACTACATAAAGACATCCTGTTAACTAAGTGCATTGATCTCCCATTGTTTTACATGCCCAGTATATCAGCTGTTGAGTTATTTGGCTTAAATTAGCCAGAGACTCAGCAACATTTTCCTGTGCTCTAAATAGTCAGACATCCCTGAACTTTCAGGAGGAACTACATTTGGCAATTAATGGGTATGACAGCACTAGTGCAATATATTGTATTTTAGCTATAAGTAAGTTTAGCAGTTTTGAGGAAATGTCTCACTGATGCTTTAGCTCCAGACAAGCTCTGCTCATATTAGCCATGTTTGACAAGCTGTTCTATAAATGTTTAATGACATGCAGTTTCTTGTTGATTTGTGTCCTAAGTACTTCCTAGCTCTGCACACACTTTGGCCTGAGCTTACCCCTTCTCCCCCCTCCCTGTGTGCTCTGGCTGTTTGCTGGATGTGGCACTGCAGATCCCATGTCTGCTTTGCAGATTGATGAGGAAGTCTGAGTTAGATGGGACCTCTGGACCTGTTACAAACTGCTGTTGAAAACAGGGACTTAGATTAGGTTATCCAGGGCACTGTCAAGCAAAGTCTTGAATATTTTCAGTGAGAAAGGACCCACAACCTCTCTGGGATGCCTGTTATGATGCTCAGTTGTTCTCAGGCTGAAGAATTACTGTTTTTCTTTTATTGAAAGAGTTTCCCCTAAAGCAAGTTGTGCCCATAGCCTCTTATCCTGCCACTCACCATCCTTTTGAAGAGAGCATCTCTATCTTTTCTACCACTACCTTCTGTGGTTATTGCAAGGCACTGATTAGATCCATCCTGAGCCTTTTCTTCTCCAAACTTAACAAATCCAATTCCTTTAACTTTTCTTTGCATCCCAAGTTCTCCAACCCTCTGATCATCTTGGTGACCCTCAGCTGGACTTTCTCCATTTTTCCAATGTCTCTCTTGAGCTGAGGGCCAAAACTGGACATTAAATTCCAGGGATAGCCTAAGAAATCCTGGGTAGGGCTATAAATACATTGGCTGATCTGTTAGTATGTTCACATGGATTGACAAACAACATGGATAATTCTTCAGTTTACACAAAAGCTATTCCTTTGGTGGAAGCACTATTTTGTGGCATTTCATCAAAACACATAAAGTTCCTGTTTCACTGAACAATTGCAGACACTACCCCCTCCCACCCCCCCCAAAAAAAAAATATTGGGTGAAAATGACCATGTTAAAAATATTTTGGATGAGACAAAACTGACAGGCAGTATAATAAAGAAAGGGCATTTTATTGACAAATCATGTTTAGTTAAATGCTAGTGCTTATGCAGTTGACACTGAAGCTCCAAAGCAGACTTCCAGCATTACTGATGTTGCTGCTGGTCCTGCTAAGGACAGTAGCAAGGGATTTCATGACAGCCACCCATGCAAACACAACAAGAGCTCTAGCATACATTTTTTATCAGACCGTGCAGCTGAGATCTGCTTGTGCCTGACTCCATCTCAGACACTGGTAGTTTGTTTGACTTTGAACTGACTTGGATGCTAATTTTTCTGAACACAGAAAAGGTAGAAGATGACAACTGTTATGGGACTTTCTCAGCACTTGTTCCTCAGAAATTAAAAATATCTAAAAGTATACGTGACACTAGAGTTCTGGAATAAAGTATATTAAGGCAGTATTCCAGAGGCAAAACAGCTTCTCACACAATATGAAACATGCTGTTAGCTCTCAAATAACTACCTCTCAAAGAATTAGAGTTCATTTATACTGGGGACTAAACCACAGTGCCTTATACCTTTGAATAAAAATTAATCTGTTCCTCTTGTTTTATTTATAGTGGTCTTTGTAGATTTATATCCATATGGTGTTTTGGCTGGCATGCAATCTGTTGTTGCATTGCTAAATAAAAGTGAACCATGAAGTCTTCATAGCCAAAACTTTTCTTGCATTTTTGAGGAGATACAGTGATGCATTTGTTGCCAATGTGCACCTGGCTGGATCAGTAAAGACAGATCTCTCATTCAAGGAAGAGACCTCCAGAAGCTTACTGAGTTAAGGATATCCCAATCAGCTACTGTTAGACTGAAAGAGACTATCACATTTTGCACTAAAGGGAGGCTTTTAAAAAATTAAAACAACAACAAAAAACACTAAAATTTGTATGCATTAACTGAAGCTCTGTTTGCAGCAGTAAAGATACACAAATCAAAACAACAGAAGATACAGCCTACAGTTACAGAATTTTGCTTTAGCTGTGCTTCAAATTTGCTTCCATATGGAATAGTAAAACCAAGAATTTATGGAAAAAGAGATTAAAAGCGAAGTTCTTAAAACATATAAAACTTATCTTTCAAATATGGAATTAAGTTCTTTGTGTACAAAGACAAGTTCAGAACCACAGCTTAACTCATGCCTTTTGCAAGAAACTAGAACAAAGGTGAGACCTCAAAACAAACAAACGACAATAAAAAACACCACTGAAGAGTAGTTATTTCATCAAAGCATAGGCCTTGAACCCATTTTTTCTTTTTCATCTTACTTTTTTTGCCTGTTTCATCTTAGTCATGGCAGTTGTCTTGCCATGGTTAGAGTGACATGGAGGGTAAAGCAGAGGAAAATGAGTTCAAACTGCGTCATAATACAATTCAAATATTCAAAGCAGAGTAATATGTTTAAAATACAAAAGTTGATGGATTTTTTTTGGAAAAAATTTACCTGTCTCTTCTTACATTTTTTACTTTTTTGACTGAACAATAAAGTCAATGTATTAAAGTTGCACTGGTCTTTATTTTTATGTCTGCATTAATTAAATACAGTAGTTACCGAAAACCTGAATAAAGTCTGGATATGCACTAATGGACTAGTATTTGTAATTAATACCCTGAAATTTCTCCATCATGATGATAAAATCACATGTTTACTGGGCTAGAAGTACTACAAGCCAAGATAAGGTTGAAAGCCAATACAATGATGTTTGTCCATGTCCTGGTTTCAGTTAGGACAGAGTTATTTTTCCTCCTAGTAGCTGGTAGAGTGCTATGTTTTGGATTAGGATGAGAAAAGTGTTGATAACATGCTGATGTTTTAATTGCTGCAGAGCAATGCTTACACTAAGCCAAGGATTTTTCACTAAGCCAAGGATTTTTCAGCTTCTTGCTCTGTCCTGCCAGCGGGCTGGGTGTGCAGCAAGAGCTGGGAGGGGACAGACCCAAGACAGCTGACCCAAACTGGCCCCAAAGGGGTATTCCATACCATCTGACGTCATGCTGAACAATATATAGGGGTGGCTAGCCAGGGTGGGGGGCCGGCTCTCGGGTTGGGCTGGGCATCGGTCAGTGGGTGGTGAGCATTGTGCATCACTTGTTTGTACATATTATTATTATTTTCTATCTTAATACACTGTCTTTATCTCAACCCACAGGCTTCACTTTCCCATTTCTCTCCCCCAGCCCAGAGAGGGAGGGTGAGCAAACGGCTGTGTGGTGTTTTGCTGCCGGCCGGGTTAAACCACAACAGTCTTTTTGGCGCCCAATGTGGGGCTCGAGCCCACGACCCTGAGATTAAGAGTCTCTAAGAGTCTCATGCTCTACCGACTGAGCTAGCCGGTATGGAATACCCCTTTGGCCAGTTTGGGTCAGCTGTCCTGGGGCTGTCCCCTCCCAGCTCTTGCTGCCCCCCCCCAGCCTGCCCGCTGGCAGGACAGAGCAAGGAGCTGAAAAGTCCTTGGCTTAGCATAAGCACTGCTCTGCAGCAATTAAAACATCAGCATGTTATCAACACTCTTCTCATCCTAATCCAAAACATAGCACTCTACCAGCTACTAGGAGGAAAAATAACTCTGTCCTAACTGAAACCAGGACAGTCCATTTTCTCCTAAAGGAGGGGGGAATCCTGAAAATGGAAAATAAAAGAAGGAAGAGGCAAGGACATAGGGAGTGACTCAAGAGTTGACGAAAATGTAAGTGAGATTGCATATATGCAATAAGATCAAGTTGGAAAAATAATTTGTTAGGAGGACTGCAAGATGAACTAGTAGTGAAAGAAGTCACTTTCGTCAGAATGTAGAATTCTGATGCTGGAGGGAGTCTGAAGATGAGTCTGATCAATCCATTTTGATTTTTTCAAAACATAAATTATTCTTAGTCAACAGGACACCATCTAGTGAACAGAGTATACATTAGCTTAAAACAACTTCATTTGAAATGGTCTTGAAACTAAGCGTTTGTCTAGAACAGTGTTTGAACTCTCAAGCATGTGAGATTCTGCAAGCCAAGTGAGAGCCAGAAGGATCTCCTGCAATTCAATATTCAACAGCTGTTAAAGCTTATACATTCCCAGCGTGCAAGAGGGAGTCACAGAAAAAAAGAGTCAAGGGAAAAGAAATTGTAGTAGCACTGTTACTGACTTGCAGGTGTAAATATCCGATGAAGATTGAAGTAAATATGGAGGAAATGGCAAATAGGACTAGAAAAGAAACATGGAAGCTGAAAAAGATAATGTTTCAGTGCTGTCAAAATTGTCAGTTAGTGTATGAAGATGGCAAGGATGGAAAATGAAATACTGGTTTAATACATCACATTGAAATAAAGTGCATCTGAAGAGAGGCTAGAGAAAAGTCCGACTCGGTCATCAGCAGTCACAGCAAGGATGTGGATGTATGACACCTAGAAGGGCATCAGAAATATAAAATGAGGGCTTCAACTTCCAAACACTAGGAAATTGGTTTTGAGAGACATCTGTTAGTCTTACCTGAGATTCTGGGATATGCATGTGAAGCTTCCTAGCAAAGACAGAAACTGATGCCTGAAATTCTAGGGAATATTATCTACAAAAATCAGTAAAGAAGCAATAGGAATTGTAAAGAAAAGCACTGAAGTTATCATGTCTTACAATCCCCAAATATGAATGTCTTAACATCTTCCTTCTTCACTTCATATAAATTTAACGTATTTCCATGTACAATAGTGCCTTTATACAAAGTTTCTCAATTCTTTTTGCAGCAAGTGTTACTCCCTAAATATAAAGCTGCTCTTTGAAAGAAGAGTTACTTTCCCTTTTGGCACTTCTGAATATTTCATAGAATCATAGAATCATAGAATATCCTGAGTTGGAAGGGACCCTTAAGGATCATCAAGTCCAACTCTTGACACCGCACAGGTCTACCCAGAAGTTCAGACCATGTGACTAAGTGCACAGTCCAATCGCTTCTTAAACTCAGTCAGGCTCGGTGCAGTGACCACTTCCCTGGGGAGTCTGTTCCAGTGTGCAACCACTCTCTCAGTGAAGAACCCCCTCCTGATGTCAAGCCTAAACTTCCCCTGCCTCAGCTTAACCCCATTCCCGCGGGTCCTGTCGCTGGTGTTAATGGAGAAAAGGTCTCCTGCCTCTCGACACCCCCTTACGAGGAAGTTGTAGACTGCAATGAGGTCTCCCCTCAGCCTCCTCTTCTCCAGGCTGAACAGGCCCAGTGCCCTCAGCCGTTCCTCGTACGTCTTCCCCTCCAGGCCTTTCACCATCTTCGTAGCCCTCCTCTGGACACTCTCCAACAGTTTCACGTCCTTTTTATACTGTGGTGCCCAGAACTGCACACAGTACTCGAGGTGAGGTCGCACCAGCGCAGAGTAGAGCGGGACAATCACCTCCCTTGACCTACTAGCGATGCCGTGCTTGATGCACCCCAGGACACGGTTGGCCCTCCTGGCTGCCAGGGCACACTGCTGGCTCATATTCAACTTGCTGTCTACCACGACCCCCAGATCCCTCTCTTCTAGGCTGCTCTCCAGCGTCTCATCGCCCAGTCTGTACGTGCAGCCAGGGTTTCCCCGTCCCAGGTGCAGGACCCGGCACTTACTCTTATTGAACTTCATGCGGTTGGTGATCGCCCAGCTCTCCAACCTATCCAGATCCCTCTGCAAGGCCTTTCCACCCTCATCCGAGTCCACAACTCCTCCAAGTTTGGTGTCATCAGCAAACTTGCTCAAAATACCTTCTATTCCTACATCCAGATCGTTTATAAAAATATTGAAAAGTACCGGCCCTAAAATGGAGCCTTGAGGGACCCCACTGGTGACCGCCCGCCAGCCTGACGCAGCCCCATTCACCATAACCCTTTGGGCCCTGCCCGTTAGCCAATTGCTCACCCATCGTATGATGTTTTTATTTAGCTGTATGGTGGACATTTTGTCCAGTAGGATCCTATGGGAAACCGTGTCAAATGCCTTGCTGAAGTCCAAAAAAATCACATCAGCTGGTTTCCCTTGGTCCACCATACGGGTGATCTTATCATAAAAGGAAATCAGGTTAGTTAGGCAGGACCTACCCTTCACAAACCCATGCTGGCTGGGACCAATGACTGCTTTGTCCCCCAGGTGCGCCTCAATAAGTTTGAGAACCATCTTCTCCATGATTTTACCAGGCACTGACGTGAGACTGACAGGCCTGTAATTGCTAGGGTCTTCTTTCTCACTCTTCTTGAAAATCGGCACAACATTTGCCAGCTTCCAGTCTACCGGGACCTCTCCAGACTCCCAGGATAGTTGAAAAATAATTGAGAGAGGTTCCGCGATGACGTCCGCCAGCTCCTTCAGCACCCGGGGATGAATCCCATCCGGACCCATGGACTTGTAGGTATCCAGGTGGAGTAGCAAATCCCGCACACGTTCAGGGTCAGTTGGGAGTTTGTCATCCCCACCGTCCCGGTCCTCCAGCTCAGGGCACCCTGGGTCCCGAAGCCCATCATCGGCATTGAAGACAGAGGCAAAGAAGGCGTTAAGCGTCTCTGCTTTGCCTATGTCATTGTCTGTGAGGAGACCTTCCCTATCAAGGAGCGGCCCTATGTATTCTTTAGTTCTCCTTTTTCCATTCACATATCGAAAAAAACCCGATTTGTTTCATTTGTTTCATAAAATTTGTTTCATTTTTCTGTTCCTTTCCCCCTAAGATCTGAGTTGCAGAGCTGCTTACTTCAGTCCCCATTGTAGGCCTGTTTGTATTGGCTTTGATGTAAGCAGTAAGATTCTTGGTTTAATTTTAACATTTCAAGAGAAGAGTTTATTCACATATGAATTACACAGTATGAACTCTTAAAAGCTTCAATTAGATGCTCGTAGAAAAAATGCATAATGATTTTGGTTGGGAAAAATATTACAGAACTGATGTTCTCCTAGTCTAAAAAGACAATGTGCTTTCAGGAAGAGAAAAAAAGAGTGAGCAAGATGGGAAAGAGAGCCTTCAGCACAAAGAAAGGGCTGCAGATCAACATGTAGTGTGCCTGGTAGGTCAAATATACATGTGCAGACTGGAATGAGAAATGCTGCACAGGGAGAACCAAAATCCCGGATTTCCAAGCAACAAGTCCAGCATCTAGTCTGTTGAATTGGCCACCTTGCTGTTGTGCAATGCCCTCTGCAGGAGCAAGATCTTGAATACCTTTTAGGCATTAGTTTTTTGTCGTGTCATGAACCTCTGTGGTCATTTGTTTAGTACCAGTAGTGTTTATCATACTTTTTATTGCCAAGAGTGGCAATAATTTTTTTCTGCTTGAGGCTGGGTAGCTCCCACAAGCGTGGTATCTTTGCTCCTTAGGAAGTCACAGAATGGGCTTCTTCAAAGTGTCTTACTGCACTGCACAGGTAAAAACCACAAAAGAAATCTTGCCAGCAGTGCAACTGCCACAAATACAGGAAAAAACAATACAACCAATTTTGGTCTGGTCGATTATTTAAGAATTGTTCTATAAAGTCACTGTAATCAAGCTCATCGGTACCCTAAAGGCCTGGAATGAGTAGAGGATGAGATGCCAGGTAATATCCGAGAAAAAGGATGGAGACGTGCTCTTGCGCTTGCAAAATCCCTTCCGAGCCACTTGATGGCGGCAGGAGCAGCTGCAGTGGCTGCTCACGATGAACGCAAAATTCAGTGCAGAGCAACAGGTGGTGATGGATTAGCTTTAATTAGAAGCATTTATGAAGAAAAATCACTTGGGCCTGAATCTAACGATGAAAAATAGCATAGTATCTCAATGGATCCCAAGAAAACGTGGAACAAAAGAGAAGCTGCATGCACAGCAATAATGTGTTAGCTTTCTCAAGTCGGGTAATGCAAATAGGAAGAAGAGTATAATTAATTTGCTTAATAGACACCACAAAGCAATGCAGGACAAGCAAACAAGATGGCTTGATGTGGTGCAAGGAGGGAGACATGACAGCCTGTGATGTAAGAATGAGTCTCTCAATGTAAATTGTTGGTTTGGGGGGGGGAGGGGGGGGGGGAGGGCAAAATCTATACTTTGAGTAGGTTCTCATAAGTGTCTAAATCAAAGCATTAGGAAATAAGCCTGTTTAAAAATAAATAAATAAATAAATAAATAGCTTGGATTACAGAAAAGGTCTGTCTTCTGTTGCAAGGAGGTAGAATGGGAAAAAGCACTGTGTGTGCCTTGAGAGCAGACTTGAGAGCAGGCATTTGCTTCCTGGTGCGTGGGCTGAAAGGACGGGTGGGTTTGCCAGAAGATCCTCAGCCATGGTCCTGCTGTGGTGTGAGGGGCCAGCTCTGTGCCAGGCTGCAAGGGGTGTGTGGTTGACATCTGACAGAACAGTCCCATGTAAGGTTTTGAGGACTTCAGTGAGACATAGCTACAATGCCAGCCACAAGTTGTCCAAAAGCACATTAACATGCTTTACCCACCATGCAGATGTTAGGGTCTGGCAGTGACACCAGAGCTTGAAGCCCTCCAGGCTCCTGGCTCTCAGCCAAAGCCATTGCCTCTCTTTGCTGTGTCTCCTGTTTCTACATCCCCTCAAATAAAACAGACACACCTGCATCTGCAAAGGTTTCTCAATATTATCCTGCCAGTAACACACAAGGAACCTCTTCGTCTGCCATAAATCACACTCAAACTAATATAAATATTTGTTAATCTAGGGCCCTTTTAAAGCTCTGTTACAGCTCTACCTGTAATTCTCATTAGGCAACACTGCAGCTTATATCTGCAATAACATCTCAACTAGTTGTTCTTCTGGAACGTCTGTGTTCAGCTGGGGAAGGTGGGAGGGAGGGAGAGAGAAACACAGTCTTACTGATGTAACTACACAGCTAAAACAAGTTTCTGCCTCCAAAAGTTGGAGTCGTGGCAGTTCTCTGTAGCTGTGTGACCCCTGGACTGGTGAATAGGGACCTTATCCTGTGGAGCAGTCAGCTACAAGTTAATAGAGGAAAAATTATTCTTTGTCCTCTTAATTATGTTATCTGCAGAATTATGGCAATATTTCTTTCTCCAACTACTTTTCCGTAGTTCCTAAATTCCAGTTCAGCTCTACATCAGAATAATTCCAGCCAGACTGAATATGAATTTCAGCTTAATCAAAATCCATGTTGGTCCAATGTCCTTTTCTTGTTGTGATACACATATTGTTTAGGACTCAAAAGGCAATTAAGGTAGGTGAGTACTAAGATTATGTTCTGACTTTTTAGGACTCTATCTATTCCAGCTTTTAGGCTTTCATGACTATTGGAGCAAGAATGAAGCATCATCAGAGTATGTATTCTATATAAGCCAGGTAGGATATCAGAAAAACACCAAATAACCCCTACAATACTACTTAGAAATAAAGGAGGTATATATTGCTAATATGAGAAATAAAACAAGATTAAAAATGACTAGCTTTGGGTATTCTGACTCTTAAATGTTCCAACCTGGACTGAAATTCTGTGACCCAAACTTCCCACTAACAAATCCTGAAATTATTTTGTTCATTCCAAGATGAAAAGAACCCAATTTTCAACTTCAAAAAATGAAAGTTACTTTTACAACCACTTTTCTATCTGGTCAACAAAACTGTGAACCAATTACCAATTACTAAAAAATGTAATTAAGTGTTTCACCAGAAGAGGCCAACTTGTGTTGGCCCAAGGATCATTATACTACTTCAAAGCACTAAACTGATTTAAATATCATATTTCTAAATTAAATAGTTGCAAACTGCTCACTTTTCATACACATATTTCACTGCAAGATAAAATGAACCGAAATGCTGGTTGTCTCTCATTTGTCTCTCAATTTCCCATATATATATAGGTATACATAAGCATGTATGTAACTTCACAGGAATATTAGTTTATGCTAGAGCAAAAATTCTCAATACATTCATTCTCCTTTTATCTCCTGTCCCCTGTTCTTTGGACCTTGAAACCTTTTTGCATACAATAATATTAACAAAGACTTTGATTTTGTACTGACTTCTATATAGGCAACTATAGGGTTGTGTAAATTTTTTGGTGTAAATCATTATATGGAGCATCACTGTTACTTTGGGAGGATGGCAGAGTATTTTGGACATAGGTAACTTACAACTGTGAACTTTTTGAGTGCCAAATAAAACAGAACAAAAATATATTCCCTCTGTGCCTAACAGTTGCAAGGGCTTCACAAGAGAAAACACAGCTATCTGACTATAAATAGCAACTTAACTAAAATTAGATAGAACTGGCAGGCTGTAATATATGAATGGGAGCACTGTTACTATGCTCATCAGGTATTGGAAGGGCTCCAAATCTGACAAGGAATGCTACAGTGCAAACTTGCTGTTCCTGGAAAACTGAACAGACATGGCTGAATGAATAGGGCCAGCAATGTTTTCATAACTGGATAATAATGTCAGAGACTGCCTGACTAGGTTGATTAAATTTAAACAGAGTACTGCAAGTAGGAATATTTCTCCATATTCCTTATTGCATTGGTTTACTTATGCTAACAGAAAAAATGCCATTAAATCTAATGAATAAAGAAATGTGGGAAATCATTTAGGGGAAAATTAATGCCAAACTGCTCAGTAAAGTTAAACCAAGCTAGCTAATGGTGTAAATTTAAAGCGTATAACTGCTTTTGCATGTTTTCATTCAAAAATGGTTAAGGCCTCTCTATACTCCTAAATGAAGATATGAATTTATGGTACCCCAGGTACACATACTCATCTGCTGCCTGCCCCCCATTATAGAAACACCAAAAATTCTTTCACCTCAAATAGCTTTTTCTAGTTCACAATGTACCCTGCAGTGTAGAAAGTGCCATTATGGTCCCCAAATGGTAGAGAGACTTCAATTGAACAGACGATTGATAGATGAGGACCTTCCTTCTACATGTAGAACCACTGAAATACAATCACTTCTGCACCTGCTATCAATCAGCCTACACTTCCATATATAGCTTCCATTTTATTTTATGTTATTTTACTTTTTTTCCTAAGAAAAGTTATGTTACCTCATACAAAGGCACCTTGAGGGCATGCTATATTTACACAAGGGAAGTCAGACCAAAGTAGCTGATGAACTGTGAATTTACACTGAGCTTATTGTACAATGTCTCTCCCATGTTGATAAACCATTAGTTTATTTCAGTTTAATTCATTCTGAGCGTGAATTAAGCAGTAATTAGAGCCAGCTGACTCCTAAATGAGTGTCTATAGAGGAATTATATGTGCACTAGTTATATTCACTTTAAATTCACATCTTTTCTGTTAATTCACTTTGACATCTTGTGTAGGACAAGCCATTGGATATCTTGGACTTCTGCCAAAGTACCTCAAAGATAAGGAAGGAGATTTTGAACTAGTCTCAACAGACAGAACAAAATCTGTTTCTCAGAGGCTTCTAAATTAAAAATGTTACACAAGTTTTTCTATTAAATAGAAAATATATAAGTGGATCAAGCATAAAAATATGTTTAAACACCACTATGATATTTTCTTTTATTATTGAGAAACATTAAATTTAAGCCATTTAGTCTTAGTCTACACCTTTTTCAAATCAGTGCTTGTCAACCATAAGAAAAACATAAACTTACCTCTATTAATTCATAACTAATCATTTAAGGGGGCTACAATATTTGCTACCCTGGCTGTTTTTACAGAAATCATATCTTCATATAGCTGTACCAACTTGTTTTTAATGTACAAAACTATTTGAGTCTTACATAATGCAGTTTTCATTCTGGCTTCAGGAAACAAGCATAAGTTATTCTAACTTGAACTCTAAAAATAATGAACCTTTGAATCTGACAATGCTCCAGCTGGTAGCTGCTCTGCAGATTTGTCACCATCACATTAACAAGACTGTTTCACTGGCCTGAAGCCTTCATGAAGCTGTAAGGAAAAGTATATTTAGCTTGTAGCTAATGTTTTTGGCTTAGGAGAAAGTTTGTATTGTAGCGATGCAAACTAGTGCTTTGAAATTTAATCCTGCAGGGGTTAAAACAACACTGTTGGTTCTCATTGAGGGGATTGATATTTAGATTAGCCACACAATTAGGAAGTCTATGACCTTTGTTTATGGAATAGCTACTGTATTTTTAGTCCAACAGGAATGCAAATTTTGATGTACAGAGTGCTGATAGTTAAGCATGTATTTTCACTGGGAAAATGTTATGTGTCAGTTGAGGAGAAGGAATGAAGTCTAGTGAGGATCCAAATGCACTTGTTGAATAATTGTGTGTGCATGGAGGAGAGAATCAACCAGCTCAATAAACTTACTAAAAACTTACTATGTGAAGTTATAAAACTTACTAGAATGTTGCTATATTTCTTTTGGATAACCTCTTTTTGGAAAATCATTTACATGTTTCCTAAATGAAGTAATCAACTCAGAAGATTCAAGAATAAAATCTTCAGAAGCAATACTATCCTGGATTCTGAACTGTGATCTTGATGGCAAAGATATTTAGACAAAAACAAGTAAAGAAACTTATGAAACTTCAGGCTTTCACGATTCCAGCTTATTTTTAAACCATTTTTCCCCTTTTCAACTCCTTCACTTCTTTCTCATATTTAAAGCATATTCTGAGAAAGCTGCCACTAGAGGTCAGATGTTTATCATTATCTTTATTGTCATTAATAAGTATTAGCACTATATATTTGGAAAATAAGATTACTGCAAACTGGTTAAAAATGTTCTTTTTCTTATATATTTATGATGCAAATCTAAAGGCAACAGCGAATTACACCATTTACAAAGCAGAACACTTACAACTGTTTAGTTAGAATTTTTAATAAAAATTTGTAGTTTGATTTCCATTGAAAGACAGTGCTACTGTGTAATTCATGCCTCAGTTTGATGTCCTAAAAACAAAAACCAACCAACCAAACAAAAAGCCACACACCAACAAACAAACAAACAAAAACCAACAACAACAAAAAAACACAAGCCAATCTGGACTATTAAATATTTTAGCAGTCTACCTGGAAATGCCACTTGATAAAATTTTGTGAGGGGTGTTGAAGTTTGCCATCTATGAAGAGGGAATTTCCAAACAGGTGAAGAAGATTAGTGCATTAATGTGAATTATTGATATACTAGACATAATAGAGAAATTATAGCTCTCACATTAGTAATGGTGATGAAAATAATTGTTAGATGCAGTATTTGTACTTTTTGAATAATTTATGGCAGTTTTTTATAGTAATTTGTGCCAGCCCGAAATAGATGAATGTGCTTCTCTTTTGGTGGCAAATACTCATGTTCCCTGCATTTAGACAAGGTTCTGGTGGGATTATGTGGACCTAGCAATGTAGACCCCATAGTCCAATGTCAACCAAAGTTGCCATGGGAATATTAAATTCAAATCAAGTTCCCACAAAAATACATTAAGAAATGGCAACTGAATAGTCAAAAGCAATGCAAATTAGTGTTTACCCAAAGACTGGCACATATACTAATACAAAAGAGAGTAGCCCACTGAGCAGGCAGCATGAGCATACGAACAAATCAGCATCCCCAAAATAAGGGATATTGGAGAATTACCATTCAGTGTAGGGGAAAGAATAATACGGAAAAGAAAGGAAAGAGCTAAAAGGAGAGAAGAGATGTCTAGTTGATGTATAGAAATAGTTCAAATAAAGTAAGCCCTTAAATTTTCCAGCTTGTTCCCAAACACTTTACTAACTAAACAATCACTAAAGCTACTTTGTATAAAAATAAAAAGAACATAGAAAGTTTATTGACTTTGGCCTTTCCCAGACTGCAGTAGGTGCACATATATTTTTATACAAGACAATAATATAATTTTTAGGCTCAGAAGTGCCAAAGAAAAATCAAGAAGTTAATTTATTAAAATAACACATTAATTCAATTAACTAAAACAGCAAGAGGGGGTGACCACCACAATTGCAGTGTAACCCTGGAGAATTCCACCTGTGCTATTTCTCTCCCAACATAATGTGTTTCCCTATGAACATCATTAGTCTTTTGACAATGCCATCTACAGACCAATGGCATACGATAGCCTGTGCAACAGGGATTTATTAAACACACTTGCAGTCATTTGCAAACACATGCAGAGGACATCCAACTGATTAATGGTGTTTCTTAAAGGACCACATCAGCTTGCCAAAAGGATACATCTCACTTAACTAACTCTTCCATTAAACTGTTTTCATGACATGTCCCTATTACACAGATCTAAGAAAGAGCTTTGTTTTTTTTTTTTTGTTTGTTTTTTTCTTTCTGTCTATAGAGAGACAAAATCATCTCTGCTATCCTTTCCTTTTTAAGTAAAATGTTGGATTCCACATTTTGTCTGAAAACATCCAGTAGTGAAATGAGATCTGTAGGCCATCTTGACACAGCAGCCCTTTGGATGTGTTCTGAGCAGTTCCAGGTATTGCAGTACTTCAAATTTCTGGTTTTACTAGCTTTTCATTGGGGACACTTTTTATTTTCATAAATTCTCTCAGGAAACTTTGGAGAGAATTCAGCTTCACTTTAAAATGTATCCCACCCAATATGAAGACTACCTCACGTAGACTGCACGAACAGAGATAATTTTCTAAGCTTACTCTTTCCTTCACTCTCTTTCAGCATGCAGTAAATCCTCTCACAGAGGTTTCTGCCAGGAACAGCTATCATTAGCCATGTCCCTGAATGCAGCCATTCATTCATTGTCATCACTGCATTTTAAAATTATTTTTCAGGTGTGCTTGAAACATATCATGTTAATTTGCAGTCCAGCCCTGTACCTCCACCTGGAGCTCCAGGGGATCTTTGGTGCAATGTTATGGCTTCCCACCAGGGTGAGGGATGTATACATTTTACCATTGAAGAACTCAAATTGTGCTGATTCCAGATTTGAAAGAGGTACAACTTTGTTATCATTAGATAAACACAGTAATGGATTAGAGACCTAGCAATCAACTTGCAGAGGGCCTTGCTGTCTTGTCCAAGGAGTTACCCTTTTCTCTTTCCTAGAATTTCTCCTGATTTGTGTTCTTTTTGATTAATAGAGAATTGAGCTCTAGAATAAGGCTCTTTGACATTACAGTGTAAAGCCATAGGCCAGCAATTAAACCAAACCTTTATCATTTTTGATTAACATATATTAATCACTAATTAATATATATTAATTGATTAATATATATAATATATATATATATGTATATATATATATATTCTTATTAGAAATGCAGACCACTTCAAAATCTCTTTGTAAAGCTGGTACCATCATGTAGGTTTGAAAATCTTCATCAGAGGATCACTCTGACCCCAGGGCTGATCTGGAGTTCAGTGGGAGCTGTGACAGATCAATCAGGTTGCCAGTAGTTAAAGGGTAAAGCTGTAACCATGCTGTTAACCTTCATGACACAGCTGAACATGCACTTCTGTCCATTTCCCCTGGTGGCTCAAGACCTTTCTAAGTTACCTGATTGATTGTATTTTAAAACTTTTTTTTTTTTTTTTTTTTTTTTTTTTTCATTTGGTAAAAGAATTCCTGTGCTTTTGCTAGTATTTTACAGTGGGGGAAAAAGTAGTACTTTATTTTATTGTGGAAAGGTTCACTGTGATTATTTCATTCTGCACTGAATGTATAAGAAAGCCTGTTTTTTTCTTTTTTAGCTTTACAAAGAACTATACTTTTAAATGGAACAATACAATGAACATTTAGAGAGCTTCAGTATTTTCCAGTTCTCTGAAATCAGTAAGCCTCAGAGCCAGCTGTAAAATTAATCATATCCACAGGTGAATTATGACTTTTAAACCTTTTTCATTATTATTTTTTTTTTTTTTTTTTAAAAAAAAAAAGTCACCTGGAGATGGTCATTTCCTGGAGTTACAGTTTCCAAGTGAGCAGAAGGAAGGGAAGGAATGTAAGGATGTTTTTTTAATTGCAGAAGATGAATCAAGACATGAAATTCACATGGCTCCAACTTCAGGGTCTGCACATGGAGAGACTGTACCCCAAAGTTATGTGTGTTGGCCTGTGTCAGTCTCCCCTATCATCAACATGGAGAGATGCTTAATTTTTTACTAAGGGTTACAACTCAGAGTGCACCATAGGTTCAGAATGTCTTTTAGAATCTGGCCCAATATGAAAAACCTCAAACAATATCCAAGATGGATTGCTGCTCTTTCTGCTACAGAACTCTCTGATACATGACTTCTGGTGAAGTAATAAAAATTGCAAAGCTCTGAGTATCAACCCAATGGACTAGAAATAAGGAAGAATTGGTGCTGCAAGCTTATTTGGTTCTGTTTTGTTTTAGTTTGGTTTTGTAGTAAAAGTCCTTTTGTCTTTGTTCAAAGGACAAATGGATATTCTTATAAACATCAGAGCAGAAAAAGTATACAAGCTGTTGTATGCCTATTTTTTTTTCTAGTAACTATACTTTGTTTTTAACATGGCTTGATGCAACATAATCACCGGTACAAAAGTTCAGTTACGCAATGTCCATTTACTTCATGTAAATATTTTTATTATGATAGCATCATTATTTTTGAGGATGGCACAATTGTCCTGTTACTATTTTAAGCCAGCTGTTGGTAATGTGAAACTGTTCACAGAGTACTGTAGAATAGTACCTTATGGTATGCTAAAACTGGATTTAAGGTTTACTTTAGTGGTTTTGATGATTGATTTGCTCAGATCCTACCTTGTCTGCATCTGAGAACATCCTCAGAAGAGGGAATACAATGTTTTATTCCTACCAGAGAAACAGAAAATATCTCTTTTTAATTAAACAGAATTTTTATTAAACAGAAAATATCTCTTTTTAGGTTTAAATAATTTCTGAGGCAGGTATACTTTGTTATTTGTAGAGACAATATATTCTTATTAGAAAAATAAAATACAAGTTTAAGGTAAATCACCAATTTGTATTCTTATTATCCTGTAACACAAATAGAAGGAGAAATGTTTTATGTGATAGGAAGCTGGTTCTATTAAATCTAAAAGTGATGGTCTACTTTCCAGTAAATCTGAATATAATTTAGGTATGCATTGATCTTCATTTGGTGCAGACAGTGCTTGCTAAATGGTCATGTAATTCTGTCAAATGTTTGAAAGTCATTCTAAAATATCACTCATTACATCAAATTTCCCCTAATTTGTCACTGGGTTGGAATCCCTGCAATTTGTATTGTGTGTTTTTTACTACTTTTTTAAATAGTGATTTTTGTTGTTGTTGCTGTTCGGAAGCACGTTGGTATATGCTGAACTATTATAGTGAGAAATGCTTAACCTGGCAGTTTGTTTCTTGACACCACCACCATCTCTGCATTCAATCGTAAGAGCAGTGAGGAAGAGAAAGTCGGTTTTATTTCTGTACTATGAACCTTGCAAAAACCCACTTTACTTGTGGTTCCAGAGCAAAGAAAACAGTAATATAAATTAAAAATATGAAAGAGCTGCAGCTTTTACACTACAGTTAAACTCAGTCTGTGAGACAGATAAGCACATCTGGAAAGAGGCACAGCTAAAAGTAGTGAGCTTCTGAAAAACAACAGAAGGTATTGCTTTGTGAATATTAGGTAAAGAGAAGCTCTGTATTGTAATTAACAGAGCATTCAGAGCTCCTGTTTAGGGCATTTGCTAGATGTTGTAGAGAGTGTATCAATGTGCTTACAGCACAATACTACAAAGCAATTTCTTTTGCTGTGCTTTAGGTGTAAATTCCATTTGTGTTGAAGGACCAAAAAGACATGCCAATTGATCCCTTAGGATCAGCACTATCTCATGCGAGATCTGAGGCTGTGTTCTGCCTGATGTGAACAAAAGGTGTTTTTGTTAGTTAGGTATTATCCCTTTTTTCCTGAAAAGCAAGGTGTTTTGTTTTGTTTTGTTACATTTAATGCTACCTTCTCAGGTTAGTATAAGGTGATGTGTTATGTATTCTCTGCCTCTGTCTTAATCTCTCTAAGTTCTGACACAGATTTTTGGAGGCATATCAATAAAAGGTGAATATATACAAGAAATATATGCATCCATACATGTTACTCCTGAGACAGGGATTATGACTTTGTTAGACAGTCTGCATGGAAACTGACCTCTTATTAGCTCTCTTACAGGCTAATTTTTACTGTGTTGACCATGAGATACTTTTTGGTAATGATATTGGAGGAAGATGAAAATATATTTTTCTTCTTTGTTTGTGGGTTTTTCTTTTTGTTTTTCTTTTTTCTTTCTTTTTTTTTTTTTTTTTTCTTAATAACTTTCTGGGTTTGTATCTCTTCTACACTGGTAACTCCAGCAAGGCAAAAATAATCACAACACACTCACAGAACAAATCCCCCCGCCCCCCCCCGGGGGGCAAACCCCCCCCCCCCCCCCACCCCCCCCCCCCCCCCCAAAAAAAAAAGAGAGAGAGAGATAAAACCCTGTCATTTTGCCCACATCCCCATGCAGCATGAGGTGGACAGGTTGTGGAGACTAAAGGGCTAATATGTCTACAGTGTCCTTCTGTCTCCTGGCTCCACTCAAAATTCTCCACTGCCAACAACATACAGTATAAAGGTCTCTGTTTCTTCCACAATGTCTCTGCATCTGGTACACCTCAGCAGTACATTCCCCTTCCTTATGCCAGCTGCCCACTGCTGAGCCCCAGTCTGAATAGCACCCATAAAAATTGATGGAGCATGCAAAGTTCAAAGCAGTATTAGTAAAATATACATGCCACGTCAAGCTTTCATCATGACCTTTAATTTGACCCTCATGTTCCCCCACTCCTCCTGGGTGTTATCTCCTACTACAGCATAAGCTCCTAGGGGAGGAGATATCCCTTTACTTGCTGTAGAGCATTCAGCTCTCCTGTAATGAATAAAAACTAACAACGGTGGGTTGCAGCATGCATGGCATGAGGGACTTGCCTGCCAAGAACTGAGGCTTGATCTTCACAATCCCCCAAAGAACAGCTCAGTGTATTTAGCACATTGCTCTGAGTGATTAATCCAGTGGGAAAAGAAAAAAAGGAAAAAAAAAAAAAAAAAAAAAAAAAAGAGCATTTTTTTATTGTTGCTCTTTTTTTTTTTTTTGGTTAAGGTTTTTTTTTTGGTTTGGAATATTTTAAAAGTAAGTTTTAATTTTTCTGAAGCATCACAAAGCCTTGCAATTGAATTACCAATTTTTTTCTACCCCTATGATGACTTGTGACCAGGAATGGAAAAAACAATATAACGTAGTACACTACTGTATGAAACATATTTGTCCAATAATCTTTGGTATCCAGGAGCTTATCAGAAACCTGGTATCCAGTACAGACTGCTCTGGGTACAGCCTGGTGTTTCACATTGGAGCTGTATAGAGTCCAGCCGCATGTGTTCAGAGAGATGCAAACAGACACAGCAAACATTCAGGGTAGATTTTCATACATTTGTATTATCAAACTTCTCCTTTAATGTATGGTTTGTCCTTTCACCATGGAGTAGCTATAACTGGAGGCTATTTAGAGAATAGAATTGATAGCCTTGGGCCCATTTGATATTAATTTTTTGTACAGAAGAAAACACAGGGCCACAGCAACTAAATTAAAAACAGATGTTGAAGTACATCCTCAGGTAGATAATATCAAATCTATGGACATGAGTGGGTGTCTGAGAAAAACATGAAATCAACCATAATGTATGCAGAGACAGACAGACTTTCATGAACCACAGAGCCAAATAAAATGTGAATACCTTCCAGAAGAAAATATTGAAGTTAGGTCTCAAAGGTAAATAAAATCTGCCTAGATTAAATTAACATCTGTAGGTATATTTCTAAATCAAAGCATCATTAGTGTAATATATATACCAGCTGTAAAGTTTCTATTTCTGGAGTGAAAAAAAAAAAAAAAAAAAAAAAAGGTGAACATAAGAGTTAGAAACAGAAAAAAAGAATAATGAAAAGAGGTCGGTTGTTCCAACTCTGCTTCTCGAGGAACTGCACGGATTTTTAAAATTCACTGTTGTATTAATCTTTTATTTTTAATCAGAATTTAATTGCTTTTGGATTAAGGATATTTTGATTCCAGTGTTTGACTCAGACATTTTTAAATGTATAGTTCAGCTTTACTACTTAATAAGAAATTTTCCTGTATATGGTTCAGGGAACTGATCATGGGATAATGACCACTTCAGATCTTTTTTTTTTTTTTTTTTTTTTTTTTTTTTTTTCTCCAGCTAGGTGCAAATAGAAGCTATTAAGGTGTCTTGGACTCTTTTGCTTTGGCTAAACTAAAGATAGACAGGCAACACTCTACAACACTGAGTTAAGTGTAACATTTTTGCCCCCCAAAACTGGCATGGTTGCTTAGGCTAACAGGAGCAAGAACTCTGGTATAATTATGTTGATGGTAGTCAATGGAAAGCACTAATAAAAAAGAAAACAAAAATTACAAAATAAATAGGCTTTAAAAAGAGCATCCAAAGAGGACAGGAAAGGACACTGGGTGTTTGCTAAGGGGGGTGTGGCCCCAGTCAAGGGGTTTGGAGACAAGAGGGAAGAAAAGAGGAATAAAACTGATCTTGGTTGTATCAGAAACCAAGCCACCCAACAGTGATTTCAACTACTCCTTGATCTACTTTTAAACATCCCCAGTGAGTGGCCTTTACTACCTTCCTCCAAAGTGTGGTTTAACAAACATCTGAACTGATCTAATATCTTACAGCTGTGACAGGGAAGATCTGGCTTCCTCTTGCCTGGTTCTGAGGGCCACTCCTCTTCTGTGGGCCTGCTCTGGTGTTAGCTGCCTCCTGGATGAGTTAGCCCAACTCGCTAACCTACAGAAAATTACTTTCTGCCAGTTTAGTGAAGCAAATTTTGATTCATTAAGGGGGCTGAAAAACACCAAAGCCCAAAGAAGGTAAATGGCGGAGCTATAGGCCTGAAGGAAGAGTAAGAGGAGGGAATGGGATTTTCTATTTTCAGTAATGCTGAGTGGCAACATTGGCACTATTCCAAAAGACTGCTTTGGTGTCCTAATAGCCATAAAGAATAATTCTGGAGCCTGAGACACCTTGGTTTAAGGAATTGTTTTGGGGCCTCCCTCATTGGAGAAAATTAAATAATGATAATCTGTCTGGACACAATCCTTGGCAGCCTGCTCGAGATGGCCCTGCAGGAGACTGGGCCAGATGACCTCCAGAGGTCCCTTCCCACCTTGGCTGTTCTGTGATTCTGTGAGTCAGTTTTCCCTCTTAAAATTAAGCTATGGCATGGCCCTTTAAAAGAAAAAGATGAATTTTTACTCTGTGTTGAAATAAGAGTTTTATTGGATCAAAAAAAGGTTCTTGTTTGTTTTTATTTACACCAAAGCACTTGTCTTAGAGCACAGTAATATGTAATAGCTAACCTAACTGTAAAATCTTAAGTGGAGAGACAGCACTGGTAATTCTACTGCCATGCAATTAGGTGAAGTCAGCACACTCACACCCTTGGTTAATGTTAGCCTCATTTACCCTATGATAACATAACAGTGCCTTGTCTTCACCCCATTTTCTCAGTGGTACAGCGAGCTCACCGCAAGCATATTGGTATATTGCATTAAAGACTTTTTATTTTTTTTTTTCTTTAAGATGACAGACCTGTTGACATGTGTGAGACTGACAGGGCAGTTTTTCTTTTGCATATCTTCAACAGGTAAACTCCTAGAATGTAAACATTTCAAAAAGAAACACACAGAGTAGGAATACAGAAGAAAGATTTTTTTCTTTCTAGATTAATTGGAAATAAAATAAAGGTATATTGAGTTAACTGATACATTTGAAAATCCTAGTCTGGACATTAAACAAATATTTGTAGTACTGCTACCCCAGGATAAACAGCAAATATTTTGAGTTCTTTAGCAAATATTTGCAGGCATACATGCAGATGGATTAGGTAATCAAAGAAACTGCAATTGGGTAGTATGACTTTTAAAAAAAAAGATGTGAAATCTATGCAAAGTCTCTAATTAAATGCTCTTGTATTCTGCTTCTTGTACTTGGTTTCTTGTAGAATGGCACTTGGTAGTTTTTCATGTCCCATTCTTGATGCTTCCCAGTGGCTTGGGAACCTCTGGGTTCTCCAGCTATGGTTGTCAAAATAGGGAACCCCAGTAAGAACTGCACATAAACTCTGCAAGCAGCAAGTAGTTGATAGGAGAACAACTTCTGAATATTTGCTCCTTTGCATACTAATGGGATGAATTTGGTCTGCCAGTTCCTATAGTCAAGAGTAGCAGCAGACTGAGTGTTACCTTAAGTCATGAACAGAAGGTGAAAGGGAGAGAATTATATTAATATAGGTAAGAATTATTAACAATTTAAAAAAATGGGTGGGGCCCCCTAAAACAATTCAGTGAAAAACTGAAAATCTGGTGGCACTAATATACAGAAAAGCAGATTAGAAAAGCCTGCAGCTCACAGAATGTTCTGCTGTTGCCTTTTTTATCCAGATTTTTATCCTGGCACTCACTGCATTTGGAGCTAAGTGATCTGAGAAAATAAGGTTTCATTTTGTATTTTTTTAACAGGCAAGATATTACCTTAGGGAGTATTACCAAACAAACAAACAAACAAACAAACAAAAAACCTGAACTAGATTTGAATCCAACTTTGAATACAACAGTTTTTATTTTTTTCAGGTTCAGTATTAGATTATTTCCACAAGGTTTCCAGAAGCGAAGGAAGCATTTCAGACAGTTTCACTAAAGAGAGACAGGTCTAGCTGCACAAGGATCTGTCATGTGCAATATTGTTTACTTCTGTCTGTTTGCTAACCTCAGGCTTCAGTGAGTCATGGTATTTTTACTGCCATACAATCCATTCCATAGGCTTTAGCACATTCCTCCACTTAATTATTAACAAAGTCCAAAGGTATCCACCCCTCTCCCACACAGATCTTCCAGCTAAACATGGCTCCATAAACTCTTCTTATTTAAAGTCATTCATTATGGTTTGGATAAATAGAGTGTTAGCAGTTGATGCTTTGGTGTTGCTTAAATATTTCCTTTCCTGGTTTGTATGTTCAGAGGGTTTTGAACATCACAGCTCCTGCTGTTGTTTACATTCTTCACGTCCAAGTAAAGAGGGCAACCCCATGTGCTGGTCCTATAGACATCTACTGGTTTTGTTCTTCATCCATTTGAGAATCACCTTCTTTTTCAGGATTCCCTGTAGCCACCCTCCAACAAAACCAAGCTCTTTTCTCTCTTTCCTGATTCCTCAGCTCACCCACTGCTGTCTTCTCCTCTGTTTCTCTGGTCAGGCCTGACCACGGTTTGGTGCCAGGCAGGTTTCGGAGGTACCACAGATGGAAGGAATCACTCGGCATTCCTTCATTGCAGCATGACACCTCTCTGGTACATGGGGGAATTAGGTCAGGAAATTATTTTTATTTCCTGCAGCTTTTAAAAATTATTTTGCAGGTGACCAGGCCTCCTGATCTGGTTCACAGTATGGCCCTGCAAAGAGCCGGCGGTGGGAAAATGGAAGGGTGATGCAGCATTGCACGAGGATGAGAAAAGGTAGAATTCAGTGCTGGGATGTTCTTTAGGCCACAATATCAGAAAACTATGGTCTTTCTGCTGCTGGCCTCAGATGAGCCTGCCCTGAATGTTTGCAAATTATTTTGTCATACAGTTTAAGCAATTTTGGAAGTACTGTCTTGCTTTCAAAAATATATTTGGGAATTGATTATGATAGTCACATGACAAAGCCGACCAATTTAAAGAATGGTGAGAAATATCTAAATGAGGACATGCACAACTGAAGTGTGAAGCAAGAAGTGGCAACTGAAAAGAATCAGGCATGTATACTTCTTTTGCTTAAAAATCTACCTAGTAGATATGTAATAATTGAGCAAAGGGCCCCAAAATGAAATATACGATTGTTCTTCATAAAATATTCTTCTATATGCTCAAAATATCAGTCATGAATGCTGGAAAAGATGGGTGTAGCACGGTGAGAGTTAGTCATGGCCTGAAAACAGGGTAGGAAAACAATTTAAGCTAAATAGTTACTCAGCTAATTGCTTTGAGTAAGTCTCAGATTCACACACCCTAGCACCCAAACTCAATTTTTTTACTTGATAGGGTACACTTGAAATGACTAGGAAGAGAAACCCCTTGCATTAAGGATCTTGGAGCAGTGTAAAACTGTGGTTTAGATGGGCTCGGGAAAATGCACTGCAATGGACACAAAGTCCTAGTAATGCCTGGTGTGTTTTCAGCCTGCTTGCCACATGCTGCCAATCTCAAAGCAGCATGCAACCTGTACTTTCCTTTTAATTGCTTCAGCTAAAAAAAATAAAAAATAATAATAATTAAAAAATCCAAGAGCTTAGCTTTAAACTCACCTTCAAAAGGAGCTTAAGCCAAGTCACTGGACTTTGCACCTAAAGAAATGTAAGTGCATATGATTCATGCTAAGTCTCCTTGGGTATTCTGGCAATAACACAGCTTTTAAAATCACAGCTCTGCTTTCTAAGTAAATGTATTTATACCTTTGGTGCATGAAGAATGAAGTGTATGTAGTTAGTATGGAGGCAAACATAACTTCCAAGTTCAGTTCTAATTTCTGTGTCTGGACTGAATTACTTGCAGAGCTGAGATCACGGGAAGCTGACATTTACATGGTAATTCCTTCCTGAACTCTGCATAATACATGAGAAAAGGCATAGAAACTACTGAACCTTAAATTAAGGCTACAACTAAAGCCAGACAAGAATAAATAAGTATTGACTGAAGTATGCTGGGAAAATTTACCACTTGGGGTGTATGCTAATCTAGGCATGCAAGGGCATACACACATGCTGCAGAGGTATAAATGAATGCAGTATACTTTTTAAAGAAAACTAGGTATAAGTTGCTAGTAGTTGTATTGAAATGCAAATTCCACCATGTATTCTTTCTTGCTTCTGTGTTTTGTCTTGCTCTTCAGGAAAAGTGAATCTCAAGAAAATCTTAGCATGATTATTAAAGGACAGCAGGCAGTGCACATGGTCTTATGGGAAAGAAGGGTCGAGAATTGGATGCAACCATCAGAAAGGGGTACAGAGCTGGTGCAAATGCTTGAGAGTGACAGTAAAGAATAGCTTTATCTGGAGAGAGGGAAGAATGGAGGCCAAAGAAAGATGTTGCAACAATCAAGTAATGAATAAGATATGAATCACAGTTATGGTGGTGATGACAGAGAGATTTTAAAGATGTCACCCAAGAAGAGAATCTCAGCATGACAGATAAAACACTGAATGTGAAACAGAGACTGGAGAAAAAGAGGCAGCAAAGACTTCACTAAAAGAACAGAGTAAAAGCTGGAATAAATGAGAAGCTGTACTGACATCTGGAATGTCTGATCTTGAGACTCTGACAAATAATGAAATATTTCACCAGTAAATAAGGGGTAATGGTAAAGTCACTTTCAAATATGGATTATTTGAATGGCTGGGTCCACACTTTACATTGATGATACGGTGTGGTAAACATCCATAATGAAAATTAAATATAAATAACAACTTTAATCCCTTATTTTGTTGAAAAATTAAGCCTTAGCTTAGGCTAAAAAAATAATCCAGTATCTAGAGAGTTTTGTGGAAAATCAGACTTGTGTAAACCTGTAACCTGCACCCTGCTTCTCTTCAGAACCTGTCATATTAAAATGAGGCACATGAGCCTGAGATGATTTATCTTAAACCTATTAATTTACCTCTCATAGAACTTTGTTCTAATCCAGCCCAGAGACCTGCATCTAAAACCAACCAGCATGCTGTAAAACAGAACCAAAACAAAACAAAACAAAACAAAAAAAAACACCAGCACAGACCTTTCAGTAAAATGTCTATCCTGTGACAGGGCTTCAGCAAAAAAAATCAGGATGGGCACGTCACAGCTCTCCTCTGTTTCAACAGTTCATTTGCTTGTTTAAGTGGGTTGATTTGGAGAGAGAACTGCGCTTTTAACAGTAATCTGCCTACCACATATGCATATAAGCCATGTATTTAACTGAAAGAAATCACGACATCATCTTCCATTCATTATCACTTGGGACTTTTGTCTTTGAGCTATTCTGACCGATCACAAAGGGGCAGGATTCTGCCTGCACAAAAATATGCATAGAAAGTCTTAAATTACACACACAAGTTTTTAAAAAAAAACTTGGTAGGGACTTCTGTTCATGAAGCTTGTTCTTGTGATAGCCTGCCCACTTATTTTAAGAATTCAGTAATATTAAAATAATTTCCATTGAGTAAATGGTATTTCAGTAAAACTTTGGTAGTCACATAAAGAGAAATTGAACCGTGTATGTGCTACTCCACCTTATGAAATGCTGTATATGCTGTTTTTCTGTTCAGATAAATACCTAAATGGGAAGGCCCCATTTTACTTCTCATTCTGACCTTGTTAGGAGAGTCTTTCATGATGAAAGCAAAACTGAGGCACATTGTCTGTTAAAATTCCTATCATTGGATCAGCAAGAGAAACCACAGCAAATATTTGAGCACAGGGGCAACCCACTTCCTGCATGTCACCAGAAGCTGGAGGAGCTGGTAAAGGCACAACAAACTTTTGCTGTTCTTGTCCCTTTCCCAAAATTCTGATCCACAGTCTGACTGAATCTGCTCATCTCCTTCTACATAGCTGTTACAAGACTCCTTTTGGTTTAACAACCAAAAAGGCATTTTTGTTTTACAAATGAAAATATTTTATTACAGCAATGCTATGTGTGACAGTGAGGACCTCTGACAAAACCAGCTGGATGCTGAAAAGATGGAAAATCAGCTACTGTACAAGTCTGACTGCTTGTTTCACAACTGTCAATCTGTTAGGCAACACCACTATGGTTATTGCATATTAATAGAATATAACAGTAATTAAAGCTTATTCCATCTAAAAGCCTGGTAAATAATCTAATTTCAGATTTCTAAAAGCTTGCACATTTAAATAGCTAATGAGTGTTTATGATATTTGGTGTGTTATTAAGATTCAAAATGCGATACAGATTTATGCAATCCTATCAGCAAGGTACACACAAAAATCACTTTCAGCACCAAAGGAATTGATCTGGTCTCCTGGATAATACTTGAAATGTGGGATACATTTTCCTTCTTTACCACAGATATGTTGTGCAACACCAGCCATTTTCATGGACAAAACATACACAACTTATTGAAAGGAAAACATTTCAAGTGCAGGGCTGAGTAGAGTTCTCCTCCATGTCTTGGATATCATGGTCCTCTTCACTGATTGTGCTGATGATGGAGGCTGCTGTGAGCTTGACTGTCAGTAAGTGTGGGGTGGGGAACCTGTAGTTTGTCAACAGGAAATGGCCCACAGATCAATTTAAATGTCAATAAATATTTTCATGGCTTTACTGAATTGGGGATCACATTCATGTGTGACCCAGAACAAGATGAAGATTTCTTTCTTTTTGAGAATTTCACCCTAGTGCTTGTCATCTCCAAGATCAGTAGTTGTCACACGCATGTGAACAGACCACCTGAAGCTAGTTCAGTGTAGATACTTAGTGTCCTCACTCTCCACAGCTTCCTTAACAGAACAAGAGGGGAGAGTTCTGTTTTTAAGAGCTGATCAAGCACCCAATCTAACAATATATATTTGTAATTGTACAGAAGTTTATTATGTTTGGATATTTTGGGGGGAGGGGGGAAGGTAGGGGCAGGATGGACAAACAGAAACAAAAGCAAAGCAAAGCTTATCTGCTTGGATAAGATCTTTTATAGTCCCTGATCCTCATTATCAGCTGAGCTCTCTTACACACACACTGTAAGGAAATATCTAGGTGTTAAAATTAGGAATTAACTTTCTAAACCAGCTGATTCTTGCAGCATTGGGTGTTGGCCTGGTTTGGAATGGAACCTGGAGCAGCATGACTGGTTGAGAAGTCAGACTGTGACCAAAACCACTTTGAAGGAGCCTTATTATAAATGTGTCAGCTTTCCTTAACTTCAGTTTTCTGCTGTTAATAGTGCCTTTTGCCGCTTTTCACTGAGGCATGCCTTCTGGATGTTTTCTACCCTCTTTTTATTGCTGTTTCTGTAGTGAATGCGCCAGCGTCCAGTTCCGAGTGCTTAACCTAGTGGCTGAGAAATGTACGGAACTGAAGATGGCCCAGATGATGGTGGAGGTCTCTTCCAAACTTAATGTTTGGTGCAGTAGGGTGCCTCCAGTGCAGAGCTCTCTTTCCTTCCCTTCTGGTCCTGTTTCTGTTTTCTGAGCTATCATGAAGCATGATTCCATGCAGTAAAAATAAGCAGAAGCCCCATGTGCATGTGTGATATCAGTAAATGAACTTCTTGGAAATGTATGAAACAGGCCATGTTCTCTCCTCCTGACATCCCTGTCCTTGGCTACTACAGTCAGTAATGAGTGAGAACATGAAAGTAAAAATGTAATTTACTATTAAAAAATAATCTAGTGATTTCTGTTTTTATTGTAGCAATAACCACAACAATTATGAGGACAATCGAGAAACGCAGTATGCATGGAACAGTGAAAGCGCAGAAGGAGGATAAAAAGCCAAAGCACAGCTCTTGTGGTTTGTGTTACCTTTTGAAGATTTACGAGATTCAATAATCAAAGGCCTCCACAGAGCTTTGCTTGGGGTTTTATTCAAGCGGGGAGGTGTACTAAGTGCTGCCTGGGATTAAGTCCCAGAACACCAAGCCTCTCGCGAGCCCTCCTCGCCCTCACTGGGTGCCGAGGCACCGCCGACGTCCCCAGAGGTGCCCCGTCCGCACCCCGAAGCAGCCCCCCTTTTTCTTCCTCTCAGGCCAGAGAAGGCCTCGGGGACCTGGTGCTGAGGCGGGGGTCCGGCGGGGGTCCCGCCGGGGCCCCCCGCACCAAAAGCAGCTCAGGCGAGCAGCTAACAGCGGACGGCAAGCGCAGACGTCGCCCCCACACGGCCGACGTCGCCCCCCCCTCGCCGCCGCCCTTTATCTGCCCTTGACGGGGAGCTTCGGCGCCTCGCTCCCTCCCCTCTCGGTGACCGGGAGCGGGGGGGGGGGGATTGCACACCGGGGCTCCCACGCTGCGCCCGCCCGCGCCGCTCTCCCCTCCCCGCACCCAGCCAATGGCGCGCGGCCGCGGCGGGAGGTGTGTGCCGCGACCTCACTTCCGGTACCTGTCACCGTGCCGCCGCTCGGGCTCAGGACGCAGCGCCGCCGCCCCCTCCCCTCAGCACCCCCTCACCTCCCGCGGGCAGCAGCCGTTGGGAGGTGTCGCGATCGCGGCCGGGCCCCGCCTCCCGCGCCCATGGGCGCTCAGCGGCCGCGGGCGGTGGTAACGCCTCCACGGGCGGCTGCGGGCAGGGCCTGAGCACGGTACCGGTCGGCGGGGGGCTCCCGGCCGGGGGCGGGAGCGGGAGCGGGGGAGGGGGAGGGGGAGGGGGGTGGGCTTGCGCTGGTCTAAGTTGGGTTAGTTTGGGTTGGTTGGGTATAATCTGGTTGGGTTCAGTTTGGATTGGGTTGGTTTAACTTGTGTTGTTTTCGTTTGGATTGGTTTGGAATGGGTTGGGTTGGGTTCGTTTACGCTGGTTTGGGTTGGTTTGGGCTGGTTTGATTTAGTTTGGATTGGTTTGGGATGGTTTGGGTTAGTTTGGGTTGGGTTGGTTTAGTTTGGTTTGCTTGGTTTAGTTTAGGATGGTTTGGTTTAATATGGTTTGTTTTGGGGGGAGTTGGTTTGGGTTGGTTAGATCAGTTTGGTTTAGTTTGGGTTGGTTTAGTTTGGATATGAGGGGGCACTTCTTTATTGTGAGGGTGACGGAGCACTGGCACAGGTTGCCAGGAGAGGCTGCGGAGTCTCCTTCTCTGGAGATACTCAAAACCTGTCTGGGTGCCATCCTGCGCAGTGTACTCTAGGTGATCCTGCTCGGTGAGGGGTTGGGCTGGGTGATCTTCAAAGGTTCCTTCCAACCCCAGCCATCCTGGGATCCTGTGATTCTGTGATTTTGTGGATGGGTTGGGTTTGGATTGGTTTGGTTTGGTTTAGTTTGGTTTTACTTTATGTTATTGCCATGTTCTGCTGCTGGGCTGCATCCTGGGGGTCCAAGGCAAGCAGGGGCATCCCTGGTGTTTGGGGCTTGTGTTTCAAGTCCAAAAAGCAATTCTAGAAACTTCAGGGAGATGTCAGGGTGCTGGGTCCCTGGGGCTCAGGGAATGGAGAGATGGGAGGTGATGTCCTGGCACACAAAGTGGCAGCTTGCTGCTGTCCTGTCACCTCGGTGCGGTGCATTGAATTGCCGGTCCTGTTTTGGGAACCAGATGGAAGATTTGCACTCAGAGGTTGCCTTGGCTTGGCTGGTCAGGGTGTGCTTTTTCATGATCAGTTGGCTGGGGGAGAGCAGGATGGAGCAAGGAGTGGATCTGTGGGAGCTCCCTCTGCAGTTTGACAAGCAAAACGTGTTCCTGATGGTCCCTACCAGGCTGTCCACTTGCCATCTGAAAAGCAGGTGGAGAAGATAACGTTCAAACAGAAATGGAGTGTTACAAGGTCTTGCCTTGTATATTCGTATTAAGATTAGCACAGTCTCACTGGCACGAGTAGCTGCTCCTAAGCTCTCAGATGAAAGCCGTGTGAGTACAGGCATCGTCAGCTAGGATTATCTGGACTAACAATGTTTGGCACTTCAGTGGCATTGGATGCCTTAGTAGTACTTCACAAATAAAGACGTTGCGTAAGTTTTGCTGGGACAGAAAGGTTTAATCAAACTGTACTTGTGTTATAGGATATGCACTGACCTTCCTAATAGCATAGAACACAGATCGTAGGGTTGCGATTCACATGGTCTTTGCAGGTAGCAAAACTGAAAAGTGTTTCCTTTATAAACTCTGAATTGCTGTCCTAACACTGAGGATACCTGGTCTCATGCTGAAACTGACGGCAGCGGTGGTTCATGTGATGTGGTCACAAGCCTACGCTAAGCTAAACCAGTATCATAACCTTTGTTAGTTGGCATTAGCTGCCCATCCAGCAGCCCTTGGCTCTCAGTTACTTTTTGTGGCAACTTGTTGGATTTTAAGTAGCACAAGGTATTGTTTCAGAAGGATGAATGTGTGCCCAGAGCTTAGCAGAGGTTTGTACAACTGTGTGGCTAGCATACTCTCTTGCTTTTCCCGTGTTTGGAAGGAGCACTTGACAGAGTCCAAAAAAAAGTTCTTATCAATCTGCTGATGCCTTGTATTGACTCTCATCCTATACACTCAGGCGGCATAGAGAGTTTTGCTTGCCTGTGATAATCTTTTATGTCCTGAAAGCCTTTTTCTCACTTGCAGTTCAGTTTTGTTGTTCTTGCTTTTTTAATGTCTTCATTTTCTGTTCATGCCCCTCAAAACTGTAGTCCTCTCCAAGGAAATTATGAAATTTAAAGCAAAGAATAGTGGTTACATTTCTGTTGTGTATTTGTGTTATTATGTTTTTAATATTTTGTGTTGAGTGTTACAAAAACATTAGAGAAGATTGTGTCCTACAGCACAGTAGGGTATGTGGCCTAGGATATTCATCTTGTTCTAGAAATTGGATTACAGTGTTCAGCGTTTACCTGAAGTGGTCAAGGATGTCAAAGTAATTTTTTTAAATACTCAAGTTTTAGAAGAAATGCTTTCTTCAAAATTGCAAATAGGGCTTTTTTCTTGTTTACATTGCCTTGGCTTAACTGCTGTAATTTCAGTTCCTAGTTTCTCTTGCAACTGGAATATTTATTATGAGATGAAGAAGAGAATGCCTTACTTGTCTGGGAAAATAAACGAAGATGAATTTGTATCTATTATAAATACAAACATGTTCTTACAACATTCATGAATTGTAACATTTTTAATTTAATCTGTCTGCTCTTGCAAAATCTTACTAAATTTAACTTCTTTAAGTTGAGTGGACAGGAGAGTCAACTTAATCAAAGCAGTATTTATTTTTATATAGCTGTGTATGTGCCTTTTTTTTCCAATACGGGTCTTGTAAAGTATGTAACAATAAAATCTCCTTTTGTGATTGGCCTTTCAAGTACCAACCACACCCCAAAGACATCTTGTGGGACGTGTGTTTGTAACTCAGGATCCGTAACAGTCTGTCTACATAAAGACTTAGAGTTCTGTGAGAACGCTTCTTAGAAGTAAAAGTATTTTGTTTTATAACAGATAATTAAAATACGACAGGGCTTTGACTGAAGTGTTCTTAACTGAGGGCTTTTTATTTTATTTTATTTTAGCATGAAGAAAAAAGCTTGGAATGATATTGGCATGTACCAGTCACAGAGCCTAGTCAGCTAGATGTCAGTGTAGTCCTTCTGTAAAACTAAATGTTGTATTTACAACCTCAGCCATCTCAGCCATTTAAAAAAAAAAAAAAAAAACAGGTTTAGCTCAAGTGAAGTAACAGTGTTGTTTTTTCTGAAGAGACATGAATATAAAAAAGATTTATATCAGTATAAAATTAGATTAGTAAGCTATGGGAAATTTAGTTGACTTTTTTTTTATATATTTTAAAGAAAGAATGTTGACACTTCTTTATTAATGAAGAGACCCTTGTTATCGCCAATGTGCACATGAAATGGAAAGGGAACATATTATGGAAAACAGCTTCTGTTTCAACCTTGCAAGACGCTGCATGAAGTGGTGAGTAAATACATGGACTGAGAATTACCTTGGCAATGTTTTTGAACAACTAGAGAAGAAAAAAATCTGAGGTACAGTTTCTGTAAAGAGTGATTAATGTGTAGTCAACTGACAAGGAAACAAATCTGAGCAAGATGTACAAAAATAGTTGACAAACGAAAGGTGGCACAATCAGGAGAACAGTGTAAGTAATATTTCCTTATGTTGTAGTGTCCGTTGCTATGTTGGACTTTTACATAGAAGGAAGTTGTGTAAAGGCACTACCCAGTAGAATTATTAATTAGATGAATTCTTAATATTTTATAAGTTAAAGTGTTTAAGAGTGTTCAGCATCTCACAGGACCAGCTGTAAAATGCTGAATAGACACCGAGTAAAAAAGTACTTATCCTGTAAGGTGAAGCTCTAAATCATCTCTATACTCAAAATAAAAGTGATTGTTAGAAACTAAAATCTCTCTCCCTTAAAAGCATAATATCTGGCATTAAAAGGATATAAGCAGATTGTTGTGTGACCAGATTGTATGTTGCATTGAGATATTGCCAGATGTGATTCTGCTTCCTCATACCAGTTCTAATGGTTTCTGCTTATGAAACAGTATTTATTTATAAGTGTGTCTTTTAAATATCTAGGAAATACAATTTCTGTATCCAGCAAAGGGCTTCTTTTGCACAGATTAATACAAATTGTAAAATACAATTCACTAGTAATTCTAATCCTGATACAGGCTTAAGCTGTTACATCACTGGTTTGTGTGTTGCTTGCTGTGTTTTAAAGTGCTGTAAGCATGAGCTGTGGAAACTTTTTTTTTAAATGTTGCAGATTGAAAGATGAGAGCAAGCAAACAGGATAGTTTGTTGCAGTACTACATTCATTAAATTTACTGTTTTAAGGTCAAGTTGTCTCATACATGTGGAAACACAATATTAGAAGTAGTTCCAAGCATTTGGCAAATTATCTATCCCTGTTAAGAAATGTTGATACACAATCATATTTCTTTAAATTTATTTAGGTGTTTATAAACTAAAAAAATATTCACTTAAACTTTCCAAATGGTGAAAGAAACCTGGTCAAAGATGTATCTGCCTTGAGAAACTCAGAGTTGCTGCTTGGCACTTAGCAGCTACTGAAGTTATAAGGTTTTTTGGCATTTGGTTCCAGCCAGCTGACATGCATGTAAAAGCAAGTTAGTTCACTATTTTCATATTTCAATAGTCCAGTTTGTTGATAAGCATGTAAAAGGAAACCAGAGCTGATGTTCAGTGTGCAAGTAAGTTGCTGGGTGAGTAAATTATTGTTCATCCAAATATGTATGAAATCCTGGAGCTGAGAGCATTTACTGTTGTGAATAGCTTGGAGTATGATGTATTTTGCATGGAAAAACGTTATCACGGTCTGTCCTAATGTTATTTAGATTTAACCAAAAAAAGGGTCATTTCAAACTATTCTATCTAGGTTTTGATGCAGGGCTTACTGTCTTAATGGTTACATCTATACATCCAGCACAGCTCTACCGTCTGAAAAATTTCTAATATCTGCATGTAGACTTGTATTGCAGTTCTTTTTTTGTTACATAAATAAGACTGTACATGCCTGTTTCATTTTAATTATTTACTAGAAATTACTGATATAGCAATTCACATAAGACACTGTTGAATTTAAACCATACTGTGAGTGTTCAGATGGTAAGAACTTCTGTCTATTAGCAAAATCTCTTTGAAAGTGAAGACTTCAATTCCTGTTGATATTTCCTATTTGCCTGTTAGTGTTACTGCTTCAGCAAGAATGTTAAGTGCATGGCATTAGAGTCATAGTGCAGGCTCATATAAAAGAAAACAAAGCCTCCTCATGTGTTTATTCGACATGTACGAAAAATATTCCCTGAAGTAGTTAAATTGAAAAATATGGTATGAAACAACTTAGATTTGAGGGTGGAAAGAGGGAGATCAGTGTTTTGTCAAAAAGGGCTGGTTTTAAGACTCCTGGATTTATTGCCAGGCAGTGCTCGCTGGCATTCTTTGCAATGGGGCTGAGGAATGCTCCATAACAGCAGTCCACAAATCCACCCACTCTCATGTGTTGCAGCCCATGGGTCATAGTGAATATTGTGGGCTTGTTGTCAGTTTTCAGGGGAAGACAACAGGAGCTACACATTACCAACTTAAAAATATGTTTCTCATGGAGGCTAGAATCAGATTCATGAAGAATGTTAGTACTCCTAAAAAAAACTAACCAAAAAATAACCAGCACAGGTATGCACAGAATACCAGACAGTGATGTTTAGTCAGCAAAGTTGGAAATGGTTAAATGTGACTTTTCAAATCTTTTTATTAGCCAGTAGGTAAACATCCAGTTTGGAGTACATTTGCTATATTACTGGGTTTTCCTAGGCAGATTTGTTTTAAATGGAAGATGCTGTATGGATGCAGTTTCACTAGAAGAAAACTATGTAAACAGGAGAACGTTCTGTCTGTGGTAGTTTCTGACATGGTGGTTATTGGAAATTTTGCTCAGTGGCATAAAGTGTAGTTATACTGTTAAGCTGTATATACCTGAAACTTAAAAAAGGTGCAGTGTGTGTACTCGTATTGCGCATAGCTGCCCACAGAGAAGAGAATGTAAGAATTCTGAGCTATTTTTACTTCTGAAAATATTTTTTAATTTTTTATTATTATTCTTATCCACCATGGAACAAAAGACTGCTGTGTGGAGTTACACAGGCCAGACTGACTAGAAACAAGTCAGGTAGCAGCTTTAGAAAAGATAAAAAGATGTAGCTAAGGCACAAGAATAGTTTGCAGCACAGAATACTGCTTTTGAAAAAAACAGCAGCTGTACTTTTTGTGTACTGTGGTTCCATAGAGACATTGCTGTACATAAACAGGCCAATGTTTTCAAACAGCTGCCAAATTCTCAGCTTTTAAGTGTATGTTTTGGGCACCTGATTTTCAGTGTACTGAGCTGCCATAATTTTAAGTGTTACAGGGAATTGCATTTTCTCAAGATTATAAATCCTGTTGAAATTCAATAGTGATTATCCTTGAAGAAGATAGAATTGTTTAGTTTGCAGCTATCAGTCATTTTATTTCTCTTCTACCTGATATGTGGGTATGAAAAAAACAGAATCAGCTGTCCCCTCTGTGTTGTTGCTGATAGCCCTGCAAATACGAGGTTTGCAGTGAGAGTTGTAGCTGCACATTGTGGCCTGATCTGATACACCAACTGTTGTTAAAGATCAGGCATGCTCTCTCTTCGTGCTTCTTTCCTTTCCTGCCAGCCACGTGGATGCCAGCCTTCCTTCCTTTTTGCTGCCCTTCAATGAGTCCGTTCAGCTATCTCAAGCTATTTACATTTTTCCTGTGTTACGTTTCTACCAGTTTAATGAGCCAGATTGTTTCACTGAAGCTGTGTCTATAGTAGGTAATAAAATATGCCGGGGATTGTTCTCTGGACCCAGAGTGAAGTGGCACATACCTAACAGCCTTCCTCTCAGAACAGATAGCTGTTTCCTTAACCAAGCCTGGGCATTTGGCTGGGAGAATACCAAGCTGTTGTGGGCCAAAATGGTGCCAGAGAGAACGCTAACATGTATGCCTCAAGCCTGAGCTCTGGCCCTGGTTTATTTACTCTTACAGATGTGGCCAGAGAGGTCAGACAGTGTGGGAGCCAGACCAAAGGTAGGCTGGAGCCGTGTGGCTGGCAATGAAGAGGGGAGAGCGAAGGCGCAGGACTGACAATGTCAGAACTACAGCAGGGATATCCTTTTGATGTCATGGATCTATTAGTTACTTGAGTTGGCTGTACCCTTAATGCAACTTTATTTTGCAACCCGAGACTTCTGTGTGGCTCTGCAGAGGGCTGTGAGTGCTATCCCTGTTGTAACTGCTTTCTCAAAGTTCTATTCTGTCAGCTATAGTGTCTTACAAATTAAATTCAAACTGATATATGAAAGTATATTTGGGGCTCTATAAACAGAATTTCTTGTTCAGACTGTTTCATTGTTTTGTTGGTTGTTTTTGTCTCTTTTTTTTTCCACCTTGCTGTAATTCAGTTTCTTCCTTGGTTTAAAAAAAAAATGGGGAGGAGAGGTGGAGTAACAGGCAGGCAGCAGTGGTGATACTATTGTTAATACAGTGCTATTAAACCAGTAAGTAGATACCCTTTACATTGTGTGAAGGATGAGCAGAGAGCTTAGATGTCAGGAAAATAATTAGTTATATTTTGATGGTTTTGATCATGCAGGAGTGTAAGGCTTGTGATCTCTATACTGTAGCAAGTGACCTGATTTAGAACTGTGAAGTCATGTGAACCAAGTATATCCTCTGACATGTCAGTAGCTTGGAAGCACAAGTACTTGATGTCCATTTGCCAAAAGATGTAGATTCATTGCACTCATACCTGTTGCTAGGACTCCAGTCCGCAATGTTAATTCAATGTAAACTTTGTTTCTGGGTGATATATTTATCATGCAGAAAAGCTTCTTATGGTAGGAATTTCTAAGTTATTGGAACAAAACTGAAGACTTTTTTTCTTGACAACAACAAAAAAATGAAAGAATTTTGATTCACATTCCACTCTGGGTACTATGAGTTGTGGCACGCCATTAAATCAAACCTAGTTTATTTTTAGCCATTTTTAAATTATTTTTTAAATGTAATTATTGAGCAATGAGAACATGTAAAAAATACTCTGAAGGAATGAATAAGTTGTAATACACTGAAGAAGAAGTAAGCCAAGCAGCTCCAGGTGCTGTTTGTAGAAGGCATTAGTCTACTGGTAGAAGAGTACAAAAGCTAGCTCATTGGGATTACTCAATTAATTTGCAGAAGAAAAAGCCTTAATCTGTAATACCTTGTCTGAAGGTCAGTCTCTTTTATTGGATGTAAATCTTACTAAGCTGAATTTAGGTTATCAAACATGCTTTGCTAGTATTTCTGGGCAGGGGAGTGAAGTTTATCAGTGAAATAAAACCACAGAAAATACACAGTGGTGTTCTTCTCCACTAAGAATGTGAATTCAGGCTTCTTGAATCTCTTCCAGAAACAGATGTAAATTCCACTGTAGCTTTTCAAATAGTGAATAATCATGGTCTGTTACGTTTGATGATGAATCATGCGAGTGGTTGCAGATGGTGAGAAGAATGCAGCTATGCAGATACTAGAGGAGCTGAGATGGAAGAGTAGAGGTCCCGAGGGGATGAAGGAGGTTATTTGAGGGTGGGTTGACACAGCTTATGAAAGAGAAGGATAAGACAGCTGAAAGACTACTGAAGCTGAGCATGCTGGGGTAAAGCCAAAAACTGAAACCTGAGATTTAGGGATGGGGAGAGTGCTGGAAGCTGAAAAGGATGTATAGTTGAGACAAAAAAAGATTTTTCTTGTTGTTGATCTCTGAATCAGAAGTTGCAGCATTAGATATCAAAGTAACTTTGATTTTGTCCCAGGCCAAAACAAGGAGACCAACCTTAGATGGAAGTTTAAGCAATAGATGAAAGAAGGAAACTGAAGGGTTTCATGTACTTTTAAAGGAATGCTGGTCATAAGTAGGAGAGCTACTGTAGTTACACATACAGATGCAAAGTTGTAGGTTTTTTTGTTTTGATTGTTGCGGATGGCGCTTGTGTAATGAAATCAGAATTGCAAAATTTGGGAATTTACCAGGTGGATAAGTTTTATCTGACTAGGCGCTCCTAAAGAGGGGGGATTGCAAGTCCCATGTAGTGATTGAAGGACTGTGAAGATTCAAGTGAAGCTTTGCATAATTTCAGTGATAAAAGGAATGATCTTAAACAAACATTCTAGAAAATCCAAACCATCTTTTACCTGTTTGCATTGAGTCATTTTAATTGAATCCATCACTCTTTCTCGATGAAAAAGTATTGCTTCAAGACAATAGCTCTTTTATTTATTCAGGAAAGATGTTGCCATTATAATCTCTGTAAGAACTACTATTTTTGCCCACAGGTCAGAAGTCCTCAGCCGAAGTGAATATTTAAACACTATTTCAAGGACAGCCAATTGTCATTTTCTTAATAAAGTATGCAATTAGGAGTCAAATTGAGGGATCCTAGAAAACTAGAACAATACTTCAAGTACTAACAGGCATCCGTTTGTATATTCTACAAACCTTAGTAAGTGCAAAAGAAGAGTTATGCTCATAATCTGCTGTATTAATAACTGTCTTCAAAATTACTTTCTCATCTCTTTTAGTCTTAGTACTTCAAAAAGTCAGGTATATGCAGTATGGTCTGCCTTCCTCTTCCAATAACTTTGAACCTGCAAGTCTTGCCAAATTTGATGGAGGAGTGGCATTGGAGTTGCATAACTTTTTTTGGAAGTTGGTAACTGGACAGAAGGAAGGAAAACACGTTATTGACCCAGCTGAGGAAATGATGCAATAAGAACTCAATGATTCTCTGTTCTATTTGGCCTGTTAATTGCCAATCAGCACAGGAGCACTGGTTGCAACATGCAGCTCTGTGCCAGCTTACAGCGTGTGCTCACTGTTTGCCCAGTCAGTAGTTCAGGGACATTGCGTGGGGGGGAGGAAAATATTCTGAGGAAGGGAAAGATCAGGGAGTTACGATAAGATGACATGGGGTTACAATGGTATGAAAATGTTAGGTCTTGAGAAGCAAATAAATAGAAATTAAAGCGTCTTATTTCTTCTAACAGCAGTAACCTATTTTCCAGTGTTTTAATGCTACTGACAGTGAATACCAATATGAATTCTACCTTCCACATTTAGTTACTGTCACAACATAATGCTGTCACATTTTTATCACGTTGTTTAAACTCAGTTATATACAACTTCAAAAATCTCTTTACAAGGTAACAAAACTACTTGGTATCCTTGAAGTATTGTAGATTGTGTTGCAGTATTTGAGACCTAGCATTTGTATTCAGTTGAAGTATTTTTGTTGTAGGAACATTGCTTTGCTTTGTTGAAGAATAAGCAAGTATGAAATCATACAGGAATATGTTCACAAAACAAATGATGAGTTAACTATTTCTCAGCTTTTGTTTTACTATGAATTTATACTTAAGGCAGGTATTTCTATTTACAAGACACCAAGAATTCTTAGTTTTAAGGGTATGTTATTACCAGTCCTGCCAGGAAGAAATTATTGATGATATATACCAATTGCTACCACACATAAGGGTCTGAGGAGATAAAACAAATGCAATTATTTTATCCTAGTTTATAAGAACACATTTTAAGACATCCATGCATATACATGAACCCTAAAGGTTGTTGCAATGTTATTGGAGGTTTAGAAATTGCTTCTAACTAAATCACTTAAGACTTTGCTTGATTACATCAGTTAATGGCAGTTGGTTTTTATTTCTTTTTATAAATATAGTCTGTCTAAAGTCTCACATTTGTTAGTAAGAGCTGCTAGACATCTTTGCTTGTAAAAGTTATGATGTTGTTTTGAATAGGACAGTGATTTGTTGTGATTTTTGTTTTGTTTTTGTTTTTTTTTTAAATCAAGCACAGGAACAAGTAAAATTTCTGAGTTATAGAGGTTTACAGCAGATGTAACAGCATCATCAATATGTTTAATGGAAAATGACCAAAAAACCTGCCTGGCACTTCTTCTATATTAATCAAATTATAATTTTAATGGACAATTTTATTTGCACCGATATCTTTAATGTTTCACCCTCTGAAGTTTATTTTTATCATATGTAGTAAAAACATACTCTGCAGGAAACTTAGCAATAGACTTAATTTTATTTACGTTGGAGATAATCATTTAGTCACCACATTAAAATGTAATTTGTATTTGCCTTTTACCCTCAGATATCTTTATCCTTCAACAAAGGAAATCTCTATGGAATGTCAGGGTATGGTTAGAAAATTGTTGAGAAGCCACTTTGCATAATCTGAGATGCATTACTCACACATGTAAGGGAACAATTGCAACATTTCAATTTAGTCTCAATGATCTTGTTTCCCAGTGAGCAGCATGTTAAGACAGATATGTTTGTAAATGCTGTACACATAGGAACCAACTTTGACTTAACCACTAAAACTTACTTTTACATACTATTTTTAGAAAAGAGCATCGATAATGGTTTTATGACATCGAATATGTTCATGCAGTTCATAAGACTTTTTTTTTTAATCTTCTCTTAATTCTGGACATACTATGCAAGTAGGTTTATCCTCAGTTTGAGCACACTGACTTGGGAAGTCCAGGTGTTCCTAGCTGTTAATTGATTCAAAATACTGGCTTAGGTAGTTAGCTCGTCAGATGTTTGGACAGTAATGCAAAACTTAAAAAAGCCCGATGACTTTCAAAAATGAATAAGGAGTTTGGGAACAGATGGGGAAAGTAAAAGCACTTTGAGTTCATTAACGTGGTAATAAAAATATAGCAAGTACTCAGATGACACATTTGTATGAACGTGACCTTGGTCTTGGATCAAATAGCAAATACATAAATGTCATGTTTGTCTGAATGTGACCTTGCATTGGTTCAAATATCAATCATAAATCTAATCCTAGATTTTAATGTACATGTACAAAATATGGCTTCTTAAATGATGCATCGTATCTTTGGTTCTCTGTAGTCATGGTCTTCACATGTAAGTGTTCAGCAAACACAAAAAGCACCTTTGTGCTAAACACTAAATTATTTTAGCTGCATTGCCTACAAGATGCTGTCATTAATGATTTAGAATCTGTTAAAGCTTGAAGTGCAAATTGCTATGACTGCTATGATTAACATGTTTAATCATTTGAATCTTGTTCAAGTATGGAATAATTTGAGTAGAATATAACAGGGACCTGAAGAGACATGGACACTGAAACAGCGTTGAATACAGAGCAAAGCCAGTGACTGTCTGGAGAGAGGAAAAGAAAAAAAGGTCGAGTGTGCTGTAAGCATAGATGTATATATAACAGTGAAGTGAGGGTTTTGTTAGAAACTGTGATGAGTTATAAGAAGTAGTTGTGGGGACTTGAAAGACAGCACGTATCAGAGAACACCATGTCCTCTGTAACATAGTGATTACTGAGATGTTGCAGTGGGTTTCTTGAAGCACATTCCTATTGTTGTTTTTTTTTTTTTTTAAATTCTTGTATTAATAAAATATACTTATGTCTATATTGATGCCTCGAAAATATGGGATGTTATTAATTCCAATCTGAATAATTGCTTTCATGGTAAATTGAATGAACTTCCCACATACTGTTGTATAGGCTGTTGGTTTTTTTTTAATGTCATGTTAATTATAGTATGCCTATTCTATAATACTAACCATGTAGTCAATTCTCAGCCACGTGTCAGTGCTCATTGTTTTCTGTAAGAGTGGAACCAGAGCCAGGATAAACAGAGAAATGCAAAAAATCACAAATTGCCATTTTTTCAGGATTTCTGGGCATCTCGACAGTAAAAGTTAAAGGAAGACGACATATTTTTCCACAAAGTTTCCCCCTTATGACTTTGCTGACACTGTTTTAGAGTCAGGAATCATCTATAGATCAGACTGGGTTGTACTGTAATTAAAAACTAAAGCAAAGACCCCATCAAAGCACTTTTTGAAGAAAATAATAAAGTGAAGGTTAACAGTCTTGCTTACCAATAGTCCTGATATAACATTTAGAAGTTTGTTGACTTGTTCTGAATTCCTGACTAGTCAAGTCTTAGAAGAATTTAAAGGATTCAGCAGACATAGATTTAAAAGAGAGATTTAAATGCTTTACTTTGGCATATAGCTACTTCTGAAATAAGTTTCTGCTTAGCCTTCACTAGGGATGAAAAGTAAAGTCTGGTCTTTCTATGCCCAGTTACAGAAATGAGTGAGGTATTCACCTTTTGGACATGAAGATTCACATTTGGAGGAGGAAAAAACAAAGCAAAATCTCTGAATGTCATATGGGTATTCCATACAAAAATACAGATGTGAATCTGTTTGAGCTTTGTGTCAGTTCAAGCAATAACACAATCTCCATCCTTTAAAGAAATGAACTAAGAAAAATGGAATTTTTGTTTTATCAGAAGGACCTTGGTGCAAATTTGAGTACTGTCATATTTGATATATCTGATGTCCATTTATGTGGAAGAAACCAAGTATTGTTTCAGATAAATGTAAACTTGAGGTGATAGACCTGTAAGTCTTGTCTCTAGCATCTGAAGACAAGGTTGCAAAACCTTTATGCCTTGTTGCTGACAAAGTCAAATCTGGCTCCTGTTGTTCAAGGGGTTAGCAGTGGCTAATTTAAAGACAGGCTTCAGATCTCATCATACTGATAACTTGGAGCTGTGGTATTTCTGTACATTATAAGTCAAGATCTGTCTGCTAGAGGCTGAGTAGGTTAATTCAGATGAAATGTATTTCCTGGTCTAATATTTAGTCAGTGTAGATGTCATTATGTAAATGTACAGTGTTCTCAACTGAGTTCCTATTTCCCTTGTTCTTGAGGGGCTTGTTGAATATAAAAATTCCCATTAGCAAGCCATTTGATGTTGTTTTATTTTTTTCTTTGAGCTAGATGACATTTTTCAGAGTTTCTGGCACTGGAACTATTTTATTTCATTTTTTTTCAGGAGTGGGAAGCCTGGAGTGTTGTTTCAGCTGAGAGTAGATGCCTGTATCTTCCATTTACTGGATTTCTAAGAGATTTTTACTGTTGGAAGAATGATGAGTAACTGGGATGTGTATGAGCTCCCCAGCCTATAGGGAAGTCCTGTGGCCATATCAAAAGATGATACTGCATAGTCTAATACAGAGGCTGTCTGATCAACTTTCTGCTCTCAACAGCCACTTACGTGGCAGGGCTACTTTACTTCAGGCAATGCAAGAGCCTAATTTAGAAGCCTAGATTGTTGATACAGTCATTGTATTCTTCGGAGAGGATTCAGTCTGCACATCCACAAATATATTTGGTGGCTGTGCGGTACAGCCAACTGATTTTTCTGCTCCCTGTGCTGAGCCAGCACAAATATTTGTAAGGATTTGCAGTGAACTGGATCGGGGAAGCGATCTGGTTGAAAAGTCCTGCTTTGAAATTTGTAATTGTGGTCTCAAAGACCAGTCACACTCTGGAAAGTCCATTGAGTTCTGCATTACTCAGATATTTAAGTGAGGTGCTTGATGTGAGGTGAGATGCCTGTTTGCTGAAAATTAATTCCTGCTTTTTATTTTTTCTTCTCCCTTAGTAATTGCTTCTGTCCTGTGAGAGGGTATTCAATTTAGAAGAAATAGTTTAATTACCTCCTGGACAGTGCTGTTACTGTTCTGTTACTAGTCACTTCTTGAACAGCAATCTTGACAAAACCAAAAAATTGTTACAACTACTTTATATAAAATGAATGTGTCATGTAATTTTAAAAAAACTGAGGAAATAATGAATATATAAACATGAAGTTATAGAAAGCTGCTAAAAGATTTAAAGCAGAAATGTTTCTTATAAAAGGGGGATGAGTTGCCCTGTTCAAAGACATTTATCCTTCTCTAATACATTATAGGCAATGAGATTCTACTTCAGAGAGGCAGGACCCATGAAGTAGCTTCTTCTCTGTCACTACATCTTGCAAAGAAGCTACAGGGAGATGCCAACAGGGAACGAAGCTGGCTCAGTAAATGCAAAGTAGTTGTATAGTGACCACTAGTGATTATGTCATTGGCTTCTGTATTTTTTCAATCTGACTACGCCCCCTTGCCCCCCTTGCCGAGTCACTTTTTTCCTGTCTCTTTCTCTTTCTGTGTAGGGTGTGCCCAAGTTTTAACAGCTGAGCAGTGTTAAGGAATTATTTCCAAAGGTATTTTAGGCTTTTTTAAAGGTTATGATATTGCTGCAAATGCTAAATTCTGAACTGTGCCTCTGTATATACTAGAGTTATAAGTGATTCAAAGTTTTCTTTTATAAGGAGATATGATAGTATTTTATTTAGTGGTCCAGGATGACTTTGAATGTTTTGCCTTTAACTGAGTGTTTTTATAACCGTACACGTTGAGGTTTTAGATTTTTGCTTGGGAGGGACATAAATGTTAAACAGATGTTCCTAGCGCCTTAAACTTCTATTAATATTCTGCATTGTGGCTCCTATGCACTTGACTATTAGGAATCTTTCATGTTTAGTATGGCTACCTGTTTGACAACACTTGTTAGTTTTCTTTACAGAGTTTGTATCCTGTTATGCTTTACTGTTGGTAATACTCTTTTTGCCAAATAACAGATGTGTCTTATTTTAATATCTCCTTATATATATTCTTATATTTAAAGTGGTTTGTACCAGGAAAAGTGTGGATTTGTAGCACTGTTATGTAAATTATATTTTATACTTTTATTAAGACATTTTCTTACTTTTTCAAAGTAAAAATAACTGAATAACAATAAGGTTACATGTTAAGAACTGAGGATTTTTATTTATTTATTTTTTAACTGGTGGGAACCTGCATCTGCATGCCAAATATCATGTGTATTTCATGATAAGAGTTTCTGGCAACATTGTTGTACCTTGCTACAGAGCTGGAAAAATTCTGCTCTGCATATATCATAAAATAGATTTAATTTTAAAATCTCAACACTTTGCCTAAATAAGTCATGTTGGCTTTATTAGTAAATTTCTTCCAGTCACGGTGGGCTAATAACTGGTGCTGCACCATGGAAGTATTGTGTATTTCCTTGACAGTCTGATAAAGTACATCTAGTTCAAGAATGCTTCTGCTTAATGTAGTGTCCAGTCAGTTGGTCATGTGTTTTTGTTCACACCTACCCTGTCATTAATCACCACTGCTTGTGTGCATCTTCTTACTGTTGACTTGCTTGTGCAGCATGTTAATTCACCTATTTTAGTCCTGTCTTTACAAGTGTTTGCTTCTGGTGTTGGCAAATTACTTGTATGGAAAAGTTGATAAACATTGTTAATTTTCAATAAGAAAATCTTGCCTTTCCTCTCTCTCTTTTTGGATCACGTCTTTTAAAATTCAGCAGGACAGAAAACCCTGGGACCAAAGAAATGCTGCTGCCTGGCTCAGTAAGTTCTGCTCGGGTTTGGATGAGTAATACAAAAACAAACAAATACTCCCATATTGTTTTTACCACTTTTAGTATCAATCAGCAAAATATTGGAAGTGTGTCAGAGCTTTAACACTTCCCATGTAAGATTAGAAGTGTGTTATCTCTGCATCTCCTGATGCAATTATAGATGCAATAATTTTCAGGGGAGGAAAGTAAAACTCATCATGCTCCCCACTTCTGTAAGCCAGCAGACTTGTCTCTGTGGCCTCTGCTCCTTCTTCAAGAACTCTCTACTGTTTCTTCAATGCTACAAATATACTGACAGATCAGAGAAAGACGATTTTCTTTTCTCCACTTTTCCTAAGCAAACAATATTTTTCCGTTTTGATTGACCAATAAATTAACAGCATTTTATTTTTCAATGCTGCAGACTAATATAGACTGTGTTGTCCTATAAGCTGTGTAATTCCACTTCTGTTTAATACATTGCCCAGTTGTAAGGGGAATGATCTGGGGAAAGAACACTGTGCAGTATATAAGTACATTCTGTTATTGTGCCTAAAAAACCTGAGGTTGCATAGACTTTTTATTTTGTGATTTATAAGAGCTTAACTTTGCAATTTTAGTATTATTTTTGAAAATTAAAGTATGTGAATTTTGATTTAATTTAAAGGCAAGAATGCTTATAAGTTGTATATGATATATTGGAGTACAACCGTTTAAAAGGGCAAAAACATAGTTTCACTGTGTGTGCACATGCGTGCAACTGGCAGCCTTGATGAAGAGGTGGCACATGAAAAATTTTCATTTGTTGTAAATTGTCTTATGTTCTTAATGCTATGGAAAATACAAAATATTACTGGTGTGGATGGTTACAAAGTATCAAAACTATTAAATGTCAGAGGATAAAGGAGAAAACATGCATCCTTCCCAGATAGGAGGTGGGACTTCATACTTCCAGGTGCAAAATTTTATGTTCTGTTGATGATTTTTATATGTTGAAGCAGGATATTGGAAATATCCTTCAGCTTATTTATTTGTTCGGGGTCTTCCTATTCACCTAAGTTTTCTAAAAGCATCTACTGTACCCGCTAGTTCTGAATATTCTGTATTCAGCTTCAACATTCTCAGTGACCTGAAGGTAATGATTGTTTCAACTTTAACCTTGATATTTGCAAGCAAGGCCTTTAAACAGTCAATTTGTTTATGCAGTAAATCCAGACTTAGTTACTGTTTCTCAGAGACCTTTGCATCTCAAAGATCTGTCTCCTTACAGGGATTATCCTTAGTGTGGCAAGTATTAAATGTGGAACAGCCAAGGGTTTAGTCTCCCACCATCCCTTTCCAAAATGAAGCAAATTACTGATTGCTACATGAATAGGCATTTTTCTTTGATAATCTGACTGTGATTTCTTTAAAACCTGCCTCGAGTTTATAGGTAAGTTACTCGTTGGTTATTTGCAATGTGGTGGTGGGAGAGGGGGACTTATTCAACAAGCAGGTGTATTGCGGAGGTAATAGACTGTGAGAGAGCTCCAGTAAAATCTGTTTATCTTTAAAACAATAATTATATGAAACTGTGTTCTCATTTTTCTATGTCAGTCTTGTTTTCAGTTTCCTTTATGTGTGTTTGCATGCAAGTGTAGGAAAGGTGGCATGGAGACTATAATATTGTATGGGACACTGAGAAAATCCTCTGACAATGTCCCAAGCACAAGATTTGTCCAAAGTCTTCAGAATAAGAAGAAATGTTGACTTATGCAGGCATGTGAATGGACACGGCAGCTACCTCCAACTACTCTTGTAACATGTAAAGCTTCTCTTGTAAAGCAAAGTACTCTGAGACTGTTATTTAAATAAACTTTGTACTCCTTACTCTTTTTACTGAAGAGGTTTTATTTTCATATGAACTGTATCGATGCATATTAAGTGAAAGTTGTCAATGAAAGCATATACATGTATAAATATGCACAAGTACAGAGAAGAATGCAAGGAGTTCATTGCAGAGTGCCAGGTGGTTTACATTAATGTTTTGTTTCTGTGCTTCTGAAAAAAAGATTTTTTTTTTCAGTAATGGAAAGGTTAGTATGTTTTGTCTTCAGAAATGGTTATGTAAGAGCTGTGCTCACTAAAGTAGCTAGTTAACGATTGACATGAGCCATAATGATTAAGCAGCTGTAATTTACTGGTAGTGTTTGAAAGTACAAAAGGGTATGTCATTTAACAGTTAAAACCAAAAACTACTTCATTTATATTTCACTAGCTGTTGAGCTGTTATATAAATTCAGCTAAACAGTCTGGTGAATTTTAAATATTTACTGCAAATGTGGAGAAGTATGACACAATTTGGACAAAACTGATTGTGCTGTTGAAAAAGCTGTTGCCATGTTCAGAGTTCAGCTATCAAGTCTTTTCACTGCTTTCTTGTCAAATAAGGCCTACTTTATTGGAAGTTGAACTTCACAGTTCACTTAATCTTTTAAAAATACTTGTGCTGTACTAGGAGGTTGCACTTACAGAAGCAGGTGTGATTCAGAAGGTAGCTTCAAGTAACACTGGGCTGGCTACCCAGCGCCTGGTGCTTCCTGCAACTTCCTCCCCAGCGATACTGGGATACCCTTGCTACACGTCTGCAGAGGAATGCCATGTTTCTGTGCCATGAGCAATGCCATTACACTCAGCACACTGGAGGAGCAGTGCTGATCATAATCTCTGCCATTCCTTTCTTCCTTTTTCTGTTGATGGATCCTTAGGGAGACAAATTTGGTAGTCCACTTTGGATTGCCAGAGAACTGTTGCTATTATTCTCAGCTACCATTATAAAAATGATAAACATCAAGTTGTTTGTTTTTTGTTTTTGTTTTTTTACTCCTTTCCCTCAAAACAATTTACAGTGATAGTAATTTAATTTCGGTTTCACAAATAAATGCATATGTAATTTCTTGTTTCTCCACTGAAATCTGACATCTTTCAGTTAAATCTGGGGAGAGTAAGATGTGTAATAAATGCTGGTGGCACCAGATTTGGACAGTGCTAGATAACTAACAGCAAACAGCAGAGTTAGTTCCAGGTTTTATGGAGATGGTTCATGCTGCCTCAAGAGAGAAATTATACAAATATATTCACAGTTAAAGGTACTGACAGAGAATAACAAACAATGTTAACCAGAAATGTTTGCTGTTGCTTCTCTTTCTTAGTTTGTCAAATTAGTGCTTTGTAACAGCTTTTGCATCTCTAAAGTTATTTTGCAGCTTAAGTCTCCATGAGATTGGAAGCATTGGTCTGAATCCATGCAGATGGGTTAGCAATAAAATCCTTGTCTAATAGCGCACAACAATCTGTGGCATTTTCTTTTGATGTGACCATATGCTCCTAAAACGTTAGGCTAATTTGTTAATTTTTTTTAGGTGGAGTGTTTTATTTTGCGTTGTCATTCAGACAATTTCTGAGCCTTTTTTTTTTCCAGAAGTAACTATGGTCATGTATGTTGGAGTGATTTTAATTTTAATTTTGTGTCTTCTGTCAGCCTTATGAGTATCAAATGTAGATATTTGTTAATATTTTGTCATGTCACAAGCCAGCAGGATTTATAAGAGAAACAAAGGTAGTTCTTGGAGACAGGACAACTGTTGAGCTTTAAAAGAAAGTGATATTTTAAACTGATTCTACTAAATAGTCTCAAGTTATGGAATTTATGTAGTGACTATAATGGATATCAATTACAGTTCAGTACTGTATGTGAAAGGAGTTATTCTGATTCAGTTTTCCAATACAATGTTCTGTTCCAAAATAATTGTCACAGTAACAGTTTCTGGGATGCTCTTGAGGTTGAGATACAGATGAAAATCCTTGCATTGCTGATAAATACCCTAGTACAGTGCTGGCAATGTCCTACTGAGTACTTAATATATCAAATTGGATAGTTAATTTACCTGTTATTCCTAAATACACTGAGATGTGTATAGTGATAGAGTAGCAATGTGGCACATCCGAGTAAAATCAATAGTGACATACAGTGTTGTAACTGGGGTTACAAATCATGGATAAATTCCTATTCTTAGTCTCCTAGATATTCTTATTTGCTACCTTGTGATATAAAACACATTTGTGTTTTTTACGGCTTCTTTGATCATTGTTTGAATGTTTAAATTAATGTAACTACCAGACACTGATTTAAAAGGGATGTTTTGTTGTTATTTCAATATTCCTCTGTAGTTCATCACGCAACCTGATAACGCTTTATTTAAAGTGGATTTTGCCAAAAACAGATACTTAAGAGACAGTTATTGCCAAGAAAATCCTCTTTATAGTCAAGTTTTTTTTTTTTTCCATTTCTAGATAAAGCTATCCTGTTTCAAACAACTTGTTTCTTCAGGGAGCCTGAATATAGTTTACAAATATGAATTTATTACAGCGGTTAATATTGGTAGTTGGGGAATTGTTGGACCAGATGATCTTGGAGGTCTTTTCCAACCTTAAGGTTTCTATGAAAAATGGGTTAAATGGTGCATAGAGCTGTAAGAAGGATATATAGAACATACTGCTTTGTTTTAATCACCAGAGTTTCTCATTACAATACAATTTCAATTTCTTCTTGTACCTGAAGGGTTAATATTCACTTGGCTAAAATGAGTGGTGCATAATGGTACATAGGCTGTACTAGTATAGATGTTGGGTATAAATATTTAAAAAAATGGCTAGTCTTAAAATCAGAGGAAAATTTAGAGAAGACTAGTGTATATATTTTAAATAACATTGATTGGCTGGTCAGTGCTATGAAGGATGCAGATTGCGGGATAGAAAGCCTTATTATGCTATACAGATATTTTGTTTGTTTGTTTTGCTTTAACATCATGTAATGAACACATTGGAAAACACTATAGCAATGGTATATATATGAACCATTGGTTTTCCATGAAATAGCGGAAAGAGCACATTGCTAAGTGCACTTGTAAAATAAATCTCTTAAAAACTGTGTGTACCTTGCAGGTTGTGACAAGCATAACTCTTAGTCTTCCATAGAGCAGATCATTCTTCCCTCAGTTACATCTGGGCAAATATAATTGAAGGCAGACTTTTGCCATCAGTCTAGGGAAGAAAGGCTTGATGGTATCTTGCTAGTCTAAATCCTTTTAAGTTTTTTATATGACCAAATACAAGTGACAGCTGTCTTTTGTCATTAGTATGTAAAGCTATAGTTAGTTCTATGTATCACTCATAGACATCATCTTTTGGGCAATCATATAGAAAAACAGACAAACAAACAAACAAACAAAAACACTTTTAAAACTAGAATAAATACCCAATTTTCATACGATGAATCTGTCATTTACCAATTATGAGATACAAGGATTGATTTCTTAATATAAAGCATTTAGTGTCATAGAAGCCAGACTAGTTCTATATAAAACTTTAAATAACATCAAGGGAGGTTGGGTTTTCTGTTTGTTTGCTTGTTTTTATCATAACCTAGCACTTTTTATTGAAAAATCAGTATATCCCCATATAGCCAGCTTCTGGCAAATTCAAGCTCCACGATAAACTGCAGTATACACGTCTCTTTGCGAAGCTCGGTGTTGAGTAGTAACCACAGTAATAGTCAAATCTTCCCTGCAAGCTAGCACGTATTCATTGAATGGTCAATACTGCATTAAGACATGTCCGTATATGTGCAGAGTATAACACAGCAGTTAGTGCAAAAAATTAGTTTCTTTTAGCAGTATGTCTTGGCAGCAGCAGCAACATTCTACAGCACATTTATTAGTTGAAATAACTACTTAATTTTCTTAAGAATCTGTACTGTTACTCAAAGTTGATTACATTGGTGGCAAGTTTGGAAGGCAGCTTTGAAAACATTCCACTGTGGGAAATAAATCTAACTCTAGGAATTATAAATATGTTGGATTGCATATGCTTGAACACTCTTGATGAAGGTGTTAAGTTCATTGACCTAAGTAGGTCAAAAAACATTAGTTTTACCTGCTTCTATAAAGATTATAGTATAAGACAGTATTTTGTTCTCTGTAGCATCATAAGACCTATCAAATAAATCTCAGAGATGAGAACAGAGGACCAAATCAACATATCTAAACCTGTTAGATGAAGTGAGAAAAGACTGTTCTCACATAATACGTAATCATATTGATACTTATTTTTCTGTGAAATTTGGTGGGAAGTGCATAGTACGTGCAATACAAAAATAATTTTTAACCTTCAACAGCAAAGGAGAAAAAACAACAACCTATATGTTGATCTCATCATATCTTTTCATCATATTGAAATATTTTTTGGACTTTTTTTCCTGTCCTGTCAATGATTCATGTTGCATAAAGCTTCTGGAGAAACAAAATATTGTTTTCATTATCAAATTAGAGTTCAATATTCTGTGTGTAACAGAATCTAATATAAATATATGTATTCTGAATTTGTAAGCACAGGACTTTGGTTTTTTTCCCACCAGTGTAAAGAAGTTTAAGTGACAGCTCTACTTGACCAAAATGGTGGACACTGAAAGCCAGCTCTATCCACTTACTCCCTTGGAGGAGGATGATACAGGTAGCCCTTTATCTGGAGAGTTTCTGCAAGAGATGGAGAATATTCAAGACATTTCTCAGTCTCTAGGTGATGATAGCTCTGGAGCTTTAAGTTTAACAGAGTTCCAGTCACTGGGGAATGGTCCAGGATCTGATGGATCAGTCATAACAGGTAAGAGAGTTTTTGGTTACCATGAAACTTGCTTTTATAATAATAATAAATAAACATAATAATAGGAATGAAAAAAAAAAATAATGTAGTAATTGTTGTTTATGACTAAATGACACTAAAAATATATAGACTGATAATAGCTTCATCTTAATATATTTAAGGCTACCATTATTTTATTAGATTGTAACATAAACTTGCTGGTTTGTAAGTTATCATTAATATCAGTATTTTCTTTTTCAAAATAACTCTTAAGATCACTGTTTCTAGAAAAGAAGTTATATAATTTAGTCATATTGGATGTAACAATATTGCACTAAAACAAATACCATTTCTTTAGTTTCTTTAAATCACAAGTACTTGAAATGTACTATGAAATATCAGTCAAAAATACATTTATAATCAAGCTTCTACAAGTGCACCCAAAATTCCAGTATATTTTAATGTATTGGTGTTTTTAACTTGCTGTTTTCTCCCCCTTCTCAGGAGTAGCATTATTCAACTAATGGTTTCTACCCTGATAAAATTCACTAATCTGAGAGTGCTATGTATTACATAGTCATTAGTCAAAAGATCTTTCTTTGTGTGAGATTTGTTTTGAGGGTTCAAAATGGAAATTGTTGAAATGTTGTGGGACACTGCAATAACATCAATAAGATATTCTTCCTGAAATCATAGTTTTACAAACCTTTTAGCAGTGCAACCATTTTAAGATTAAGTTTATGATTATCCTTCTAGTTGTTTTGCATTCTGTTTTGTTTTTGCTTTTGTGTGTTTTTATTTTTTTACTGTAAATTAATTCTTAGGCTGAGATCACTAGATCACTATTTTACTTCACACAAATTGCACCAATAAAACTGAGTTGTGCCTCTGTGCTACAAGTGGTTGAAATGAATAGCGTAAATTTTGGAAGAAAGGAGAGCTGTCCCTTGGCACTCTTGCCCAAAGAAATGCTTGTTAGAATATAGTCTGGGTCCCTTTTGGTTGCAGACTTTCACAACTAGAGATATGCCTTGTACAGGAAAAGTTTATATGTACTGGCTTTATAATACAGTTCTTCTGTGGTATGTTTTTTTTTTTTTTAATTATTTGTGTGTGTATGTATAAAAGTCCTTTGATAATTTGGATCAGTTTCTAGTATCAGCTTATTTTTGGTATTCAGTGTTCATTGCAAAAACAGCTAGTTTTGCTGTTACAGAAGATGGAAAATGTAAATGTTTAAGACTCAAATTCCATAAGACAAGTAAAAAGAAATTAAAATCATACTTTAAAAAATCCTGAGTTTTAGGCTGTTGTTGATGACTCTGCCTGTGGGCTTGGCAGTGCTGGCAATGAAGACTCTCAATTCTATGCCAAGTTTTTTTTTTTTTTTCCAATGTAATACTTCCTGACCTACATTCGTAAGTGTTTCTTAATCTTTCTGTTAAAATAACACACCCATTAATTTGCTGAAGTCTTGTGGTGCAAGTTGCAAGATAGAAGAAATTCTGGCCTCAGAAAGTATTTTCTTCAAATAAGGTGGAAATATTAATTGAAATAATTGAAGTTGGAAGGTGTTGGTTCTGTAATGTGTTGTCTAGTAGTAAAATTGAGAGTTCGTTTCATTCATTGTAAAGCAATCCAGAAATTATTTTCCCATTATACTCAAAAGGTAAAATATTTGAGCAAGACTTTTCTTGCCTGGTTATCTTAGAAGTAGACACTTTTCTTACCTTCCTTTTAATATTTGTTTTCACTTTGATAAAATCTTTTCTTTAGAAAAATGATGTGTTTAACTGCTTTTTAGTTCTCGGCTTAGATGATCAACTATTAAAACTATGATAGCTTTTCAGTCAGTGGGACTTTTAAGTGTGTCTTCAAGTGCTGGACTAATTCAACTTGAGCTGCAAATATATCTCTTGTCATGCTATAGTAATAGATCTCATTCTGAATGCTGGCAGAAGAGTTGGTAACAGCAAGATGAGCTCTTAATAACCTTTCTAGAAAGAGTGACAGGCTCAATGGATATTGTGATACAGACTTTAAGCCATGGGGGAGGTCTCTGTTGTTGATGTTGATTTTTTTTATTTTTTTTCATATTTTTTACTATTTGTCTTGAGTAGTAGATACATGTTGAATATTGTTTCTTGATTTCAAATTAGTTATTCATGAAGACAGTCATGTGTGTATTTTAATATTTATGAAATTTTCCTTGGTTTAAAGGAAAATTTTTCTGAACTTAGTTACTTATTTTAAGTTTTGATATTAAACAATTTCATATTCACATCAAACAGAACAAATTGAAAAATCCAAAGTAAGAAATTAGATGTGGGAAATTCAAAAAAAAACTTGATTTTCTCTTTCTTTCTCAGTAAGGCTTTTTGTCTGTTGAAATTGTATCTCATCGAAATTAGCAGGATATGCCTTGTATTTTGTATGTGTTTGTATGTTAATATAAATATGAATTATTTTCAAATACTTAATGCCAAATTCACTTAATGGCTATGATTACTCACTGCTGACTAAACGATTATTTTTTAAAATAAATTCTTTTTTTGTTGTTGTGGGTTTAGCAAAGTATTTATGAAGTGTTCCTCTTTCTTTTAGACACCCTTTCACCAGCATCCAGTCCTTCATCCATTAATTTTGCCACAACTCCAGGTAGCATAGATGAATCACCCAGTGGAGCATTAAACATTGAATGTAGAATCTGTGGGGATAAAGCCTCAGGCTACCATTACGGAGTACATGCTTGTGAAGGTTGTAAGGTACAGTCGTAATTTTCTTTTTAAGAGCCTAAATCATGTTGCTTTATTTGCAGGGTTATATAGAGATAAGCATTTGTTTCATAAATGTTTAATATCATTCTAGCCATTAAAATTATTTCAATGATAAACATATCTGTGATCTTTTTTGAGAAATGATTTGTTCAGATACCGTAACTAGGCGGTAACTCAATACCAGACCTTCAACAAGCAGAGGCAATACACAATGACAATTTTAATGCTGCTTTTGTGGAACTAATTAGTTAAACACTAAAACAATTTAAAACACTAAACTGTGACCAAAAATCAAAGCCTACTTGCTCCACTAGTGTTTTATTTGTGTTGGGAGTATAGCTCTGAGAAGCATGAGAGCCTGCTACATTTCCATTGTAACACTAACAAATCCCAAATATCTCATCTCCACCCCATTCTGCTTAAATCACTTAGTATTGTACCTCTTGTAGTTTTGGAGCCAGTGCATATATGTGGGGCAAAGTAATGTTATCATTAATGTATAATTTTGGGGATGACATGATCCAGGAATTAAAATATTATTTTTATTTTACTTCTAATGTGTTAGTTTTTCTTTTTTTTTTTTTTTTAGAATTATGTCTGATAAGAGAATTAATTTTATACATGTATATTTTTCTCTCATGTTCCATGTCAGAAGGTGATAATTCAAATATAAATCTTATAGATTAATCCTAGAAACTCTACTTGCCTTTGAAGAGATGGAGAGCCAGTTCATAGAAACCAGAAAGCCCCAGAGCCTAAATGACATCTGTTACAATGTCATGTGAAGCAAAATGTTGCAACGACTTTAAAAAGCTTTGCTAACCCTTTAATTACCTCTTAGCATGAGACTAGTATTACACTGCAGTATCAAAACATCACGGTAAGATCTGCTGAGGTATAGCCTTTTCCATAATGCCCATTTTTGTGTCCTTGGCTCTTTCTACACACTGTGCTGCAATACCCCTCACGTTTGTAATACTCATCACGTTTGCTGAATAGAGATGTGTTAAATCTCTGCATTTGTGTAACTTACACATATGAAAGATTAAGGTTGTTTTTGTCGGAGGACACAGAAAATATATGCAAAAGCAGGATATGACTTTTTTACTTAATCCTTAAAAGCAAATTTAATCTGGTACTCTGTGGTCTTGTTTCTTTCCAAGAGTAAGAGCCGAAAGCTACTTCCTCCTTTCTTGTTTTCCATTCTGTATATGCCTTCATACATACCACTTCACCACGTAGAGTGGGACATTCTTACCTTTGGACAGATTATGCTTTGCATATTGCTTTCCAACTGATATCACTAAACAATTTAAAAATTACATATATGTTAAAGTTTGGTAGCCACAACTCTTTAACATTACATATTGTCTTCTCAAAATTCTTATAGGGTTTTTTTAGGAGAACAATTCGATTAAAACTCATCTATGATAAATGTGATCGCAACTGCAAAATTCAGAAAAAAAATCGTAATAAGTGCCAATACTGTCGTTTTCAAAAGTGCCTTTCAGTCGGAATGTCACATAATGGTAGGTAAGAATGCCATTAATAATTTGCTTGTTCCTACCCAGGGTCTGCTTCTGGAAGCAGACATTTGGATAACTTTTATGCTTATTTGTATGAGTTGAGCTTCAGATGTTTACGGTATAGATTGGAGGGGGTGGAAGGACAACACCAATTTCCCTAATGTCTAGTAGAAGTGATTGATCAACAGCTGCTAAATCTACTCTTGTGAATTTTACACAATTGTGTTCAATGTTCATTTGTCCATATTATTGTTAATTTAGTTGCTTTTTTTTTTCACCCAGAACTTTGACACCATTGGTGCCATTGAAACAAGTTCCAATACTGGAAGAACTCTGGCTGGGGGAGTTCTGGAGGAGCAGGAGAACTAGCTCATTGTGGGAGGGCATGACACAGGAAAGAAATCTGTAGGAAACCAGACTTCATTATTTTGCAGATTACAGTGCAACAGCTCTTGGGCAGATGGTTCAGGGAGTGTTGGGGGGAGGGTTGATTGTGTGCTAATCGTGGGGCAGGAGTCAGAAGTACATTGCTTGTTAAATGGAATGGTAAAAATTCAGAGTGTTTAGATATACAGTTTGAGAATTATATTATTGTTTTTGTTAATGGCTTAACTCTTGCTTACACTCCAATATTACTCCCACAAGGCAGTTTTATGCACAGTATGTAGCTTGCTAAGCAACTTTGGTAAAGAGGGGAGAAGAAAGAAAATAAAGCAGGGAGAGGCCAACCCACGAGAAAGCATATTGCAGTTGGCCAGATGACAGCAGTTTTCTTTCCCTATGTACATCTTATGGTGTCAAGGCTGAACTTGGGAGCAGGTGCAATTTGGGAATAGGTTGCTGGGCTACATGAAAAGCTGTAGGCTGGGAGATGAGCTTCCTGAGGAAACAATGCAGTCAAGATAGTTGGGGTGGGGACCCAGTTCGGAAAGTCGCCTATGGCAGCGTAGTCTAGAGTCCTAGCAAGAGACATTGGAAAAGTTGACTTTCTGGTTCTGGGGGAAGCCTGGTTCCAGTGTGCACAGCTTTGACTGACATTAAAGTGCATTTGGAGAGTCACATTCAGGACTGGTAATAATCTTACTGAAGCAATAGACTTGGGAAGGGTGTGCCAGCTAACAAAGTAACATCTCAGGGGCAGGAACTGAGTAGGGAGCTGTGTTGGATGGCAGGGATTAGTGTTCAGTTGAAGCTGTTTCATGCTATTAAAGCACTGTGGGCACCTGTGCTCTAGCTGAAGGAAGCAGCAGTTTCACTGGAGAAAACATACAGGAGGCTGAAGGGAATGAGAAGACTGCTAACTTGCAGACAGTGCTTCTCAGGAAAAGAACCTTAAATAGATTTACAGCTATGACCTCTATCCTGTAAGTTTCAGTTTAGGGAAGATATTCTTCCACTCTTCTGATAGACCCATGGCCAGATTCAGAGCAGGCCATCCACAGAAGGACTTGCATTGAAGTCCAAAATTGCATTGCAGATCATGCCTCAAATCACCTTCTTGTGTCATAAGAAGATTCCTCAGGCATGTTGAAGCACCAATTCTGCATGGGCTTGGAATTGCTCAGTCAAAGCAGTGAGGTTCTGTCCTCCCAGTGGTTAGCTGCTGAAATAGGCAAGAGTAACCAGCTTTATTAGCCTTCTCAAAACCTTGCTTACTATCAGAGGGTAGGCCCCTGTATAAAATTGAGTTATTTTAGTTTTAAGATGAAACTGAAGAAGCATGTGGACATGCCTATTTTAGTCATAAATGGCAAGAGCACTGGCCCAAGAAGTGGGAGGACCACCATGGCCAGTGGGGTTTCAAACTCACATCTCCTGCCTTTCAAAAGGATGTACTAATGACTGGATTGCATATTCAAACTCTATTCTTATCCTCCCCAGTTTTGAAGAGTTAATCTATTGATTCTAGGTCTGGGATGAGATTTTGTTAATTATAACTTTTGTGCATAAATGAGAGTTTCTGGTCTGTTTTGTTCACACCAGTCAGTACAGATATATTGAACTGAACATCTAGTGCCTAAAGAACTGAATGCCCTAGCCATTTCAAAATCAGCACTAGAATTTGGGCCTACCTCCCTGCACTGCTCCCTGCAGAGTTCCCCCAGGCATCTTTTGATGGAGCACTGGAACAAGCTGCCCGGGGAGGTTGTGGAGTCTCCTTCTCTGGAGATATTCAAGGCCCGTCTGGACGCCTACCTGGGCAGCCTGCTCTAAGGAACCTGCTTTGGCAGGGGGGTTGGAGCCGATGATCTTTCGAGGTCCCTTCCAACCCCTACATTTCTGTGATTCTGTGATCTCTCCAGTTGGTGTGTGTGCCCTCTGGTAAGCTCCTGACAACAACTTTCTTCACTTAGCTTTTTAGAATTCCCATGGTGGACTTTGAGTTTCATGTTGGGCATTGCAGAACACAAAGAGGAGAGAAAAAGGTACAACTACTTAGGTAGTGCAGAAGGTAAAATGCATGCAATCTACATCATTGCAGGTACCAGATTGTGTTTTGAAATGTCTGATTACTTTCAGTATAGTACACTAACCTCATGAGTCAGGTCTCATTCGGTGGGTCTCAGTCACTGTCTGTGTTGGAAACACTTTGCTCATGAATTTATCATAGTAAGTCTGCTAGTTCTACCTCAGTTTTTCTAGGTGGAAAATCTTACTGCTCTGTTCAGCAATGGAAAAAGGTGTAGGTTTTTGTATAACATGTTTGTTTTACAATTATGTCTTCCTATCAGCAATACGTTTTGGACGAATGCCAAGATCTGAGAAGGCCAAGTTGAAGGCAGAAATTCTAACAGGTGAAAGTTATATTGAAGACTCAGAAATGGCAGATCTTAAATCACTTGCTAAAAGAATTCATGATGCTTACCTGAAAAACTTCAATATGAACAAGGTTAAAGCCAGAGTCATCCTTGCAGGGAAAACTAATAACAATCCAGTAAGTACTTTCGCTGTAACTTTAAAGTAAAGCTGGAAAGCACATAAGGTGTACAATGATTTGTTAAACTCGTAAGCAAATCTTTCAGAAAATAAATAACATGCTAATATGGACATGAAATATACAAAAGGAATACCAGTAGTAAATGTAATTGCTATTAGCCACTATAAGAACAATAAAAAGTTTTAGGAACCTTAAATTATAGTAGAGAGATAAGGGAAATAAAATTAGTTCTTATTCAAGAAACAAGAATGTGAATACCTCTTGCTATGGGTGGGGGAAAATAGTTCAGATTTAATTTCCTAGTGTGAATGTCAGGGAAAAAAATATTCAGCCACAGATACCAGTATAATCTCTTAGGGTGTACAGAAGCTCTGAATAACTCTTGTTCTAATCACAGCAGTATAAATGGTATGAGAGGAAAGAGAACTTGAGTTTGTAATTCTTTGTTAACATCCTTTCCACTTCCTCATGCAGCCTTCCTGGTCTTAAATGTATGCTTATTTTGTAAAGGAGAACCAAACAAGTTTCTGATGACACATATGCTATACTGCTTATTTTTCTTACAGGATAATTTATCCAAGATTTTATTACAAACTGTTACATGTTCTCATATAACAAACTGTTATATGTTACATGTTCGCTATGAATTTTTACTTATAGTACTTTGGTCATTACTAATTAATATGTATTGTGCAATATTTACTCACCAGTTGCACAACATCTTTGAGATTTAACTGTGAGCCTTACAGTTTTGACAATGTGCGTAACTTTCCTAGAAATTATTGAGTACGGCATGGAAATCAACATTGGACAATGAAGAGCTTAGTCTAGGTTCTGCTATCAATTGTTTTTTTGTTCTGTAGCACACAAGATTGTAAGGACTGACTTGTTTCACTTTAGCTACAATTTATTTAATCCTATTGTGATTTATCATATAGAGAAGATAAAATCGGTAAAATTTTACTTTCAGGATGAATCTGGGGGGGAAGATAGTTTAAGTATGACATAATAAAAATTGTGTAACTCTGGGAATAAGCATTATGAAAATTGTAAGCAAGCTGTCTTTGAAATTATGGAATTTGGCATATTATAGTCTAGTCTAGCCAAGCATACAAACTTCTATATTAAAAGAATATGAATAATGCCAGTCTTTTTCTCTGGGTTGATGAGGTGCTTAAAAATTAAGAACAACCATAAGCCATAAACCGTTTTGGGGGTACAAGCTGACATAAGCCTACAGTAAATACCATGCTTTAACACCTTATCAAGTAGCTATCTCCATATAGTCCTTTTCAAGCTTGTTACCACGTAAGAATCATAAATTGCAGTATGTAATGTACATGCAGGGATCCTAGATCTCTACATCTTAATTTTTGTGTTTTTATGAAGTTGATGTGATGGCTCTCAGATTATAGTCATCTGATTGACCAGGTAATAGTGGCTCGCGTGTATCTTAGTGAATTTACAAGTAAAAGTTGATGGGGAATCAGAGCTAATATATTGCAAACAGGCTGTTCCTTTAATCTTCAATATTCAGGAGAAGGGAGAGAGTTTTTCAGCTATTTCATCATCTCTTCTGGGAAAAAAAACCTTTAACAAAAACAAATTTGGGAGGGGGGTGTTGTTGGTAATCAATAATCCACCTGTTTCTGAACTATGCATTAACATTTCATTTCAGAGAATCATAATTCTTGGCATCACTATAACTCATTTCAGAACAAACTAGCATTTTTCGTGATGACGAGATGTCTTTCTTAAATTTGAATCCCAAGACCTTGGCATTACCTGTTTTCTGCATAGCGAAATGATGATAAATTCCAAATGACAAATTATGACATTACATGACAGATTACATCTAACAAAGTTCAAAAAGTGGTGTTTGATGGTTCTGCTGCTTTTCTCTCATATCCACCTGCACATAAAAAGTTCTGTACTAAGTACAGAAATGCGATGGAATTGTTCTAAGCACTTGAAATCAAGTGTACAACATTCAAAGTGGTTCAGTGGACTGTAGGGAAAATTTAATGTTTTACAGTTTTCTAAGTAAAATAAGTGAATTCTATTTATAAAGGAATACAAAAAATTATCCATGATGTTTAATCTGAGACAAGCAAAACAACACAGGGAAGGTACTTTGCATAGCATTTTAGGAAATATCATTTATGTTCAAGGCCAATTGCCATGACTTTGATAGGCTAGGAAGCATTGGATTATTTTGTTTGTTTGTTTTTCTTTCATAAATAGTCCTTTGTTTTGTTTTGATTACTGCTCTTCAGATATATATAAATATTCTTGAGTTCTGGTTGATTCTTAAGAAAGTGGGAACGCTTCTTTATGTGATGTTTTTAAGAGACTGGCTCATCAGATTGTAATGCACAAACCTTTTTAAATAGAGGGGTTTTTATTTATGGAAAAGACTGTGATCAAGACTGAAATGTAGTGTTGTCTGACATTCTAGTGGGATCTGGATTTAGAGATGATTTAGCACTAACAGTAGCTAGAAAGGTGAGCTGAATGTATGTGGAAGAACAGCTGAGACCTAGTCCATGAAAATCTGATAATGAATGCAAGAGTAATAGATGAGTCACATTCTTGTGTAAATATGCTGTCCTATATTTGAATGATTGTCTGTATTCTCCTTAGGATACTTCAGGAAAGCATCAGGATGTGCAACAAGTGTAGTTAGTTTAGGAATTGATAGGAAAGTAGGAAGAATAACCTGGACTTCTGGAGAAGGTAATTCTATTTTGAGAACTTTCTGGGTCTCACTCTGAGATGGATATATATATACTATGCACAGTACTTCCGGATATTCGCTGCGAATACGTCATACGTATTTACATTTTGTTTTTTTTTGCTGAGTCATTTGCAGGGCAGACTTGCTCTAAGACATTGTATTTTGTAGTTCAGTAATGTGTGGTTTCTCTTTATGCAGAAATATGAAAGATCTCAAGGTTTATTGATAGATGAAAACTGATTAGTATGAAACTTAGAAGGTTCATAAAAATTCACTTGTTTACAAAACCAATGATTAATAGCTTTGATTTTGTCAATGAACTGTTTTCTCTGTAGCCATTTGTTATACACGATATGGATACCTTGTGCATGGCGGAGAAGACCCTTGTGGCAAAATTGGTAGCCAATGGAATTCAGAACAAGGAAGCAGAAGTTCGAATCTTCCACTGCTGCCAGTGTACTTCTGTAGAGACCGTCACAGAACTTACTGAATTTGCCAAATCTATCCCTGGGTTCTCTAATCTTGACTTGAATGATCAAGTGACACTGTTGAAATACGGAGTTTATGAAGCCATCTTTGCTATGTTAGCATCTGTAATGAACAAGGATGGGATGCTGGTAGCCTATGGAAATGGTTTTATAACACGGGAGTTCCTGAAAAGTCTGAGAAAGCCATTCTGTGATATAATGGAGCCAAAATTTGATTTTGCAATGAAATTCAATGCACTGGAATTGGATGATAGCGATATATCCCTTTTTGTCGCTGCCATCATTTGCTGTGGAGGTAAGCACTATGTATTTGTTCTTCAAGGCAGCAAATTTTCAACTTAGAGAGGTGTCTAATTACTCTGCATTTTAAAAAATGGAACGTGAAGTGTGATGGTGTGCTTTTGTTTGGGGCTTGGCAGATTTTTTATGAGTTTAGGACTGGGTAGAAAACAGTATTTTTATCTACAAAATGGGCAGAAAAACAGTTTGTAAAGAGATTGGAGGCTGATGCAGGTTATAGCTTTGCTCATCTTTGACTCTTGCTGATTGTTCATTTTCAGGGTGGGAGGGTATTTTGTTTTATGTTTCCTTTCTTTGCCTTTGTAGCATGGGCTCTATTTAGTACTATGAACTCTCTTCTCAAGTAACTGTGGGCATTGAAAACAAACTGTTCTTGAGAGGTAACGAAAGGCCACTTTTCTATTACTATTATTACTGTAATAAAGATTTACTTTGAGCCTGTTTCAAACCTGTTGAAATTGATGAGAATATTTTCATTGCCCTCAGTGTATAATGTAAATTTACACTGTAGCCTACAGCATAGAATCTTTGAAGTAGCATACAATAAAGAATATTTTTAAAAATATGACATGTATTTTTCTGTTTGTTTTGAGAATAGATCGTCCTGGTCTTGTAAATGTAGGACACATTGAAAAAATGCAAGAGAGCATTGTGCACGTACTGAAACTTCACTTGCAAACCAACCATCCTGATGATACCTTCCTCTTCCCAAAACTTCTTCAAAAAATGGCTGACCTCCGACAACTTGTCACAGAACATGCTCAACTTGTTCAGATAATCAAGAAGACTGAATCTGATGCACATTTACACCCTTTACTACAGGAAATCTACAGGGATATGTATTAAGGATTTTTAGTATATTTTTCCACGATACTTAAAGACAACAGTAATATTAATAATAGATGGGAGCAAAACTACTCAGTTATCAGCTGATCACTCAGTTCTGTGCATGAACAGTTTAAAAGCTAGGTAACTGGAGTGCTACACTTCTTTTGGTTTGGGTTCTTTTCTCTTTTGAAAGAGTTCTGCAGAAAAACACTGATTATAATGCTCATGAAGTGTCTTACAGCAGTTCTTTTATTTGGAAATCTGAAGATTGGTAAGGAATTCATATTTGTATAATAAATCAGAATGCTAAGTAACAGAAATGGAAAAAAAAAATACATATATTTCCTCTTGGCTTAGTCATTTAGAGTTAAAATAACAAATACAGCAAATTCTTTCCAGCTATCTATATTTGAAGATTACACATTCTTGGCTAACGGTAATTACTGAGAACCAACTAATGATTTTTCTTAAAGGCAGTCAGTCTTGGTGTATCAAATGGTTTGATATTATCACATATACACTTCTAAGAAAAATGAAAGACTTTGATGTGCCACTGCTTGAATTTCATGAAGTGCAATACAGCTTCATATAGTATGGCATTGGTGTACCTTAGGATTAGCATGTTGAAAAGAAGTACTTTTGAGAAATTAAATAAAATCCTAAGTGGTATCTAAAGTCCAACAGACATGCTCCATTCAGATGTTTCTTGAAGAGTAAATGTGATAAGCAAAGGAACCCTTGTCTGGAAAGGGTTTTAAGGAAATACAAAAATGTCCTTCAGGAAAAATATGTCATACTATGTGTATTTTGGAGAACTTGTAGGAGCTCAAGATGCAGTTTTGGCTTAAAGTTACAATGTTGAATTAATCTGAGTTTTGGAGAGACTGAAAAATCTGATCCTAGTACAGAAATAAATAATATCAACTGTACAGTATTCCAGTGCAGTGATAGCTTTCCAGTGATCATTTCTGAAGAAAAGATAATATAAGAAAAGTACTTTCTTTCTTGTCCTGTATTTTGGCAGTATAGAATCTTTGGAACTTGTTTACTTTTCTGATGAGTACACTATTTTGTTTTTTCTTTTTTTTCAATTATCCACTCAGATATATTTCTATTCTTCCATAGGCCTCATCCATACAGGTAATAGCTAGATTATTTCACCAAGTTTTGTCCTTGTCCCTACAACCATAGTGGATAAGGTGACAGTATTACCAAGAGTGGAGTTTGTTAATTTTGTAATATTATGAGAGTCGAGAGTACCTGAGGGCTTATGGTGGTTTTACAAGAGTACTTATTCTTGATGCAAAATAAGCCAAAAGGAAACTGCTTGACTTTGGTATTTTACAGAGTCCTTTATCAGAGATTAATGCACAAAATGTGAAGGCAAATGCTAGTAGCATCCAAAGCAGTGTACTATTTCTTTTTCTTGACATTTTTAAATTTCCTTTTTATTGATAATTTCCTGGTATTTCTACATAAATTCCTACATAATACTGGTAATTTCTTTTTATTATTCCTTTATTTTATTATCAGTTTCATAACACAAAGAAATTAGAAGCCAATCTGAGTATTTTCACAATAGTTAAGCGTGCAGTTGCACAGGAGAACACATTGTGCTTATTTTATTGTAGCATGTTTGAAGACTTTGGAATCTTAAACCTTTACTGAAAAAAAGAAAAAAGTTGGATAAAGAGAGAGCATCATAAAATGAGGCTTATTTTTGTTGCAACATTTGTTTTTTAAAGCCCGCTGGCATGGCTAAACACTGACTGGTCAAATTACAGATTTGAAAATTATTTGGTCTTCATCTAGGTGGTGGCCATTAGCACAGGTTTTAGTGTAAAATACTAAAGCATTGGCCCTAAATTTGGTGACCATCTAAAGCAGGATGGGAGCATTAGATGCATATGCACAAAACTCCCTCACCTTCCCTGTCAACTACCTTCTTCTCTCCCCAGCTAAGTCTTATAAATATTATGTTACAACTACTTCTAACACTTAATTAAGAGAAGTTTGTTTGTCTTACCAGGAAACAGTGGATGAGAAATGTGTTGTTGTCTGTGTCTTGCAGCAATATACAGTATGCCCTCAGAAACAATAAGAGGATTTTAGCAATGATGGTGATTCTTCAATTGATTGATTCTTCAATTCAGCCTTGCCTTGCTATGGGCTGTGGGCTTTAGGCAATTGATACGCTCTACTGCTTACTCCAATTTTTAAAAGTGTCAAATGTCATGATGGCATACTAAGGATCTGTACATGTGGCATGGCATCCATCCATAGGAATTGTGTAGTGCAGTGCTTAGCACACTCAGTGCAGCTGATGGCAGTCTAAATTCTAACTTTAGAGACTCTTAATAGCAAACTGTCTTAAGCTGAGTCTTAAATGCAAGCTGCATTTTTTCCCAAAGCTCAGATGTGTGCAAAATGCAAATTTGAAAGTGCTGTTCCACTGTTTGCATGTACTGAAGTTTCTCATTAAAAACAAACAGAAAGACACAATCAATGCAGACAAAATGTATTTTCCCTGTTCATGCTTTCAAAATTGGCTAAAACACTTTACTGAAACTTTTCAAAAACATAGAAAATTTAATAATAAATACTTAACTTTAGCAAAATTATGAAGAAGTGAAAACAGCATTGTGAAAACAGCATTGTTCAGTGGAAAGCATAATGCAGCTGCTCTGTAAAAGGATCCCACTATAGCCATTAGGAGAGTGAGTAATTTGCATTTTTCCTATTCTGGATGCACTTTCTATTTTATTATTTAAAAAAGCATGATTTTTTTAATAATTCCTTGGACAATGGCATTTGATTTCTGTTTTAAATTGAATCATGGACCTTTAAACATACAGAAAGAACACGTGAATTACACAAATATGAATGAGATGTTAACGTAACCTAAAATTCTGGATAAATTCCACTGTCTGCAGGGTTGCAGCGTGCACATATCCACAGCATCTTCAAAGAATGACAAAGAGTAGACAATTCACTTCCCAAATGTTAATGTACAATAAGTTCTTAATTGCAGCATTACACATCTAATAAAGTGTACTAACAAAGTATACATGGACTACTTCTGTAGACAGCTGCAGTAGGCATTTGCCAACCAGATGTCAACAAATGACTCAATTTGTGTTCGTTTTCTGGAATTTTGGAGTCTGCTAAGTTTTAGATGTATTACTGAGGAGCCTTCAGCATCTCCACCTTTTAGAGATTGTCTAATATTTTAATCTATGGAGGGAAATAAAATTATCAAATTTTAGGATAAAGATTTATTAAAGGTTTACTGGCTTGTTATGTATAGTTTTGATCTGATTCATACCTACACTAAGTTATTTTAATATCATAGCACTGAAGAGCCCTGGTTAGGCACCAGGTACCCACAAACAGCTTAGAACAAGAGACCACAAGTGGATAGAGAAAAATCCTAGGGAGCAATGGTACAACTTAACGTTTTCAACAAACCTACAGCCTGTTCAGTTTTTAGGATTGTTTGTTTTTTTGCTTTATTGGGATCCAAGAGATACTTCAATAGAGGGAAGAAAAAAAAAAGTGTCAAACATTAGGGTAATCTAATACTCATTTTTACCTCTCTAATATTTTGTTTAAAGGTGTACTATTCTCTGTGCACAGCTGTTCTTTTTTTTTTTAAAAAAAAAAAAAAGTTACATTGTACCTGTTAAATTTCATATGTCCACTTTCATTTTAAAAGAACAAATTGTCTGGCAATAGACAGGAATGCTTTCCACTTACAGAAATTGAATCTTTCTTGGTATTTAAAAATTTTTTTTTTTTTTTTTAATTTAATTGCCATTTCCATGTGCCTTTGTGCTTTGGTTCTAGCCAGCTGCTAGAAAGCTGAAGTGTTGCCAAAGAGTATATTTTAGCTTTATTTCTGGCCTGCACAGATTTAGGAAATACCAGCAGTTGCACTAAGTCCGTTCTCATGTGAGAGCTAGCACAAGTTTGCAAATCAAAGAGCTTATAATAAGCATCTAAACATTTGTTTGTTTATTCAAACTGCTAAAGCTTTGGAGATTTACTCATCACGAGAGCTGGTTCACATAATATTAAATTGGAATTTCCTCCTTATTTGTAATGGAAAGCCTGGACAATTTAGCATCTCAGACAGAGAAACTGGAAGTTACACCATAGCTGCCTCTACTCTGTCTAAAGAGGAACAATTTCAGCTCCGGTTCTCCTTAAAAGCAACCATGTTAGCTGAAAATCTGCAACTGCATTTAACAAATGCATTTGCAGCTGTTGGGATATTACTTAAGTGTAAGTTCTTATACATAATGGTCCTTCACTGAAAACCCAAATCCTTTAGTAGGAGTTGAAATATAAGGTGTATGGTATCTGGTACTTGTTTATATCTCAAGTGCTTTCTTGATAGTAAGTTGCCTTTTTAAAAAAAAAAAATCTAGATTGAATCAGCTTTGCTATCCTCTTACCAGAGATTTAAATTATATGTGGGTTTGATCTAAGAGTATTGATAATATTATGTACTGTGGGATACTTTAATTTTATGTAATACAGTGTCTTCATGTTTCAATTTGTATAATACCAGAATATAATTGCAAGGTATAAACTTTCACTAAATTATATTACAGAGGTGCTTTAAGGAAAATATGTAAATTATTTAATTTAAATATGTTTCATACTTTATCTTGTGAACTCTTTTGTATGGTGAGGAAAGACTTACTTTTATAGGTAAGGATAGTGGGCCTGAAGTCAAACACAAACAGCTATTTATTCCTGTGTAGTCTTTATTCCTCTGTTATTTGTGATGTATCACAAATTCTGCAACTTATCAATGTTTGGTATTGATAATTGTAACCAAACTTTAAAATGTACTTTCACACAGAACATAGACTTCCTTTTATTTCATCTTAATAGAAATAAGTCTAGGTTAGGAAGAGCTCTAATTTCAAAACAGAGTTAATATTATCAATGTTTTAACTCAAGTTCACCAACAGGAAAGGTAAATAAGTTCATCTTTGTTTTACAGCACAGTAGTAGTTCATTTTCCTCAAAAGACTGAAAAGAAATAAAGAAGTAGATTCTCTAAGGACTGCATTATTGTTATTTTCTGAGAAACTGATCTGTGGTTTACTAGAAATAACAATGTATATTGATAATTATATCATTTTATCTGCATGGAGGTTGATCTGCAGTTCTTATAGATGTGTTTTTAAAAAGTAACTTGGCAGTGCAAAACAAAACACAGAAAAGCCAATAATGGTATTTCAATAGCAGTGATCCCTTTACAGTTTTAAGTAGAGATGAATTCAGAGCCTTTTCATGGGTATTCTGTGTCCTGTGATTCAGGTGTGATAACCTGTGCCTCCAGTGCTCCTGCTAATGAATCCTGGTGTAGGAGGAATCCTGGTGTAGGAGGAGGTGTACCGGGAATGTTCCTGCAATGATTTATACTTACTGTATCTTATTTGTAATAGATAAAATTGTATTTCTCAAATTGCTGCAGCTTGAAATTTTTACTTGGTCAGCGTCATCATGCAGGTATGTTGTCTATTATGATGTTTTTGTCAAATTTTTAAAGCTCTACTGAACCTTCTTGTGGTAACCTACAGCTACTTTTCTGAATTTCTTAAGCAGCAATTGAAAAAACACAACCTGTACAAGGTACCATCATATATATCACTTTACATTGTAAATATGTGAAATTCACTGTTAACTAAGCCCATTCTGGGCTAAGGGTATTCCTCTTCTGTTTTCTGTAAAATGCTTACAGTTTTTAAAGCTTTTTCAGCTTCTGAAGCTGTTCTTATTTTTTTTTCCCTTTCTTCTCCTTTCCATCTTTCCCTTGATCTTCTTGATCATATTTGTGCTATCTTGTCATGATTCCACTGCAAGTATGTTTGAAAACAGAATTTCTACTGCAGGGACCTCAATTTCAGATGACCTGAAATTTGGGGAATAGGCTATATGCACAAAAGAGATTAAGCTCATTACAGGCTTGGCTTTAAATAAGGACTGGACTGCAAGATCAGGTGTAAGGTACTTAAAGCCATTTTTAAGTATTTTTGTGTATTTTCTCAGGTTGGGTATGCATGTACAGTAATCCCCGTTATCGAAGAAAAGAGCATAATCAATGCAAAAAGTTTTATGGCATTCTTTACCCCTAAAAGAAAAAAATGGTGGTATAAAATATTAACCAACCAAAATATTGGCAACATGCAAATAGTGTATTCTCCTCCCACTGAGTAGGAGTGTAAACATTCAACATTGATATGCAGCAGGAACTGTAAGTTGAGCAAAACTGCTCAGTGATTCATATGCAAATAACCATGCTGAGTGCTGTTCACATCCAGACTTATTACCTCTGGCACATTCGCATACTACAGGTATGTTTTGCCACATGGTAGCTAGCTAGTGTAGGGATTGCCTTCACGAACACACAGTGCCTTTGCCCTTGTTCTATGACTCCATGCCCTCCTTCTAGTTAGTACTGCTGCACCATTGAGGGTTGTTTGTTAATGATGCTGTGTGCGGGTGCAGGTGCTCACCACCAGCTCCCTTGGGCAGCTCCTCACTGAGCAGACTGATGATGTTCATCTGCTGCTGTCCTGTGGTGCAGAGAAAGGGAGGAAGCTGCTTCTGAGTCATTCATCCTGCTCCCTTGACAAAGGAATCCCATGGGATGGCGGTATGTGTGAAGCCATGTATCCACAAATATTTTCCTCTGGTTTCAGAAGTGGACAAACATTTATGGCTTTAGTTATTTCTTTAGTAATAACAAAGCTAATCAAAGTTTTAACAAGAACACCTCTTTTTACTGTTTGACATCTGGTTTATCAGCTTCTCAGATGAGCTGCATTTCATTGCTCCTGCTATTTCACAGTTTTTACAATTGCTCTTTCTTTAGGAATATAACAACAGCTTAATTACATCATGATGTTAAAACACTTTATCATGTCTTAAATTGTCTGTTATCTGATATGACACAAAAAAGCACATTTTGGTTAGTGTTGCCAAACTCTGATAAGTAGAGCTAACAAGTGTTTAATTATATCAATCAAGATATCAATATGAAAGAAAAAAAAAATCATTTTTTCCAGCCACCTTTTTTATTTTTATAGGAGTTTTGGGGTGTGTTTTGTTGTAAAGAGCAGACAGTTCTTGCAGGGAGTAGTCAAACCTAATTCTCATGGAATGCATGTTTCCAGTAAAATACCACTAATACAAGATGAGTTCCCAAGTTTCTTTCTGTCAGAGCTATGCAAATGACATTTTCAAGAAAGAATGGAAGCCATGGTCTCACAGGGATTTGTAGGAAAGACAGTCACTCGCACTTGTGTATGTAAAAATTACATATAGCTAAATATGATAATGGATTCTCAAATGTTACCGGCCTACTGATTGACAATGAAAAAACTTGAACTAAACATTTTTCTTCTTTTTTACATTCTGATTTTTTTCACTTCTCCTTAAAAAATAAGAGGTTGGATTCAGTGTTTGTATAGAGACTGGTAGGAACCTATGTGCTTTAAAAAGAAAAATGTCATCCTGTAAGACTGAATGTAAACACAGTTAAATTGAAATACGTTTTTTGCCTTAATGGTTTTAAAAAATAAAGTATTTTTAAAATGAAATTAATGACACGTGTCAATCTTTTATTTCCAGGAAAATAACTCGTGGTGGTGTGGTTTTGAGACAAACATAGTTGTTACCCTCTGCTGGCTGCCTCTTGTACTTTACCCAAAACTGTGGCCATGACTTACTGAATCCCTCTTTTGATGAACATAAACACATGAATAGTTTTTATGAACAAGAAAGTAGCTCTGTTCTGAACTCATGTACAACCACTTAAGTTCTCAACTGACAGCTTGTATAAATATTTGCAGAATCAGAACCTGGGGTGTGCAGGGTAGTGGCACACCTGGGGAGCCCTTCCAGGTTCCCTTCGCCCTCCCATTGTTCTTGTGAGAATACCAGTGGTATGAATGGGTGTTTTGTGTGCTTCCAGTGTAATTAAAAATTCTAATGATTTTGCCTTAATTTGATATAGAAGGCCCTCCTTCAGAAAACACTTCTCTGCTTAACTTTATACCAGGGAGTAATCATGCAATTTTAGTAGTGCGCAAGAGTGGATAAATCAAGCTTTGGTGGGCGTGGTGCCAAATTTTGGGGGGTTAGCATCAAGTGTTTAAAAAAAAAAGTACTACATACATTTGCTATAAAATAAGATGTGGGTATTGCAAGGGTCTTTAAAGATGTTTCAGATATCATTCTGTCTTTAAAATGTTGATCTTTGCAAATTAACTGTTAGACACTCCTTTAGGTTAGGAACATATATGTAATAAGTTAGGAACATATATGTAATATATATGCATTGTTCCCTTCAAGAAACTGGGGATTTACTAAATTGGTAAGAAAAATTACAGTAGGTGAAGAATCACTTTTTTTTATTATTTTCCATCAGCTGTGTGTTGGAGCATTGAGGGTCTTGTTTTCAGCAGCAGAAAGTACTCGGGGAACCTGATAAAACCAAGCTGTAAAGGCTCTGTGTATCTTGAGAAGAGGGCCTCACAGCTGATAAGTTTAGACATGATGGCATTTGATCTGTAAAATCACATACATTATGATAGAGAGACCATAATGCCCGTGTTCAGTAGGGAATATTAGAATGCAGAACATTAAAACATAAGTTTTTAATAGTTGGGCATAGATGATAACCCTTTACCAAATTATATGTGGGTCAGCCTTCTTTCTCTAACGCGTGGACCACAGTTGACAATGTATCTGACAAATCTAGGCTACTGCACCATTTTGTGGTACTTGCTTGGAAGTAAGTTTTTCTTCATCTAAAAGGTATGTGTAACCAGGTAACTGTGAAGCAGAGGCATCCTTAACTTAGCATTTTCTGTTGTACTGAAACAAACTAGGTGTAAAGGGCCAAATCAAAGACTGTGTAGTTTCAGATTTTGCCCCCTTTTAATACTGCTTCTACCCCCGCCCCCCCAGCTGAACTTAAGTACTTAAAGGTAGAGTAATTTCTGGGGAATTAAAATGATTCTTAGATTGTGATTGCAAAGATAATAATTATGAATAAATGACTTAACTGTGCTTTTCTTAAAAGGCACAGAGAAGGCTGAATGGGAAGGAAAGCAGCTCAGAGACCAGAGAGAGCCTTCCCAGCACACAGTGGGTACACCTTCCAGGCTTGTGGCATGCCTGCACGTCAAAGGCACAGTCTTCCTGTGGTGTGAACTGCTGTAGCCAAGCTTTTAAAACCTAATTTCAGGATAAGATTTAAAATACAACCTGTTGCAAACATTGTGAAATAAAGAAAATAAACACTTAGATCATATTTGAGAAAGACATTTGCCAGTGTAAACACATGATATGATTTCACATATGTTGGTTTTTGTCGTCTTATGCCTACAATTTTGAGATGGAAAGGCAATATGATTCCATTTATAGCACCTCACTCTTCAGAATTCTGATTTGAGCATAGAATATATCTCTGTTATTTGTACAAAGAAGATAGACTACAACTTTTAAAGTGGCGAGGGAGGGGTGTCTAACATGAAACTGAAATTCAATACTATTCATTTTAAGTAAATTTTATACCACTTTATTTGAAAGAATACAGAAAGGACTCTTAAATATTAAGTTCTAGCATGTAACTTTTTAAGGCAATTAATGATGCACATGTTTTTTATGTCTTAAAGCAACCAGACCTTGAAAAATGTACTAATAGGTCCATCGTTACTACTCCTGGTAACTGCAAGAAATTCCAATCTCCAACAGGATCCTGGGCTCAGTTAAAAACAGAATGAAGGATTTTAGCACATTAGAAAGTCTTAAAGAACTTAAAATATCTCATTATGTTGATTGCTTTTTAACAGTTACACAGTTTTAAATTTTCCTTGTAATTAAGTCAATGTCAGCACAGGTAATCATGAAACTAATATTTAAACTAAACAAATTGTTTTTTCCCTATTTTTTATGCTTTTTCTTTTCTTTTTTTTGACTGAAACTGTGTTGTTCAGATCCCCTATTGTAGCTGTTCAATTGCCCAGTTTAGGAAAGAAATGAGTTCAGGAGCTGAACCTTTCTATTTGCAGATTAAGCTAGACATAATAAGGGTCCTTAACATCTCCTATTGCTGTGCAGACGGGTTGGAAGATTGAGAAAGTGACTACAGACTTGCATCACATTTAAAAAAATTTTATTACATTATAAATGCTCTTACCTTCAGAAGTCTTAATGCTGTGATATTATTGAGATCAGGATCTTGAATCTAGGCATTTCTGTGGGTATCTATGACATTTTCTCCCAACAGTTTTATTTTAGACTTAAAAATAAAGCTTTGAATTTCTTTCTACTGTAATCTTACCAAGCTAGCACTGTCAGGTTAACACTTAGTATATATTACCTTTCTTGGACATATACCAAATTAAGCCAGATGGATTTTTCATAACACTGTAGGAGTGTCAAGAACAATACAAAAGAGTAAAATAACAAATGAGAAATTTGGACATAGTTCCTACACTTTAACACTGTTTAGTTTTTTACTACATGCATTTGATGTGTGACAACCGGCTTGTCTGCCTTTCTTCCTAACTTTTCAACACCTTAAGGCATTACTGCTGGTGCTGCAACTACTGCATGATGATGCTTGAAGCCAAGCCAGTTGTAAGGAAATTTGTCACTGTTTTCTGTAGTAGTGAGCTGATAAAGGTCACAGGTCACTTCTTTAAAAGGAGCAACATGATAGTCTTAAAAAGGAGAGAGCAGAAAACTAAGCCAAAGAACTGTCTCTCTCTCTTGTCCTTCAGTACTTATGTTCTTGTATCCATCTTTTTACCAGGGCAGGATTTTTGCTGGGGCTTTCTTTTATCCATATCTTCTTGTATTTCCAAAGGAAAAGCCTGTAGGTTTTCATTCATGCAGGGGAGACAGAACCTTTTGGAATAGAACAGACTACATTCCTGTTTTTTTTTTTTAAAAAAAAAAGAAAGTATTGTTAGTGGTACACAAAATGAACCGCTTAAATTCCAATCTCATTAAACCACATTTGTATTTAGAATTCTTCTTCTGAATTAAATTATTCTTCTAGGTTAACGAACAAAGCAATTTTGCTCCTTCCTTTTCAGTAATTCTAACATTTGGCTAGAGCTAATTGTGAAAAATAAAAAAATGGACTGTAACAATTGCTAACCAAATGAGCTATCACATTGTTTGTTTTAAAGAAGTGACCTTCATCAGCTTACTACTATATAAAACAGTTACCCATTTCCTTACAAGTGGCTTTTCCTTCAGCCACCATCCATCATTCTCCTGGAGTGATCACTAAATTCTGAACAGGATTTAATGGGTTAGCAGGAGCTACTGTTGCTGATGAATTATTCCTGGAGAGTTAAACAAGAATAAAGATGTCAGTTCAGATGGATCAGAACATCTTTCTGGGAGTAAGAGATTCTTCTAAAGCTAAATCTTCATTTAGCTTTTTGAGATTTCTCTTTACTGGAAGGATCTTTTGACTTCCTGCACTGGCATTTGAGACTTAAAGTCTCAGAAAGCTCTTCCTCACTGATTTCCACAAAATGGCCTAAGGGCAATCAGTGTGACACTGTGATCTGGCATAGTTAACATTTGATTTGGTTAGCAAGTGTTACAGACCCCAAATTTATTTTTCATGCAGTTAGCTCTAACCAGATGCTACAGTTATGGAACAGGAAGAAGCAAAATTACTGGAATATTTTGATCTATTTGCAGTGCAGAGTTTGGACAACTGGAGGAGAAGTTTATTACAGTGATATTTCTTCACCCTGCACATAGTCCTGTTGTGCCAATCACTAAATTCCAAATAGGATTTAACAGGTAAGCTAGGGCTGGTGATGCTGATGGATTTATTCATGGGGCTTTAAGCATAAAGACATGAGATGGATCAGGCCATCTTTTTGGGAGTAATGGATTCCATGGTCTTTACCTGAATAGAAAAGTTTTCCTTTTGCCATGGTCATTTGTGGCTTTCTCTGGGGGCTTGGCTTGGATCCTTCCACATTTCTGTTCTCATTTTTGTTTCCCATGCCTCTACCTGCACTTCAGCAGCAGGCAACATGCAATTATAACAAAATCACAATCACCCTGTCTGTGTGTGACTTGCAGTCCTGAGGAACAACTTCTCTTCACCTATTGTCATTTTCTGCACTGGCTGCCAGGCTCCTTCATATTCACAGCAGTGTGAGACCTCAGTCTCCAAAAAAAGCGCTCTGAATGGTCTGAGACTGGATTTCAGTCGCCCAGCCTCCACAGCCTATTGTTTTTTGTCTCTTGATATCCTTAATACTTTAAACTGCCGATAAGGAGGGAAGATTAGACTTTAAGTTGGTCCTACTATCGTTGTTTGTGTTACAATACAGCATTCGGCTCCCCCTTCCCCTAAGTTAAGTTCATGGCTCCATAGTGATGGACTCTGCACCACAGGCTACTGCTCAGCAATGGCAAAGGAGAGGAGAGGCTTTTCCCCCTCTCTGCAGACGGGAAACTGGTATGTTAAGACCCAGCCACTCACGGATGGATATACAGGCACTCATCTTGCAGTCTTTTAGCTGAAATGAGTTGCCAGCTTCTGCTGATTTCCACCTATGGGACTCATGCAAAACTATCACTATGAACCATGCACATCTGGATGCTGGATCCACACACCTTTAATCCTCCCCCTTCTCTCTCAGTAATGGGCTAATTCAGCCTACCTATTGTTTTAAAGCCCTGTGAATTACACTTACGGTGTATGTTCAAGCCCTTCTTTGATCATTATCCTGATAGGACTCTGTCCTTAGTTGGATAGCTCTTTAATTCTTTAACGTGTTTTACCCCTTCCGCAAGCAAGGCAAGAGGGAGCATTTTCATTACAAACTCAATAGTGCAGTGCAGGCAAAACTGAGCTGCCAAAGCTGACTGCCAGAGTTTATTCCTGCTTTCACATGGATCGTGTCTCAAAGTTAAATATATAGGGGTATTACCTTAACCACACTTGTAAAGGAAACTCTAATGTAAAGGAAAGGTTGTGTCTAACTTTGGCCAGGACTGACCTTACATGACTGAAAGCTGAGTGGAAAGTAGCTGTAATGTTACATTTATCATTTAATACCTATAACTATGTCCAGGATCAGTGTTTACTCAGCTTCTGCTGTGGTGGGCAGTAAGGGATGAAATTTGCTCCCTTTCTATGTTTCTTCTCTAAAAGCCACTTCTTTTAGGTGTTTAAAAGCTCTGTTAAGTAAGTTTTGCAAAAAAAGTAAAAGCTGTTTTAAATGACTATTATGATCAGGTTGTATCATTTCCTCTCTCCTTTTCTGAAACAGGAAAAGGGCACTGGAGCTTTCTAAGGACTTTTACCAGTATTTTTACTATCCTCCTTTTTATATTTTTGGCATGTTTTAAGACATTACAGATAATTATTAGAATTAGTCCACTTGGACCAAATGCACTTACCAATACATTATGCTAAAGATTGGTTCAGCAGGGTGATGTGTGCTGCAAGCTCATTGAAGTAAGTAAACTTGGTGAAACTTCAGAGAATATTTGAAGAAGTGAGCTTATGACCATTATGCAGAACAGTTGCTAAGTCTTGACATACTTTGACATGGAAACTGTAAGGGAAGACCCTTCAGATAGCACAGGGTGTCTCAAGAAGGGCCTAAAATTGGATCAGCCTCCTTTGATATAAAAGCTAGCAAATTTAATCCAAGCTCTTTGCCAAATCTAAGGTCAGAAAAGTCTTACTTTCACCACGTTAGCCTACTAATATTTTGAATTAACATAAAAATGACAGCAATCTATCACTGAAAGATTTCCATCATACTGGTCCAGCTTCTTTGCAACAGAGGCCCAAGAAAGAATGATTTTCGTTAACTTCAATTCCTATGTTAAAAAATTATGGAAACACTCAGCACAAGGCTGAGTTGATATACTTGGGTCAAGCACTAAAAGGAGCCAAAAACTACCCACAGAGATATTATTCTGACTTTGGCTCTTTCTACTGCCTCGGAAAGTTTTTACTTCCCTGCACTCTAATCTTCCTTACATGAAAGAGAATAGTATGTGTTTACCTACTTTGGTGTGGGTGTTTAAAGCATTAATTATCATTTATGCAGATCTCTTTCAATGTTACCTAAGCAGCATTGCTAAATAGATTTTGAAACCAGACTTGTATGCATGATTCACTATCTGGCCTGGCCAGTTTGAATTTGTTTTCAATAATTTACAGTCAAAGTTTTGCCTTGAGTGATACTATCAGGAGAATCTTACAGACTCAGATAACAACAAATAAATGACTGACATATTTCTACAATTATCAAAATAGGCAAGAATGCCAAAAATATTAAAAAGAGATTTTTACTGCCTCACTGCTAATGTCCTCCATACTGTCATGCCCTAGATTAACTGAAAGTTTTAATAAATCTTTTAAAAGAAAAAGGCCCACCTTCATTCAGAAAAGGCACACTGTGTGGAAAGATACTGAGGCTGAAACTCAGAACTTCTGACAGATTTAATTGTCAGACTTGGAAATACCTGTTAAATCCTTCATAAAGTCAACACCCTTAATTTGGGAATGCAAATAGTGAAATGAGCTCAAGTTTGCCCCAAATGTGCCTGAGATACTAATTCCATGCTGCTAAAAAGGAGGGATAAACCTGGCTTGTTATGGCAGGTATCAAGCTCACAAGCCCAAACTGTCTGGCTGGCCTGTATGTTTGGCCTACGTCTGGCTAGCCTATCTGGCTTGCCTGTATGTTTGCTCCTCCTCTGGCTGTGTGTGGGAGTGAGGCAGCTACCAGCCAAGACAGGGACACTGTCACTAGGAAGATCTTGCTCATGTCTGTTTTGCCTCCACACAGTGCACAAGCACACAACTGCCCTAAGCGTGTTGGCTCTGGAAATTTGATCCAGCTATCGAAAACATAACCAGAGAGCACTGGGGCTTCATCTGATTCCCATAGGAATCCTCAGGTAGTTCCAGAAAGAAAAACAAGTCTCAGTTGCAAGCTCTAATCTGACCTTTTGGTGATTTTCATTCATTTAAATGATACAAGTGACTCAGAAAAGGAAAACAAACCTAATCAGGAGAAAGGTGCTATTGCATGCTCTCCTTAGTGCAGCGGACCAAATCTATCCTTAGTACTACCTCCCTGCAAGTTAGATTAACACCTAAACTTGTCCAAGAGTGCCAATTTTCTTCAGCTGTATCTATCTAACCCTCTAAATTTTGTCAGTGTAATTTGACCCTTTGTTTTTTGCTCAACAGAATTTCCACTAGTCCAAACATAGAAATTGTCATGCATTGGCATATGAACTGTCTCAGTTGTCTGTACCATCTCACCTCTTGCTCTGATCAAGTCAGAGGTGTTCTTCATCCTACCTTCATCCAATTATAACTGGCCACCAGAAACCATAAAAAAAAATCCACACCTTTACAAAGTGCACATCTGTTTTTTGTTGTTGTTGTTTTGTTTGTTTTAAACTCATGCTGCCCACTACTTTCATCAAGGATCACGTCACTGAAGCTGGCCCCTAGCAACTGCAGTCAGAGAATGCATTGGCTGAAAAGGTTGGATTTGAAAATTGCTGAAGATGACATGTTAGCTGACACCAAGGCACATGTGATTTAAGCACGTTGCTCCAGGTTAAGAACAACCACTTTGGTAGAGAAGGCCAGGATCTGGTGGCTATCTGTGCTGACACAGTGGTGTCTGGTTGAACAAACACATGCTGTTGTCCAAGTAAACAATCCAATGACATGTCCTCATGGGTTGAATCACCCATGCATCTGACTATTGCACAAGTTCTAAGTCTCTTTCAGCCACAGAACTGGCTTGATGAGGGAAAAGAGTGGAACCTTGAGTTTTCCCAGTTCATTCTGCTGCCTCAGAGAAGCACAGTACAGCCTCCAGACACTGATAACTGTGTAATAACTTGTCTTCATTTTTGCTTTGAACTCACAGCAAACAAAGGGACTGGTTTGGCACTGAAGAGATGTTATTAAGACAACTGTAATTTTACACCACTTTTCTGGACTGCACTCAGATTCCATAGCTTAAGGTTGCTTACTGGCTGCTATTCAGATTCATTCTTCAGAGAGCTATCCTAGCATTGCACAACTATCCTCCCTACTCATTTTCTACATCTAAGCTTTTGCAAATTGGATGGCAACCCTGTGTTGTAGATGCAAACCTAATAATCCATGGGCGTTCATAACCCCTTTAAGGAAGAAAAAATCTACCATTGGTATAATACAACATACTCTAAGGAACCTAAAGGTCTTGAAGTAATATGTGAACTCCACTTCATTTTCATGTGCTAATAAAGTAGAAAGAGCATGAACTGTTTTTGTGAAGCTAGACTGTGCTCTTCTGTCAATGGCACACTTAAATTTGCTGATCATTTCTATTTTATACAAAGAGCTTGATCTGGGGGAATCAACAAGAACATACAATTAGCCTGCCTTAAAAATAGTCTCTTTGGGTTTTTGTTGCTTGCTCTTTCTCTAATAGATCACCACGGCTGGAACAAAAAGTGATTGAAGAAGCTTGTTTTGATTGCTACTTACTGTACCAACACACACTGATCGGCCACACAAACTGCACAGAGACCCAAGGATGAGGATTTTTCCCTTGTCAGGTGTGAAAGGATCCTTCATGACATAACAGTCTTCCAAAAGCCTGTAAGAGAAGAGTGTCATGCTTTTAATAGATCTCGCAGTATGGGAAGAGTTGAAATGAGGCAGCTGGGGAGGCTGAAAAGGCGGTAGCCTTCTCTTCTTGATTTGCACAGCCTGGTGTTGCACAAGGAAATTTATCAGCTATGCAGCTCCCTTCATCTTCACAATCAGCACTGTGACTGCCTTCAGTCCTATAATACAGCAATTTTTATCTTCCAAAATTAGGAAGATATATTAGTTTTATTGTTGGTTTAGTTTTGTTGTTGGTTTGTTTGTTTAGATGTTTCACCTTCATGTATTCCTTATGGTCCATTTTTATGACAGGCACTCCTTCACAGGATTCACTGCCATGTCAAGTTATCATCTCAATTGCACAATTTTAAGTAGGTTTTCTCTTCAAAGCTGTCTGCATCTGAGTATAAAATAAAAAGAGCTTTTACTGCTCTTAATTATGTTGGTGTTGTAAAGCTATGGTTCTCACCTCTTGCTAGCAGGACCTACTAGCACAGAACATTACAATGATCTGAAATACTCTAACTTAATGTCAGAGAGTGTACTGTTTGCTTCAGGGTAACAAGGGAGTGCATTTATTAATAATTTGGCAACCTGCTTGGGAAAGACTAAGTCATTATTCTTCCTGGGAGCTCCAGGCAAAACGCTGCAGAAGTCTGTTGGGTGTCTGTCTGCACAGGGCACCCTGCAAGGCTGGCTTATTCTTGCATCAAGCTTAGATTCTGTAGTAATATGGAGTACAATATATATTTAAACAGTATTCTGTTAACTCATACTACCTTTTAATTGCCTACATACACACACACATGTAGGTACACGTGCATCTGTAAGTGCATTCCTTTCTCCTTTTCCCTCCACTCAAAGAAAAAGTGGCAAGGCTTAAGCCTTCCATTGCTAGGAAGGATCAGGGATCTTTACATGGCAGATCACTTTCTCAACAAGTCTTCTAGTGTACAAAGACTGGATTATCTTTACAAAGCTCGCCTTGTGAGATTCAGTCTTAATGTAGTCATCATCAGTGCAGAGTCCAGGCCATTTTACAAGCCTTCTGGTTTGGCATATGTTTCCTGCAACACTGCAATTAGGCTTCATGAGTGGACCAGAAAATAAGTCAGTAAAGATAGAATGCAAAGCTATTTCTTCTATGTACATACAAAAATGTTATGCTTCAGCATTATTCTTTTGCTTTTTGAATCCCAGCAATTCAAATAAAGCTGAGATGCTGAAACTGAGCTTGGATAACCTAAAGTTAAGGTTCATGTTCAGCTTTGATTCACACTCTTTATAAAAAGACCTGATCAAAGGGGGTCCATTGCTCTTCTCAGTGGAAAAGGGGAAAAACAGTAGCACTATGGGATTTGGAATGATAAAAATACATTTGCTTAAGGATAACACATCTGATCTCAACCCAACTAGGTGGTGACCAACAGCTGTTTCCATTTTGTAAGAAAGCGAGCAAGTGGGGTGAAACACTGAGTGACATGCCTGACAGTTCCAGTGAGTTCATGTTTGCCTGATGGGTTTGTTGACTGTGATGGCCTCAACAGAGCTGCTCACATATTTAAAGCTGTTTTGTTCTGTGGAGAGTTTGATGTCTGCAGACAAAGTAGTAACTGCATTTTTTCTGGTCAACCTGTCCTTACTTGACAGAGATGAAAAAGGCTTGAATCTCCTAAAACGTAGGTATGTACTAAACTGCCACACTTTCATGTCATGCAATCTGACAAATAATTGTCTAATTCACGCAAGTAAGCATTGCTGTTCAAAACTCCACATGCCAAACAGCTCTTAAAAACTGCATTTACCATACATATTTAATTCATACAGTGTTTATGTTTTGCCCAGGTAACATGGACACAAGGAAAGGGCAATTTCCACAAATGCTGTGCAGTCAACGGTATTCTGGTAAGTGAATTATGGAACAGGTAAATTGTAGGGTAGCCAGCAAGGCTAGGAAATACATTAAATACAAATCTTTGTATGGCACTGAAGCAGGATCATAAAGTTGGTATTTGTCCTTGCTATCAGTGCTGTATTTTTTTTTTTCCTTTGGAAAAAAGAGGTCACTAAGTACCAAACCTCCTATTCAGGGTCAATATGGCATATTACTGGGTTCACACATTGCACATCATTCTGCAGCACAAGACTTCTGATGCCCATAGCATAAATGAAGTCTGTAATGTGAAAGACAGTACTTACTCGATAGAGCATGTGTTTGGTGGTTTCTGCCCATAGTACGTGTATGGAGCTGTTAAGCCACATAGCTGACATTTGAACTCTCCTGTAGGCAGCAGTTCTTTGGGAGATTCCATTTTAAGTCACCTACAAGAAAAGCAAAAAACTTACGGCTCCAAAATGCAGTACATGCCTGCAACTAAACAGAAAATTTACTATTGTATACCCTCGTTAATACATCTTTTCTCCTAAACTAAGTTGGTTTCCTATGTCCCAGTTAAATTTCCAAATTCTTCACATAGGCTTAGAAATTACAGAGTAGGAGTCTAAATATAAAAGTTCACCTATTCACTTAGAACTTGAATCTGATAAAGGGCCTGGAACATAAGTTCTGTGAGGAGCAGCTGAGGGATGTGGGGTTGTTCAGTCTGGAGGAGGCTCAGGAGAGACCTTATTGCTCTCTACAGGTACCTGAAAGGAAGGCGTGGAGAGCTGGGGGTCGGCCTCTTCTCACAGCTAACTAGTGATAGGACTAGAGAGAATGGCCTCAAGTTGTGCCAGAGAGGTTTAGGTTGAAAATTAGGAGACATTTATTCTCAGAAAGAGCAGTCAGGCACTGGGACGGGTTGCCCTGGGAGGTGGTGGAGTCATCGTCCCTGGGGGTGTTCAAGGAAAGGTTGGACCTGGTGCTTAAGGACATGATTTAGTGGCTGATATTGGTGGTAGGGTGGTGATTGAGCCAGATGATCTTGGAGATCTTTTCCAACCCTACTGATTTGCTGTGTAATCTCCCTGTATCTAGGTAGAATATTTGCCCATTCAAACCACACAGGACAGAGGTAAAGGTACTCTCAAAAAAAAAAGGTCCTATACCTTTTATGAAAATAGGCAGAAGGAGGCTCTGCTTTACCTTCATTGAAGATACACGTTTATTTCTATAAATGAGAGATTGAAATGAGATGACTGAAAAATTTCACTACAAGGTGTAGTTATCAATACAAGACAGAAAATACCAGAAAACATCAGAAGCTCTGCTTCATCAGCTTTGGTGTTTATGGTACTACTTGTTTAAAGTCTTGGCCGTGGATTTCCATTTGGGAGCTTAGCCTTCACTGATTCCACTATCTGAGAGCCACACTGTGCAGTTTTCAAAAAGTGTGGTGTGGCATGTATTCTTTTAGGACTGACTTTTTTGTGTATGCATGATCAGATCAAACACAACTAACCACGTCCGTGCCCAAAACTTGCACCTATCCATGAATGAAATGTGTTCACTTGTTTGCAAATCAGGTATCTTTGCTCACCTGCACCATTTTCTTGAATGGACACTTTCACCCTGCAGCTAGTAAGAGAAGTCAAGTTTTAGCTAACGCCCTCATGCCTTGCACAGCATGCAGCTTTCAGCTATAAACCTCTCAGAGGCTTTTTTTAAGTGAACCAGCACCAGCATCGAGCTGTTCAAAAGGTGGATGCTAAGAAGCCAGATTTGGACAATCTCTGAGCAGTTAACACTGTCCATGCTCAGAGCTGAGCTGACATCCAGCTCCCTGCTGCCTTAAGGACAGAAGGTCATTCCCGCTCTTCTTAGCTTTCCATATGTATCCTTCCCCTGCAGAGCTGATTCAGTTCACTAAGGCTATGTCTCTATTTATGTTTCAGCTTAGGTCAGAGGTGTTCTTTGCGAACTAATTGCCTGACTGAACCCACTTGGTCTGCATCACAGAGCAGTCTTAATACACAAACCAGACAGTTTCAGACAGAGCTCACATGAAATACGTATTCCAAAAGCATACCTAATACACCCTGACCTGAACACCCAACTAACGGGCATTCACTCTACAGGATAGGACTTGAGATACCCTGAAAAATATAGAGTGGGCAGCTGATACCTGGCATCAAATATTTCAGTCTATGGTTTCACTTATTGTAACAAACCAGTTACTAATGTAGTCAAAAAAAAAAAAAAAAGAGCTACCTTTTTTTTTTCTCAATGCCTTTTATTTTCCTGCTATGGGATAAATTAGCTTTCAGAGGAATCCAACAACTGCTAACAGTAGTAGAAGATAAGAAGCACAACTACACAGCCAGAAGGGGAGGGCTGAGATGAGGGACCTGTATTTCCCCCTTTCAATGACAGTAAGCTGCTATTTCTGCTTACCCTATGTGGTGAAACTGAATCCTTAGAGACATATGCTGCTAAGGTGAATTGGGGGCAAGGTGAAGTAGAGCTGTGACTACTTGTCATGTAATATTCCAGAAGAACAGGGAGCCCCAAGATCCTCAGAGGTTACAGAGGCTTCATAACAGACAGTTCATAAAGTCCTACCCAGTTAAATCCTGAAACTTAACTTTGTGAATAATGTCCCTTACCTTGTCATTCCTTTACCACCAGCTTTTCCACTGCTGTTCCTGGCATTTCTGTGATACAGGGAGTTCTTCAAATGTAACACAAATGGGGCTGCATACTAGTTTAATAAATAAACACAACTCTTGAATACCTAAGGCAGCTACATTTTTTGCAAAGTGACGTAAACCTTGTATGTTATGTATTTCACGTACCTCATAGGGATGTAGAGAAAATTTAACTAAGTGCTTTCAGATTTTTCAGTTAGATATAAAGTGTGTACATAATAACATATTTCTCCCTGTATATTAAAACTGGGATTCTTCAAACTATACAAATTCAAATAAGAAGCCTGCTTTTTGACCCTTGCATTTTAGGGTTAAAACGTAAGCCCCACAGCATACCTGAAGTTACCTTTTTTATTGGCAGTCAGTAGCAATACCAAGACATCCACCTGTCTGAATGAAATTCAGTCTAGCACACTATGCCATTTTTGGACTTTTTTTTTTTAAGAGGAAATAATTAACCCTATAGAGGTAGAATATGGAAAGTTATTTGAATTAAATAGAGAACACCATTACAGTGATTGTTTTGGTAAAATAAAGCAAAACACTAAGAAAAAAAAAAAAAAAAAAAAAAAAAGGATATTTATGGCAGTTGGTATCACAGACTTTGGAATGAATGTGTCCTTATTCCAAGTCAAAAGAACAGCCCTGGCTTCAGAGCTGAAGTGTGTTGGATATAGAAACACCTGCTCTCTTATGGAGAATGTCTCTACTGGAATGTAGAAGAGAATCTGTTCAGTGACTACCACTGGGAAGGAATGATATCTATGTACAAACAGATTTTTGGCTATGCCAATTGAAAAGCATATGATCCTGCCTGCAAGGCACAGATGAATTTATGACGCTTTCCATTTTACTTCAAGCTTGTAAGTCACTAGTATCAGCTGTACCAAGTTTTATTTCATTGGGAACGGCATTTGTCCTGAGAGCTTGTCTACACAGCAGCACTTAGGAAAGTTAAGGTCGCTAACTCAAGGTGTGAAATTAACGCATACAGACTTCAGGGTGAATACTCCCACTTGGAAGAAAAGTTTGCTATATAACAAAGTAAAGCCATTCTCCTTCTGAAGAAAGAATTTTAATGACATGCAATAAACTTTTAGTTTATGTGTTTGCCTCACAGCTTCAGTCTAAACCAGCAAGCAGAAAACTCCTACTCACAAAAAAACTTCTGGTACTTCCAAAAAGCTCATCTGCAATTAAAGAACCGTATTTTTATGTCAGACAACAAATGCACAAAAGCAATTCTGGGATAAAACCACAGTCAAGATAGACAGACACTGAGAGACACCAAGTATATACCAATTCCAGGGATGAAGGATCTCTTGAGGAGGTAAAAGTCAAGGATGCTAATCCTATTATAATACCTCAAGTGACTCGAATCATCGCTAGTAATGGCACCAAATGTTTCTGTTTTCTTTGGGAATTTTTGAGGAAGCATGTTGTCCCAGTAACATGTCTGGCTGGTTGGGATGTACCAAAAAAAATCTTCAAGAACAGCTTGTTTAGAACCAAATTTTGCCAAGGTTTGACATTTTGGCTGCAAGGTAAGCTGCAAGGTACTTGAACACATACTTACTTGAAGCATGTGCACAGCTCTTCTGAAAAGAACAACACAGCTACCCACACACGCTTGATTACGAAGCAAACACAGAACTAACACACTCAGCAGAAACCTGTCAAGTCAAGCCCAGAATGCTGCAGGACATGTGAGGTTGGCCCACGTGTCATGGCAAGAGGTAAAGCACACAGATTTGAATGCCATACTGAGGAAATTGTTACAGTAAAAGAAAGGTGCAGGTTAGACAGCAGTGCTGTAACAATGTTTCTCCATGCTGTGGCTGTTATATGATATCCTATGGATGGAGGAAATGGCTCCCAGCGCGGCTCCAAAAAAACTCCAGGGCAGTTCTGCTTGGAGCATTCTGCTAACAGGCCTGCAAGGCATGCCAGAAGTAATAAATCACCACCAAATTGTCAGGGTCAGTGGCAAAGTAGTGGCACAGATAAGTAATCTGATTTTCTTTGCTGGAAACCTTGTTAGCAGAAGTCTACAATACAAAGGTTAAAGCCTATCTTAGTACTCCACAGGAGACTTGTGTATTTCTGAACCACCAATAAACTAGAGTAATTATGCAAGAAACAAACTGCTTACAAACAGACTTTGGTCGGAAGGGATGTAAAATAAAACCAACACTGATACACCTTTAATCCTCTCCAATTAAACCCATTTCTTCTTCCTGCCAAGATTTTCCTGCCATAACCAGTGTTGATGATGGTGACCTATTAAAATATTCACAGCTTGACCCTTGATGGGAAGGAGTGCTCTCTCTGCTGGAAGGCTAGGAGCCACTGAATTCATAACCTGGTCGATGCCAAGTTATTCTGAAACATTTGGCATATAAATTTAAATACACATCAGCACCAAGAATGCACTCGCCTCCTTCAGAAAAATCGTCTATTGTCTAATTGCCCAGCAAACAGATGAAGCAGCAGAACTTTCTTACTGCTAGTTAATCCCCGCATGAACAGCTCTCTCCCTCCAGTTCTTTCATGTTATTGCCCTGAAGGCATGTTTAGGTCACCAGTTGGCTGCCTCCTTGGTCTTCCTGAGTTGACTTACCTTGGGCTCAGGGTAAGGAATTAGCCCAGGAATGCAATTTCACCAAGCATGGCCATTTGGAACTTCTACTCTTATTACCTCTCCCAAAGATCACTTGACTGAATTAAGCCTTGACTTGTTGCAGCAACTTCTCCCTTCAGGCCAGGAGGTTGGTGCTGGTACTGCTATGTTCCCTCTGCTCTGACAGAACTGATGTCTCAGCAGGACACAGGCTTTCCTTAAGCAGGCCCCAAGCCCTGCTTTTTAATGACAGCTAGCCTGGGCTCCCTGTGGAAGCAGGATAAACAGCCCTGCCAGGGGCTATGTTTTCCAGGATTTATACTCCTCGCCCTGGAGGTGGCCAGAGATATGAAAGCATGTTTTCTGAATACTTGGAGTGAAGTGTTTGAACAGGTAAATGTGTCAGCGGAAAGAAAGAAATAATATAGACAAGCAAATCAAAAATATTCCTAATGTAAAAAGGTTTTAGGAACATAAGATTAATCTCAAAAAGGCACCTATCGATAAAACACTTGATTTAACAAAGCTGAGAAACCATCACTTAAAAAAAAAAAAAAAAAAAAAACTAGCACAACTACTCCTTACTGGAACATGCCAGCCAGCCAGCTCTGAATTAGACAGCATTTAATAAAAAATTTCAAATTAGGTGAGAATTTAACAACTTCATACAGGAATGCTGCAACAGGGCACCAATTACCAGGTATATACCACTGTCCTCTAGTGGACACATCGGAACTATACAGCCCTGCTGCTTGGCTCTAGTGCTGCTAGTAGCTGCTGGGGATTCCTTTTTCAGCAAACCAGCTGTTACAAGTGACTCAGATGTAAAAGCCCCACTAAGTGGATCGTGCAGTGAGAGTGAATTAGAATAAAATAAAGGCAAGTTGCCCAAGCACACACGGTAGAAGCCATCTCTCCATGTCTGTCTGTAGAAGCACGGTGAGTGGTGGACCTCTGTTGTGTGACAGAACAACCCTGAGGAGGGAGAACTGCAGGGTCATTAGTTCTTCCTCTCCTTCCCCTCCTCAGGCCCTGAAATTATCTATGGTCTTTTCTGTTCTTTTGCTCAATTCCCCTCAAAGGTCTTTCTACTTTTCTACTTTCTACTCTTTCTACTCTCCCAACTGGCTTTCCTAAGCAGAGTGCAAATCTTACCACACATCATTCTCATCCATGCTAACCATTCTATACATAAAATGGCCTAGAAATTAATTAAAGGAAGTACAAGCAAATTTGTTTCTCTTCTCACAGCAGCTACAGGGACTTTGTGGAGATGAGGTAACATAGGACACCCAAACAATGACGCGAACACAATTAATATAACACCACTTCTGGATCACAACTATTCCTTGCCAGAAGAGGGAAAACAGACCTGAGGTCTGATTTCATTAAATCTCCCTTCTGGTGTAACCAAAATAAGTAAGCATGCTGCAGCCATAGGCTACCCAGTCCTGATCTGATTTTGTCCTCCCTCCAAACTGCTGTTCCCTATTATAGCTTTGTTAGATTAATATCCATAGTGGGGAAGAAGGTAGTAAGGCTCTATTAATATATGTGATGATGCTTCACTTCAAGTTGTCCTTTAAGAAAAGTTATGGCAGGCCACACATGTACCAGTGAAAGTATCAGCGTGGTTAAGCATAATCTAAACGTAGTGCACACTTTCCTATATAGCCTAAAATAGGAGCACTAAGATTTGGTGGAAATGCAGGAGAAGGGAACTGTATTGGGAAATAAGATACTGCAACTTGACATAATCCTGAAAGAAATAAATATAGCTTCAGTGATTTCTCTCTCTGCAGAAAGCCAAGATGGTACTGGAAGGAAGTATCTCCTACTACATGGGGTTGCATACTGCAGTGTCACTGTGACAGCCAGCACCAGCTTTCCTGGGACCATATTAACATACCGAGGGAAAATAATTCTTTCTAGTAAAATGTAGCTGATGCTCTCAGTTTGTTAAGACTGATCACAAGGTGAGGACTTCATAACAGAGAAAAGCAAAACCTTTAAAAAAAAAAAAAAACACAGAACTGTTGGGGTAGGGTGGTATGGAATACATACTGCCTGCTTCAATAAAGTTTGAGAATACAGAATGATGTCCTGTCCCCACTATATGCATAACACCTTCATGCACATAGCCCCCCACACCTTGTAGGCACGCCCTCTTCCCCTGAAAGGTGCATTCCGCAAGTTTTGTTGTCCTAGCTGTTGTGAACAGCGAGCATGAGAAAAAAACAACAAAGTGAGAGATGTCCCCTATGAAGCCCACTCCCACTTAACCCTTAAAGTTTTATTTTCCAGGGTACTTGGTGGGAGCTCTAAAACTTCCTTTTTTTTTTTTTTCCAATTACAGTGCAAATCAGAGCTTCAGAAACGAGCTGGCAGCTTCCAGCCTTCCTCACTTAAGCATGTAGTAAATTCTTTTCTTGACATGTAGTGATATGAAATAACATGAAATCAGACAGACACTACCACCATGAATTTTTACCATGTTTTCCAGTTAGTCTCTTTGCTCTTCTCTTAAAGACTTTGCTTCCAACCATTACTTGGATTACTTTGCCTAAAAACATGTACAGAAGCTAAGGCTGAACTTGCTTCTTTCAATACCTGATACTCTCACTAAATAAATATCAAGGCTCACTTCCATTGATTTTCTGTAGACACAGAGAAATGATATTTGTTATCAGACAGTGGGGGACATCTTTTACCATAGACAGTCTGTTTTTTGTGTGTGTGTGTGTTCTGTATTTTGCACAGCCTGTCAGTTAAGCATGTGCGCTTATGTTCTTCCCCTCTGTAAGTTCTTTTGGACAAATTTCATGCTCTGTTCATCACAGGTGAAACAGGAACGAGGCAGGTTCTCTGACAAATCTCACGGTGGATGAAGGTGCACAAATCTTAGAATTCACCACAACAGAATGGTCTGCTCCTACTGGGTCATATGCGAGGAGAACAAAATCAGCAAAATCAGGGTAGTTGTGTCTTGCTGCCCTACAGGCTCAAAAATCCAATGACAATTGGCAGCAACCTCAATGAGTCATAAATATTTAAGTAGCTTTTCTTTGCCTTCAGATCTCTTTGTTCAGCAAGTGTAAATGGGGCTAAAACCTCACTGAGGTCCAGGAGAAGAGTTTGAACTGCAGAGTAGAGCTAGTTAAGTAGCAAAGTTGATGGGGTCTTGATGGAAATTTTATAGGCCATATGTTTACATCAAGAGTTTGTAAAAGTATCAGATACAGCTACAGATACCACTTAAGCATGCTGTGAAGTTTATGTTACAGATTTAAATACACATTTCCTTTTTGCAATATGCATACATCTGTGTTTAATTAGTAACTGAGCAATAGAAAAATTACAATAAAATTAACAGAAGGGGAAAGAAAGCTTAGTGGGAAATTATTAGGTAGTTAGAAGACAACCTTATTAGAGGAAGCATGTTGCATAGGTCAGCTGGCCAATAAAAAGGAAAAAACAGAAAGAGCAGGTAAAAAGGGTTCTTTTCAACAGGCACCAAGGCAAGGATCATACAAAACAATCACTGGCCCACTCGTGATTTATACTGGTTGAGGGTATAAAAAAAAAAAAAAAAAAGTTTCAGCTTTTTTGGTTCATTTATTTCAGCTTTTTTGGTTCATTGATTTTTGTGCCAGCAAACACTCTCCTTTACCAAAAAGGCCAGTGCAAAGGTAATGTACAGGCTATTTCTGTTTAGTGCCTCAACAAGTCTGCAGAGTAAGTCCCCATTCCAAGTCAGGTTAATGGAATCCAATTTTTTTCCTACTATTGCCATCAAATAAAAACTTCCTTCAGTCAGAACACTTGCAAGCAACCCCAGGTTGCTTTATCTGTGCAGAGTAAAATTTTCATGGGATTCTCCAGTGTTCTTGATGATGCAACTTTGCCTTATTTGTAGAGATGTACATCCTTACTGTATTTGAGATGAGATATAAAATAATCCTTCTGTTGTAACAGCTACTTTGCCCAGCAAATTTCTCCCTTTACCTCAGAAATTAATGCATGAGGAAAACAATGTCTTTGACATTCCATCTTGGAGCATCAAGGACTTAAGTTTTGTCTACATATCTTTAATTTCTTATCACTTTAATTATAAGGACATAGCTAAAGTAGTAATGCTACACCTTCATGTAGCATTAGTTATGGTCACAAAATTGCATTCGTATCAGTACACCTTACCAACTAGACCAGTTAAAGGAAATTAATTAACATATGGTATCTTTGCATTAGCATACATCTACCGGTCCCTCCAAGGTGTTATATTGGTAAAATCAGAGCAGGGAAAAGTACTAATGGAAAAATCTTAACTAATGCATAAACATCTGAGTACTGAGGATTGGTCTCTTCTCCCTAGCACCATATGATAAGACAAGAAGAAATGGCCTCAAGTTGCACCAAGGGAAGTTTAGGTTGGATATTAGGAAAAATTTCTTCACTGAAAGGGTTGTGAAGCATTAGAACAGGCTGCCACGGAAGCAGTTGAGACACCATCCCTGGAGGCCTTCAAAAAATGTACATATGTAGTGCTTTGGGACATGGTTTAGTGATGGGCTTGGCAGTGCTAGATTAAAGGTTGGACTAGATAATCTTAGAGGTCTTTTGAAAACCTAAATGATTACATGAGTCCCGCTCAGTGTGTTTTCTAGGAGTCACACTGGTATAACAAACTACTGGGACGCAAATCCAATTCTTTGATTCAGAGATGCATTAAGAAGGAAGACAGCTTAAGAGATTATTCAGTCCATCGCACTAAAGACACAACTGGCTTTATTTTGATGTCACTTTGCAGTGTTCATAGACTCTCCTTCCAGCCCAGGTGCCTTAGAGACATGATTAACCTCCCTTAAGAGAGAAACCTTAGCACCTTTGCAATACAGAGGTATTCCCTGGGGTTCTCAGAGCAGATTCAGAAACTGTGCTACCACCTCTCGTACATATTGTAATCTTCTCATTTCCTCCTCATTTTTAAAAGGGAGTTGAGTACCTGAGAGGCCCTTTGTACTCTGAATGAGGCACTCTGGCCTCCCAGTTTCTGTAGTTCTATGCCCTCCCAGTCCAAAGCTGTGATCCCAAAATCAACTTGGTCAGGTGCAAGCAAGCTTGTACCAGCAACGCCAAAGCTGCACAGGACACAAGGTTTTTCACCCAAGCCCTTAACCCTCATTCCTATGCACGCCCCAAAGCAGCACTGCGTACTGCCTTCAGACAGCCTGCAACTCCCTGGAGCCTCTCCGCAGCCCCTTCCAGGGCTGCACCCCACAGCTCCACCCTCAGCTCAAAGATCCTCGCAAAACCACAAAGCGCTCCGCGGCTGTTAGGCTGTAGCACAGAGGCCGCGGGTTTCACACAACAAATGGACACCGGGGGCCGGGGCCGGGCGGCGCTGTCCCACCTCTGTCTCGGCTGACGGACGGGATGGGCCGAGCCCGGCCGGGAGGGAAGGGGAGGGGAGGGCGGACACACGCCTTTGATTCAGTGACTGCGCCCTGCCAGGCGCCCCCGTGCCTCGCCGCCGCGGCCAGCAACGGCAACAGCGGGCACACGGCCACCGCACCGCCGCTCCCGCCAGGCCCAGAGCTCCGCCCCTTCCGCCTTTGGCTTCCGGCTCCCTTCCAGGCTAGATCCCGCCCCCTCCTTAAAGGGCCAGCGGCTCTTCCCCCGCTGAGCAGAAACGATGCATAGACGGCAATTTAATTGCGGTTAATAACACGCTGTAATTTCTTATATGATGCCTAACTATGTATACACAATGTCTGTCAAACTAGCTGGAAGTAGCATTCTCCCTGCAAGCGGCCCTCACAGCCGAAAATTTCACGAGAGAAGATGATGATCACAGTGCCTGGCAGCGCTCGGCGCCCCGCCGGGGGAGCCCACAGTGTCTCTGCCCAATTAAATCGTTGCCACCCATCTCTTTCTGCTGTGAATGCTGGGGAGAGGCCGGCGTACAAGGGGATACGGCCTCTACGGAGCAGCCTGAGCTTAAGCCAGCCTCAGGTCTCTAACTGCTTTCCTGGTTGACATGTAACAGGTCTATACCACCTACATAGATCCCAGGTATCTTTAATGTAAGCAAAGTCTGTCCTCTACCGACGCAGTCCAAGAAATCCGTTTTTATTATTATTATTATTATTATTATTATTATTATTTTTACCAGGGCTACTATGGCTCTGTGTTGGAGGTAATAGGCAAGATCTAAGGAAGTTGGGAAACTTGCTAAATTAGAATATAAGAATAGAAGGTAAAAGGTTATGCCACTTAACCCATGTGGCACACTCTATGACACTGGTGAATCACTCCAAGATCTGAAGAAAGGCTCATGCCCAAAAGAATCTCTCTTTTTTTTTTGAGAAACAAACAAAACTACATCTTTGGTCTTGAAAAAGATACTACCTCTCTTCACAAACGTCATCTAACACCTTTCTGAAATAATATAACTCTCTTCGCCAGCTCACCCCTCTGCAAATAACTGCAAATCTTCCCATGGTAGCCCTATCTGCAAACCATTTGTTTTGTTACTTCCAAGCTGTCATACATGGCTTCAGTGTGATAGTTGGGAATGCTCAGGCAAGGAGTGAAGGTAGCATTTTCTGGAGCTATCTGTTGTGCGACCTGGTTGAGATGTGGAAGGAAAAGAAGACTTAGAGATGACTATGTTGCAGACAGGGACTGACCTCACTGAGTGGATAAGACAGACGTATTTTCTGAAAATCTGTGACAGGTGGCTATTAATTTCCCAAATTTCCAGAGAAACGCAGGGCCCTTTATTCCGGTAACTCTCTTTTGAGCATTCCTGGACAGGTGAGGCTGCCTACTCTGAGGTTATTTGCAGCATAAAAAAAAATACTTTAATGGCATTTCAGTGCAGCTTTTGCACTTTGAGTTCCCCAGGAAAGCAGCAGCAACAGAATGTAACAGGTATTGTTCTTTCTCCTCTCCTGGTCAATCCCATTGGAGAGTCACTGTCACGATCACAGGGTGGCTGGGTCAGATTGATTAGTACAGCACTTTAAGTGTCTAAGGCTCTAATTATTTCAGGCTTCAGCTGTTGTGGAGAACAGCCAGACTTTTCAGCATCACTGATAAGCAGCAGCCTTGGGCAAAGGGGAGTTTAGGAGCTTGTCCTTGCCTATCTCTTTCACAAACCTTGTGGATGGAGGTCCACAAGCTTGGTAGAAGAGGCTGCTGAAGGAGGGATTGCCCTGTTTCGGTGGCAGAACAAAGTCATAAGGTCCACAGGGCCTGAGTGAAACTTTTTGCTTCTTTATGTGTAAAATAAATATTAAAGTTAATACCCATGAGTAGGATACTGAGCTTAATGAAGTACATGCAAAACAGATATGACTCTAGCACTCAACTCTTCACTCAAATCATGCTAAACATACCCCCAGGGAAGGAACAGATAAGGTTAGGACATAAAAGAGTGATAGGAGTTAGTGTAAGAAAAAGAAGGAAAAAAAAATTAAAAAAGAAGTTAGTTGCTCGCTGGGCAACTTCTGTCAATGCTCCATTACCCACACAGCACAGAAGGGCTTCCTGATCTCCTACAAGTATGTAGCGATGCCAGTGCTTTTTTGCAGCAAGCCCCACACTTTTTCTATTAAAATAGAAGCCTGATTTTTTCATATATGATAGAACCTCAATGTCAGCACAAGAATAATGTGTCATTACTGAGAAAGTGAAGTGCTTTGTTGTAGACACACTTTGAAAAGCAAATGGATTGTGTGGACTGAAAGAGAAGCTTACCAATATTTTTCAAAGAAGATGTTCTTTATTAGACCTAGGACTGGTTTCACTTATAGAAATGAAATATTAAGCAGTAGGGAGATAGTAGGGCTTCCAGAAGTACACAAGTGACAAAAGGAAGACCAGGGAAAATTTGGGCCCATTGCTGGAGTTGAGGGACCTGGTTACACAGGACAGGGAAAAGGCTAAGGTTTAGGCTGATGAAATTTCTTTTGAAAATAAAAGCCTTGACTTTCATTTTTGCCCTTCCCAGCATCTTTGCAAATTCACCAGCTTCTCAAGGCTTACGCTGCTTGTTGTCTCGGATTTGGGCAAGCCTAAGGTGCTTCTCCCTCATCTCACGTTCCTTAGGCAGCTCAATCTCAGAATACTTTTCCTGAGTTAACCTTGGAAAGTTTTCACAATATTTTGGGGGAACAGCTCTCATGGCTGAGACAAAAAGGGATTTTAGGATTGGGAAGAAGAGCTCTCTCATAATAAAGGAGGACGCCGATCCAAACAGCCACTCGACTCAAGTCTGGTAGATGTAAGACAAACCGTATAGTGCAATGAAAAATGATGATATCCCAATTATGGCTAGAATTAATGCCCATGAGACGTGGATGCACCACCAACCAAGATCTACATGTGGTCTCTTATGAAAGAACCTGGAGGTGAGGCCTACTGGCTTGTTTCCTTTCACAAAGTTGCCCCCTTCTTCTGCAGAGTCCTTCTGGGCCAAGGCATGAGAAGAAGATTCCCTCTGGGAAAATTTAAATAAAGCAACGATAATCTTCTTCAGATGTCTGGTCACCAAAGAACAGGCAGTTCCTTTTATAATGGATCTCAGGTACCTCACGTCCATTGGATATTGT